>JARFIZ010000194.1:0-1200000 GCA_036325965.1 Sinopyrophorus schimmeli
TTATGTTTATGTAATGATAAAGAAAGCAACGAGGAATAAGTCTTCGGACAAATATATAGGACCATATGTAATTAAAGAGATTTGGGATCATAAAATATGTACATTAATTGATAAAAATAATAGCATAATTAAAAGACATATAGAAGAATTAAGCAAACCGATAATTACAGATGGATCATCGGGTGGAGCTTTGCAACAGCCCTCAACAAGCCAACAGTATCTGAAATCATAAATAATCCAGGAATATTTCCGTATAATAAAGGTCATGCCAGACAAAAAATTGGAAAATGGACATTAATACAAAATACGGATTGCAAAAAGCTAATTGAGGAATTGGAAAATATTCGAAGTAATGTAGAAAACTTATATATAATATTTAATAAAAATACACAAAACGGTCCAGGTTATTTTAAAGAAACTTTTTTACAAACTTACAATTTACTAAGAATTATTCTTGTTTTGTTTATCTATTTCTTTTGGAACATTCGTACTCGTTTTTCCATATTTTGAATTCTTACTCCCTCACTAATACGTCCTTTACCCAAAGCTACACCTAGTCAAAATACTAAAAAGGGTCGTGTACGAGGCAAAACTGCAATATACACTAATACTCCTGAAAAATTAGAAATTGAAAGGAAAATCAGTAATATTAAAAGACCAAAAAAAAATGAATTTAACTGAAAAGCCAAAGAAAGTTAAAAAAACTAACAAAAAAAAATAATTTTGTCGATAAAAGTTTGTGAAAGTGTTGATTATTATGATATATAATATAATAAGTTTCATCAAAAATAAGTAATATAAAGTTAAAGATTAAATAAATAATAATATCTTTATTGAAAATATTTGTTTTTATGTTAGGCACTGTTGGTTTAATTGACCTCGACTAATGGTTCAATTGCCCCCACGTGGGGGACGATTGAACCATTCGACGCGGTTGCACAATTGAATATTTATTGGAAATTTGTATTATTTGTTGACTAATTCACATGTCGAAAATGATAATGCATAAAATAAACTATTGTTCCATGAAAAAAAAAATATTATTTTGGTTTTATTCATCGAAAAAAAAATTCTTGAACATTTTTTGGTTTAATTGACCCCCTTCTCCCCTACAGATATATGTAGTTCTATTTTATTTATTAAACAACTCTCAATTATTTTACATCTCTATAACTACTTAAAACTACTCACTTGATATATTTAAATAAGCGTGTCAAAATTGCCGGGGGCAATATTTAAACGCCACTTTGGTGTACGTAAGGTTCTTATGAAGTACTAAGATCGTGTAAATCTCAGATTTTTAACTCAACCTGTTTTCGAGAAAATAAAAAAATACTAAAAAATTGAATTTTTTTAAATCAGGAACGGCTTAATCGATCTTGATACAATTTGAGGTGTTATAGTATCGCGGGACAAAATAACAGTCGTATAAGATTTCATTAAAAAATTAAAAAATAATTCAAATAAATTTTTTTATCTATGGTATTATTTGGGCCAAATTATGAAATAATTTTTTTAGAAGCTTTACACTCATTTATATAACATATATTTTTCAATTTTTTCAATTGATTCTAAGTGGTGCGCCCCACAAAAAAAATAAAAACTATATTTTACTATAAAGGCCATAAGCATAGTGAATCAGTCGCAGAGGAATATTGGAATCATCCTTCGAAAGTAGGTTGGTTGTAATAAGATACGTTGATCGTGCAAGTTTCAGATTTTTATTTTAATTTTATAATAAAAAAATTTAATACGTTTAACCAATTTTAACGAAATTTGGACACATTATAGAGTTATATAAAAGCTATACTCCCCAGAAGAAAAGCTTATAATTTTCATATTAATCATTAGAAACAGGTAACTTTTTTAGAAATATTTTTTTTATTTTTAATATACCGGGTGTTTTGTTTAAAGTGCCACAAGAATTAATAATAATTTAAAAAAGGACAAGTATTAAAGTTTTTTTTTATATGATCTATCTACTGGTATAAATATAAAT
The DNA here is from genome assembly GCA_036325965.1 of Sinopyrophorus schimmeli. NCBI lineage: Eukaryota > Metazoa > Arthropoda > Insecta > Coleoptera > Elateridae > Sinopyrophorus > Sinopyrophorus schimmeli. The sequence goes on from JARFIZ010000194.1 coordinate 2,000, forward strand.
TTTGTACTACTTCGATTTAAACGGAATTCATGCGAACTTTCTTATCTCTCTTAGAAAATTGAGTAAAGCTCGCAAAAACGTTTCCAAAAATTTCTTATTAATTTAGGAGTCAAAACCTTGTGGTATTTTGGTGAATCACCTTAAAATTCCAAAAAAACAATATTATACACTGTTGGGAAGTTCTTGACAAGGTCTAACCATAAAAAAATTAATACCCTTTTAATTTAAAATAAGAAACAAAATTTATGTATATAGAATTTGATAGCTCGTATAAATTAAAGAAACTTTTATACTTGAAGTTTTCTTTTGAAATTCTTATTAGTTTAAGAGTTATAAGCTTGTGGCACTTTAAATGAAACACCCGGTATACTTTGAATCAGTTTCAATATTGATAACTTTAGAAATCTAGACATTTGCTATATCGAGGATAGTTTGTAAAACGAGAAGGATTATAATCTCAAACTAATAAAAACAGCAAAGCTAAAGGATGTTTCGCGATATAAATTGAATAGACACACGTATAAAAAAAAGGGGCGAGATAGTGTTGGAAGTAAGATTAATGCCAAAAGCAGTCGGATAAGCTCTGGAAAATCTACGACGACTTGAACTTACCCTATAATTATTATAGTGGCGGTACATTCTCAGAATACAAGAAGCAGAATAGATAGAGTTTTAGTGTAAATGTGAGGAAAACACGCTAGTTCATAATTGCCACGAACCGGAACTGATTCAATAATATAAGCCTTGGGGAATGCTTGATATAACTCCAAATTCGATATGGAAATTTTACGAGAAACTAATTTCCTACTAAACACCACTATAACTTTCTTAAATTCACTCTTAGGAGCTTGATTAATTTCCAAACGTAGTTTACATGTGCCTTAAAGATCGCAAAGAACCACCCATCCGCGTTTCTAAACAGAATTCGAGTTAAAATTTACTTAAAATTTCATATTAATAGCTTGAATAATTAAATGAACTTTGTAGCTCCTAAAGTAAATATTAGTTAATTTAATTAACTCGAAGTTAATTAGAAAAAGTTGAGATTACATTTTGAGTTGTCTCTTTAATACGCAGGAGGAACTTCAACATTACGTCACTTTCCCTCCGAAATAATTTTTAATAAATACAGTAGAACCTCCATAAGTCGAACCTCAAATCTTATCGAGGTTCCCGTTTTAACGAGAAAAACAAGTTTTGTTTTTTTTTGTTAAAACGGGACGCTTAATAATCGTGCTTAAAACCGAGTGTGCACATTCGAACTCAAAGTGGCACATTCCGATCTCGGAAATGTGCCACTTTTCGCTAGAATGCGCACATCCTCGTATTTATTAGATTTACCTTAATAAATCTTTTGACTTTCAACTCACAATATTAAAAGTTTAGTAAATATGGATTTTATGTTCAAAAAATGTATTTGCCATAGCAATGAGTGGAAGCGAGCGAAAAGATACGACAATTTCGTAGGTGTGAATGTGAGAAAGCGATTAAATTATTTAATTAATTTTCTGGCTAATTTATTAGTCAAAATCTTGTGAATCGTGCATAAAACCCAGTGTGCACATTCGAGCTCAAAGTGGCACATTTCGTTCTCGGGAAAATAAAGCGCGCCACTCCGCGTCGCGCTGATTCAGCGCTTTTAAACAGTTATTTTTTAAAAATAAAAGCTTTTTCTGAACAGAAAATCTGAATGTAAATTTTGTGTTCCAAGAGATAGAATTAATATAGGCAAATTTAGGGGTCATAAATAGGGTCATAAATGTGCATTTTATATAATACATAAAATTAAACTAAAACAATTAGGAACAAGATAGTGACCATCCGACATTTCCACAATTTTTTCTCATTTTTACGATATTTGATTGGACGCTGTGTCAACCCTGTTGCATATTAAGGGTTGATTTTTTTTACAATAAAATACTAACTCTTGTGATGTCGTAACATAATTATAATTTTCCTAGAATAAAATCTTTTACGAAAAAAAAAATGGTGAACATTAATAATTTTGAAAAAAGCTCAACTTTGACCCCAAAAAAACCTATGTTGAGGAAAAAATAACAATCTGAAATTTTCAGAAAATATAGTCCATATCTTCTTTAATTGTGTCCAATTAGTGCCGTTCTGTTATTTTCACCTCTTTAGGAAATATGATTTTTTTAAAAGTGCTACTTTTACAAATAAATTAGAAAATAATCTGGGAGTTTGACAATTTATAGAAGGTTTATAACTTATTTAAACTATTAGAATTATGTCAATTTATGATAAAAATAATGAAATAATAATCAAAATTTTTAAATTCTGGTATTTATCAAAAAAATATATATGTAGAAATTATTTATTTTTCATTACAAACTTTTACTATCTTAAGATTTTCTGAGCTGGAATATCGTCGCACTTTTAATTTATTATTTGAGATGGGGACAAAACGATAATAGAATCGTGTGTTTTTTATTGTTATTGTATTATTTTTAATAAATAACAGAATTTGAAAATTTGATTTTTATTTCATTATTTTTATAATAAGTTGACATAATTCTAATAGTTTAAATAAGTTATAAAACTTCTATAAATTATCAAATTTTCAGATTATTTTTATATTTATTTGTAAAAGTAGCACTTTTAAAAAAATCATTTTTTCAAAGAAGTGAAAATAACAAAACGGCACTAATTGCACATAATTAACGAAGATATAGACTGTATTTCCTGAAAATTTTAGATTGTTATTTTTTCCTCAACATGGTTTTTTTTAGGGTCAAAGTTAAGTTTTTTTCAAAATTATCAATGTTCATCATTTTTTTTTCGTAGAAGATTTTATTCTAGGACAATTATAATTATGTCACGACATCACAAGGGTTAGTACTTTATTGTAAAAAAATCAATCCTTAATATGCAACAGGGTTGACACAACGTCCAATCAAATATCGTAAAAATGAGAAAAAATTGTGGAAATGTCGGATGGTCACTATCTTGTTCCTAAATGTTTTAGTTCAATTTTATTGTATTATATAAAATGCACATTTATGACCCTTTCAAATAAAAAAGGAACCATTTCAATACCTGTTCTAAATAAAAAGCTACAGCCCATTATGTACAAATATGAAATTGACCCAATTTTTGACTTCGGATGGGCACTGTTCAGAAGTTATACAATAAAAAAAATAAATAGTGGTGGTTTAGCGTTTCTGGCACCACAAAGATTATCTACAATTTTTTTTATCAAAATTAAAAATCATGCGGCACACTTTTTAATTCAAATTTGTTGATTTCATATGGAATGACCCACTAATAAATTAGCTAAAAAATTAATTAAATATTTTAATCGTTTTCTCTCACTCGCACCTACGAAAATATCGTATCTTTTCGCTCGCTTCCACTCATTGCTAGGGCAAATACATTTTTTGAACATAATATCCATATTTACTGAACTTTTAATTTTGTGAGTTGAAAGTGAAAACATTAATTAAGGCAAATCAATAAATACGAGGATGTGCACATTCGAGCGAAAAGTGGCACATTTCCGAGCGAGGGAGGCAAATGAAGCGCGACGCGGAGCGGCGCGCTTCATTTTCCCGAGATCGGAAAGTGCCACTTTGAGCTCGAATGTGCACACTCGGTTTTAAGCACGATTATTAAGCTTTCCGCTTTAGCAAGAAAAATATTCGTCACGTTAGTTATAGAAGGAAAATATGTACTGAAATACTTTGAGCTCGAATGTGCACATTCCACTTTTCACCACAAGTAGCAATTAACAATTTACTTTAAAAAATATTTAAGTAATTCTAAAACCCTAATTGCGCTCTAAGAATTTCTTTTTGGGGCTTAAATTATAAGTCTAACTCAAATTTTTTTGCGTCGCCCTTGACATTCGACTTATCGAGGTCCCACTGTATTATACTTCTCCCAAGCAGCTCGAACGATTTTTTTTATGAGAAAACGAAGCGTCGTGCGCTCGCTCTAAAGGCAGAGGTTCTTTGTTTTTTAATATAAAAACGTAGCAAAGACGTTTATTTTATTTTATAGCGCCCTTTAAAAGCCTCGAAATATAAATTTGCAACTCTAAAGAGTGTGTTAAGGGATGTTAGCTAAATTATCCTTGTGTTACAAGGATTAGACGCTTTCCGTGTTGTTGTGCCACTAATCCTACGTTGTTGTCTTTAAAATTATTAAAATTTGTTGTTTGTAAAGTTTAAGCTTTTAAAAGCAGAGCTTTTCGAAAAGTATTTAATTAATTATGTTTGGTATTAAACACGTGTTGTAGAAAATGCTTAACAGGCTTCTACAATGTTGTTAAGACAAGCTAAATCTATATCAAAATTTAACAACTCATCTGCATTTCATATTGCTTACGCACTTAAAATCATCGTTGAAAACAACACTGCTGTCACATATTACAATCCAATAAGAGCGAAAGTTTCAAAAATTGTAAATTTGGTATTTTTGCTTTTATTCATTACCTCGCCTTTATTTTATCGAAATTATTATTTTTTTCATCCTATAAAATCGGTAGGGTAAAACGTCCAGTCTGTGACCATCATCTAGTGAATGACCGTTACGAGAAATCTTTTAAACAATTTAAAAAATTTGTATTCATGATATATTTATTAATACAATCATGTATGTCTCTTTTTCATTTAAGTGCAAGAAATAAAAGTGATAAAGAAGTGTATGGCTAAATTAATTAAAATTAGATTGCAATTTGCTTGTTACTTGTTTATTGCAAAAATTTAGCTAAAAATAACGATGCTATGAACTATGTACTTTGATAATCCTATTTGTTTTTTATCGATCACTTGATTTATAATGATTTAATTACGTTAATAATTATTTAAATTGAGTTTAAATTGTTTTTACTGTTTTAAGAAAAAAATCGATTAGAAACCGAAAAAAGAAAGGAAAATCCAGATAGAGTTACAATTGAAATAGACGTCAGCATCTTTATATTTAACAAATTATGATGTTAGACTTCGTCGCAAAGACATTAGTTAAAAAAACAAGGTAATTTGAACAAAAATGTTAAAAGTTAAACTTTTATTTATACACATATTTTCGAATTACTTATTACCTAGTGTTTAAAATAAATTTTACAAAATTTTAGAAATTTGATGTGAATCAATTAATTGGTTATTCATTGGACTATCCCCGATCATTCTTTAGACGAAAGTGATCATTTAATGGCCTTCTTATTTTATACCCTTTATTGTTAATTTTACAAAGTATATGATCAAATTGCGATATTATTTTCATTAAATCAGAAACAAAAATATAATAATATCTCATTCAACTGTAACGAAGGTTATGGGTTTATCAATTTGTTTACTATTTTTTTATATCAAAATAGCTGTCCATGCAACAAATCGGTCATTCACTGGACGTTTTGCCCTACTTAAAATTTGTGAACGATTACAGAGGTAAGATATTATGAAAATCGATAGCAAAACATTGCTTTTGCATGTTTTATTGATTCTATGACTGTTAGGATGAAATAATTTAGTACTAAATTTACCTTTTGGTTAAATTGGCTACGCCTTAGGGGCTTGCACATATAAAATAGATGACACGTCTAAAAAGTGTGAAATTAGAATCACGTTGAATGTTTTATTAACAAATTAACAGTAAATCAATATTCTACTTGGAACACTAGACAATTAATATTACTTAAAATTGTTTTACAATTATTTAAAAATAATTAAGTTAAATCTGTAATTAAAATTAATCGTTTATAAAAATAATAATTCATTTTTTGAATATAAAAGAAACCGGTCTGTGTATCTATGTAAAGTGTTCGTCAAAAGAGAATGGACAGGCAAATTTAACATGGGAAGTTAAAGCTCTAAAAGTTAGAGGACCAATCCAACATTAAATTGAAATATTTTATTAGAATTTAAAAGTTATATTTTATTTTTATATTGTCATTACCTACTAGACATATTTATTGTATTATAGATTTATTGTATTACATATTTGACTGTACTATACTATTATCTTATAGAATTAAGGTTCGGATTGCTGATTCAATATAAAAAAATAACTAAAAGTAGCATATAAGATTGGTCCTATAACTTTCAGAGTTTTAACTTCCCATGTTAAATTCGTATGTCCATTCTCTTTTGACGAGCACTGTACATACGTGCATTTGAAGTTATACTTCTTTGTCGTTTTTAACATAAAGATAACCACGTGTTATGTCGCTAGGCCAGTAGTTACCAAACTATATGTTACTGGGTCTTCCTTAAATAAATTTAATGTTGGTGCCTCCGCACCCATTCCCCGATTTACAAGGTAGATAGCTTCCGGAATAAACCGTGTAAATCGAATTCATAATTTTTTGTATGTGAAATCGTGTAAATTAAAACAAAACACGATATGCATAAATTGGTCACTTACTTTTAAACATTAATAATTTTTTTTACGTAAAATAGTTTTCCCGATATCGGAATGTGCCACTTTGAGCTCGAATGTGCGCAATCGGTTTTAAGCACGATTCACAATAATTCATTTATTTTCTAAATAATTTCAATTAAAAATTACAAGACTGTGTTTATACCAGAAACAACAATTTTTTATTAATTTTTAAATTGTATTTCTATCTCTACTTCTTTTATGGCATTTGTTATATTTACGTTACCTTTTACTGTAATCCAAGCAACAACTTGGACAAAGTAAAACATAAAATAACAAGAAAAGTGTAAGTAAATACCGATACAAGTTGTAATCGCAACAAAAATGCCTAAAGCACGGTTATGAATAAAAGCACCAATAACAGAAGTTTAGTAAATTTGTTCTTGTTCGAGAGTGTAACACGATGAAAACTTTGCAAGAGCCTCGTAACAATTTATACGGAGTTCCCCGTTCCGAACGTAGGTTCAGTTTGAAAACAAATCTGCATACAATTGAAGCACAAATATGTTATTACTCTGATGTAACAGTTTCTTACTTAACATTCAAAGAAGTACGTTATACAAAAGGTTCGAATGCATGCACCTAGATGTTCTATACATACATGAAAAGCAAAAAGCGCGGGTAAGCTTTCAAGCAACTGCCCGTATAAGTTTACAATACGCAAATCCTACAACCATGGAAAAGCAATATCTTTAGCACTTTTTTAAAGTTTGAGAAAAGTAATGAAAATATAAGAAATAAAGGGAAAATATTAATACGAATAAAAGAAAAATGAATATTGTACATTTAAAAAGATAGAATTGCTCTACTTCTTTACAAAATAAATAGGAAATGGAAAAGTCATACGAAATAAGTACTACTGAAATGAAAAAGCTTATATTCAAAACAAAAGCTACAAAAGACAAATAAATATTTTTGTCTTCCTTAAATTTTTAAAATGGTAGGTATAAACTAAAAATGATATTTGAAGTTTTTTATCTAAATTTTCCGAGGGACATGGAAGAAAGAAGGCCTTATGTACATAATTTTTAGAAGACTTTGATTTAGAACGAATAGAAACGTCTCTAATAGGGTTTCAAATTAAAAAATATTTTGTAATAACCGCTAAGAAAGATAATAAGGTAATCGGTTTCTCCATGTAAAAAAGGAACATAGTGTCGTCCTTCCTTTCTACGCGTGTGTAGAAAGTGATTACTTTCGCTCTTCTCTTTTCCACTATTTTCTCCCTCTGTATTTGATAACATTATAGTTTGATTCAGTATTTACTGCCAGTTTATTTATATATTTACCCAATTTGATTAAAAGTACTAATGAGCCTCTTAAATTAAAATTTTCTTCCTTAAGGCGTTTCCTTAATTTTTTTTTGTTGTGAAAAATTCAATTGTAGATTATTATTTACGATAATGCGAGTGTTTCTCTCGGATCACACGCGTTTTATAAAAACTATTGTTTGATATGTATGCGTAAAATAAGACATCCAGTAGACTTAAATTGACAACACTAGTCTAAGGTTATGATACATTCTCAAGGGTCTCTCGTATGCTTACACATACTCACCTTTCGGCTCATATGTGTACTATGCGCATTTGATCCCGTGGTGAAAGCATCATAACCTTGGCCTCGTGCCGTCAAATGCAAGCCAAACGAAATGTGTGTTGAAAATATCTATTTCGCTTTTTATAATAATTCGCACATTAATTCTTAAATGTCGTTATTCAGGGCTTGTCAAATATTTTTTTTATTTATGAGAAAATTAGACTAATCGTAATATTCCGAAAAAAACTGTTTGAAAAATTATATCTTAAAGCAACCAAAAGTTTACTTTAGTCTAAATAAAGAAAAGTTGTTTGTTTTGAAATCAAAGCATAATTGGATTTAATTAATTATGCTTTGTGGTAAACTTAAATTTACCGCCACTCAGTAATAGGGTTTGTTGTTCATTTAGAATAATTGCTTTTTCTTCTTCTACAAATTCACCGTAAAACATTTTAGATTAGTCATCTAAGAATATACCGTATTTAAGTTTTAACATATTTAAACAAGCGCGCGTTAAAACATTCTATAGAGCACGCGGAACGAGCTCCTAGACACCGCGACCCTGAACATACACCTGATTGGAGATCAAATGACACTGGAAACCCGGCTACATATATAATCCAAAGCTATTACAGTAATAAGTCAGTCTCTACGTAGAACATTTATAGTAAACATAGAAATGAATATAGCGAACAGTAAAAATAAATAAATAAAATAAAAAATAAATTAGTGAAATAATCAGCCACTACTTTGTTATTTCGTTAATAAATCTGATATCATAATCAAGATCGTCACATCTCCTCTGGTGAGGATAAACAGTATTAAATTATTTGTTGCGAACCCTTCTAATGTTTATTTACATGTTGCCTACGTATGTTGCACGTGTGATATCTATAAATATCTGTTTATCGAATATTTTCTACAAAAATTGATATTAGAAAAGTGATAGAAATTAGGAATAGGAACTATTGCTTTCACTTTGTAATTTGAAAATAAGTAGCGCCCGCTACTGTCCGTAAAACGAAATAACTAGGGGTACATTTCTAGGTTAACCCTCCGCATACTAGGTGACTAAATGTTACATGCCATACTAGGTGGGGTTTGCCATACCTCAAAAATAAAATGAAATAAAATCCACAAAATTGTACTTTATGACAGTTCAATAATAAGAAATATATTTTAATAACCCATAATGAATAGGTTTAAGTAAACACATATTTATTTATGCATTAGAATACTCTTTTATTAATAAAAATACAAAAACTTAACATTTTCTTCAACTTATAAAATATTGAGTCTTTTCTTGAGTACTAAAATCCAATGACATGTGTCAGTTAGGATACCGAATATTAAGAAAACCTAACAAGAATTTTATTTTTGCCTCCTTATTGAAATACAAATTAATTTCATGGCAATTTCTTAATGATTCGCAAACATTTAGACCAATAAATTAGACGTAAAATTAATTGAATAATTTTTATCGTTTCCTCTCACTTGCATTGACAAGATTATCATATCTTCTCGCTCCCTTCCACTCATTGCTATGGTAAATACGTTTTTCGAGTATAAAATCGATATTTACTAAATTGAATGAAAATTTTTGATTTGAAGGAGTGCACGGTAAATTATACTAATATAATAAACACGATAATAAACACAAATGTGCACACTTAACTTAAATGTCCTGAGTTTACTTTATTTTTCAAATTTTAATCTTTATGGACAACGGATTAATTAGGCACTATAAAATTTAAAAATGTCATTAAAAATACAAAAAATATGCATTTATTCTTTAAACAATATAATTCATAAATCCTTTACATTTAAGGAGGTTGAGGCGTTAAACTTAAAATATGAAAACTATTTTGTGTACATTTATTTCGATAGATTAATTGGTTTAGAAATTTTCTATGAAAAATTTAATGTTTTAGAAAACTTATTATATAAATATCGAAATTACCAATACATGTCGTTAATTTGATATGAAAATGATACATTTTTTGCTATTAAAAATGAGAAAAAAATGCCATCAATACAAAATTTAACTATATGAAACATTGAAATTTCGTGATTGTTTTGAAAAAAATTCAAATTAATAAGGAAGCTTAGAGGAAGCGTGGCGCAAGCGGTTTAGTGTTTGGACTGCTGCGCTAGCAAGGTGGGTTCGAAGTGGTTCGAATCCCGCGCTGACCATCGAAAATTGCACGCTCCTCTTCTCTTTGCAAGGCTGAGCACCTGGCAAGATGAAAACTGCTCGTAAATTTCTCTAGAAATTGCCGTGCTTCGGAACCCACGTAAATTGTAGGTCCCTTGAATATTTGAAACACTACAACATTCACAACAAAGTTTTCAAGCGGGGAAATCGCCTAAACCCTATACAGGTATAAAAAGGCAAGAAGAAGAAGAATTATGAAAAATTACAATTATTAAAAGTACTTGTGAACGATTTACATTTAATGTGTGAAATAACGGCAACGTTGTATTTAGCAATAACGAGAGAAAATTTAAATATGTACATTAAATTGTATGGTCACCATCAGACGTACATTTTTGTGTACATTATGGAGGCCACACTTTTTATCCAAAATTGATAGAATTTCAAATTTACTTTACGGGCATGTCTTTCTGCTATGTGAACCTAAAATTCCTTAAAAAAATTGATAAATGTATTTTTTAGAGATGTATAAATAAACGATCATTTTTTTTGCCAGTTTTTTAAACTTATTTGCAATACATAAATATTTTAAACAATATGACTTTACAATTAAGTTCATATAGAATTTAATTATATAAAGAGACTATCTGTCAAGTTTTAAAATGATTGGTTGAAAACTTTTTGAGCTACAGTGTACACAAGTTCAAAAAATGTAGTTTTGAGAAAAACGGTCTTGAAACGAAGACACATCCAACTCCAAAATCACTAAAAAAACGTAGTCCTAAACCTATTTCCTTCCTTAAATAGTGCCCATTCATTAAGCAGATTTTTAGAAAACGATAATTTAGGCCGCATCATAGTCTCAAAAGATTAGCGCGCAATAGGTTGTAAAGTGTCCACAAATACAATTCGACAAGGTTAATAATGCTAACAAAGCATTCAAATAATTTTAAAAACCTGTAGTTTTTACCGAATCATTTATAAACGTGCTTTGTACGTGTGTCATTCGTTATAAGTACAAGAACAAGAAATATTACAATTTAGACATAAGATTTAAAAATGGTATTTATAACAAAAATTTACCAGAATAAACATTTTTAGGCAATTTGCCTAATCTTCTGGTCTTTAGAAATACCATAATTTAATCGCAAGACTGAATTTTGTGTATAATATACCGTGCAATAATACCTACTAATATAAAAAGAATGTTATGCGCTGATTGTGAAATTAACCCTTTAATGATATTATTAGTCCTTCCAGCACTTTTCCTAATGCATAGTTATCATATCTAATAAGTACTTATAGAAAAAAATGAAGTTTTATATGTATATATATTAGCAAAGTAATATTTAACGTTCTAATCAAGTATATAATATTTTAAAACTTAGTATTCGAGAAGCCTTTGTAGCTTAGTGGAGAAGCGTGCCAACTTTCAACGCAAAGGTCTCGAGTTCAAACCCCACATAGAACTAAATGCTTTCTTGATTTCAGAATTTATCAACACCAGCGACAACCTTGTCAACCGCACCGCACGCAGCCGCCGTTTCCATTCTCGAAATCTCTTTTCCTTCTAGCCCTACACCCCCCAACCAGTACTAATGAAAAAAAATTCTCATACATTTTTGCAACTTTTTTTAAATCCACAACATTTTTGAAATATTACTGCAACATTGCTGTAATATTGCTGCAATTACCCTGCACGGACATAGGAATATTGCAGCAACATTGCGGGAATATTTCAAATAATATTCTAAACATTGCAAAATAATATTCCAGCAATATTCCTGCAATATTATGTGCTGTTGGGGCTAGTACACGAAAGGTTAAATAGTTTCTAGTTTACCCAGGACAATAAGCTGCCTGTTTAGTGATGGGAAGTTTTTATAGTTGTACTTAATTACTAACTACGACAAAATTTTAGTTTTATCGTAAAAACCACATAGACCTCATTTTCTTGCTAATATAATTTTCATAAAATATAAAATTTTCTTTATGAATAAAAAAATCTAGAAAATATAAGTGTAATAAATAATAAACAAAATCTTTTTGATAAAACGAAAATTTTTAATTTTATTAATACCGCTATTTATTAAAGTTAACTACGCGGCTTTACAAAAAATAAAACCGTAGCCTTTTAATCTTTTTTTACTGTGAATCGTACACGGTAATTAGCAATACTAATAGCTATGTTCATAAAAAATATGTAGGAATGGGTAATGGAACTTAATCCAGTAGCTTTTATTTTATCCGAGAAATAGTAATCGATGAATGTTTTAAAAGCCCTAAAGCACTTACATATAAATGATTAAACCTGAGAAGTACAGTTCAATAAATATCCAGGTACAATATATGGGAATGTATAAATCGTCGGATGAGTAAAACTGATACTGCAGTACCTCTGTATGTTACATTATTAACTAAAAACGCTACCGAAAAACTCCGTCCAATCGCCTGAAACGTACTCTCGACGTTTTAACCGCAACATTTTCTAGTGGCGCAATAAATATTGAAATAATGGTACAAGTAGGTAAGTTGTACAAAGCTCAAATTACGGAATTTAATCGCCATTAATGTTTTGCTCTTTTACTCGATAGATTAATTTGTAAAGTTATGTTCGGGAACGAAATAAAATCGAAACTCGCTAAACGATTTTGATAACACGGAAGGTATATTGTCTACAACTTTAATGGCGTTATGAACAAGAATGGATTTTATCATTTTTGCTTAAACTTCCGTGTACTGGGTGGGGTATAATTAACGTGAACAATTTTTATTTAAATTACAACGGGACGTTTGGCAATCGTGCTTAAAACCGAGTGTGCACATTCGAGCTCAAAGTGGCACATTCCGATCTCGGGAAAATGAAGCGCGCCGCTCCGCGTCGCGCTTCATTTGCCTCCCTCGCTCGGAAATGTGCCACTTTTCGCTCGAATGCGCACATCACGTATTTATTGGATTTACCTTAATTAATCTTTTGACTTTCAACTCACAAAATTAAAAGTTCAGTAAATATGGATTTTATGTTCAATATTTGCCATAGCAATGAGTCGAAGCGAGCGAAAAGATACGACAATTTTGTAGGTGCGAATGGAGAAACCGATTAAACTACCCCAACAGCACAAAATAATGCAGGAATATTGGTGGAATATTATTTCGCAATGTTCGGAATATTATTTGAAATATTCTCGCAATGTTGCTGCAATATTCCTATGTCCGTGCAGGGTAATTGCAGCAATATTGCAAAACATTATGAAATATTATGCAATATTATGAAACATTGCAGCAATATTGCTGCAATGTTGCAGTAATATTTCAAAAATGTTGTGGATTTAAAAAAAATTGGAAAAATGTATGTGAATTCTTTTTATTAGTACTGGTTGGGGGTGTAGGGGTAGAAGGGAAGGAGACATCTTGAGAATGGAAACGGCGACTGCGTGCGCTGCGGTTGACAAGGTTTTCGCTGGTGTTGAAAAATCCTGAAATCAGGAAGGCATTTAGTTCTATGTGGGGTTTGAACTCGAGACCTTTGCGTTGAGAGTTGGCACGCTTCTCCACTAAGCTACAAAGGCTTCTCAAATACTAAGTTTTAAAATATTATATAGGGTGAGTGTACCAGTCCCAAACCAGTTAAGGACAAATTTCGACTTTGAAATGCTTTGAACTGGTATTATGTAGTTTTAACGTAGAAATTTATATATAAAATTGTTTATTGTTTACTAACGCTGCAATATTGATAAATTATTTGAATCTAAATATTTAAGTTTTTTATAGATTTCGTGAACAATATCAAAAACGGGAATGCACCTAAGGTTGACCACTGCGCTCATAGCCCTTAAATAAACACTAAATTTTTAAAATAAGTTTGGAACGTTGTTAACATTCTAGGCCACGTAACAAAACAGTCGAATTCTTCAAAAATGCCCGCCATTTCTTAATTTATTCAATCGAACATGCGAGTGGTCAACTACTGGTACCTGGTTTGGGACTGGTACACCCACCCTACTTGATTAGAACGTAAATTATTACTTTACTACTATATATACATATAAAACTTCATTTTTCTCTATAGGTAGGTATGGTACTTGTTAGATATGATAACCATGCATTAGGAAAAGTTCTGGAAGGACTAATAATATCATTGAAGCGTTAATTTAAAAATCAGCGCATAACATTTTTTTTTTATATTAGTAGGTATTATTGGACGGTATACCTACCTATTATACACAAAATTCAGTCTTGCTATTAAAATTTGAAAAGCAAAGTAAACCCAGGACATTTAAGTTTTACGAAAATTTATTTAGAAAAAAAGCTGTTTTTTTTATAAAAATATAGTAGTATTCTTTAAACTTTAATTTTTTCTAGAACATACATTGTAAAATTTTAAAATTGCCTAAACCTTTAATTTGATTCTAACAAAAGGTAAATGTGTCTGTCTTTCATTGGTATACAATTTTAAAATAATGAGGATTAGGCTTATAACAGAAACTAAAAAAAACGAGAATGAAGATACATAGGGGTGTCGGTTTAGTATATGATAATTGTTTCACTTTAACAAATTTTTAACATTTACAGATACACTGTTAGTAAAATTTAAATATTAAAACAAATATTTATTTACAATGATCATAATTATATAAAAATAAAATCCTTAGACCATAAATGTTTTCAAATCTACCTATTTCTGTTTAAATTTAATTATTTTCATAATTTACTATTATTCGCAAAAGTTGATGATTCTTTTTATTATTTGTGAATTTTCGAGATCTTGTTTTACCAAGAAAATACTACTTTTAAATATTGCAGGAATATTATTTGAATATGTCTTTGCAATATTTCATTGTAATATTACAATAATATTCCAGCAATATTGCCAATATTTATTGGATTTACCTTAATTAATCTTTTGACTTTCAACTCACAAAATTAAAAGTTCAGTAAATATGGATTTTATGTTCAATATTTGCCATGGAAATGAGTCGAAGCGAGCGAAAAGATACGACAATTTCGTAGGTGCGAATGGGGAAACCGATTAAACTATTTAATTAGTTTTCTGGCTAATTCATTAGTCAAAATCTTTCCTTTTTTCTGGTTAAAACGGGAAGCTTAATAATCGTGCTTAAAACCGAGTGTGCACATTCGAGCTCAAAGTGGCACATTCCGATCTCGGGAAAATGAAGCGCGCCGCTCCGCGTCGCGCTTCATTTGCCTCCCTCGCTCGGAAATGTGCCACTTTTCGCTCGAATGCGCACATCCTGGTGTTTATTATATTAGTATAATTTACCGTGCGTTCCTTCAAATCAAAAATTTTAATTTAATTTAGTAAATATCGATTTTATATTCGAAAAACGTATTTACCATAGCAATGAGTGGAAGGGAAAAAAAAGATACGATAATCTTGTCAATGCAAGTGAGAGGGAACGATTAATAAAGTGCGTTTCAAAAGTATAACCTCAGTCAAATTTTATTTTATTTTTGAACTTACTTTTGCCGCTCAAAAAAATTATTAATGCCATTAAATTCGCCATTCAAAAAAACTTCAACAAAATTAAAACAAAAAAGTTGTTCATCTGTTTATACCAAAAAATAGATAAAATGCATTTTCAAAAAACTATAGTCTTTTTGGTGTCGGCTCCAAAAAATGGAATTATTCAAGCACTTGAAAGTGAGGAATATTTTACGGATTCAGGCAAGTCATAAATAAACTGAACAGTAATTACACTGGTCAACAAAATTTTGTAACAAGAAAGGTGCTTACTAATATTGAATTACCTACGTACCCACATTAAAAGACCATATTTATTTTGATTTGATCAGTTTTCGTTTTTGTGTTTTAGTTACTACCCACAAAATTCATGATTGGCCGTTTTTATGTTTTATTTTGACATTCAGACTATTTTGTTGATAAAAAGTTGAGTTTTTCTAAATCATAATAAAATCAAATTACACAAAAACTATTTGTATTTAAAACATTCTAATTTTATTTCTACACGGAGAAAAAAATATCCTTATAATAACTATCTAACGTATACCCAATTAACGTATTGTTCTGACAAGAATTCGAATGTCTAATTTAACGATATTTATAAGTCAATTTGACAATCCATAGTATGATCAAAACAGCTCTCCATAGTATACTTATAATAAGGATTCATTTATTTGATTCAAGCATTCAAACGAAAAGCTCTCGTGAACGTGTGCAGTATCCGTCGTGTAGGTAACTGGATAGTTAATTTGAGGATTTGAATAGCTATAATAAGGATACGTATGGTTATTATAACGATATTTTGTTCTCTGTGCATATCCGTTAAATCACTATGACAAGAATCTTTTGAATGTCTAAAACAGTAATACGGATCGTTACTATAACGATCCGCAATAAGGATACTCTGGATAGCTAAATTAGCTATACGGCGTATCCCTGTGAAAGATAACTATCCAACGGATAGCTATAATAAGGATACGTATGGTTATTATAACGATATTTTTTTCTCCGTGTATTATCTTTATCCTTGTTCTAAATATATCTAGACAAAAGTTTTCTTGTTACATACAAAAATTTTTTTTTGACTAGTGTTATTTGGCCCAAAATAAATTTTTATTTATTACAAATATTAGTTTTTATTTATTAGAAATACCAAAGAAATTAAATATTAATAATAATCAGAGAAAAAAAAAAGGAATTTATTGTGCGAAAATCTGATAAAAGTGCCTTCGAAATATTGACGCCGTGTGTACACTGAGCCTTTTAGGAAACTGATGCTACTTTCATTCGCTGGCGTCTTCAAGTCAATTGCCAGACCCGGGCTTCTGTTGGGCCTTTAGGACCCACGACTACTTAGATTTTTAAAGGGGGTACCCGAAATCCGCGTTCTATTCAAGAGAGAGTAATTTGAGTCTTAAATTTCGACTGTCCCTTTAAAGACCCAGTATACACACGCAGGGTTAATATTCGTTTCGTAATTGACAGGTATAATTGGAATTTAGTATTCAAGAAAAAGACTCAATAGTTTATAAGTTGAAGAAAAAGTTAAGTTTTTGTATTTTTTTAATAAAAATCTATTCTAATGCATAAATAAATATGTGTTTTACTTAAACTTATTCATTATTAGTTATTAAAATATATTTCTTATTATTTAACTGTCATAAAGTGCAATTTTGTGGATTTTATTTTATTTTATTTTTGGAGTATGGCAAACCCCACCTAGTATGGCATGTGATATTTAGTTACCTAGTATTCGGAAGGTTAAATATAAACGTGTTATACTTTTGAACAAAAGTTCCTTGTGATTATTATACAAATTTAGCAAATTGGAGCACGCGTAATAAAGGTTTACTGTATAAAAATTTTTAAATAGAATTAATTAAACTTGAGAAACAGTTTTTAAGCAAAACGCATTTAAGAGTAAGATTACCCTAAAATGTAGGTTTCTACTTTACACTGTAGCTTTGCTTTTTTTATTCACGATTTGTTAGAGTTTCACTTAGGAAATGTGGAAGTATGAAGTACTTAAATATTAACATCGAAATATGATCTTGTCCGACTGTATTTTATAAGAATGCAGTTGCTTTGAACGCCCCCTCAGGGCTTTTCTGAGCTGACAGGCTACACAATATACTTTATAGGTCTGCAACCGAGGCATTGTAAATAGAAAAATATACTACTTTAGCCTCCAACATAAAAACAGCTACGGTTTTTCCGTTAGAAAGCCCATGGGCTTGTATTTCGCGTCTGCGTTTTTCAGGTTCTAATATTGTCTCCAAATGAAAGACCAGGGGCTTCTTAATGGAAACACCTTTAGTTTTAAATAATACAGGGTGACCAGGCGCTTACTCCCAACTTGATTTTTTAATATCTAGACAACTGTTAAAGATAATTTAATCAAATAAAAAGCATTTTCTAGACAAAAATAATGAAAGTTATTTTAATAAATTAAATTTTTAAAATTTCCCCCTCCTTTAAGGATAACGTGACAAAGCCTAACTTTGAAGTTTTGAGCCACTTTTTCCAACATTTTGTCTCTCAGTTCTTCAATTATTTGAGGCCTATCTTCACAACATTTTCCTTTAAGATATCCCCATAACAAATAATTGCAGAATTTAAATCGGAAAAATAAGGTGGCCACTCAATTTTGCCTTCACCTTAGCAACGTTCTCAAGGGTGGCCACAGTTGGCTCAACATTGGCTGTGTATAACTTATCGTCACCAACATTACCCGTTTTTAAGCTTATCCAACAAACTAATTAAAAAAAACAAAATAAACATGTTAATTTGGAAATTTTATTTGACCTAAATTTTAGGTCAAAATGTAAATTTGAAGATATGTTGTCTTTGCGGTGACCATTGTGTGTGATGTGAAAGCAAAAACACGTGTAAATAAATTTCCATACTTTTATAACTCCATCTATGTTAAAATAATTTTAGTATGTCTAATAGTTTTTATTTAACAAGAGAATAACTTTGGGAGTAAGCGGCTGGACACCGTGTATCTATTAAACAAATGCAAAATTTTTTTATGTTAAATAAAAATAGAAACACACTACAATTTTAATTCATTATTATACGATAGGGTACGAACTTTTTGTACTATCCGTAAAATTATACTATTGTAACGGGCACGGTAATCGAGTATAGCAGCCGTGATAGACTTACTTAATCAAGCGCGAGATACTTAAATACCTCGCGCGCGCGAACGTGGGGTATTAAGTAAGCGGATATATCTCAGTATCTCTTAAGGCACGACTAACCAGAGTTTTCTATCTGCGTTACCTTGAATTGACGATATCTCTGTAGACCAGATGTATCTCGAATACTCTGGAAGCGATAAACAGATAGCACAACACATATATAAACTCCGCGATATTTCCACACTTTAGTTTAAGTCAACAGTTGTTCGTGAGTGTCAATGTTCTTAACTCTGCTCAGTGAATTTACAAGTTAGCGCTATCGCTATCCGTATAGATAGATGTAAACAATATACGAGTGTCAATCGTTTAAATAAATATACGAGTGTAAATAAATTAGCCAGTGTATTAGAACCGTAAGTTAATTATTTAGTAAATTAAATAATTATTAAGTGCTAGTGTTTAAGTTATTGGAGAAGAAAAATTTGTTGATTCTTGTGTTAAATAAATCGTAATTGTAAAATAAGTGGCCAACTGTGTTATTATTCACAACCCTAGTACGAACCCTTTTGCTCTCGCTGGATAGTGGAGTGAAATTCATTACACTAATGTAGCGAACGCGATAGATTAATGTAAGCGAACGCGATACATTTATCTAAGCACGCGCTGAAGACACATCTATCGTTTAAGACCTTGAGTCTGGATATCGTTAAAGATGAGAATAATCTTTTTTATTTTCTATACTTTAGCAGACAGACGTGTAAGCGCAACCGACTTCCGTAATACTAAGTCCAAGGCTAACTTTAGTTTGGTTTTAGTTCAGAGCTCTTTACTTGGCTGGTTCTCGGTGAAACTCAAGGCGATCTCTAACGTGCAGTGAAAATAAATTTGTAAATAAATAAGAGTGTAAATCAAATAGTTTAGTGCATTAAAACTGTAAGTAAATTAAATAATTATATTAAGTAAGTGTACTAGTATTTAAGTTATTGGTGTAAGCAAATTTGTTAATTTTTTTGTTAAACAAATTGTAATTATTGTTAAAATAAGTGACGAACTATTTTATTCGCAACCCTAGTTTGAGCCCTATTGAACGCGTTACACTATTATACCTGAAAGCGCATTATTATTTGTCCTTATGGAAACAAAATCTAAATGTAAGCCCATATTGGGCCTTTATTTGAGTGGGTCTTCTAATGGAAAAACCTGGTATAACTTTATTACTAATAAATATCCTCACCTAATTTAATTCAACTTGCTTTGCATTTGTCTTTAACATTAATTTAAGAAGCCTTTATTGATTATTTATTTTAAAGTAAACCTTTAGAACTTAAAAACCCGCAATTGTTTTTCAAAGAATAGCGGTCGGAAGGGCAGTGGTGCGCATTTTTTATTTCTTTCATTTCTAATCTTTGCCTTTTTTGATTTTTCTGCCGCTCTTCTCCAGAAGTCCATCTCTATTGCTAGTAACATTTTTTTTGGCGCCGTCTTTCAGCTGCCACAACTCTGAACCATACGTTGTTATGGTATTCATTTTGTGTTATTTTTCGTGATATTTTCATCTCATAAGACGCTATTTAGTAATGAGATAGCTTTCCGAGCTTGAATATTACTTTGAGGAATGGCCTCATATAAAGTACCCTCTCGTCTTAAATGTATTCCTAGATATTTGTACATTTCGCTGTGTTTAATGTGTTGTCTCTTTTGTAGAACTAGATCTTGTTGTAATCCACCAATACACATATACTTTGTCTTCTTTGTATTAACATCTAACCCCCCTTTTCTATATTGTTGTAAACAAGTAAACAAGTAAATAAGTAAAATTGTGTATATAAAAATGTTGAATTAAAAATAATCTATACATGGGTGATTCCATAAAATTTGGGTAACTCTATGTCCGCAGTACTTTTCACTTCATCTAATTGAATTAATTTTATTATAAGATTGCTATATAATAGATAAAAATGTGTTTTATTTAGTATGCTCACTTTGTTTAAATTAATAAGTCATATTCATTTAAAAAATTTCTAATGACCATAAACGTCAGTCCCTAGCCATGTCCGCGGATCGAAATTTTCTATTCGGGCATTTATATTTCAAAAACCATTTAGCCCATATACTTTTATTTTCTTTACAAATGTTTAAAGTTAGATTATGCACTTAATAACATCAATTTATTATAAATTTGAAAAGTAATTATGTATTTTTCGCAAGTCAAATTAGTGTCCGTGACTTTAACCGTCAGGCCCTGGTCGCTTACAAATGTTTAAAATTTCGCGGATTAACCAGTAAATAAGTGAATATAAAGCAGTTGATTTTAAAGTAACGACATAAAGTTACTCACAGAGGCCACTTGTTTGCTTCGATATTTTTTTAATTCCGTGCTACAGCGATTGATTTTGCGAAAATACGTGTTGTTCCAGTCACTGCGTCAGTCCCTAGACAAGTATTTTAATTGTTAAATAATAAGCAATTGTTTTTAATTAATTTTTATTTACTAGCGCTTTTAACAAAGCGTTGATATATGTTTGATATATGACATTAGATATTCTAGTAATCATTGTAGAACATGTGTTTCTCCTAGTTTTTCTACAAATCGTCAGTCCCTAGACCGTCAGTCCGTTGCCGCAAATGTGACTAGGGATGACGGAGTGGCCAAGGCCTTATTTTCACTTACTTTAAATAGCAATATTTTTTAATAATTTGATGTTTATCAGTTTTACAATAATAAAATTTTTTATCGGTCGCTAGCCATATCTGTCAGTTCCTAGATGTCTTTTACAAAATCCTAATTTTTTTATAACATTTTTCATAAAGTGACTGGCCCTGTTAAGTATGACATAATAACTTAATTATTCACGTTATACTCTAATCGCAAATTTATTAGCGTCCAAAACATGGTGGGGACAAAAACTTCTTAAAAGTTACGCAAATTTCATGGAATCACCCACATATAACAAAATCGTTGAAGAATTTTTGTCTGTGCGCGCATGCTAATCTCCACAATGACTAAACCAGTTTGGATACGATTTTCAGTGATGTATTGGGATAAAATTGGGCAAACATTTAATGTTTTTTTTTGTTCAAATCGCTTGACAAATAAAAAAGGTATGTAAATACGCGAACGGTGTTTTTAAGCCTAAGCAATATAATTAAAAAAATCATAAACCATTATATTTTATTGGTAACTGTCAAAATAATATATTGAATCTAAACATTTAAAAATACCCCTGCGAAATTAGGGCAGGTCAGCTTGAAAATGAGAATTACGACTTAATGAGGTTGCAGTTATCGGGGTTCCACTGTGTTTGCAATCCAAGTAGTCGAAAAACCACAGTTTTAAATAATAACAAAAAAAATAGTTTATTTGTACAATTTTACCGGATTGTATTACCAATTCGTAAGAAATTTAGTACTATTATTCAACTCTCAAAGTAGACATCTAAAATTCGGAAAAATAAACACAAAATGCCAATATCTGCTTAATTATTAAACAGAGCGTATCAAATTGTTTAGCGATCATAATTATTTGGATAATGAAAAGGTAAATCTGTAATGCAAAACATTTAGGAATGTTTATTTGTGAATACATAATTAACACCATTAAATGTGTGCAAAATTTTAGCAATGAATACTTGAAATTAATTAAATTAATTGCCAACTAAATATTAGTCCCTAAAATTGTTAGAATTACAATAAACCCATACTCGAACGAACAAAAGTCCGGTTGAGCGAGTTTTAGAATTTCAAATAAAATCTCCACAGTTTATAAGCAGTAACTCCTCGAGTTATTGTAAATAAGGACGGTTGGTTTCATCTCAAACTACTACTTCAGTTTCTACTAAATTTACGAATAACTTAACATTAAACCAAGCATTTCCCCAAGTTTTCAACCAAAAATTGATTCTTTTTGTTTGCAGTTTTTTTTTCTTTATTTTACAATGTGTTAAAACAGTTCCGTCACTTTACTTCTATTTTAGAAACGATTTTCGCATTAAAAAAGCTCGTTCTCGAGCTTTTCGAAATAAATCAAAAGCGTTGCGGAATAAATGTTTTAATTTCGACGCAGCAATAAAAATTGTCTCTAGATTTGCAATGCAAATGCATTTTTGTTGACTCACCTGCGTTTCGAAATAATCAAATCCAAAGTTGTATAATTGCGCGATTTAAATTATGAACCTATCCGTTCGTTTTTAACGGAATTAAAGGTGGAAGTAATTAAAGTAATGATAGGCTAAAGTTGTGTGGAGTTATTCCTTCGCAGACTTCTTTTTGTTAGTTTAAATTACTCCATAATTTGCTTTTAATGTCGACAAAGTTTTTACGATCGATATCGAATATTGTGGAGATTGTTTACTATGCAAACTTGCATTTGGATTTTATGTTAACAACATGCATCTTTAATTGCACTATTTAAACGTAGAGCTTTCAGTCGCAATTCTGATTGGTTAATATATCTTGTAACTATGGAGACAAATCTACTTATCCTTAATTAGGACTAGGTGTGTAGTTGCACATACGTATATTGAAACATAGAAATCTATACACTGTACAAAATAGAAATTACGATTCCTTTTTCTTCTTAAGGAGGTTGAGGTAGGATAGTCCCAACCAAAAATTTGGAATGTTGTCATCCAGAAATGCCTTGTATTAAATAATTATAAGACTAACTATATTTATTATTAGGATTCATTATGACTGTCGAAAAATATTTAATCTTATAAATATTGTTTATTTCATTTTTTTAAATCATTTAGATGAATGGATTAACTTTTATATGTTTTGTACAAACTTAAAGAACAAAAATATGAAAAATAGAGATTAATTATATTTTATAAATTTTGAAAAATTATCAAAGTAAATGATATAACAAATTTAAAGAATTAAAAAAAATAATTTTCATAGTTAAAAATAAAGTAATTAATTCAATATGAAAATTAAAAATCTCAAAATACCAGTGTTTCGAAACGGCAACACTTTAACATCATTTACTGTTGGTTTTACTAACACCCTAATACATACCTATATAAATATTAGGCTGTATCAAAAAAATCGACTATTTTTTTTTTTAAATATACTGAAAATCTTGTTCAGAATACCGAAAAAATACGCCAGTTTAACGGACAGCTCTTAATTTTAATATTAAGATGTCCCGCATCACGATTTTCCATTTCCCATTTAAATAACATGGGAAAATTTGATTTCTCAAGTTTGGAATTTTTTAGCTCTGCAACGAATTAACGAATCGGTAAACCTTACCATACCTTTACAACAAATTGAATGCTCTACAAAAAAAGCCTTTTATAAATTTTTGATAAATTCACTCCTTCAAAAGTTATTCAAGGTCAAAGTTGAAACTATTGTAAAATCTAAGAAATTTTCACTTTTTTGAAGCATCTATCATACTTATTACAATATTTTGTTACAAATTAGCTTTTGTAAAATTTTTTTGAGTTCCACAAATTTTTTGAACTATTTAAATGGTAGATTATTTATCAAAAAACATGAAATATTGCGCTAGGTATTGAGGAAATGTAAAAAGGGAAAAATATTTATTACGAATTTTAGTATAATATTAAGATATTAATATAAATCGATATTTGAAAATATATATCGAGTAAATTAATCTATTTTATATTTCAGTTAAATAACAATCACCAAGACTTATAAGTTATAAGCTTTACCTAATAAGTATTTTGTGGAAATAAACATTGAAAAAATTGTATGCGTTAATAAACACTGGTAAATAAATACTCCTTAATGTCCTTAAAGTCAAAAGAGAAGGTGCGAAACGACAAAAAACATTCTTTAGAATCTTGATTTTAATAGCAAGCATCTAAAAACAAGTTTTTTGATAGATAATCTACCATTTAAATAGTTCAAAAAATTTGTGGAACCCAAAAAATTTTTACAAAAGCTAATTTGTAACAAAATATTGTAATAAGTATGATAGATGCTCCAAAAAAGTGAAAATTTCTTAGAATTTACAATACTTTGACCTTGAATAACTTTTGAAGGAGTGAATTTATCAAAAATTTATAAAAGGCTTTTTTTGTAGAGCATTTATTTTCCTGTAAAGGTATGGTAAGGTTTACCGATTCGTTAATTTGTTGCAGAGCTAAAAAATTCCAAACTTGAGAAATCAAATTTTCCCACGTTATTTAAATGGGAAATGGAAAATCGTGCTGCGGGACATCTTAATATTAAAATTAAGAGCTGTCCGTTAAACTGGCGTATTTTTTCGGTATTCTGAACAAAATTTTCAGTTTATTTTAAAAAAAAAAATAGTTGATTTTTTTGATACAGCCTAATAAATATATTTCACTTTGAGGTTACTTATTATTACATATTACATATTACCTATTTATTATTTCTAATTAATCTATATTTGTTCTAAAAACAATTATTCAAATGTCAATATGAATATGTTTTAGTTATATTGGATTTAAGTTTAATTTATTTATATTGTTACTTTTATAAATTTTTAACATAAATACTTTTGTTAATAAAATAATTAAAACAAATACTTTAAATTATTTATCCCAATTTTATTAATAAAAACTAATAGCCATTGCAAATCTATTATTAATTGAACTTAATCGTATTTATTGTACTATATGTTTTAATTACGTAATTTTTTCAATAATAATTGTAAATTTATTGTGCATCAAAATTTTGAAACGATATAATTTAAATTGATTTCTTTTACATTTTTACATTTACAGAAGTTTGACTATTTAGACCATCAAAAGATTAATACAGGATGTGTACAAATTTGTGCAAATTGACGCACCCACATACGTCTTCACAAATGTGTGACAGTTTCAATAGCTGTTGGTAGAGATATTTGCAATGAAGAATGTTGCAGAAAATTTAGTACTATTCTTTTGTTAACAATTATTTTTTGATAATGTTTAACGCTACCTGGAATTGGACACTTTTAATAAAACAACCATTGTTAAATTTGCAACGTTTCGTTTCTTTATTGAATCAGATTGATCAGATTTTAAAATTTTAAAATAACGATTTATGAAATATTTATCAAAAAAAGAAAGAATGCAGTGTAGCATAATTGGTTTCAAATATTTTTAACAAAGGAGTAAATACCTGACACCAATTCCCAGAAGTGCAAATGAAGTTTAAATTGATACCAAGAATTACGTCGTACCCCCACCACGTTCCGCACCCTTCCGAATTAGTTATTGTCTATTTGTTCAACCACTTCTTGTTCAGCTTTCGATGAGATTAGTTGATATTAATAATGGCAAACCAAAAATATTCTGCGAGTGCTAAAAGTTCACCTTCAGTTTCACCCTCAGAGCTTTTTAACAAGGAGAGAGCAGCCATCATAGATCTTACCATTAAAAGAGGAACTAAGATTAGTGATATGAGCAAAAACATGCGAATGCATGTTTTATTTAACGAGACCTACAAAGGTTTGGAAAAAGAATTAAAAATAAACTCATCGACGGCCAAAGTGGATCTTCCCAAAAATGATCCAATTATAGAGACGAACACCTCGATAAATTATTCGCTAGATGCTTCAAAACTTTTGATGATGTTATCAAAAAAAGAAAACGCATCTCAAGTGGAGAAAAAGAAGCGAAGGCAAAAAAAATGAAAATATAAAAGACAAAAATAAAATTAATTGTCTTCGTGTCTTGACTACTACCAGATTGGCTGTGTGGATTTGTATTTTTTAATACATAATTATATTTGTGACCTATATCTTTAACAAGATTGTTGTTTTTAGAAAAAAAAATCAAAACAAATTTTCGTCATTAAGAATGTGTACCTTGACGTGGTAATGAGGCTTAAGACTTAACAAATTTATAAGTCGAACCAAATCACATTCAAATTGTAAATAGTAATCAAAACTGAAAATCAAATACTTCAAAAGTTACTTTTATTTTAAGACATACGATTTTTTTTTATCTTTTCCTATCTTAAACTTGAGCTTGTTATTTTTTTTCATGAATAAACAATATATCTATTTTCATTTTTTCTTCTATTTGCAAAACTATACCAGATCAGTAATAAAATTAAAAAAATAAATATTATGACATGATCAGTTTTATAATTTTAAATTTTGAAATAACAATTTATTAAATATTTATTAAAAAGACAAAGAATGCGGTGTAGCATAATTGGTTCCAAAATTTTCAACAAAGGGGTAAATACGTGACACCAATTCCCAGAAGTGCAAATAAAGTTTAAATTGATACCAAGATTTACCTTGTACCCCCACCACGCTCCATACCCTTCCTAATTAGTTATTGCCTATTTGTCCAATCACTTCTTGTTCAGCCTTCGTTGAGATTAGTTGATATCCATAATGGCAAACCAAAAATATTCTGTGAGTGCTAAAAGTTCACCTTCATTTTCTCCATCAGAGCTTCTTAACAAGGAAAGGGCAGCCATTATAGATCTTACCATTAAAAGAGGAACTAGAATTAGTGATATGAGCAAAAACATGCGAATGCATGTCTTATTTAACGAAACCTTCAAAGGTTTGGAACAAGAATTAAAAAGAAACTCATCGACGTCCAAAGTTGATCTTCCCAAAAATGATCCAATCATAAGAGACGAGCACCTCGATAAATTGCCCCCATTTTCGTTTTGATTTTTATTTTTGAGGATTGGAGGAAGGAGTACTATTATGCATTTTAGAACAGCAGTTTCCAAACTATGTTTTGTGGGTTATGTATAAATACAGTCGAATACAGTCGAAATTCGACACCAAGTTATCCAAAAAAGCACAAAAATAGACTTTTAAAAATCCCGCTGTAAATGTGCCACTGTGATTTGCTCATTCTTGATTCACTACAATGGCCGCTAATTAATTGGCCAATCAGATAGAATTCATTATTTCGTAACTATAGTTACATTAAAAATATTTAAAATTTAAATCATATTGTATATTTATAAACATATTTAAAAAAAAGAATACAAAAAACCTCATTTTAAATAAACAAGAGTAATGCGCATATCAAATGAAAATAATTAAAAATACATAATAAAATATTAGAAAATTTGGTAGCTTCTATGCTTCGAAGATTTCAAAGTGTTTTACATCTACTTATTAATTTTGCAATGTTTTGTTTGTATTTATCCATAATGATTGGTGTCCCTTGCTTCCCTCGCTCGGAAATGTGCCACTTTTCGCTCGAATGCGCACATCTTCGTGTTAATTGGATTCGACTATATTAATAACAAATTCTTCAAATCCAGATTTTCTGTTCGGAAAAAACTCCTTAATAATTGAATTTGCCTATCTTATTCTTCTCTCTTACAAATAATATTAATTAAATCAAACTGAACTAAATGAACCACTTCTCGATTTTCTTTAAATAAAAAATTACAGTAGGGTATTTTTTACCAAAAATCACATTTCTAATTTAGTACTTTTAAGCTGGACTAGATGGGAGACTTCATCGTACATGAAAAAAAAATACTTTAACTTTTTCCGAATTTTGACTCTTATTTCCCAACCTTTTTTTTAACATACCCCAACCAAGTCATTCTAAAGTTTTGATGAACCCCCTATGTAACATATAAATATTTTTTTATATTTAAAAATTGAATTAATACATAAATGAAGTCTAATTACAACAGTGTATACAAAATGCGATTTAAAACTAATTTGTTTATAATTTTCAGAAAAATGAAAATTACCCAAAATTATTTGGAGACATTAATTTTGACATATAAACCTTTAACAATTTACAAATGATAAAATAAAAATCAACTAGTTGATTTTTAGTGGCCCACTTCAGAAAATTTGACTCATATACAATTTTAATTAATCAAAAATGTGAATTAGTAAACAATCCAAAGTACACCTGAAAATATTTTTATCAAGTTCCCTACAATTAGGCGTGCGAAAGAACAGCACGATAACTTATCGAAAAGAATAAAATAGAAAAAATAGGAACGAAAAATAGATCTAATTTATTCGACTTTAAATTTTTTGAATTGAAGAATAAAATAATAATATAGGTAAATCCGATAAATACGAGGATGTGCGCGTTCGAGCGAAAAGTGGCACATTTCCGAGCGAGGGAGGCAAATGAAGCGCGACGCGGAGCGGCGCGCTTCATTTTCTCGAGATCGGAATGTGCCACTTTGAGCTCGAATGCGCACACTCGCTTTTAAGCACGATTACGAGGTGTCCCGTTTTAACAGGAAAAAACGAACGCGGTTGACAATCCGGATAATCGCGAATCCGTATAACTGAGGTCCGGATAATCGAGGTTTTACTGTAGTAGGTTAATAATATTATTATTGATTACTAATTGTGTTCTAAGGTAAAATATAATTTTACTTGGTTTTGTACAGTACGACTTGTACAAAATAAAATTAGCAAAATAGAAGTCTATATAGAAAGAAAAAATATAACAGTTCTTGTAGTGATTAAACAAACCTATTATATAATTAGTCCATAATAAATTATTCTTCGGATATCTTTATGAAACATCCTATGTATAAATATAGAAATCGTAGAAACATAACATAAATTGTGTTATTAAGGGTGCATAAAGTAATAAAAGAAATAGAACATCGCATTATCTCATACAAAATTTATATGGATTAATGTGAAATAAATTGTAGGGATATGTTTCGGGCTTAAGTTTTCAATATTTAATCAAAAAAGTGATTTTGTAAATCAGAAGTCCATAATACGGTGCATTATCGAAGCGAAAGCAATACATGAAATTGCAGCTTTGTGGCGTAATGGAGGCCTTTGATACAAAATGCATTGGTAGCGTTTGTAGATTAAACAATTTTGCATTAATTAAACAACGTCAATGCTTTAACGTTGCTTTTAAAACTGCCACGAAGAAAAAAAATTGAAATAAAACGCTTTCACGTCGGTTTCCATTTTTATTTCCTGAAAGATCTAAAAATTAAATTAAGAGTTTACTGTCGCCGAACAAGTTTCGATTGTAGTTCTGGCAAGAAGCCAAAAAGTTTTCCAAAAAAAAAATATAGTATCGAACTTCTGTTGTTGCACTTTAAGATTTTATTTTATCTCGTTTTTTTTTTAGTCAGTAGAAAATGGAGCGCAGAAAAAACGGATTTTTACACAATTAAATTTGTAAGATCCTGTAGGATTTAAATGGAGGCAGTTTAAGCTAAGTTTCCTGTTCAATTTCGTGTTAAAGCTCTCGTTTTGCATGATTTTGCTTGAATTCGCACGAGTTGCAATTGATTTTCGGAATTCCTTCCTTTGCTATTCTATTTTGAAGACCTTTAAGGCTTCATATGCGCTATTTGACTCTCTATTAAGCTTTTTCTTTGATACTAAATTAACGTTACGTTACACATTTCGCAATGTATTCGTAAAAAATGACAAAATCCTAAACGGTTACAGGAAACTGTAAAACAAAGCCAAAAATTTACTTTTATGGCTGATTATAGCGCTTTCAAATAGTTATTGAAGAAAAATTCGCATTACTGCTTTTTCCAAATATAACATCAGAATTTATAGAAATAAATTGAATTGCTTGATATGAAAGACAGAGAGAATTAATGTTTCAAATACAAATGGGTTCTAAAAAAATCGGTTTGCTTAAAGATAGTCCGCTTTTAATTTGTCTAAACGCATTTTAATTTATTAGTTTTTTTTTATAAACAATTTGTTTCTATTATTTGGATTTCATGACTTATTTGACTTCTATTTTTAATTGCACTTCATAAAACCCGGTTTTTCTTTTTGAAATGGTTGAACATTAAATTATATGATATTTTTGACTGGTAAAGTATAAAAATATAACAATTAACTTATATTACATGCAAAGAGCGAATTTTCTTAAAGAATAATAAATACTCTATTCAAAAATAGAGTTTTAAATCGAAACTTCACGTGATTGAATTACATACAAAATTTGATTTTAAAAGATTTCTAGCAGAGTTATATAGGAACTACATTTAATCCGTTTTTAATTTGCGTAAATGAATTTTTGATTTGACTGTTTGTTTTTTTTTGTTTCCAACAATTTTTTATTTCAACGTATTTTTTTATTAATTATTTTTAATTTTGATAACACTTAAAAACAATTAATTACCGTTTTTATATATTTAAAATGTCTAGATGTCCAAATGTCCAATTGTTTAAATGTTTTTAATATGTAGAAAAGTCCGAAATTTTTTTTTCAAAATTATTTAAATCTAACACAAGGGCTGTTTAGTAGGGACCTTCGTAAAAATTTTCGTTAAAATGGCGTTTAGTTGTAGCTCCCTTTATAGGCCCATAAAAAATTAATTACCGTTGCTATATGTTTTTCAAATGTCCAGATGTACAAATGTCCAATTGTTCAAATGTTTTTAACATGCAGCAAAATCCAAAAATATTTTTTCGAAATTATTGCAATCTAACACAACGACTGTTTAGTAGGGACCTTAACGAAATATTTTATTAAATGGGTTTTTTGTAGCTCCTTTATAATTATTTTTAATTAGTTTGCTTTATAAAAGTTATTAATTAAAAATTACAAGACCTTTTTCAAACCAAAACACCAAATCTTAAATTTAAAGCTTTTAAACAAACTTATTAAAAAATAAATAAACCTGTTATAATTTTTTTCGAATATGAAATCGATATTGGAATAAATTGAATTGTTTGATTTCAAAGGTCGAACATTAATTTAGCATATTCGATGAATACGAAGTATGTGCACTAGAGTGGTCCGTAAAAGGCTGATTTTTTAAATTCATTACGATCGCCTCTCGAACGGTTCCAATTACGGAAACAAATTCCCTGAATTTAAAAAAATCTTTTTCAAGGACTATTCTAATGTGCACATTAGAGCGTAAAGTGGCACATTTAACGAGAAATTTAATAAGAAATGTAGTGAACAGTATCAATTTTTGCTTCATCATTTCTTTTATATTTACTTTTTATAGAATGGACCAAAAGTTTATGGGTCGAAAGTAAGGAGTTCTCAATTTTCCCTAAAGTCAAGGGTATTCATAAAATACAAGAGGTTTAGCAAAAGAATTTCTTTATAAAAAACTTGATGCACAAATTGTAGTAATCTGTGTAAATTTATCTCAAGAACAGTGGTGCACTCTTCATTTGTTTTATAGTAGGGCTATGGTTACTTTTATAAACATTTTTTGCGTTTTTTTTTATTACCCAATTGACTTGGCAGTACATTTGAATTTAATTCTAGAGGACTGCAGCCCTGGATGGTAAAAATACGAATCCGAATTTTTATATAAAACAAATAAATAATTTTGAGTCGTTCTTATTGTTAAACAGCGTCGTTTCCATAAGCTTTTATAAAAGAAATGAGGTTATTTAGTACGTGTTTTATTGCCATATTTGATATGCGATATCTGTTTTTGATTTTTTGAAAAAAATATTTTACATTTAGCTTTAACCTTCTGCGTGCTAGTTGGGGTATAACTAATGTGAAGAATTTTTTTTTTGTTAAAACTGGACGTTTGGTAGTTGAGCATAAAACCGAGTGTGCACATTCGAGCTCAAAGTGGCACATTCCGATCTCGGGAAAATGAAGCGCGCCGCTCCGCGTCGCGCTTCATTTGCTTCCCTCGCTCGGAAATGTGCCACTTTTCGCTCGAATGCGCACATCCTCGTGCTTATTATATTAGTATAATTTACCGTGCTCTTCTTCAAATCAAAAAGAGCCAACGCCTTTTTGATCACAAGATGGCCTAAATGCGAATGAGTGGATGGAAAAATTACTGACTAGCGTCATTAGAAAGAGCATGAAAAATAAAATTAATTTGTGGAAAAAAATGTTTAATAAAAGTTTGGAAACATTGAGAAAAACTCAAATTAAAATTTACCTATCAGAATTAGTTTCTAAAGGCTCAAATTAAAAAAAAAAATTTATAAAAATTTTATAAAAATTTTTCGGATCCTTTAGAACCTTTTTCATCAATATCTAGCTTAAATAATTGGTGACAATTAAAAAAACTTGATAAAATTGCGATAAAACTCATTCAACTGTTCAAGCGCAGCTTATTTTTCAGTTTTTAGTATTTATATATTTTCAAAAAATGATAAATTACTTCGGTTAGGTTAATTGTAAAACATTTTATTAATTTTAAACTCTTTAATCAGTTATTTAAAACATAATTATATTCAGATATCTAAACATAAATTAACTGCTGTGTGATTCAAGATTGAAAACATAATATATGTATATTGTATATACATACATTAGGGTGTTTCAAAAAAATCGTCTTTTTTTCTTCTTCAAATAGTCGGCAAATTCTTTCAGAGGATGTCAAAATAAAGACCTGGTCAAAATTTGAGCTCTTAATTTGAAGATTTAGAGGTCGCGGTTCACAATTTTCTATTTCCCATTTAAATAGCACAAAAAAAAACTTTTTTAACTTTGGAATTCGAATCAACTTATGTCAATGATCATCTTATATTTTTATAGTAAATTTAACGCTCTACAAAAAAGGTCTCTTATCATTTTTCCATAAATTGCTTTCGAAGAACGCGAAAATTCGATGAAAATCAAACTTCGGACTCGAATAACTCTGGAAGAATCACGAGTTTTCACTAGTATCACAAATTTTGCTTGACATGCTAAATTACGCAGTATTTATATTTTATTATAGCTGCGTATACTGACATAGAAAAATGCATCAGTCATTTTGACTGGTTTGGTATAAGTACCGATGATAATCGCAAACTTGTTGATTTTCAATTAAAAAATAAAAATGAATGTCTAATATCATTCATTTTATTATCGTAACAAAACTCATGAAAGAGTTTTGTAAAAAAAAAATAAAGGTAAAGTAGGAATTTGAACGTAAAATGGTTAAACCAGTCATTTTGGCTGGTATGGTAAATCTAG
Source organism: Sinopyrophorus schimmeli (assembly GCA_036325965.1). NCBI lineage: Eukaryota > Metazoa > Arthropoda > Insecta > Coleoptera > Elateridae > Sinopyrophorus > Sinopyrophorus schimmeli. Next base: position 35,549 of record JARFIZ010000194.1, read on the forward strand.
TGTTAATATAGTAAATATCGATTTTATATTCGAAAAATGTATTTACCATAGCAATGAGTGAAAGGGAGCAAGAAGATATGATAATCTTGTCAATGCAAGTGAGAGGAAATGATTAAAATTATTCAATTAATTTTTTGTGTAATTTTATGCTCTAAATTATTGCGAATCGTTAAGAAATTGCCGTACCATTAATTTATAATTCAATAAAGAGGCAAGAATAAAATTCTTGTTGGGTTTTCTTAATATTTGGTATCGTAATTGACACGTGTCATTGGAATTAGTACTCAAGAAAAGACTCAATAATTTATAAGTTGAAGATAAAGTTAAGTTTTTGTATTGTTATTAATAAAAGTCTATTCTAATGCATAAATAAATGTGTTTTACTTAAACCTATTCATTATTGGTTATCGAAATATATTTCTTATCATTTAACTGTCATAAAGTACAATTTTGGGGATTTTATTTTCGGGGTATGGCGATCCTCACCTACTATGGCATGTGACATTTAGTTACCTAGTATGCGGAAGGTTAATGGTATCGTTATTATAGCAGACTTGAACAAAAATTTTCGAAATATTCTAAATAATAAGGTAAGTTAAATGTCCCAGTAACGGAACGATTTAAGAATAATTACTTTATATTTAATCGTGTATGCGATAGAATGAAATGAAACTTTCTTTATTTACAACCCTTAATCTTTTATTTATAAAATGGAATATGAATTAGACGTTAGAATCTCTCCGAAATATGAAAAAAAAGTATTATAACAAACTTTGGCAAATATTAATTTCATTATTGTCTAATAGGTAAATGTCTATTTTATATGGCGAGAAAAATTATTATTTTTATAAACAATTTTAATATATTGATAATAACCAGTCGTGCGATCTTTGTCGTTCCGGTATTGGGACATTTACCGTACTCATTACATATTTTTAAATTAGAGTTTACGATACCATAATTAAAAAATATGAAACATAAGGTCACTTGACTTTTGTTCAATTTAGGTTCACTTATAAATGGGTTAAGTTTCAGTACTTATTAGTGGACCACCCGGTATGTACATTAACGTTTCACTTTTTAAAAATTTTCAATTTAAATTACAAAACAGCTGCGAGGCGGTTCCAGATTTTCATCTTGGGTCTTAAGTTATTTTTGAAAATTTTACACGAATTGTTTCATTACGCAATCGACCCCACCGTTAATTTGTATATAATTGTGGTAGATTTTGGGCGGAGGAGGGGGACGACAACCGGTTAGCCTTCCCCCTGCGAGCGCCACTGGCCCAATTACACCAATTTTCTTTAGGTTCAAAGCTTCTACAAAAATAACGAAGACACATTTCTACAGTAATATTAAAAGAAAACTTAAGTTGGAAAATATATTTATGGCGTAATAAGGCCGAAGCATTACCTTTTACGACAAACCTTCGCTGTGGTCAACCCGTAAAGCCTTAAGAAAAAAAGAGTTACCCTCATTTAGTTTTACAACATTTTAAAACAAGGCGTAATCCTTATAAGAGCCTCGCTTTACTTAATAATACGATTTTACTGGCATTTTTCGGACGGTCTTGCTTTAATTTCGTCCCCTTGAAGAGGAGGGGTCGCAAGAAAAACTGTCGAACCCTTTTGCGATTTGAAAATCTTTAGTTGTCATAGAAAATGCTAATGTAACGAGGGTTGTTTTCGTTAAAAGAGAGCTTTATCGATTATCCGAGTTGTAATCTATTTACTTCAGAAATAGGGGTCGGTTTTCTCCTATATAAATGACATGGTGGATCTAGTAAGCTTCGAAAACGCTTCCGAAGCAAATTCTGATAACAAATAAATTGGAATAAATTTTTGAAAAACAGTTTTTTTTTTTTTTTTGATTAAACATTTAGAGAAGCGTGATTGTAACAGACTTTACATGAGTCTCGGTTTAGATATTTTCCAATTCGGAATCGAAATCTGAAAAATAAGATAAATCTTAGAAATACTGCTTTTTTAGGTAAAGAGCTTTCAGTAAAAATCCGTACTTCAGACAATCTTGTTCCTAATCGTTCAGTTTGTTGAAGTGTTTGTTCAAAAAAAAATAGGAAAAAAAGCACACAAAGAGAAAAACTTTACAAAATATTTATTTTTACATTTGTAGCGGAAATGTCGGCGAGACATTTTGAGATTTGAATTTTGCGGGTTTATTTATGTGTGCGTAAGCTGTGCGACTTGGTAAGCACTTTCAGAATTATTGAAAAGGTCGACCGAGTCACCCGCTTTTAATTTAAGTTATAACACCAGATTAAGCGAAACTTTGAGGGTTTGGACCTCGGAAAAAAAGTGTTCGGTTTTAATAATTTATACTTTACTTATTGATTCATATAAGGAAGCGACCGAAAAGCCTTTTTCTGCGTTTTTTGGCCGAATAAATGACTGAAAGCACTTTATGTTTTAGCAAACTTAATTTACTTTTTAGAAATAAATTTATAGCTCATTCTTTTTGGAAAAACAGTTTGCGCTTTAACGTTAAAGTTATTTTAATAATAAATGAGCGTTACAGTTGTTGCGAGTTAGCCGAAAGGAGATTGTTGGTGGGTCTTCTTGAAAAATAAACAAAAACGATTTTTTCTAATATCTGTGATGTTTTTGAGAAGAATTTACTATGATCAATTAGAAAATTATTTTCTAATTTTGTATTAACAAATCGTCTTTCTAGTCTAATAAAAAGATCTTAAAAGTAAAATAATAATAATATTTTGATTTTGTGTTTTCGTGATTTACGTAAATGCTTAGGGGAGAAGGGGGTCAATTGAACCACGGGGCAATTGAACCAGTGGGCTTAAAAAATCAAAAAAATGAGTCGTCCTCTCAAAATTGATTTCGAATATGCGACAGCTTGGTTTGCATAAAATTTCAAATCATTATGATAATTTAATCTTTCAATATCGAGTTTTTGTGTTTTTTAGTATGTCAAAGTTGTTTTTCAGCTCTCGACAATTTTTTTTATAATATTGTAATTTTCATTTTTAATGACAAAATTTTAATTGTTATGTCTTTATACATGCATATTATTTCAATTCTCTATCGATTCTTTGCAAAATAGTTCTTTTAATAATTTATTTTACACTAATTACTACAAAATGGTCATATGGGGTCAATTGAATCATGAATTTCGGGGGCGATTAAACCACTGTGAGCATCAGACTTGCGCGCGCATCTCGGCTTACAATTGAAAATATTCACAGGAGTAAAAATGTAGCGTTTGTTGTTGTAATGTTAAATCAACAGAAAATTTAGCTTCCAGCCAAAATAATTTTCAGCTGAACGTATTGTCTCCAAATGATGGCAACAACGGTATTCTACACGACAAAACTAATCAAATACAAGAAGCTGTTATTCTTACTCCCTCACTAATACGTCCTTTACCCAAAGCTACGCCTAGTCAAAATACTAGAACGGGTCGTGTACGAGGCAAAACTGCAATATACACTGATACTTCTAAAAAATTAGAAATTGAAAGGAAAATCAGTGATATTAAAAGACCAAAAAAAAATGAATTTAACTGAAAAGCCAAAGAAAGTTAAAAAAAATAATTTTGTCGATAAAAGTTTGTGAAAGTGTTGATTATTATGATATATAATATAATAAGTTTCATCAAAAATAAGTATAATAAGGTTAAAGATTAAATAAATAATAATATCTTTATTGGAAATATTTGTTTTTATGTTAGGCACTATTGGTTCAATTGACCCCGACTAATGGTTCAATTGCCTCCACGTGGGGGACGATTGAACTATTCGACGCCGTTGCACAATTGAATATTTATTGGAAATTTTTATTATTTGTTGACTAATTCACATGTCGAAAATGATAATGGATAAAATAAACTATTGTTCCATGAAAAAAAAAATTATTATTTTGGTTTTATTCATCGAAAAAAAAATTCTTAAACATTTTTTGGTTCAATTCATCCCCTTCACCCCTATGCAAAAAAAATAATATACGAGTAAGTTGTACTAATAAATTAAACTTACACTTGATAAGCACAGCTTGTTAAAGAAAAAAATCAATCGCTGATACTATTTCTATTTTTCTTCAATGTTGTTAGAATGTTCTTGGAAGTGCTGTCCAAACATTCGTTTATTTTTCTAAATAATTTTTCTGGAACAACAATCACTAGAAAATCGAGGATAAGCTTGAAAGGTTATTCTTGCGTTTCTAAAAATTGTTGCTAAGACAGATAATTGATACAAATTAAGTTCAGAGAGAAAAACAATATGCGGGCATGTTTTTAATAAAAACAACCAAAAGATTAACGTTAAACTGTTTTAAGAACTTTAAAAAATATTATAATTATTATTTCTTCTAAGAAATCCGTTAATACTTTTCACTGTATTTCACTGTATTTAAAATACTGCACTGATTATAAACTTACATTGTTTTATCATCAGCACGAACTAAATACTTCATATAACAGCAACACGTTTAAAAAACTTGGAAAACACGCAAAGATATCGATATCTTTTTCGACGAATTTTTCTAAAATTAATTACATTATTTGGTGTGATATTTTTAGTGTAAATATAAACGATGCACTTTTAATAAGCATATGAAATAATAATTTGACAGAATTTACCTTGTTTATAATGGTAATAGTTTTAAAATAAAAATAAGCAACAAAATTGTATATTATTTATATTTTTGGAATCAAAAATTTAAACGGCTACTTGTGTTTTGATTAGCACTTTTGATCATTTGCAATTGGGAGATTAACATTTCGTAAAATTTTACATTAATTTTGGCTCAAGAATTTCTACAGCTGACGTTGTTTCTTTCTCTCAGACTAATTCTTTCCTGTCCTGCGTACAGTTACCCCACATGACTCTACTAGTTGAAAATGTCGATTTCTTTCAACAGATGTAATAAACCCATACATTATTTTTTCTGAAAATGTCAAAATTATAGATATTTTGGGCTTAAATATGTACGTCTAGATTTGTTCCCAAAAAAGTTGCAAGAAGCTAGGATTTTTGAGCGTTACGAAAATTCCGATCCCATGAGGGGAATAGTTAGGTATGTGGTAGGGGAACCGGTAGTAGAAGAGAGTGCGTCAACGGCGACGCTACTCCAACGCATCTACTACCGGTCGAAAAGGAAGAGGAGAAGGAGAGGATAGATGCATAGCGTAGCATGCTTTGTAAATGTGGAGGTGGAATTCATAAATCTATATACCTATATATATATAGAATGTATGAGTTTAAAAAAAAAATTGTAGACACCGAATTGCAAGTGTTGCCGAATAAAGATCCTTGTCAAACTCAAAAACAACCTGCTAATACATTAAATGTTGTTCAATAAAGTATTTCTAATAGCTTAAAAGCATTGGGAAAGATTCAGAAAAAAGGACATTGGGTGCCGCATAAATTGACCGAACGGCAGAGAAAAACCGAAAATTCACCATTGCACTTTTGTTGATAAGGCAACAAAGACAATATTTTTTGCCTCCAATGTGATGAAAAATGGATCTGTTGCGGTAATCCAAACCGCAGAAAATCATTGGTTTTCAGTTGGAGAAACATCGACATCACCACTGCAAGAAAACAATGCTCTATGTTTGGTGGGATCAGAAGGGTATTGTTCAACACTGACGAAACAGTTAATGGTGAACGTCACCAACAACAAATCATCAGTTTGAACGACACCTTGATGAAAAAATGTCCGGACTGGGTCAGAAGGCATGGGATAATGATCTTGCTACACGACAATGCTTCACAAAAACCATTCAGGACAAAGTAAAATCGCTTAACTGGAATGTCTACTATCTCGCTCGCCATATTTACCAGATCTTGCCCCTTCCCATTATCACTTGTTCCGATTGATGGTCCATGGATTAGCCGAGGAACACTTTGCCAATTTCGAAGAAGAGAAAAATTGGGTCGCTCATAATGTGTCTCAAAAGAAGAACAGTTTTTTTGAAACGACTTCTATAAATTGCCTGAAAGAGGGGAAAAATGTGTAGCTAGCCCTGGAAAATATTTTGAATAAGGAATTTTTGATATTTCTTTTGAAATTAAGGCGTTATACTTGATAAGTATTTTTTACCGGTAACCCTAGTATATTTGTCGAAATTTTTTTCTTTAATTTATAACGAGTCAACTTTACAATACATAAATTTACTGTCGTAAAAATGTATTTACGACTATTTTATATCAAAATATTCACGTGGATGAGTTTTATTGTGCCATATTGTATGAATTTAAACCACTTATTATTATTTTGACCAATGCTCTACAATTTTTAAATAAAATTTAGTTGTTCAAGATAATTAGAAAAACAAAGAAAAAAAACCGGTGCGTGTACTTATGTACGCGCGTTAGAAGTTATATTTTTTTGGCATAACTTAATTAAATATAACTACGTGTGAAAATGAATATAAAGAAATTTATTAAATACGAGGATGTGCGCATTCGAGCGAAAAGTGGCACATTTCCGAGCGAGGGAGGCAAATGAAGCGCGACGCGGAGCGGCGCGCTTCATTTTCCCGAGATCGGAATGTGCCACTTTGAGCTCGAATGTGCACACTCGGTCTTAAACATGATTCACAATAATAAATTTACTTTCTTAAGACTGCTATCTCCAATTCTCAAATATTCTCATGCTGTGCGCGCCCAACTTCCGATGCCTGCTAAAATTTTACTACCAACGCGCCCAAAGAAGTATAACTTCAACAATTTGAAATTTCAGTAGCTTGCAATGTTGTGCCAAAAATCATTGGATAGAAAACTTTAAATTGCAATTCGAGTTGATGACTTCCGGCAGCTGTGTAATCTATCGTCGCAGATTACATACCAACTTAATCAATGAAGTCATTAGAAATTTTGTACCAAGCGCTCAATTTAAATTGTAACAAATTAAGATGCCTGAATATGGCTGTTGTTCAACTTCGATTTTAAAACGAAAACAAACCCCCAACGCGGGCGACAACTTAAATTGAAACTATCAAATGATATTATTGAAGTTATACTTCTTTTGGCGGGTGAGAGTTAAATATTGGCAGGCAACTGAAGTTGCGCGCGCACACTTAACAAAAATTTAATAATTGAATTTAGTCATCTAAGAAAGTAAATTAATTATTGTGAATCGTGCTTAAAACCGAGTGTGCGCATTCGAGCTCAAAGTGGCACATTCCGATCTCGGGAAAATGAAGCGCGCCGCTCCGCGTCGCGCTTCATTTACCTCCCTCGCTCGGAAATGTGCCACTTTTCGCTCGAATGCGCACATCTTCGTTTTATTGGATTTGTCTGCTTTATCCTTCGTTCTTTCAAACTTTAAATTTAAATATACCTAGGTTAGTAAATATTGATTTTATGTTCCAAAAACGTATTTACCATAGCAATGAGTGGAAGGGAGCAAAAACATATGACAAATTCGTCAAATGCGAGTGAGAAGGAACGATTAAAATTAATTTAGTTACACCAAAAAAGTTTATTTTCTAACGTGCGTCTATGTGTACAGTAGGGTGGTCGTTAAAAATTAAATTTCTTTTGACGTCCCCAAAGCAACCTTCCTTTTAATGAAAAAATACGGAAAAATTTTTAAAAAATTTTTGAACATAAATAACACGTGCCCCAAGACAATCAAAGTTCATTTTTTAATAAAATTGTAATTTTTTTTGTAAGTATCTTTGAAAATATACGGATTTGAGAAAAAGTTATAGGAGTATTGTGTAGGAAATTCAATTGTCTACAAAAAAGGTCTTTTCCATTTTCTTCATGGAATTCATATTTATAGAGATATTCTCAATAATAAATTCATTAACTTCATATAGTCAGCATTTTAAGACTCTCGAACGTCATTCTTTCTTAAATATATATAATTTCGTAGAACTATAATAAATTCTAGTTGTTACAAAAATTTTTAATTTCACAAAAAATGACGTTTGTAGTTCTTAAAATGTTGACTATATGGAGTTAATGAATTTATTATTGAGAATATCTCCATAAATATGAATTTCATAAAGAAAATGAAAAAACCTTTTTTCATAGAGAATTGAATTTCTTACAAAACTGTTCCTATAACTTTTTCTCAAATCTGTATACTTTAAGAGATACTTACAAAAAACTACGATTTTATCAAAAAATTAACTTTTATTGTCTTGAGGCACGTGTTATTTTTGTTAAAAAAATTTTAAAAAAATTTCCCCACATTTTTTTTATTAAAAAGAAAGTTTTTTTGGAGCGTCCGAAAAAAATAATTTTTAACGACCACCCTAGTGTACAGTCATCTCCCCATTTAGGCGGTCTTTTTTTAGGCGGTTTCACTTTAACGCGGTCAAGAAAATTTATTTTTTTAAATACGTTCTATATGAATCTATGAATCATTTTTTACACGTGCCACTATCTCCCACTCCCGCACATATTTGTCGATCCTCTTTTCTCTCGAGAGCACAAAGACATTTCTGCGAATTGTGGAATAAAACTTATTAATTCTTCTAATGATGAAAGTGATTTCGAATCGGTTTCAAAGAAAAGAGTTAGAATATTTAAAAAAAACCTCCAACAGCGAAGATGAATAAATTTTTGTTTTTAAGGTTATTGTTATCTTTTTGAATTAATATTTTTAATATAACATACTGTAGATTTTTTTAAGAAGATTTTTGAAACGCATCTTTAAATTTAATATGAATCCAATGCCTTTATTTGCTTTTTTTTTATAGAATGGAACCAATCCTTTAAATTTGTCCTTGCTCTGTTTTACGCGGTTTCCATTTGCGCGGTGTTTGAGAAAAATTATCTACTGCGTAAATCAGGAGATGAGTGTACACGTACCGATTTTTTTTCGTTTTCTCTATTAGAGCAGAATTATTAAGTGCAACAGTTTTTAATTGGCATTCTTTTATTTAAATAAAAAACGAAAAAAACGTAACCGAAATAGGTATTGTTTTTGTGCATTGAGTGTTTTTAAATGGGAAAATTGTTAACGAACACTTAATTAAATTTTGATTACGTTTGTTAATTACTGACAGTACACAGAGTTTAATTGCTATTTCCTATTTCCTATTTTTATTTTGCTATTTTATTAACATATGCGGGCGTTTGTGCGTTTATTTTAATACACGTACAATTTGTTTTTAACTTAAATATTAAATTTCCTCGCCATTAAATTAATTAACATTTATATATAGAGTTTGGCGTAATTAACGTCCGCACACAATGAACTTGAATACAATAACGACATTCCCGATTAAATGGTGTGTCCTTTTTCGGTAGATCGGTAAAAAAAGACACCCTAATTACGTTTCAGGGGTAGGTGGCAAACGCCCAAAAAACAACTTGTTCCTTCTTTAACGTTGACAGCTTTTTGCATACTAAATCGGTGCGGTTTTATTGATTTTTGATTAATTCGTTTAGGCTTTCCCGGCTTTGTCTAAAGCATCCCTTGTGTTTAAGCTAAAGGAAATTAACAATAGTTTTCCGGAAATAAATTTATAGTTGCTAAAACATGACGAGGAAATTTATAATTTCCGTTGCCGTTATTTCATATTTCGTCGACTCGTTAATTTTCGCCGTGTGAAATTGAAAGTTCAAGGTTTTAATAATTTTACCATTTAACTTCTTTTTTTGAGTGTACCCACGCCCTAAATACAAAAAACAAATACATTTCGAAAAATGAGTCAAAGATATTTGGTTTCTCGAAGCGAATTAATTGAAAAAAATTACTTTTCAAATCCACGTACAAAGTTTTTTAAGAGTATTAATTTTGTAATAGTGTAAAATATTTAATTGCGGAAAGCATCCAGTCTGTGACCACTTACAAGTGAATGACCGTTACGAGATATAATGTTTTTAACAATGAAAAAAAACTATTTATATTCATGATATACTTATTTATGTCTTTTTTTTCTTTTAAGTGAAAGAAATAAAAGTAATGAAAAAGTGTAGGTATATCTAAAAGTATAAAATGTATATTGCAGTTTGCTTGTTACTTGACTATTGCTGAAATATAACTAGGACGGTTTGATAAACTATGTATTTTGACGATGGTATTGGTTTTTATATCAATCACTTAATTTATAATGATTTAATAAAGTAAATAATTATCTAAATTGAGTTGCAATAGTTAATAAACTGTTATCAAATATTTAGTTTTGATTAATTTTATATCGGTCATTTACTGTTATATGCTATTGTCATAATCATTTATTAAAGGATCGACTACCTGACTAGAATTTATCCCTATGTAACATTGGGAATGCATCAGAATAATGTAAAAAATTTCTTAACCCTCCGCATACTAGGTGACTAAATGTCACATGCCATACTAGGTGGGGTTTGCCATACCCCAAAAATAAAATGAAATAAAAATATTTTAATAACCAATATGTCTTATATTTATTTATGCATTAGAATAGACTTTAATTAATAAAAATACTAAAACTACTTTTTCTTCGACTTTTCGTTCCCGAGACTGCGTAATGAATTTCACCGTCGCTCGATCAGAAGAGTTAGCGGATACCGATGCGACGGTCCAGGGTCTCGTCGTCGGTTCGAATCACGGACTCATCTCTGCTCGTATTTGATTTGCCACGGTAAGCTATTTTAATTTATTAGGTGTTCAAAAATTGTTCAAAAATCAATAAATTTTTTAAAACGTTAATCTTAAATTGCAAATTTGATTGTCAACAAGCAACTTTGAAATAATTTAAATTTCAATAGTTGAAAAAATTAATTTCTTTTCGCATTAGTTTTCGGACCTTTTTTTGACTTTCTTCCAATTAAATTTCTTGTGATTTAAATTTATGTCGTACTTGCAATATTTAAATAATGACGTGGGGCTCTGTGGGATTGTTAAGCCCTTGTTGAAAATCATGTTAATTGATTGTAATAAATGTTTTTTTTTTATTTCGCGTTTTTAATCCGTAGTCTTAAAACCGTAACGACCCTCCCAGTTCAAAAAGGATCTCTTATAATAATAGCTTATTTGTTCGTTTAAAAACTTGGTGATTTTTTTGATTATTCAAAAACTTTAAAGTATTTTTTGAAAAACACAACAGAAGTGCTAAAACCAGGCTTTGAGGTTCTTGAAAGCATAGCTTTTCTAGCAACCCGAAGAGGCCAACAACAGTGTAAAGGTAGGACACAACCATTTTCTTTAATTAAAAAGAAACCATCAAAATAAAAAGTAGCAATATCTAAATTACTTACAATTGAATTTTATTTACATTTAAATCTATTTATTTCGGTGGTTCTTTTTCATTCTCTTTTATTGATATTATTACTATGTACTGTACCAACATTATCTAAGCTTTGTTAAGAATTTTACTAAAAGTCTAAGCGTACATCGTAAAAAATTAAAAAATGAAATACAGAATACATAAAAAAATCACAATTACACTTAAACACAATTATTCATAGAAAAATTAGAAAAGTCTCGTTACACACCGTGTCCCAGTACTAATAGACGCCATTGATACATCTCACAAAAAATAAAATTCTGAGACGAAAAGTCCTTTGTCATTTTTTGATCAGACCTATACATAATTAGTTATTAATAAAAATGGGTGGCCAATCATCTCACTCTTGCAGTCACCTCTCACTTTCCCCCTCTTTCTTCTTGCTGTTATAACGCGCACCTGATTGGCCACCCATTTTTATTAATAACTAATTATCTATGGGTCTGATCAAAAAATGACAAAGGACTTTTCGTCTCAAAATTCTATTTTCTGTGAGATGTATTAATGGCGTCTATTAGTACTGGGACACCCTGTATTTGAGTCTTAAATAATGCGCCACAAAAAATCTAGGTCTAACAAATAGTTTAAGATATAATTTTGCGTTTATTTCTAAACTTATTTAAACCATCCTCTTCATTTTTATTTAATTTAAAACTGCTGAATTTTGTAATTTTGTAAGAATATTATTACCAACGACAAGCACCTAAAATTCTTAAACCTTTTTATATAAAATATATTTAAATAACTAATTGGGTTGCAACCCAATAAATTATTTAAAACTTAACACAATTTTGGGTTATTATATCTCACGATATGTAAAATTCAATGGGTTCTTATTTGAAAATTTCATAAAATCATAGGAAAAACTTAATCATATTGTTTTTTACTAAAGTGCTTTAGTCAAACATTAACAACCCTTTGTTGTTCATTATTATCAAACAGACTTGGTATAAAGTTGATGAAATTTGTTTCAGCATTGTGAGAAATTCAAAATAGGTACTAGTAAAAACTTACGTAAACGTACTTGTTTATAATTCCAACGGTTTTAATATATTTACAACAAGATTACGTCTTTATTAATTACGTCATCGATTGCAATAATATAAAAAAATTGGAATTTTATACAATTATTTCCTATAAGAATTAATACAAACAGTAACACCTCGCTTAATGCTCCCTCGGTTAACGCTGATTCGATATAACGCGGTCTGCTCTAAGCCCCAAAACAGCTCAAAATTTATGTTAATTTGACTTATGACCTTGTTTATCGCTGTTTCGCTTAGCGCTTAATCTCATTGAAACGTATTCCCCGCGTTAAACGGGGCCTTACTGTATATAAGTACATATAAAACTGATCATTTTCATCTCTAGGAAGGACAAAAACTTTTCTATTAAAACACTTTCTTGCATAAATAATTTTCATTAAGAATTGTTGTTCTAAATAGTTTATTTATTTGCGTTTCGTATCGAGTCGATTGTTGACCCGGGGCCCATATCGTTGTTTTTTTTACAGAATAATAAATTTATAGAATAATAAACCGATGAACGTTCGGACTATAAAACGTACGCATTGTAATCGAATAATTTAGTCTAATTGTTTAAAATTATATAAATTTCGAATAATCGCCACGGTTCATTTTAATCAAATCTTTATTAAAACGTTAAATAAAATTTAAGTTAATAAGTTACATTATTAAATAAAGCCAATAAAAACTAAATTAATCTTACCCCCTAAGAGAATCACAAGCAAATAGCTCCCAAATTGTATCCACATATTTTTTTGACGATGGCTTAAACAATTCGCAATTTTTTTTATTTATTTACATAACTGAGCGTTTTCGAACAACAAGTACGTCTGACGAACTTTATCGCACTCTTAAATAATTATACGAACGCGCAGAACGTCGAAGAAGCGGCAAACGACTGAATTATCCTTTTCCTTTATCCTTTTTGAGTAGAACTGTAGGAAAACACGAGCCTGCGCTACCACACGCGATTTTAGAACAAACCTTAACTGAATTACTTTCACACAATTGCTAATTCCACTTTTGGACGACCCTCTTTCTCCCTACCCTTCGGTTTTCCACATGTTTTGTTATTTACACTTCAATTTTGCTTTCGTCTCTCGAAAATATAAATTATTTTTAGTTTATATGGTGCAGCCCTGCGGCTAAGCGAATCTGGCCCTTCATCCTCGTTAATTTTTACATATTCCGAGCTAATTATCGTCCGTTTTTATTTTCTACTTTAGATATAAAAATTTTAGTACATTAATTAGTCTTAAAAGCTTTCCATAAAACATAACAACCAAATTTGCCCTCGAATTTGTCCGGACAAGAGTTTTGGAATAATTTATTGAAGTTAAGATTAGTTTCAACCCTTAAGCCTTTGCTTAATATAAAGACAAAAGTTTTCTGATTAAAATTGCGTATTTATTAACTGTTTCCTAATTGCTAATGCTGTTTTACGTTTTTCCTCCCTCCTGCCGTTATTTATTAATTTTCCTTCGGCAAGCAGACGTAGAAAATAATAAAACGTAACAACGTGGAAACGAGTTAGAAATACAAAGAAAGAAAATTATAAGGTGTAATCTTGCACACTGTTCGGGCGATATAAAATGCCGGAAATTAAACAAGAAATCGAGAAGTATTCACTTTTGGAAAAGCCCCTTTTTTATTGTTTTTTTTTGCCTTCGTCGCGGACCTGCATGTAAATCGTCGAATTTCGTAAATTAATTTCGGAGCAAAACCCGGAGTCCAATAAAAAGATTATCGAAAATTAATAACGGAAAGACTTGCCACACGTTTAAAGTGGAGGGAAAGGGTGTCCCTTTAATTAAGAGTTTTATTGCACTGTTTTTGCCACGTATCTACTTTGTATTCAATGTTTTATGGCTTCCTTCTTTTCCCAGTTGTAAAAATTACGTTACGACTACGTTAAATAAGGTTTTGAGTACGTGGGAAGAGCCCCTTAATCGATTACCTAAAATTTCAAATAAATTCCACTTAATACCTCGCTTTCCTCATATTTTAGGGGTGCACAAACTTGAACTATATTTGAAAAATATGTACGTACAGGGTGTGTGCAAATTGGCGCAAAATCTGCATGGAGCGACATTTTTCGTAAATTTTAGGGTTAAAATGTTGTTTCGTACATTTTCATAAGGCTCTCGAAGTTCGAACTTTGGTCCAAAAATAAAGAGATAGTTTCATTAAGTCTTGGTAGAGATAACTGATTCTGATTGGTTAATATATCTTATAACCATGGATACAAACCTACTTACCATAATGAAGGGGTGCGCACTAAACGCTTTTAGATTTAGTTCACGTGGTCTGACATTTTAATACCAACTTAAAAGTATAGTTCCGCAGTTTTTAGCGTATTTCGTTTTTAAAGTAAGATAAAAGTCGTTGCTGTCAACTGTCAAACGCAACAAATTATGACTTTGATCAAAGTGTTTCAAAAAATTTGTAACGCCATCGATTTGTGAAAACAGAAATTACTTTCTTGCCATCCCAAATATTTAAAACTACAGTCGAACTTCCATAAGTCGAACGCCGATAAGACGAATTTTTGATAGCTCGAACTCGAACCTGTTTCTCTAAGATTTGCCTATCTCAATGTTAATATTTTTATGTCAATAAATCGAATTTCTATAAATCGAATTATTTAATAAGTCGAAGCGTTTTACAATTCTTTAAATTCAAGTTTCCATCAGTAAATAGATCGATGACCCAGAAGTTAAATTTTACAACTTTTCTAAAAATTACGCTACCTGAGAGAGGATTAAGGACGGGTGCGGTTCGGCGTTATTGCTGCTTAAAAGGTCTATTCTATGAAAAGGTTTTATACTATAAGCTGTTTTGACGGCGGCACTACAATTAGATTTAAAATTAATTTATGTTTAGGCGTGAAAAGGTAACAGACAGATAAACAGACAGCCAGAGTTACTTTCGCTTTTATAATATTAGTTAGGATAATTAAATTTTTTTAGAAAATAAGTTAAGTATTGTGAATTGTGCTGAATGTGAAGTGTGCACATTTGAGCTCAAAGTGGCACATTCCGATCTCGGAAATGTGCCATTTTTCGCTCGAACGTGCACATCCTCGTATTTATTGACTTGCCTTAATTAATCTTTCCACTTTCAAATCAAAAAATTAAAAGTAAATATGAATTTTATATTCAAGAAACGTATTTGCCATAGTAATGAGTGGAAGTGGGCGAGAAGATACGAGAATTTAGTAGATGCGAGTGAGAGAAAACGATTAAATTATTTATTTAATTTTTTAATAATTTATTAGCCTAAATTTTGTGAATGGTGCTAATCGAGTGTGAATTCGAGCTCAGTGGCACATTCGATCTCGGAATAGCGCGCGCTCCGCGTCGCGCTTCATTTGCTTCCTCGCTCGGAAATGTGCCACTTTTCGCTCGAATGTGCACATCCTAGTATTTATTTACATTTATGATTACATTTAATTTAGTTATGCGAAGAAGTATAACTT
This sequence comes from Sinopyrophorus schimmeli, assembly GCA_036325965.1. NCBI lineage: Eukaryota > Metazoa > Arthropoda > Insecta > Coleoptera > Elateridae > Sinopyrophorus > Sinopyrophorus schimmeli. The sequence goes on from JARFIZ010000194.1 coordinate 51,260, forward strand.
CTCACGGGCGTGCATAAGTACACGCCCCTTTCTTTATCATTTAATAATTGTTGCAAATAATATGAAAATTTTCAGTTTAACCACTTTAATAAATTTTATTTACAGTTAACTTTAATAACTCCACAACTCGAATTCTTTGATAACTCACCTTGGAAAGTGTTTCTCGACAAAATGCCTATTTCAAAAAGGTAGAATTGAAACTTTTCTAATATAACCATGGTTACAAAGTGATTAACCTTTCTGATTAGTCAATTAGCTAACGGCCATAATGGTGTATCAAAAATGAACCAATCACAGTCACTTATTTAAAGCGGGATTTTTAAATTATGCTTTAAACCACTTACAGTTCTAATTACGTTATATAAAATACCATTTCACATAAAATATATATACATACACAAATATATACAGTGAAACTCACAGTCGGGATATTATTGTGCGGTTATTAGATATTTCCGGTTATTAGATAGTGAGTATATTTACATGCACAAAAAATAGAATTTAAAATATTTTTATTTAATGTATTGGAATAGATGTAAGTAGGGGAAGGTGGCCTAAAGCGGGTAGGTTAAGGTTCATCGACCAATATAAACCACTTTGGCTAAAAAAAATGTTTCTTTCTTACATTTACGCAATACAATTATTAAACTTTCATTTTATAAAAAAATAATAACATTTCTGCTTTAATTGTAAAAAAAACTCAAAAATATAAAATTTTAGAAATTACCCGCTTTGCCCTACCAGGGCGACTAAAGTGGGTAGGCTCCTATAAACCAATCAAATTAATCAAAACATTTGAAAATAATTATCTACACTTACATGTTCTTGACAGTAACATTTGATATTATGTTATTAAGCATTTTAATAATATAAACTGCAAATTACTAATTTTAATGTAAGAATTTTTTTTGAGCCATTTTATTAAGTTTTTGCAAGTTACACGTTCTCCTTTATGTAGTTCTGTAGTCTACTGAAGTTCATAATCGAAGGCTTTACGAGAATTAACGAACGAAAAAGGCGGTATATAATAACACTATACAGGTTCCAATTACTATTGAATATTACTAACAGCTATATGTCCGGTTGTGGGAAATTTACAGAAAACAAAATGAAGAAATTTTGTGTCCGGAATGGGTTACGGGAGCGTCCGGTTATTAGATCGTAATTTACATGTAGAACCATAGTCAAAAATTTGGTTCTATAAATTTTGTCCGGTCAAAGGAGATGTCCGCTTATTAGAGCTGTCCGCAAAGAGAGATTTCACTGTATTTAATTTTTAATCTTTTTTAATAACTCGAATTATTGATAATTCGAATTAATTTTGGTGTCCCTTCGACTTCGACTTATCGAGGTTCGACTGTACCTCCATGTACAAATTAAAAACGTTATAAATAACACTGCCTAATTGAAGTGAAACGTTAAAATACCATTAGGCGGCATAAACATTGCCATAATGAGATTAATTATTCCGACGTTTTTTGTTTATTCTTCTTAACACTAGAACCGCGGCAATTTTGAACTTACTACAACCGCGGTTACCGGTCAATTAGACTTTTAAGAAAGATTGGCCGTTTAACTATTAAATATTTATTGCAACACATTTAATGCTTTTGAACAGTTTTTAAAAACAAGAAATGCCATAACTTTCACCGAATATAAAATCAAAATTGCTTAAAATTTGAATTGTTTGATTTGAAAAAAAAAAGATTCATGCAAAAATCTAATAAAAACGAAGATGTGCGCATTCGAGCGAAAAGTGGCACATTTCCGAGCGAGGGAAGCAAATGAAGCGCGACGCGGAGCGGCGCGCTTCATTTTCCCGAGATCGGAATGTGCCACTTTGAGCTCAAATGCGCACACCCGATTTTAAGCACGATTCATAAAATTTAGGCTAATAAATTATTCAAAAAATTAAATAAATAATTTAATCGTTTTCTCTCACTTGCATCTACTAAATTCTCGTATCTTTTCGCTCACTTCCACTCATTACTATGGTAAATACGTTTCTTGAACATAAAATTCATATTTACTTTTAATTTTTAGATTTGAAAGTGAAAAGATTAATTAAGGCAAATCAATAAATACGAGGATGTGCACGTTCGAGCGAAAAGTGGCACATTTCCGAGCGAGGGAAGCAAATGAAGCGCGACGCGGAGCGGCGCGCTTCATTTTCCGAGATCGGAATGTGCCACTTTGAGCTCGAATGTGCACACTCCACTTTAAGCACGATTCCCAATACTTAATTTATTTTCTAAAAAAATTTAATTAGCCAAACTAATATTATAAAAATGAAACTAACTCTGTCTGTCTGTCTATCTGTCTGTCTGCCTGCCTGCCTGCCTTTCTGCCTGCCTGCCAGCCTGCTTGTCTGACTGTCTGTCTGCCTGTCTGTCTGTCTGTCTATCTGTCTGTCTGTTTGTTTGTCAATATGTCTGTCTGTCTGTCTGTCTGTCTGACTGTCTGTCTGTCACCTTTTCACGCCTAAACCACTCAACCATTTTTGATAAATTTCGATATAGAGATAGCTTGGACCTTGAATCACGACATGGGCTACTGGTTTCAAGCAAATATAGTGAGTGATTCCTGTTATATTCAAAATGTTAAAAACAACCATCTTCAAAAAGCTGCCTTTACATAATATTGTTTGGCTATTATTCATTCTTTTTTCTATGTAATAAAACATTTCTCTGCTGCTATAAATAATAATTATGGATAGAACCGATCAAAAGACCGATTTCGCGGTTCTAGTGTTAAAGTGCCGTTCCAGGATCCGGGCGTAGGTGCCTTTTGTTGTGTATGTCATAGTGTATTACAAAGACACAAAGGGTGTTTTGGGAACATTTTCTTGAGGCAGTTAGCCTTGCTGGTTGCCCACTGCCTTGCAAGAGGAGAGAGGCGTATAATTATACGATGGTTTTGGCGTGGGTATGAACCCAGGTTGCTTAGCGTATCAGTTCACACATTCAATTTTTGCGTCACGTCACTCTCTATTAAAAATCGATTTAATTCATCATAATAGATGTTTTAACCGCTAACAATCAAAATGTCGATGTATCAGCCATCGATAAAATAATAAATGGTAAAATATTGAATTTCCCGCATAGTGTCAATCTCAAAAAAATCTTCTATCGAGTTGGTATTCCTCTCAGTCTGGGAATTTCCTACAAAGTGGTAACTTTGATTGTTGAGTTATGTTGCAGATTTGTTTTGTTTATTCTCACTGCGCAGGCTGCTTAAATGTAGAAGCTTCGGTTCAGCCAAAATAAACACATTTACTACAGAAGGAAGTAAACACATACATTATCTAGTTAGACTATACTTTGACTGGAATTTACGCTCCGACTGTACAAACAAATGTAAAATCTGTAAAGGTATCATTTTGGTACGACATAAAATTGATTGAGTTTCTTCATTTTTGATCGACCAAAACATAAATGTTTAAAAAAAATGGATCCTCGTTAAACAGTAACCTATTTATATGTAAATATTTATAAGCGACTTGGCAACGTTTCGGTGTTAAGATAAAACTTAATTGCTATTTTTTTGTATAAGTTTTCGTTGAGAATGTTGTTATTGTAATGTTAGGCCGGTTAAATTAAAGCATTACAAAAGCCACAGGCTTGTATAATCATTTACCACTATTGAATGCTCCTCAACATTGTAATTACTGTTGGCAACTCCGTTTAAATAGCGTTTCGCTACTTCATAATAATTGTAAACGTACAATAGAACAAAATCTTGAATTGAAATCAAGTTTGAAATTATTTTATGGAGTATCACCATTTATGAAAAACTTAATAACAAAATGTGGTAGCTTCGCCTTTATCGTTTAAAAAATTTGTAAAATAACAACTAGCACATAAAATAAAATAGATTGTCTAACAATCGGAAAAAATAAGGAAAAATATTTTAATGTAAAGGCCGAAACTCATGAGGGGCGAAAAATCTCCGGCGAGTGTACAAACTTTTGACCGTAGATTGCGATGGAGGATCATGCAACAAGAAGAATGACATAAAAATAAATATTCCAAAGTGACGGAAACATGGTAAAAATGGCGGACAAATATTGGGTTTATGAAACATGAAACATTACACTACATGACAACTTTCTCTTGCAGTGGTTGAGAAATACCCAGTTGTGCTGAATGTGATATAGCACAAAATTCCATTCTATGGTATGAAGATAGAAGATGAGCATCAATCATGGGACTCGTCAATTTATTGAAACAAGGAGAATTCCTGTGTGACACACGCATGCGCATAACAGCTATTGCCAAATTTTAGACGATTATTTGACCATGTTTCCATCACTGTAGAATTTTATTTTTAGGTCATTGATCTTCTTGCGACATCCTCTATCGCAATCCATGGTCAAAAGTTTGTGCACTCTTCGAGGATTTTTTTATCGCTTATGGGTTTTGTCCTTGAATAAGTACAGCAATCCCTCAACATTCGCGAGGGTTACGTTCCAGAAAAACGTCGCGAATGTCGAATTCGCGAATATTGAATATATCTTTATGTGGAAATAAGGGGGTTACGTTCCACGATGGTTGATATACGTTGTATATACATACAATTTTTGCACTCACGGAAGAACTAGCAGCGACACTTTTTCTAATAGATTCTTCATTATTTTTATGTAACTCACTGTGGACTATCGACTGCTGTCGACTGCTGACGCACTCTTCCCAGCACGATAGGTCAATTACTTTAATTTTTTCCGACAGAGTCATCACTATTTTCTTACGTTTCGGTAAAGATGGCATTTTAAAAAAAGTGTTAGGGTGTTACTCAAGCGAAACCGAATTGAAAACTAAAAAAATTCGTTGGGAAGCATAGGAATCATTCGACTCTTATTGTTAGAACAAAAACAAACACGAGATATGTAATTATAACTGCGAATTAATGGAAAACGTTGACACAACTGCACAACTGAAAAATACATTATGTACAAAAATCCATGAAACTGTTTTTGATGGTTTCGCGAATAAGCGAGTATACAGCGCGCGAAAGTCAAATTTTGCCGCATTTTAATAATCGCGAATAATCGACACTCGCGAAATTCAAATTCGCAAATGTTGAGGGATTACGGTACTAAACTTTAGAGCAGTGCTCTAACCCCACGTTTCGTCAAAATTTGAAAATCAGCGAAAATTATGTGATTTTTATTTATTCTGCAATATAAAAAAAATCTAATATGCTGGTTTACTTCACAACTGTGTTTCGCGGGTCTTTTAAAATCGTAAGTGTTACAAGGTTCTGGAAAAGTTAAGAAGCAATGCTTTTGTGATTGTATAGCATTTCTAAACTGGAAAGCTCTTGATTTTTATAATTTTTGTTAGTTTCGACGTACATGGGGGTTGTACAGAATTTATTACACCCATTACAGTAGGCCACGCAATTAATTGCCAACATAATTTATAGAAGAGGGTCCCAATCTTTTTCTGCATTAGACAAATATTAAAATACAGTAGAATATTTTTTTAAATAAGATTAATAATATTTAAATAAAGAATTATTATAAATATAGTGATTTCGAAGAAGTCACATCAAAACAATAACCGAAAGAGAAGTTGTAAAAATCGTTTTTTGCAAAATCGTTTTACACCGCTAGATTTGTCTTATTTATAAAACAACCGTAACTGAATTTTTTAAAATTATAAAGATCACCTACGTTTATTTAATCTCGCAGGCTTTATTTATTTTTCCATGAGCTTTTATCATAAAAATATTCAATTCGCTCGAGACTGTACTTGAACTTTATTATACTCTAGTATTTTATTTACAAATAAAAGTCGCACTGACCTACTATATTTTTTACCACTGCAGCTACATTTAAATAAGTTCATCTACAAAAACGAGCAAAAATTCGTATGCCAAACTGCTAATTAAATATTACTCATAAAAAACGATAAGATTTGTTGACTATGTAGTTGCGCACAATACATATCGCATTATTAATAAAAAACAAGTCTACGAAATGTTCTGTTAAAACCGTTTCGTTATTTTGTAACCACCCTTTACTAAGGCTGTCCTTGTTTTGTAAATATAAAAGAAGCGAAATCGAAACCAAAGTTTGTCCTTTCTAATTTATAAAATGCTATATCTATTACAATAGGCAATAATGGTTATTTATTTAATATCTGGTAGAATAATACCAACGAATCATGATGTCATTTTTCTAAGAATGCTTACAGCTATTTCTCTGCAAAATAATAGTGGTTTAGTTTATTGTTAGATTTACATTACAAAAACATAAAGGTATTTCGCTAGTAGTAGGGCTTTTTTGATAAACTGCCACTGGCAACTATAATTGTAACGAGCTTAGTCAGGTAAAATTTAAAAAAACTTTAAGTAAGTGTATTATAAATCTTGGAAGTAATTAAGTATAACGTATCATATGTTTTCTTTATCATTTTAGACAAAATTTTGATAATTTTATTGAAATTGTTAAATATAATTAAGGGGCCGCTAAACCGGTCAAATAAATTTGCGTCATTCTCTTTCCCGGCCGGCAGGGCCGAAAACTGGAACTGTTACATTGCTAATTAATTATTTTTATTTCTATTAAGGTTTAGGTATTTACTGCTTTTCTTCTATAAACCTCGTAAAGTTTATTGTTGGATATGTTGGGTCTAGTTTTCGGCTGACAAAATAACAATGTTTTTTAAATTATACGCTCTTAAAGAAGGGCCGAGAAACAGTATGATTTTGCCCTTTGTCTAATACTACTGTGTGTGATGATTTTATAGAGGCCCATAAAAGGGTCAGATGTCGGCCACGTATTAATATTTTGTGTTTTATAGATACCATCTTTTAAAAAGTCTAACAACAAAAAAAAATTAAAAAACAAAGCTGATTTAGATTTTACCATAAACAATCAACTGCCAGTTCTGGAAGATATGATAAAAGTATTAAACCAAAATATTGATGAAATTGCAGAAGAACAGTTAGCTACAAATACAATAATTTTAAAAAACATTCTGTTAAGTCCCGGAAAAGAATCCAAAACGACTACAGATTTTCCACATCCTTTTGCAAGTCATTTAACATGTTGTTATGCTTAGATTGACAATTTGAACATAGTTTAGGTCGATGTTGTAGACAAAATATAAAGTAATTTGTAATCGGTTGTCGTAAAATTTACGATGGCTAGCCTTCTAGGGTTAATACAGTTTTAATTTTTAATTTCTTGCTAAAAAACATAAAATGTGATTAGCTAACTATAAATAAATAATAAAATATGTTATTAGCTAGCTAAAATAACTAAAATTTAACGTTGCATTGTCGAGGTCGAGAACGAACTTATACAAGGCCGAGAAAGGATGTTTGACGGCCGAGAAATAGTAATATTGGACATTTTTAAAAAAAGTCTAGTTTCTTAAATTAATTCTAGTTTTTAAAAGCTTTTCATAACTGAATCTAAAATAACCATAAACTAAGTTATCAGAACAAAAAAAAATGGCATTTAGAAAAATTTTAAATTTTATAGCTCAGTTCAAACTTCAAATTTTATTTATCAGGCCGATAATCGGCGAAATTACGGGTGACTTTGCGAGTTTGCCGGCCCCCTCCTGTAGTCGGCCACAAACTGCTTTTGTTTTATAACAATTTGAAATTTCTGCTAATTATACGAGCTGCTGATATGCTTATAAATCATTTATTACACATTAAATATAAAATTATTAATACTTCCTCTCTGTACGCCCACGTTTGTATCTTTAAATTCCGCTGACAAAAGTTAATTTTGAGGAATTAGTGTTTGAGTAAGGTGTAAGGTTCTTTTAAGATTTACGACAACAAGCTTAGGCATAAGTTTAATTTTATATACCTACTTTATTTGTGTTTTGTTGTTCGTGACCTTGAACTTAAATTTGCTTACTTTTTGTTATAATAATTTACATACTATTGATCTAAAGCACAACTTAATATTTTATTTAGAATTTTGAAAAGTTAACATTGTTTATCGCAGGACGATTATTTTATTATTTATAGAAACAAGTACCTTTAACATTTAGCAGCATAATTTTTATTAGTATTTAAAATTGAATTTCTTTGACGCTGTTCATTTTCAAAATTTCCATATCGTAATTATTATTACGGATCACGTGCACACACCGCATTATTTTTAATTTTTTGTCTGTATACGAAAAATGATTTCGTTAAAGTATGTTTCTCTTTTCGGAGAAAATTAATCCGGCGTTTGTAATTAAGCAAAATCCGAATAATTCAAAGTTTTAAAGGGAGAAGTAAAAGGCCATATTTTTAGGCAAACTTTTTGGTTCCTACTTATTAATTACTACTCTTGAACGTCTTTTTTTTCCTTTTTTATTACAAACAACAAAATTAGAATAAAGTTTGAGACAGTTGAAATTTATTAAAAGTGAAGAAAAGATGCTGCCTGCAGCATTCGTATACAACACAAAACTTGAACAAATTTTAGACGCTAATTAATTAATGTTTCTGTTTTATTTTGGCGTAATTAATTAACCGCGTTAACGTGCTCTTTACATAAAAAACGCGGAACGAAAAATTACTTACTTAGATAAATCAGTAAAATACATACTTTTTTAATTTTATTTCCTTCGGCAAATCTCTAAAATACTCCGACGATTCTAAAGGCATCTTCTGTTAATAAAATAAATATTCTAGTCACGTATTTCTAAAGATTAAATACTTGCAGCTTTAGACAGGATTTCCTTAGAAAACGAAGCCTAATTTTATTATTAAAACCTAAGAAAAAAAAAACACACACACAAAAACACACAACCGAAGCAAAGGAAATTCCTTTTTTAAATTCGTTTCATCATGCGAGCTTTTCATTTCTAATTCGAAATAAATTAATGGGGATGGAAAGTTATCCTGGTTCCATCATAAGAAATGGACAATAAGGGCCTAGAAGTTTTCCAACGACATGCGATGACGAAATTAAACTAAATGCGCATTTAATTTATTTTATTGGCAATAAAAAACTCACTTAATCTTCGAAAAAGTATTCGTAACGCGATTGAACGTTTCCTAGTGCTGAGAAAAATTTCAAATAGAAAATTTGATGACTTTGTTTTGTTCGGCGTGCCGCTTTAATTTCGCTCCCTTTTATATTTTTAAGTTTTTCTTTGGTTTTCAGGTATTTTTCATTAGAGCACCTGGTCTTGTCAATAAATTTCGAATTCCCTTTGAAGTTGCTGAAATAAAGAAAGTTCTTTTTTGAGGAATGATTAAATACTTTAAAATGAACTTCGCTTTTTATATTTTCGCGACGAACAGACGGTGGGAGTGTGCGATATTTTTGTTGTGCAAGCGTGTAAGGGATTAGTTTTTTTACTTCCTTCTTCTTCCCATTTTTCTTACTCCAACTTCCCCCATTTAAGGGATTAACTCTAAAAGAAGTGCTTAAAGGGTGATATAAAATACATAAAGCTTTTTTCTCTACGCGATTTTGAATTAAACTGACGGGTTGCTATTTTAAAATGCAAAGTTGATAGGGTGGGGGTAGAATTTTATATTGGATCGGTTTTGCGGCATATGTAGCTTTTGTTTTTTTAAATACAGGACTAGCATTTTTGGAAAACCAACTTTTTTAATATTTTTAGGTTTTTATAAATATGTCTGTTATTTTATAAAATATTTTTAGGCAATTATTTATCGGTGAATAAACAATAAGAAATAGAGTCCATATTCAAAAACTTAAAATTGGTGCCGAAATAGAGACAAATAATTGCTCAAATTTTGCTTTGGGCGAAACAAATTACCTCAAAATGTTTTTACAAAATTCATTTATCTCTCTATTAATAAAAAAGTTAACAAAATCGAAGTTTTGTAAAATTTTAGTTATTACATAAATAATTTGTTTTTTGTAAATATTTTCAAACTATTACCGCCAAAATTAACAAAAATAAGATTTTAATTTCTGGACAAATTAAATAATGTTTTCTTTTAAAATAAGTTAGTGCTAGGATGAGGGCAAACAATGGTCTAATTTATTTCGACTTTACCATCGTAAACAGCGCCTCAATAATGTTTTTATAGGATTAATTTATCTCAGATAATAGCAAAGTTAAAAAACTAGAATTTTTTAAATTACACTGAATAAATGTATGGCGTTTATCACCATACTGATATGGTATTGAGGCAGATATTAAAACATTGTCCAAAATATTTCTTCGTCTGGAGAATACGGCGGTTGGGGATAGGACTTCCCATTTTAATGTTTCTGAGTATGTCTTGATTATTTTGTCAACATGAGGACGAGCATTGTCATGCTGCAAAATCACTTTATCGTGTCTCTCGTCGTATTGCGGTCGTTTCTATCTCAACTAATGAGAAAGTTAGCGAAAAGGAGTTTTCATAAAAATCTCTTTATTTTGGCGGAAACTCTTTTACATTTAAAAATTCTTTTGTTTTAAATAACTAAGTTATTTATGCAAATTTTTCTAGACTGTTTGGCATCGTTATAATAGCAAAAAAATGAGCTTTGCAACAAACGTAAAGTCAAATGCGGCGCCTACTTGATTTAACGAAGTTAATATCTATATAGGCGCAATTCAAGACCGAGTAAAATGTATAAATACACTATCACAAGGAGCGAAAAATCGTTTTTGAAGTTATACTTTTTTTGGCGTATTGAGGGTAAAATTATAGCAAACAACGGAAGTTGCACCCGCACGGTAAAGAAAATTCTATAGTATGAAGTTAGCCGTCTAAGACAATAAATTAATTATTGTGAATTATGCTTGAAACCGAGTGCGCACATTCGAGCTCAAAGTGGCACATTCCGATCTCGGGAAAATGAAGCGCGCCGCTCCGCGTCGCGCTTCATTTGCCTCCCTCGCTCGGAAATGTGCCACTTTTCGCTCGAATGCGCACATCGTCGTATTTATTGAATCTATTTATATTAGTTTTTAAACGGGGTTATTTTTAATTAATTCGCCCCAAAGAAGTCTAACTTCTAGCGCGCGTACAATAATACACGCACCGGTTTTTTTTAGATTTAAATTTTTGTTTAATAAGTAACAGTTACGGCTATTTCAATTTTAATGTGGCCAAAATCAAATATGTCCATCAAATAAAGTAGACGCACCGGTTTTGGACAGTATACCGTTTGTGGACACTTTGTACTTTTTTTTTAATATATAAAAAATGTTTCAAATATTATTATTATAGTAAGTGTGCGAACAACGCCCTCAAATACTTTGGAAATATATATGATGTGAATGCGAACTTTTTTCATACCATTCGACATAAAAAAAAATTAAATTAAAAATCCAATAATTAAGCAGTTTTGAGTAATTTTTATCATAAGTATTAAAAATAACCTGAGTAAGTAATTAATTATTTTGATTAATTAAACTTTATATTTTTGAATTATTCATTACATCTAAACTTAAAAATACTTTAATTATCAGCTCAAAATATGTTTATGCTAATATAACCTAAAATATCAAGAAATAATGTTCTGTTCACAAATAGTAACAACAAATAGATTTACTATTTTTGGACATGATGTAATTGGTTGTAATCTTTTCATGTCAAATATTCTAAAAATATTTTTATTAATAATTGTTCTTAATCCTGACCTAAATACTTTGAGTGACTTTCTTTTTCAAGATTCTATCCCAAGAGTTAATAATTCCATTGTTACTGAGATTCTACAAATAGAGAATGATATTGCATTGCTCGTCGCTACAGAACTTTTATCCTATGAAAAATTGAAAGTCAGTCATCTAATATTCTTATGCAATCACAATCAGTTGATGAAATATTTAAAAAGTTAACTTTATGGCCAAAAAAAAACATCCCAAAAGAAACGTAAAGTTATAGAACATTTACCTCCGGTAGTAACTGCTAATGGACGGTTGGAAATTATAGAGGCCAAATATAAAGAAAAAAAAGATAAAAAAATTGAAAAAGAAAATAATAACATAGAGAGACAACTGAAGGCAAAAAGTAATAAAAGATTGAAAGAAGAAAAACGTATTAAAGAATCTAAAAAATAACCAGTCAAAAAAGTTAAAAAATCAATAGAATGAATAAAATAATTATTTTCCTATGTTACCAAGTTATTTTTCATATGTTTAATATTATATTTTATATTTTGAATACTTGTGTCCAAAACTAGTATTTATCCTGTCCAAAGGTAGTTCAAAGTGTCCAAAAACGGTGCAAACAGACGTTATGTAAATATGTTATTTTTTATATACTGGAATTGAAAAGCACTTTTTAATGCCATTGTCAGTTTGTTTATATATTTGTGTTTATCTATATAAAAAAGAAAATTGATTGGACTTTATGTTATTTTATTATATTTATGAAATGATTTTTAAGTTGCGGAAAACCTTAGTGTCCAAAACCGGTGTTTCTGCCCTATGACTTTTTGTAAAAATGGTGCTTTTGTTTTAAATATATCCGTAATTTTTAAAAACTTGTTTTATATCGTTAGAATCAGAAAAAGTTCTTTAAGTGATCGCAAAATCAAATGTAGTATCTCCGTAGACGACGATGCGACGCCTTACGGAGATGGTTTACTTGAGAATGCCCCGAAACAGCCCTAGCGAAAAAGGTCACAGATCTTCGGGGAAGTCACGCATAGGAACCTATGTTTTTTTTTATTCGATAGATCCTCGAAATTTAAGGGTAACGCTCGTCGTCTTTGTCGAGAGTTGCCGATAGAAATAACAAGAATAGTTTGAACCGTAAATATTAATATAGATATAATTTTATTATTGAAGAAAAAATTCAACCAATAAGACTTTCAAATTAATTACGCGAAACAATTAGGAAAAGTATAAACACCCTTTCAAATTAGCATTAAGAGAGAAAGTTTGCTACATGAAAGCAAAAGCTTTAAAGCCACAAATCCTCACAATTCAAAATTTCGTACACAGCTACAAAAACAAAAATCCTACACAAACTTTGCTCGACTAAATTTGTTTACAAACATCCCTAAGCTCTTTTTTATTAATTTTTTAATCAAAAGCAGCTGCCCGCTCTTCTTTTTCCCGGAGATTTAAAATGAAATCTTAAATTGCTGTAAAACACTCAAAATTGAATAGTGAAGTAAGTAATTCAGTTCCGATATAAATTCTTTAAGATTCCCACGTTCCGGCGTCCTTCCGATAGAATGTTTCCTGTTTTTATGTCTCACGAGGGACATCTTTTATTATTCTTACGTTCGCTAAAACACATATAAAAGCATAATCCCGCAATTATATTATGTTTATGGCTTGTTTATGTGTACCTGCCTTCAAAAGATGGATCGTAAACGTGCGAACCATAAAAATTACCCTTTACTTAATATATATACCCCTTTGAGTCTTCAAGACGTTATTTCTCTCCATAGAACCCTCTTCTTACAATATTTATGTGCGTATGTATATAAAACATAACCTAAGAATGCGACATTAATATACTGTGTTGTTTATAGCCAAAAGATTCAATTTGACTGATAACACCAGCACATAAAAAAAAAAAATGGTCTGTACATTTGACCAGACCCATCTATCCATATGTATTTTGATGCGCTGAATTCAAATCCAAAGTCCATTTGGCCCTTACGCCCTCGAAATTTCGAGGAAAATGCGAAGAACGGTAATTTTTCGCAATTTCTAGCCAATTTAAGCATTTTTTCACCATTTACTCAAAATTTGATGGTGTGCGGACCAAACGGGCTTTGGAATTGAACTCAGCTCATCAAAATACATATGGATAGATGGGTCTGGTCAAATGTAAAGTCCATTTCTTTTTGCGTGCTGGTGCTATTATTTTTTGCTATTTTCTACTACTTTATTACTATTTTTTACAAATTTTTGATAAATATGTGAATGATCGAAATTAACAGAATCTGAATTTGGATTCATCGCACCAAAATATAGCCGAAGGTTATTTGATCTAGTTCTATAAAATTTTCTTCATTTTCATAGTTGCAATTTTTAGCAGTTTTTCGCAATTTACTCAAAATTTTGAGGATGTAGGGGCCAAATGGACTTCGGATTTTTATTCAGCGCATCAAAATACATTTAGATAGACGAGTCTGGCCAAATGTACATTAGGGTGGTCGTTAAAAATTAAATTTTTTTCGACGCCCCAAAAAACCTTCCTTTTAATGAAAAAATAGGGGGGAATTAAAAAAATTTTTTTTTAATATAAATAACGTGCCTCAAGACAATCAAAGTTCATTTTTTGATAAAATTGTAGTTTTTTTGTAAGTTTCTCTTAAAGTATACGGATTTGAAAAAAAGTTATAGGAGTATTTTGTAGGAAATTCAATTCTCTACAAAAAAGGTATTTTCCATTTTATTCATTAAATTCATATTTATAGAGATATTCTCAATAATAAATTCATTAACTTTATATAGTCAACATTTTAAGACCCTCAAACGTCATTTTTTCTTAAATATATATAATTTCGTAAAACTATAATAAATTCTAGTTGTTACAAAATTTTTTATACTTCAGAAAAAATGACGTTTCTAGGTCGTAAAATGTTGACTATATGGATTTAATGAATTTATTATTGAGAATATCTCCAAAAATATGAATTTCATAAAGAAAATAAAGAAGACCTTTTTTATAGAGAATTGATTTTCCTACAAAATTGTTCCTATAACTTTTTCTTAAATCTGTATACTTTAAGAGATACTTACAAAAAACTACGATTTTATCAAAAAAGTACTTTATTGTAAAAAAAAATCAACCCTTAATATGACCCTTAATATGACCCTTTCAAATAAAAAAAAAACCATTTCAATACCTGTTCTAAATAAAAAGCTACAGCCCATTATGTACAAGTATGAAATTGACCAAATTTTTGACTTCCGATGGGCACTGTTCAGAAGTTATACAATAAAAAAAAATAAATGGTGGTGGTTTAGCGTTTCTGGCATCACAAAGATCATCTACAATTTTTTATTAAAATTAAAAATCATGGGGCACACTTTTTAATTCAAATTTGATGATTTCATATGGATTGACCCACATACCACTTTTTTGTGTATTGGTGTAATTGATTACATAATTAAACAAAATTAAAGTATACAGGATGTCAGACGAATAGGTACTGAGACTTGGCCGGGTGATATCTGACACCAATCTAAACAATAAATGTTAATATGCAATATGTTTTAAATCTAAAATTTCGCATGCAATTTCCCTAAACCTACTACGATAATCAATAATAAATTAAAGCCAACAATAATTTCCTGTTAGTTTTGAAATGTTTCCTATTAGTGTGCAAATGGATGGCGTAGTGGTTCAGCAAATTTTTTTTATTATAGCAATGCATTTGATAGATGATATAATTTTCAACAATTAATTACCTAATTTCTGTTCACTAACTCATTAGGTAAATTATATTCTACCTTTCAGTTTTCTATAAAACAACCAGGGTAAAACGTCCAGTGTGTGACAAGCTACTAGTAAATGACCGATACGAGAAATAATACTTATTTATAACAATTAAAAAAATTAATTCATATTCACGATATATTTATTTGTGCAATATGATACATATGTCTCTTTTTTTGTTAAAGTGCAAAAAATTAAAACACCTATACCTAAATTGAATTATTTTTAGTATATTTTTTTTATTAATTTTATTTTAATAAAAAAATAAACATTTCGATTTACATAAATAAATGTATCATGAATATAAATTAATTTTATGAATTGTTATAAATATTAATTCTTGTAACGGTCATTCACTGGTAAGTAATCACGGACTAGACGTTTTACCATATTTAATTTTAAAAATATTTTATAGAATTGGTTATATAAAAAGTTAAGCTATTCTTTAATGATAAATATAAATTTACACAAAATAAAGTTCAACTATTGCTATCAACTAAAACAATCTTTGTACTATAGAGACCCTACTTAAGGGTCTTGGAGAGCGTCATTTATAATCAAAGGAGTAGTAGTTAGTCTAAAAATTAAACAAAGCTTCAAAATTTATCTTTTTACAAACTAAAAAACATCAAAGACTGCCGAGGCTAGATTTTTTTTTACTTTGAAGCTCCGATGAGCAAGTTTGTATAAAATATAAACGTTAATTAAATGACTGTAATTTTATAATAATGCGAAACAATTTATAATGGAGAACTCGACATAAAAGAACGTTAGGTACTTAAATTAGGTTTGCTAATGAAATTATGCCGATCCTTCCGGTAAGTTGACCTCAAAAGGAACTCTTCCTATGGGAAAACTTTGGATAAAATTGCACTCCGCCCCTATTTTCTACAAAATTTGCTTATCCCTTATTATTTTTTATTAAGTGGCGCTAAGAACGCAAAGCAATTAATCGAAAATCTCTCGCGGCCGAAACGTTTCGAACCGAAACAGATGGTGGCCATGTTGAAGGATTTCAAAAGCCAAAATGCTCATTTTTTTGATCCCTTGAAAGCTCGAAACTTTAGTTTTTACGTTCGAATTATTTATCAAAGCGAAACAGAGGCATTATTTATCAAGCCGAAGTAATTTCTGATGTCGGATCATTAATTTTAAAGTTGGTGGAGGTGTCTCTTGCTTAATGTACTGCAATTTATATACAAAACTTTATTCGACTTTAAAAGAAAAGATAAGTGGGTGCCAATTTCGGTTCGTACTTAGTTTAATTGTGAATAAGTACCTGTTTTACAATTTTGAGCAGAAAGAGTCAGATTTGAATATGGCGCTTTAAATAGAATTTTTGATTGTTATAGATACCACAATGAATACGAACTGCTTTTAAATAGTTATTTAGAAAATCAATGTTGTAAAAATATAAATTATTGTGAATCGAGCTTAAAACCGAGTGTGCACATTCGAGCTCAAAGTGGCACATTCCGATCTCGGGAAAATGAAGCGCGCCGCTCCGCGTCGCGCTTCATTTGCTTCCCTCGCTCGGAAATGTGCCACTTTTCGCTCGAATGCGCACATCTTCGTATTTATTGAATTTGTTTAAGGGGTTATGCCTACTTAGGTTAGGTATTTTTTTTTATTGCATTTTTTTAATCTTAAGAATATTTCTCCAACATTATTTAAAAATTGGGGCACAGGTACAAAAGTTATAAGTTAAAAAAAAATAGTTTTAAATAAAAAAAACAACGACTTCAAGCATTAAACGCGATTATCTCAATACTGTTTTTTTTTGCGGTGACCTAAATATTTTAAAAACTATTAAGCCGATGAAACTAAAATTTTATGTGCTTATTTGTTATTACAATAGGCAGGGCCTGAACGAAGGATTTTTTGTTTGGGTTAAAATTGTGTTGTTTATTGCAAAAAAACCAAAATCAGTTCGCTTCAAAACTTTGACTTTTTCGTAAAATCGTTGTCATTTTTGTAAAAATCTAAATTTTACCAAACCCTTCGTTCAGGCCCTTCGTAATGCAATATACTATCGCAATATTTTTTTTATTTTGATTTCACATAGACCGTTCTGAAGATATCTTGGTCACCGCAACTGATGAAAAAAAAACGGACGTTCTAAGAGAAGAGTCGTATTTCATTCATTTTTAAATATTTTTTCATAAAAAAATTTGTACATGTGTATTAAAATAGGTATTTTTTGATACCATTTTGAGAATTTCAATAAATACTTATTAAAACAGGAAAAAATTCTTCAAAATCACGTAATTTTCTCGATTCCAAGTAGGCATAACCCCTTAAATCAGTTTTTGCACTTTAAATTTAGCGCTAAAAAACAGTTTATGTTTAGAAAAAGTTATAACGTTTATATTTATCAATAACTTTGTTTAAGAACGATTTGAGGTTTTCATTATAAGTATGGTCCTGCAATTTTTAATTAAATATTCTTAGAAGGTAAAAATTAATTATTGTGAACTGTGCTTAAAGTCGAGCTTGCATATTCAAGTTTAAAGTGGGCAGATTACGATTTCTGAAAAAGTTTAGTGAATATCGACTTTATGTTCGTGAAACGTATTTACCATAGCAATGAGTGGAAGCGAGCGAGAAGATACGAAAATTTTATAAGTGCAAGCGAGAAGAAACGATTAAAATTATTTAACTAATTTTTGGTCTAATTTACTAAATAATTGAACTGGGATTTTCTAAACTGAAAATTTATAAAAAACTAATTACAACTGGGCACGCCTATGGTCTATTAAGCGTATAGGAAGCCAAAAAGTCTGGCAAATCCAAATCTGTATAGTTTTTAAATATCTGTAGACAAATAATGGCGCTACAATTTTTTCGTAAACTTTTGTGCTATAAAAATGAATCTAAAATTTCAACCATTAATTACTCGGAAAATTTACATTGCGCTCTATGCCCATTTTGCATTGATCTGATGCAATAAAGTCTCAGGATTCTGAATTCGCATAGATTTTAATGATCGGATCGAAAATGAGGCCGCTATGATCGTTTCTGTGAGTCAAAGTGTATTTTTTTCGATTTATTGTTTGGGGGTTGGCTGAGGAGCGGGACAGAGTGGCTACGGCTACGTCGGTTTAGGGTCTATAGGCATGTTTCGCAAAAATTTAAATTAAATTCATTACACAAATTTTTTTTTTCCAGATTTTGGCCGATTTTGGGGGTTTTGAATTAGCGCCGGTTTCAGACGCGTAAGGGCTGGAAACGTTCAGAAATTAAAGGATTTTACGAAATTTGTAAAGACGGGTGAGTTAAAGCATTTTGAAAATTAAAAATTTTAGGAAAATTTACATTTTGAAAGCTTCGAACGCGTTTTTTTCTTAGACTGAATATTGGGCCTTCTTGATTTTTTTGGGATATCTTACGCTCCGATAGACGAGATTTCCGAATCTGAAAAGTTTTTAAAGATGCCTTTAGAAATAATCAATCTACAGTTTTTCAAAGTGGAAATTTAGAAAAAAATTTTTACAGGTTAGACTTTCTGAACCTGCGTTTCTTCAGAATTTTAAAGAGCACGGTTATAGTTTTTTGGATCTATCAGATGCTAAAAAGTCTGGCAAATCCAAACGTGTATGAGTTTTAAAGATCGGTACCTAAATAATGGTGCTACAATTTTTTTAACGAATACTTTTGTGCTAGAAAAATGAATATAAAACTTCAACTCTAAATTAATCAAAAAATTAGCATTGCGCTCTATGCCTATTCTGGATGTATGTTATGGAAAAAAGTCTCAGAATTCTGAATCCGAATTATTTTTAATAATCAGATCGAAAATGAAAGCGCTACGATCGTTTGTGCGAGTCAAACTGTATTTTTTTCGTTTTTTATTACAATTTTATCGAAAGTTTGGGGGTTGAAGAGGATCAGGACAGAATGGCTCCTGCTATGTTAGTTTAGAGTCCATAGAAACTTCCCGAAAAAATTTGAACGAAATCCATTACCTAAAATTTTTTCTCAAAAACATAGGGTTCAATCCAGCGTATTTCTAAAATGGGAGACGCGGACTAGTCTAAGGGTAGGCGCAAAATGATTGCTAAAATTTTAAATATAAATTTTTGTGTTTGTATTATATTATAAAATGGGGGGCGTCATATGATTAAATATTTTTAAGGGCGGCGCGGATACATACAGTTTGTAAACCGCTGATTTAAATTAATATAGGGGAGACCGGGGTTGGAAGTCACAATTTTTTCTTTTGTCTTTATAGAGCCCATGGTCTTAATTTATCAATGACATTTATATATCAATAAATAGTGTATTTATTCCAGTTTAAAAAGAAATAAAAACTTTTTTCTACCATTATCTAAAGAGAACACATTATAATTTTTCTGAAAAAAAGTGTGACTTTTAACCACGTGTCAGGGATGGTTGTCACAGTGTCAGGGGTAGGTAGTGACATACTAAATAAAAGGTAAAATACAAAACGAGAAAACAAATGCCTATTTTTATTAAAGATAAAATGCTGTACGTAACAAATTTTACCTAAGAAAGGAACGAAAAACATCTTATTCATAATTAAAAAAAATAAAAAATATTTGCTGTAAGCGAACAGTAACTTCTATCTAACAAACTTAGGTTATGGTAACAAAAATATAATTACAGTCAATCATTTATGTAGTAAAACCCCTAGAAACCAATAAAAGAAGCCGCGCATATTCATGGTGTTGCTTTGCACATGTGACTACTAGCCCCGCTAACTTGAGACAACCTTCCCAAAACAGTTTTACCATAGACAATTAACTCCCAAAATAAATTTAAATCAATGGTCATTTAAAAAACCATATAATGATATCATGAAACACATCTTAAACATCATAAATACACGTAATAGATATATAACTATGTAAAATTTAATTATACTTACGAGACTCAACACATGCACAAAAAATTACACTCACTGTACAAAAAAAAACAAACGCATATATTTCTTATACGGTATTTCAGAGCGAACTGAAGTGAAGTACGCAAGGAGGTATTGTGCTCGGGCTTCTTTGACACGGATAAACAAATTTATTAATTCATTAGGTTTTCTGTTATTGTTGTTGTGACAACCTACCCGTGAGACAACCATACCCGGTCTCCCCTACACATATGTTTTTATTTCAGAATATATTTAGGAAAATAATTTGTTGAAATAATATTTCACATGTTCCAAAAAAAAAACCTACAATAGAATACATTTCCTTAAAGCAAAGCTTCCCAAACAAGAGTAACAAAAACAAATCTTATTTACTCAACTAAATTTCTACACAATTCTGCATTTAAAGGATTTATTTATGAAACATTATAATATTATTTAGGAACACCAAAAGGATTCCTTTCTGGTGGAAGCTTACGGAACTGTTAAACTCTCAGGTATTTAAATTAAAATGAATATGCGTTTTCGTATTTTAATTAAAATGAATTTCCAACCACAGCGCGGTATTAATTTTTTAGACAACAACATTGTTCTTTATCAATTTTTACGCCGGCCCGCAGCTTTTTGCCCCATAACAAATATCGAATAAGTAATTTGCCGGCAGCGGCAGAAGGGAGTCTTCGTTTAAATTTTATTCGCATCGTTGTAATCTTTTCGATGATACCTTTTAACTTCCGAAACATTAATCAGAATATTTTATATGCAAAATAGTAAAATAAATTTACGTTAAAGGACGAAATATCCTGCACCTAACTTGTAGGCAACGTCGAAGGATTATGCAGACATATAAAGTTGGCTCTTTTCCTCTTTTTACGATGACCGAAGACCCTACTTTGCTTTTTGCATGCTGCATGAATAATATTCTTGGAAAATTTCATAAAATACAGTTCGATGATTATGTTTATTATTTCGAAGACGAAAAACGAAAAATAACTCGAAATGAGAAAGCTCAGAAGGGGCATGTTTTTCTTGTTAACTTAAAAGACACTCGGAGGAATTAAATCTAACTTTATACTTTTATTTTAAGTGAGAAAGTATTAAACTGTATTAGGTCTTAGATGTGACCTAATTTTCGCTTCCTTTTTTGCCTTTAGTTTTAGTTTTATACGAAATAATTAAGTAAACACCGAAAATATATTTAAAAAAAAAACACACAAGATAAATGTGAGACATTTACGATTTCACTTAAAACTGTTCTTGAAATATATATTTTCTTATAACGGCTCTAAAAAAGAAGTATTACTTTAATGCGAAAATAATTCAAAGACGTAATTTATTTTCTTACACACTTAAATGCGGTTTTCTTTTAAGGTTTTCCTTTTAAACTAATTTTCTTTAGCCGCCAACAGAAGGAGAAGCGCCAGGAATAGTGAGAGAAATATTTTCTTTGGGGGTTTCTGCTAACGTGTTTTAAACGTACCAACACTGTGTGTAGGTTAGGAGACCAAAGAAAACATTTTTTTTATTTTTATGTTAATTTAACATGTTTTAAAATGTTTACCAAAAATCTCGATACATAAGGTTTTTAAAATTTTTTGAAATGGTAAAAATTTAATTATTTTAAATTGTTTTTCTTATCGTGTTATTATTGACAAAGTTTAAAAAAATTAAAATTCTGAAAATTTCAAGTTGGTATACCAATTTATAGAGGTTGTTCAAAATTAACTCAATTTTTAAAGTAAGAGAGACTAGGGATAGTTGTTAAAGGGGTAAAAAGTTAGAGTCTTTAAAAACTGTAAAGCTACTCATGGGAAAATTACTTAAAAAAAAATAAATGGTTATTACAACACCTACTATTACGTTTGACTTATCAATAGTCTTTTTTTCATATATGTACCTATACTTTACTGTTTCTGAAGAATGTAACTTTTTACCCCTGTAACAACCTATCCGCAGTCTCCCCTGGTGTACTTTAGATATTTTCAAGTGACTTTTAAATAAAACTAGTTTTAAAAAAATGTTTCTTTGAAGTTGACAACTCAAAGAATAAAAATGAAACACGATATACGAAAAAATAATATATAGATAATTGTTATTATTACAGTTTCTGTTTCAAGGTTGTGGGATGTTTACGCATTTGTGTAAGGTGCATGTGTACCTACCCCACGACCTTTAAACTACAAGTTCAAAGTTAACCAAATTGATAAATGGTTTATTTTGGCAAAATTAAAAAAAAAATCGTAGCTTAAGTATCTAAAATATACTATTCGCAAAAATTAAGAGAGCAAGAAAAAAAATTCTACATTTTTTGGTGTTTTTTAACAGCCTGCATTTAGATAAAAAATGGTCGTATCGAGGTCATTAAAAAATCATTTTGAAGCTCTAAGATTCTAATTTTCAGATTTTTTTTCAAAATTTTTTAAGAGTATCAGTTTTCACGTGAAGATACCAAATATTGCAAAAAATATATTTTTTTTAATTTTATACATTTTATTTTTAGTCCACGGGCTTGAAAATTTCTTTTTGAGCTAAGCTATTGCATGGGTCAAATAGCCTGTTTATCCAACTTCCATTTCTTTTTTTGATTTTTTTTCTACGTTGATTTTTCCCGGAGCTATTGGATGTTTAAATAAAAAAGGATCCTTTTGTCTTAAACCACTGATATCTCAGCAACCAATGGGCGTCTCGAATATTTAAGGATAGTTTTGGAATCTGGAATAATCGTTCTACAAGATTCCTTTATGACTTTTGGGAAAAAGAAATTTTCTACCCTCGGTAGTAAGTTGCAAAAAGTGACTTTTTTCTGTATTTTGGTAAATTTTACATTTACACTAATTTAGTAAATGTGGATTGCACCATTATCAGTTAACAACTGTCCCTGGTTGTCATTTATATATTTTACATACGTTATGTCCTGACTATTCTTATTTCTTTCAGCTGCAATTTTGTAGATATCCTTTTGACCTTCTGGAGTTTATATTTTGTGTTTATTGCGTTTTATTACAATATCAACAAGCTGTCGAAATTACACTAATTTTGAACTTGCCTTTTTATGGCTTTACATTTCAAATTATCAGTTTTTTCTAAATATTTTGGTTACTTAAGCTACATTTTTTTTTAATTTTCCTAAAATAAACCATGCATCAATAGTAGCCTATGATCAAATTTGGTTAACTTTGAACTTGGGAGGTTAAAAGTCGTGGGGGTACACATCCACCTTAAGAACAAAGCTCGATAAAAGTCCAAAGTTGCTGATTTGTTTGAATGTAATTGGAAACATTAAAAGCATTTAAGATAGTTTTCCTTATTGACGGAAGCGTAAGAAATCTAAATTATAAGCCACCCTTCCACTTTTCTACCCCCTTTATGTATCTGAGTCGACATCGACTTCTGTTTCTACAGTTTCATGGTAAACAAACTAAAATGAACAGCCCTAAACGACATCCAGACGCCACCGTTAGAGTTATTGCTTTATATATATAGTATGTATATATAGAATTAGGGGTTGATACCCTTATTTTGCAATCTCTTAATATAGGAAGAACTTTATCTTACTTTATAACTCTTCTTTTAAAGTTTTAGGTGCTTCTAAAACTCGTACGGACATAAAACAATCACCATTTCCTTTTATTTGAACGTTTCACTATTTTTATTCAATTGTACTCGAAACGCTTTGGTTCGATCAACTATCAATCAGATATTTATTAATACAACTAGATTTGTATAATTTGAATTTATTTTATTACGCTTTTGGTTGGAATTAATTATAAGAAGAGACTTGAGGGGTTATCAATTATTATTTATGTTAGTATTTTGATGGTCGTTTTATTACTTTTTGTTAGAAATAGCTACAATTTAATCGAAGTCCTTTAATTTTTAACACCTCATTTCAGTAAAACATCGTAAATCACATTCGATAAATTTGACACGACAATTTTTGCGTTTTAGCTTTTATTATTAGATAAATACTTATGTGGATGATCATAAGGTAACAAATGATTTCTTAGATTCAATTCAGAGTTCTATTTGATCGTTGAAAAATGGAACGTGTTTTTTTTATTTAAAAGGTTGGGTTTGTGTTGCTTTCCTGGAGGTACAAACTAAATCATTTCTGATTTTGGAAAGGTATTTTTGTAATAAAATATTATCTACAATTAAAAACGGTCGCTATATTTCTTTTCTTCTTCTTCTTTTGCGGTCTCTTCTCATCTAATATTGCACATGGTCCTCTCCCTTCCTTTTCCATTTTCTCTATTTCTGGCTGTTTTTACCCGGTATTAGCCGGAAAACATCTTTGTCTTTCTGGCTCGTAAAAAACCTTTATAAGATGTAGTATCCAAAATTTTGTCAATGACAACTTTTTGCGTTATATTTTTAACGAAACATTTTTGATTGTCGTTCGTTTATAAGCTGCCCCACGTATTTTCTTATTTCATGCATTTTGCAATCCTACGGCACTTTAGTTTGCAGTTGTGGAGCTTGAGTGTAAATAGTGAAACGGGTGCAATAGCAATAACGCAAGAATAGAAAGGTCGGATTCGAGGTTTTTTGGCTCTTAACTGATCGATGTCTGTGATCAATAAAAAGACGATGGAGTCATGAGAGGATGTATGATGTCTACTATCCTACGGATCAAGAATGAGGAGAAAGAGAAAGAAATCAAAAGCAAGAAGAGAAAGAAGAAGAGAACACGGCCCAAACTAAAGCTCAATCCCCGCCAAAATTTGCTTCTCAAGAATATGATCTCAGAAGGATATGTCACAGTGTGGCAATGAGAGTCCTACCCTCATACGGAAAAATATCAGCAAATTGGGATTCAGAAAAGTTTCAAAACCGAAAGGATATGGATTGACTCTGCAAGCAATCGAAAAAAGACTTAGTCATTCTTTCGGCCTATGGCGAAAGCCAACTGCGAAAAGTAGTATTACATCATTATATCTAGGAAGCAATGTTTTATTTGCATAATATCAGAAGATGAACTAGGATTTAGTACCTGCCCTAGGAGAAAAAAAGAGTCGAAACAGAAAGGCAGCGAGTAATTTGACAGTCATAGTCAATTATGGCAAACCATGATGCCCAAAGAAAGCCTTCGATTGCAATAACTTCTTGAAAGCCAATTTTGTTGACGCAGGACCTAAAATTTATAAGTATTATTACTACAGTAAAACCTCTCTCCAACGGACAGTCGCGGGACCAACTATATTGTCCGTTGTAAAGAGAGTTGTCCGTTCAGATAGAGTTTACTGTATTTACCTTTTATAAAAGAGCGGAAGTATCCGGGGAAGAACCTGATCTTTCAACAAGATTCTGCTCTCTCACATTTGGCAATATTCGCACAGGAATTCTTTTTGAACACGTCGGGAGGTTGTATTGAAGATTAAGTGCAATTTCCATTAACGGCATCGAGTGATCCGCTATTAAAACGACTAACATAAAGAGTATGTGGTATCATTTTTGGAACCCATCTTAAAGAAGTCATAATACAAATTAATCGCATTATCTCAGACCTAACTTTCAATACATTTATGTTGGTATCTAGATTTGAAAAAAGTATTTTTAGATAGAATTCACCTTACAATTAGTCAAATTGGTGAGACATAATATTGAAACCAAAATAAATTATTTTAATAGCAAACAACGGTGTAATTTGAGGTTGGCAGTTACTACCCTAGAATTGTCTAACACATTATTTTGCCAACCCAGAATTCGGAAGTAAAAATATCAATAATTCACAAACAATTGTAAAATAAAATTTTACAAGCACTAAACTAACAATTTAATGCTGCTTTTTTTAAATTTCCCGGGGGAGAACTCCCGGACCCCCTTTACACATGGGGACATTCTATACCCTTCAGACTTCCCGTACACCTTGCCCTCCCACGCACTTAAAATGCCGAAATTACGCCCATAATAACAAAAGTATCAACAAATTGGACAAGGATCCTAGACACAACAAACGCTAACTATCAAACAAACGTGACAGCTGTCAATAACTCTATTGCTGGCAATTGTAAAAAACGAATGTTCCTAAGAAATAAAACTAAGATGGCGGGTGGATTAATTCACCTTGTATAATAAATACTTGCCCCGACTTTTATTTAATTAACTAAACAAATTCTTACTAAAGTTTTACAATGCTTATTTTTACTGTATGTGAAGAAATCTATTAAAAGTTAAAAGAAATAATATTTATTATAAAAACTGTGCAAATTTTGATTACCTCTCGTCTCCAGAAACTCTGATAACACATCAGGGATTTTTATATGGAAGATTCGTATAACTATTATAGTTCGAATAACGTTGTGAAATAATGTTATTGCAAAAGTTTCAACTTTTTCCATATTTTAATATTCCACTTGGAAGTATTGATAATAAATATTCTGATATACTTTATCATATTTTAACAAACGGTAGGACTTTTTTTATAGAGTGGTTCAAATTCAAATTCACGTTTTTAAAATAATATTGAAATAGTTACAGTAGACTCTCAACTATCCGGCGTAGTTAAAATAACTAAACACTGTAAGTTTCGAGTCATTCATCTTAGACTTAGACCTACTTTTTCACATTTATGTAATCGCTTAAATTAATAGTAAAATAAGTTTAAAAATTTTTTGTAGGAATTAAGTCTATGTTTTACGTTAACGTTTTGTTTATTTTAAAAGTGTAGGTATTCGTATTATACAGCATACCGAGATAATTTTGTTTCAAATAATTCAGTTGGGGGTTATAACAATAATTTTAATACATATGTGTTTAGTATAAAAAGGGTTTTTTAATAGTATATGGGTAGAGAAGGAGGTGAGCTTTGACATATCTTTGACATAATCGGTCTGTCTTTCTGCCACATTATGCCGGATAGTTGAGAGTCTACTGTACTTATATCTAATGTAACTAGAAACACATCCAGGCAGTAGACAAGTCGTGTAGTATCAGGGGACGCATTACATATCTACGTCAACACTACTTCAAACTTGGAGTTTACATATTTAAAGATAATTCTGCACGGGATAAAGTGCATTAGGCGATAATATGCAGAGTTTCACATACAACAAATGTACTATACGTTTAATAGTTTTGTTGACATACTATGTGACGTTTTGTATAAATATATTTAAAAATATATATTTTAATTAAGAATCTGCGGGTTTTTAAAACGATAACTTTCAATGCAATTAACGCCCAACTTTCAGATTGCACGTTCAAAGTTTTTTCAACGTAACTTAATTTTGCGATCGCAGAGGCGCTACTGAAAACAAATTCGTAGGTGGCCAAAACAGATACACATAAAAAGCCTGATTCACAATCGTAAGAATTTACGTTGTGCCTTAAATTGTAGCTCGGCTTTTTGTGAACAGATTTTTATAAACTTTTCAAATTCTGAAAGACCGCTTATCGGAGCATAAGATCGGCCAAAAAAATCAACAGGGCCCAATTTTAAGTCTGAGAGAAAAACGCGTTCGAAACTTTTAAAATGTAAATTTTGTTAATTTTCGAAATGCTATTTCTCAGCCATCTTTGAGAATTTCATCAAATCCTTTCATTTCTGAACGCATCCAGCTCCTACGCGTTAGAAATCGGCGCTAACACAAATCTTCCAAAATCGGCCAAAATTGAGAAAAAACATAGGTACTTTAACTCCTTTAATTTTTTTGAGAAATAAAATGTAGGTTATGGATTTGCTTAAAATTTTTTCGGGACGTTCCTATGGACCCCAAACCGACATAACCAAAGCCATTCTTCCCTGCTCTTCTTTCCACCCCCAAAATTTTCAGAAATCAAAAAAATTGAAAAAAATACACTTCGACTCACAGAAGCGATCGTAGCGCTCTCATTTTTGATCCGATTATTAAAAATGATCCGGATTCAGAATTCTGATGATTTTCTCCATATAATACGTAAATGATCGGCATAGAAGCGCAATGTTAATTTTTCGAGCAATTAAGGATCGAAATTTTAGATTCATTCTTGTAGCACAAAAATTAACGTTAAAAAAATTGTAAAGCCGTTATTTATGGACGGATTTTTAAAACTTTTCAAATTCAGATTTTTCAGACTTTTGGGCTTCGGACAGTTTCAAAAAACCATAGCAGTGTCTTTTTAAATTCTAGGGAAAAACGGGTTAGAAGAGTCCGACTTGTAATTCATTTCTTCTAAATTTCCACTTTAAAAAATCGTGGCTCGGTTATTTGTGAACGGATCTTTAAAAGCTTTTCAGATACTAAAAGCCGATTTATCCGAGCATATGATTAGCCAAAAAAATCAACAGAAACAAAACCTCTAATGTAAGAGAAAAACGCGCTCGAATCTTTCAAAATGTTTTGATATAATTTTTAATTTTTAAAATGCAGTAACTATTTTCTGTAAAATTTGCTCCAGAAGTTTGATTTGGGAAAAACACTCGAATTATTGTAAAGAATAAAAGAAAATTTAATTTTTAACAATAAGAAGAAATAAATTAAATGCCTCAAGGAAGAAATTTTCAGAAAGAAATTAAAAATTATTTTTTTTTAAATTAACACGCTGGTTACTACTTTTAGTCAAATTGTGTAATTATATAAATAAGCTGGTAGAAAATACTAAAACAAACTATAGTGTTTTCGAATACCTAAGGCGAATATATGGTTAAACGCATTTTAATTTTAAAATTAAATTTACTTTGTCCAAAATCAAACGGACTTTTTCTAAAAATTTTGACAAAAGGGCATATTTAAACCTCTAAAAAAACAAGCTTCGTAAACCTGTCTTTTCCCGATAATTCGAAAACGCCGCTAAGGATTTTTTTCAAATTTTCTGAAAAGTTTCGGAAAACTAATCGACGCCTTTTGGCGGCGTCCCCTATGCCCACGGTATTCTCTAAATCGGCCTTTTTGGCAAAAGACGATTTTCGAAATCGCATTTTTGCGCCTTCTCTTTCGATTTTCTCGAAAACTAAAGCGACGACCTACTTTCAACAAGCGAGGAGGTACCCCTCAAATTAAACGGGCTATCGATTAAAAACAAAAAAAAGGGGTAGTCTTGTTGGAAAATTTTGAGCTACGGCCCTTTTCTCGAGTTGCATTTTCGAGCGTTCGCTTTGGAGGGCGTAGCGGCGCCGTTTCGCGAAATACGGCCTCGCATCCCGATAACAAAATTTGCGTGCTTTCATGGCCTTTCCGATACCGAAAACCGCGTTTCGATACTCCCATTCGTTCCGAAACTACGATTTTTTTACTCCGTCGGGGCGTTGTGCCCACAAAAAATCGTCCTTTGGAGCCCTATAACGGGTCCTGAGAAACGTCCGGGAGCGACGAGACCCCCAATGGACTTCAATCTGATGTCTGCCCAACAAGAGTCCTGCATGTCAAAACGACGTCGGAGCGTCCCCGGCGCCTCCACAGGAGCGCAAAAATTCTGAGAAATTTTTTTTGGAAAATAAAAATCGCCCCTAACTTTTGAACGCGTGCCCTTATAGACTTTTGCTTTGTCGTCCCGAAAAGCGCTTAAGATTTCGAAT
The DNA here is from genome assembly GCA_036325965.1 of Sinopyrophorus schimmeli. Taxonomy (NCBI): domain Eukaryota; kingdom Metazoa; phylum Arthropoda; class Insecta; order Coleoptera; family Elateridae; genus Sinopyrophorus; species Sinopyrophorus schimmeli. The sequence continues at coordinate 80,980 of JARFIZ010000194.1, forward strand.
TCGATACCAAAATTCCCGTCATCGCGACGCTTTGTTACGTCGGTAGCGCATTTTTTAGCAAAAACGACGCCAACTTTTACGTAAAAAATTCACATTCGAAAGCGCCTTAGAGCCGTACGATAAGAGATAGCGTTTCGGTCTAATGGTGCTTTAGAAGCGTCCATTCAGGACGCGTCTAACGGCGCAAAACCGACGTCGATATCTCTTACGGTTCTTTTTAAAAAAATTAACGAACGTCCAGTTTTGTATACATTCTCGAAAGATTCTCCGAAACGCTGTACAAGATGGTTGCTCTCTTATGTCGTTTCCGTATAAGGGGTATTTTAGCTCGCATTTTTTTTTATACGAATTAAATTTAACGCTAAACAATCGTTGAAGGAAATGAGAAAAAGTGATCCAAAAGTACTTCGACTACAAGAGAACGTAGTTATATGTAAGTAAATTGATAAAATTGATTTTTCTGATGAGAAAATTATAAGCACGCTTATGACGAATTTGAATAACAAGTCGTTGTGCGTAGACCCTTTGTCACCCTTATTTACCGTTGCTAAAGCTTTAGGTATCTACTCTTTGTTAATTTTAAAAATTATTTTTAACGTTATTGGAAATGCATTCTATTTTCTAACTACGTACCCCTTCAGATTCGTACCTATCCACATTTTTCTAATTATTTGAAATAGGAAGAAGTTTATTTGTAGATGCCATCTTTTATATCATTATTTTCATTACTTTAGAATATTTTACAAAAATTCCCAATAACATTCCAAAACGTTATAATTTTTTTAAACGACATTCCATTTATTCCTTTTTTTAATTTTCTATTTTGGTTAGGTTGATTACATTCATTAAATAATAGTTTATAACATTGGCTTATTTTATTTAATTAAATAGAATAAGTTGCAAATTATTATTGGAATGTAGAGTTTTTTAAAACTATTTCAAAACGCTTCATATTTAATTTAGTACAATGCCTAGACCTAAAAATAAAGGAGTTTTTTATATGTATTTATTGTTAAACATTAAATGGAAATATAACGCAAAATTTTAGTACAGTTGCACTCTGGGGTCAACGACCTTATATTTTGTGGCCTTTCTTAAAGTATTCATACTTATTTATTATCAATTGACACCGTCTAGGAAATACAGTCAACTCGCGTTATAACGAAGCTCGATATAACGAAAATCTCGATATAAAGAAAGAAACCGCCGGTCCCTTGAAAACCTCGGTTTATAACGAAAATTTTAATGAGTTTTGGTCCCCTCGATATAACGAAGTTTTCTTGACCAAAGTCTAATAATTTTTATTAAAAAAGTAAGTACTATAGGTATGTTATAAAATTTACAAAATGTGTTTCTACAAAATTTTTGATTTTATTCTCAAGTATCTTTAATCTGGAGAACGCAATTGAACGGACACGCACAATCACCTGCTTACAAACTATAATTACGGATTTTTTTAGATTATACGTGTTTCTATTTCTATTATTTCTATTGGTTTTTTTATTGTTGTTTTCTATTGTTTTATTAAATTTTATTAAACGACTTCGAATTTGTGGTGTATTCGTTATATCGCGAGTTGACTGTACCTTATTAGTCGGAAACTTTGTGTGGAAATAAACATTTCAAATTTCATAATTGCAGTCAACAGTCGATCATACAATTTAAGAAACATTAAATTTATAATTTTGTCCAATAGACGTAGATTTCTAATTTTTATTACAAATCACGTTGTGTATTTATTTTTAAAATATTACGTAGAAATATGATAGAATAACATTCTTGATGCATTTGGACTTTGAGTTTAGTGACCTTCTTAGCAAAGCTGGTCAGTTTCAATTAAATAGACAAAGGCTGGGGCCAGGTAGTTTTGGATTTACAACCCCTCATAAACATGGTAACAATAATTTATCGGAAAACTGGCCTGCAGAAAAGTATTTACATGCGAATGTAACATGAAAAGTTAAAGCAGTGAAACTGTAATAAGCGCCTTATTTATTTATTTATTTATTTATTTATTTAAAAGGAAAGCGACCCTAGAACAAGTGTTCCTTAAGGGCCGTAAAATATCAATATATACATAGCGAGTATTAAAATTAATATAATAATAACAAAATCAGAATAACATTAAACACAATAAGACAATAAGGAAAATAAAAATGTTAATTTTGACTATACTATTAATATTGAATCTGAACAACTTAAACGTCTCTATCAAAAAACCAACGGTAACATGCAGATTTAAATTCTGTTAAAATAACTAAGGCAACAAGTTCTGATGGTAGCTTATTCCATGTCTTTATAGCTGTTAACAAAAACGAACGTTCATAACTAACTGTTCTGAATCTTGGTTGGTAAAACACATCATTCTTACGCTCAGCGCGATCTCTAATGGATAACATAATTTGAAAGTTATCATGGAGCAGCTTATCATGATGTAAATGCAACATCTTATACACCTGGCACATAATCAAGAATTCTCGCCTGCTCTGCAAAGTCAACCAGCCAAGCCTACGCCTGTAGGGAGTGATATGATTCGACCTCGGCACACCGTAAATGAATCTAATGCACGAATTAAACTTGCGTTGCAATCTTTGTTGAAGTCTACCAGAGATGTTAGTATAAACAGCACTACAGTAGTCAAATATTGGCAGTATCAGCGCAGTAACCAGTCTTCTTCGCATCTCAGTATTTAATACACCACTATTCATCTTTAGACGCGCTAAGCATCCCATATTTAGGGATTGCTTACCGAAAAAACTCCTATTGGCTACGTTTCATGTTTTAATTTAAAGGGATTAATTAAATCGTCGTGTATTACACGGCGATACAAGTGGGGTAAAAGTGTAATACCTGTACAATAATTATATATATTTGAAATAATCTGTGAACTTCATTTGTTGCATGTTACAACTTTTATTATATACAATATTTTCAATTTTTTAATAGGTTTGAAATTTAGTTTGTTCTCCATTTGCTTCCAAAAACTTTTTTTAACATTTTTAACCACTTTGTAAAAAGCTGAGAAACTTCATAAATAAATTAAGGATATTTTTAAAATTTTACCTGACATATAACAATATGTAGGTAAGGAAAACTGATTCTGTGAATCACTTATCCGAAAACTTGATTCATTTATACGGCGGTTTTTAAATGTTGTTTATATAGTTTGATTTGGTTCTACAAATTTTGACCCATATAAGCGGCTGACTCATTTAAGCAGTGAACCACTTATGCGGGGACTACTGTATGTAACGTCACATTAGCGGGAGGGGGTCTCACAAATGCGACGACGTGTAATAGGTACGGGAGGAGGTGGCAAAAAAATATTGAAATTCGTGAAACGTAATTTCTGGATGGCCCCTAATTAACAAGTTGATCACCGCTAATTCTTAACTAAAGATTAACTAAATATATATATATATATATATATATGTAAATATGATTAAAAAGTTTATGTTTCTCATTTTTGTATTTTGATAAATCTCTAAACATTTTCTAGAACTACAAAAAGAATTACGCAGCTCTAATCATATTTATGAGTTAATATTAAAGTAATACTTAGGACAGGGTTTCATCGTAAAGTTTATTGTTTTATGATTTTATGAATGCGTCAACGGATCTTTGGAAACGTCTAAGGTGGATTCAACCCCACAAGGCCGAGTGACGCAAGTGTGCCAAAAATTGTTATATTTTTAATTTAGTCTCAGCGAAAAGAGCCGGAGGACCGTCCCCTTTGCAAATAACGGATATAGAATTATCCCGTGTTTCTTTTTGTGTTTTTACTGTCGTTCTACGACGCCCTTTAGCCGAATTAGAAGCAAAAACAAAGTCGAGTTGCTGATTTGAACTTATCAATCGCAACCGTACAAGATGGTCGCTCTCATTATTATTTTAGATCGCATTTTTTTTAATACTAATTAAATTTAGTGCGAAACAATAGTTAAAGAAAATGATAAAAAGAAATCAAAAGACAGTTCGAGTACAAGAGTAGGTACGTTTAACATATAATTAAAATTGAAAACCGCCGTTGAGTCCGAAGGGGGCATTCAAAATTTGATAAACGTCTTTCGTAAACAACTTACATATTTGAAAAAGATGTTGGTGAAGAAAACCACGTTTAAAACTATTAAAATTTTTTTTAAAAAGTGTAATGGGGTTGACAAAGTGGATTGTCCATACGAGGCGTTAAATCCCCCCCATTTTCGCAGAAATTTGATTACAGAATAAAATATAAGCATAATCAGTGAGTTTAACAGTGGTTTAAGAAAAGACTTAGGACATCGAGAACATGGTGAAAAAAAGCATTGAAAATTTTTCTAAACGATAATTAAAAATAACTGAAATGATTAAAAATAATCTGACTTTAAAAAATAAATGAGCAAATAAAAACGAAATATTCATTTGCTTCTAACTGTATATTTTAGAAATTATTTAATTTGCAATCTAAATTTAAGAAAACCCGATAATTGTTATAAAAATTATAGTTACACTAAAAGTTCTGGATGTATAGAGTCGGCAATAATAGTGGAAGGTTTTGACACGGCGAAGAATTGCACGCAGTAAAATTTGGGAAATTAACTGGGGACGGTGACAGTAGCGTATACGCGAAAATTTTAGAATCAAGATCCTACCATTATTTAACTGTAAAAAATTGAATGTCGCAATCACTTATTGTAAAAATTAACGGTATTGACTACTAATACCGATTACCCGGCAAAACAATGTAAAATTTGAAAACACAATATTTTAAGATTTAGAACGGCGGTAAAAAAAGCGAAAGTTATAGGAAAAATAATATACTTTCTTTAGAAGACAATATTAAAGAATTAGACAGAGATTGAATAAATACTCCTTACTACGATGTGTGTGGTAATCACACTAATCGTTACAGCTATTTTTGAAAAAAAAAGATACCCAATGAAGATGAAGTTGATTACGTTGAATCTTTTAAAAAAAGCGAATTGTGTTTTAAAAATTTATACATATTTAGTTGTTTTCAATAGCACTGTCGCAGAAACCCACATTTTAACAACGAAACTTAGATAATTGACACACCCGTCGTGAATCTACCTGCAAAAGAGAATCCGTCAAAGAGAGAAAAGTATTAGCCTTAAACCGTTCGTTTAACAATTTTAAATCTTAATAAGACGGCAGGTAGTGTATTTGAGTTTAAAAACAACAATAGATGCAGTTCAAATTTTATGACAAAGTTTTAGGGAGGCTTTGAGGGGTTCCTTAACATAATTTTTTTTGTCTGTTCAGTTAGAAAACTTCCGTTTAGAAGAACGGTTTAAACAAATATGTGCGCTCCGGGTGTGTGTGTGTGTGTTTGCGTGTGTGCGTGCGTGTGCGCGTTCAATTGTCCACATAATCAGGATGTAATGGGAAGATTTGAATTATCGGATAAATACAGAGCAAGGTAAAGCTTAATATAAAATACAGTCAACTCGCGTTATAACGAATTTCAAGGGACCCACGAAAAAGTTTGTTATATCGAAAATTCGTTATATCGAAATTCTTTATTATAAAAGCATAAATTAACAAACTTTTACAAATTTATTTAGAGATATAGAATAAATCAATCCAATACACCACAAATTCGTTGTCGCTTAATAAAATAACCAATATAACGCATAAATGTATTTTTTTTTTAATAAAACAATAGAAAACAACAATAAAAAAAACAATAAAAATAGAAACAAGTATAATCTAAAACAAATCCGTAATTTTAGTTTGTATGCAGGTGACTGTACGTGTCCGTTCAATTGCGTTCTCCATATTTAAGATACTTGAGAATACAATGTTGTCCAGGTCATGGCTTTGCAAGTAATTGATAATTGATAGTGTTAAGTTTGCATTGCTTTAAGATAAAAAATCAAAATTATGTAGAAACACATTATGTAAATTATATTACATACCTACAGTACTTACTTTTTACCAAAAATTATTAGACTTTGGTCAAGAAAACTTCGTTATATCGAGGGGACCAAAACCCATTAAAATTTTCGTTATAAAGCGAGATTTTCAAGGGACCGGCGGTTTCTTTCTTTATATCGAGATTTTCGTTATATCGAGCTTCGTTATAACGCGAGTTGACTGTATATAGTTTCTTGTGTACAGTAATCCCTCGACATTGTCGAGGGTTACGTTCCAGAAAAACTTCGCGAATGTTAAGTCTATCTTAATGTGAAAATAAGGGGGTTACGTTCCACAATGGTTAATATACGTTATATACAGGGTGTTTCCAAACAATTGTCAGAGCCGGAAATTGCTGGTGGGGTGATCTATTCCAAGAATTTTTATTTGGTATTATTTTTAAATCCATTGATTTGAAAAAGTTATAGCAAAATTAAAGTTTAGCCCATATTTTGAAAAACTGCAAATTTTTGACCTATGACAACGTTAAATTGCCTAATTAAAAAACATATCCGACGGCCTCAAACAATAAAACAATTCAAAAAAAATTCTTAATAAAAACTTGAATAAAACCAACGCATCAAAAATATGTTTTTACATAAAATAATTTATACTATACGAACAAATAATGCAACGTTATTTTCACAGATAGTTTGTTTGTTTTGGACACGTTCGTTTAAATTTTGTATTTTTATTCGATTGTTCTAATTTTTGACATTCGTGGCTGCGGAGCAGCCCAGCGATATTTATCGATGCTCCGGCTTTACAACGTTATTTTTACAGATAGTTTGTTTGTTTTGAACGCGTTCATTTAAATATTGTATTTTTCATTCGATTGTTCCAATTTTTGACATACGGGCTGCATAGCAGCCCAGCAATATTTAGCGATACTTCCGCTTTATAAGATTTTTTACAACTCTTTTGTTTTTGTTACGTTTGTTTAAATTTTGTATTTTTATTCGATTTTAATAGTTTTTCATGTTTTTGTTTGTACCAATACATTTTGAGAACTAATCATGACACACTCGATTCAAACGGTTTAAAATTAATGCTTAAGTGTCAACTTGATCGAACATTAATTTTTGCAGTTTTTATTGTTTTGAGTGTACCTGCAGACTTTGTGACCAAATCATGGCACACTCAATTCAAAAGGTCTAAATGGATTTTTAAGTGTCAATTTGATCCGGCAAAAATTTTTTTTAGTTTTTTAATGTTTTTGATTGTACCTTTACATTTTGTGACCAAACCATGGCACACTCGATTCAAACGGTTCAAAATTAATTTGTACCTGTCATCTTGAGCGAATATTAGATTTTCTTAAGTTTATTAGATGTTTTTGATTTTACCTGTAGTCTTTGTGACCATACGATGAAACAGTTAGAAGCAAAAAAGGAAGTCGACTTGCTAATTTTAACGTATCAATCGTAATTGTACAAAATGGTTGCGCTCTCATGCACGTATAAGAGGTATTTTAGCTCGCATTTTTTTTTATACAAATTTAATTTAAAACTAAACAATCGTTAAAGGAGATGAGAAAAAGTGATCCAAAAATACTTCGACTACAAGAGAACGTAGTTATATGTAAGTAAATTGATAAAATTGAATTTTCTGAGGGAAAAATTATAAACACGCTCATGACGAGTTTGAATAACAAGTCGTTGTGCGTAGACCCTTTGTCGCCCTTATTAACCGTTGCTAATCCTTTAGGTATCTACTCTTTGTTAATTTTAAAGTTATTTTTAACGTTATTGGAAATGCATTCTATTTTCTAATTACGTACGCATTCAGATTCGTACCTATCCATATTTTTCTGATTATTTGAAATAGGAATAACTTTATTTATATGTAGATGCCATTATTTTTATTACTTTAGTTAGAATATTTTAGAAAAATTCCCAATAAAATTCCAAAACTTATAATTTTTTAAACGACATTCTATTTTATACTTTTTTCATTTTCTATTTTGGTTAGGTTAATTATATTAATTCAATGATGCTTTATAACATTAACTTATTTTATTTAATTAAGTAGAATAACTTGCAAATTATTATTGAAATGTAGACTTTTAACACAATTGTAAAATTTCAAAATTTTTAATTTACTACAATGGCTATACATAAAAATAAAGGGTTTTCTATATGTATTTATTGTTAAACATTAGATGGAAATATAACGCAAAATTTATAGGTAAAGTTGCACTTTGGGGTCAACGGCCTTATATTTTGTGGTCTTTTTAAAGTATTCATACTTATTTATTATCAATAGACACCTTCTAGGAAAATACCTTAATAGTCGGACACCCCATTATATCACGAAAAATTTTGTGTGGAAATGAACATTTCAAATTTATCATTAGCAACAATGTTCAACTTAAGAGATTACCTTGTGGGAGATGGGGCTGTCTTTTATAAACCACCACAAACAATAGTTACGTGCACGTCTCCGTATAAGGGGTATTTTAGATCGCATTTTTGATAGAAAAAATTCTTGATGTATTTGGACTTTGAGTTTAGTGACCTTCTTAGCAAAGCTGGTCAGTTTCAGTCGAATAGGCAAGGGTTGGTGGTCAGGTACTTTTTTGATTTACAACCGGTCATAAACATGATAACAAACACTGTTCAAATTTAATGTATTTCCGCTTTTGTAAATATTTGGATCTTATAATTTATAATTTTTATAACAATAAAAAAGTTGTAATTTGTAGAATACCAAAAGGATATTTAAATAAAAAAACTACACGAACGTACCGTTGGAAGAGTTTAATAAGGAAATCAAAACACTAGCCAGTGGGAACGAATTTTATTATTTCCACGTTAACACAGATTTCAGTGGTTTCTCTTAAAGAACAAAACTTCGACTAAAATGTAAAAATTAATTCTTAGTTCATTCTTTCTCACACATGTGTGAGACCTACCCTTATGATCCCAGTTACCGTAAATCAGAACTGAATTTTACGGAACGTTGGAAACCTGGAATTTTTATTTATTCCAACGCGTACTTACATCTAAGCCTACGGTTTCAAATAAATTTTATACAATTTTATTCGTTTTCAATAAGTGAATCCATTAATCAGTCATTCACTAGATTATACCCGATCTTTTTTAAGAAACTGTAACAAACGCCTTATTTAGGGGTTGGTTATTAATAAATTTTATTGGAAACGTTTCATGTTTTAATTCAATTGACGTTTTCTGACGACGCTATTTTCCACCTCTTTTCACGAACATCAGATGGATAACGTGACGTGAAGAAATATTCACCTAGCCAGTGCACACCTTCGATCTCTGTACTATATACACTTAAATATTTGGGATCGATTTGCGGCTTACTTTTGGCTGTACGGAGTTCTCAAACGTCCCTTGAAATTTTTCAAAAAACGGTATTTCCATGTAGTTTTCGAACGGGGACTTTTAGCAACATCCGCTTTCTGGGTACGATGGGGGGTCGGTTTATACATTCTGTGACACATTTTTAACCGCGGGGGACGACGGGGGTGGCGTCGGGACGACTTTCAAGCAAACCTTATTTCTGCCGTTATTTAAACGTTTCAAAAACAAAAAAAGATATAAACGATTCGATATAATTTCTCTAAGACGTTTTAACAAGTTTTATGCAAATTTAACCCTTTTTTGCAAATTTTGACCTAAAAGGCGGTTTTGCACGCAAAAATTCGGAATATTTTTTGTTTTTCCATACTTACGAATGATACTAAGATTTTTCCCGCATTGAAAAATTATACATTTAGAAATTTGATTTCATAAGTATCTGTTGTCCGCAAAGATAGCGGGAATCTCTTCTCTTTGTTAACGAAGGGTCCAAAAGCAGGTAGCCCTGCTTGGGTTTCGGAAAGTGTTTATATTGGGATCTTTACTTAAACATTAGAAAATGTTTGAACGTTAAAAATTCCAAATAGGGGTCGCCATCTACATCATTTTATAGAAAATAACCATTTTACTAATATATTTAAAAATATCAGTTTTGAATTTTTATATGTATTTAGTAGGTACACCTGTTATTCTTTTCCTGCCAATTTGTAATTTTTATGATGTAGCTTTAATTTATACTTCTCATATAATAGTTGTCTATTGCTAACCGTTATAAATTAATGTAAAAATTTATTACTACAATTATGATTAATAATAACAAATTCTGTTAAATATTTAGAAACAGATGCAACCAATTAGTAATATTTAAAAAAACACAATGTTCTTGTCGTGCTAAAAATCTTATAAAGTTTTATCAATCAAAAATTATCAATTTAAAAAATGTATTTGATGTTTTAAACCAGTCTTACATTAGTTTAAAAAAATTAGTGAAACTAATTTTAATAGAATGTCATAGCAGTTTAAGTTGTTGTAACAAATAAGATTGTTAAATGTTAAATGTATACAAATTACATTGATTTATTTTATGTTTTAGGTTTTATTACAATTACTTAGGTGTACATTTATTATTAATACTGTTTTAGATTTTTTTTGAGTGTATTGTTTGTTTTCAGTTCAATAATATGATTAATTTTATGGTATTACTTAAGGCTTCTCCTATTGTTTTTTTATAATATACAAATTGTCATTTTGTTTCAATTAGAAGGGTCTAGAATTATGATTATTTCGACATTCGCTATCAGTGCATATTTGGCAAATATTTCGGACATACATAAAGCGACTTGGTGAATCTTGCCATTCATTGGAAGATGTCGACATTTACCAGACTTCGGTCTTACACGGTAACATATATACCACGTATATCAACCATCGCAGAACGTAACCCCTCCCCTCCCATTTTCACATTATTATAGACATAACATACGGGAATTCGATATTTGAGAGGTTTTTCTGGAACGTAACCCTTGCGAATGGTGAAGGGTTACTGTATATCTTTTCGTATTATTTGTTACGCAAAACAAGTGGTAAATTGCGATCCAAATACGAATTGAAAAATATGTATTTTTTGTGAAATGAACAATAAATGTGTATTGTTTACATAAAACCCATTTCAGAAAATGACAGGTAAAAATTAGAAAGTTATAAGCCAAAACTTCTGGAGAACCTCTGCGGAAGCGAGAATCGGATAGAGGCATTCCAAACGATCCTTGAACTTTATAACCAAATTGCGATAATCTTTTCATTAATTCATAAACAGAAATAATATCTCATTTTAACTGTAACGTCTGTGTTTACATCAAAATAGCTCTCGATACAACAAATCGGTCATTCGCTGGATGCTTTACCATATTCACGCTTTTATAGGGTACATTAATTTAAAATTCTCTGTAAATACGCGAGCGGTTGTTTCTTAGCCTATTATAAAAACATTTCAAAATTTATTATTGCAGTATCCTAATAAACATTTTTAACTAAGCAATGCAATGTAAGAAAATCATAAACATGTTTTATTGGTAGCTGTCAAAAATTGAGATTTCAATAAGCAGGTAGGAACGCTTTGTTTAGTTTCCATCAGTGGCGATTTATGTGTTAAGAAAAGGACGGTAGATACTAGATTTGAGTTTAAAAACCATAATAAATGCAGTTTAAATTTTATGACGTTTTAGAGAGGCAAAATTTAAGGGGTTCCTCAACATCTATTTTTTTTTGTCTGTTCAGTTAGAAAACTTATGTTCAGAAGATCGGTGCGCTGTGTATATATATATGTGTGTGTGTGTGTGTGTGTGTGTGTGTGTGTGTGTGTGTGTGTGTGTGTGTGTGCGGGTGCGCGTGTGTGTGCATTTGTGATTTCCCACCAAAGCAGGACGAAATGGCAGGACGTGAGGACATTAAAAAAGCAAGGTAAAGCTTATAAAAAAATAAGTTTTCGCGTAATCTTTTTAAAATAACTTTAAAAGGGCATATGCTATACAAGACCGTGAAAATCTCAGATTTTTATATACAAGACCGTGAAAATCTCAGATTTTTAACTCAGCCTGTTTTCGAGAAAATAAAAAATACTAAACAATTGAATTTTTTTACTCAGGAACGGCTTAATCGATTTTGATAAAATTTGAGTGTGTTATAGTATCGCAGGACAAAATAACAGTTGTATAAAATTTCATTATCCAGTAAAACAAATTAAAAAATATTTTTTTATGTATGGTATTATTTGGGCCAAATTATGAAATAATTTTTTAGAAGCCTTACATTCTTTTATATAATAGGGGAGTGTTCCCGGGTATAAGACGGGCTCCAGATATGAGACAGTCAATTATTTTCATTATGGAATGTTAATATGGCCGATCTGAATACTGTCAAATATTTCTTTGATCATCAGTCAGTTTTTGTGCTAAGAGTGAAATGAATCGACCCATTGCTTATATCACCTGCAAACATCGTATGTGAAATAGCATGGGGAAAAAGTTTTGATTTTTTTTAAAGTGTTGTTTTTTTCATGTAAATCAATTAAAAAAAAGTGTAATGTATAGCATTTAGTGTTTTTTTTTTATATTTTACGATACAATATTAGATTAGGCCAAAATGTGGTTAGAAAACAATTTTTTTAAATTATTATAATGTTGTCATTGTCCGAATATGAGACACAGCATATTACCACCACCCAATTCTTATGAAGTGTGCAAACATGTGTACAAGCATCTACAAATGCAAACATTGTGACGATTATGAAGAGGAAATTGATAAATAAAAATTATGGAAAACATAAAAAATTAAAAATTTGAAATAAATATGAGGTTTTCACTTTATATTTTACAATTTTTAATGTATTTTTGTAGGTGTCTCATACCTAGATACAAATTTTTTCTTGTCAAAAAATGATGGTTAAAAATTGTTCATAAAATTTAGCATGTTAATGGAATCACAAAACTTTCTGCGGATAAAATTTGTGTATTTTCATTACCTTTCCAACAATGAATAGAACACCGACTTTATTTAACCAGTAAAAAATTTGGCTCATAAACAAAACCCGTCTCATACCCGGGTACACTCCTTATATATTTTTCAATTGATTCTAAGTGGTGCGCCCCAAAAAAATAAAAATTATATTTTACTATAAAGGCCATAAGCATAGTGACTCAGTCGCAGAGGAATATCGTAATCATCTTTCGACAATAGGTTGGTTGTAATAAGATACATTGATCGTGCAACTTTTAGATTTTTATTTTAGTTTAGTAATAAATAAAAAAAAAATTTAATACGATTTAACCGATTTTAGCGACATTGGACACATTATAGATGTATATAAGGCTATACTCCGCAGAAGAACAGCTTATAATCTTCATTTTCGTTAATTCGAAGCATTTTATAATTCCTAAATTATAGTTTTGATTAGTAAATATTTCCAAAATCGAAGTTAAATTTTACAACTTTCTATAAAATACCTGGAGGGTTAAGAACGTCTGGGTTCCCTCTTATTGCTGGCTAAAAGCTCTATTGTAAACTAAGGTGTTTTGACGGCGGCACTTCAATGGGATTTAAAAACTAATTTATGTTTAAATGCCTTATTGACAGTTATGAATTTTAAAAGGGTTTTACCGTTTATTTCACAAGAAAAGAAACTATTTTTGCATTTTAGTTTTCAGTTTGAAAGATATACGCGGACTAACAAATGTGTTTTACGTTCTTTATAGTTTGTAACAGAGTATAACAGAAAATCTAAAAAAAATTAATACTTTTTCTAAAATTATTTACGTATTAATATAGAGTGTAAACAAAAATTAAAAAGTTTAAGCATAAGGGAGAAAATTAATCTTATAAAAGAAGTGGAACGTGGGCTCAAAAGAAAAAAGAATATAGCCAAAGACTTTGGTATTTCCGCAAAGACTTTATCAACCATTTTAAAACCACTGACTTAATTGTAGCTGCTGAAGATAAAAAATGACCACCCTTCTAGAAAAAGGCTAAAAGTGCCTCTTTTTCCAATCTGGAGAAAGCTATGATTGAATGGTTTAGGTATGCACGTAATAAAAATATTCCGATTTCGGGACCTGTACTGTTAGAAAAATTAGAAGAGTTCGCGCGCCTATTACATTATGATAATTTCAAAGCAAGTCAGGGTTGGCTGGAGAATTTCAAAAAAAGGAACCTCGTCATTCAAAATGTAATATGTGGTTAAAGTGCAAAAGTGTCTGAAAACGATTGTGAACTTTGGAGGCATAAAGTTTTAACACCATTACTGCAAGAGTATGAACATATCAATATTATTAACGCCGATTAAACTGCTTTGTTTTTTAAATGCTTACCGGATAAAACTTTGACTTTTTTAAATGAAAAGTGTTACGGTGGGAAACGCAGTAAGGAAAGAGTGACTTTAATGATAGGAGCTAAAAATGAATGATATATATATATATATATATATATATATATATATATACTTATACGTAAGTGTGTAAACTTCTCTGAACAAATTGGTCCAGCACGTACAATATTTTTAGAGGGTGAACCACTACCAATGACCCATGAGTTTAAATACTTGGGGTCTATTATAAATGATGAGGGAACAGCTGACTCGGATGTAAAACATCGTATTAATGTTGGTTGGATGAAGTGGAGATCGGTCTCTGGTGTGTTGTGCGACAAAAATATGTCTATACGATTAAAAGGCAAGATTTATAAAACAGTCGTTAGGCCTGCTTTGGCATACAGTGCAAAAACATGGGCGAGACTGGCTAAACACAATCAACAGATGCACGTGGCAGAGATGAGAATGCTACGATGGTGTGTGGGTGTCACGAAGAAAGATCATGTACGTAATGAACATATTCGAGGTTCATTAAGTGTTCAATCAATTAAGGATTTTATGGATGAATCTCAATTGAAGTGGTATGGACATGTTCAACGTCAAAATCAGAACCACATAGTGCACCGAGTTTTGGCAATAGATGAACGTAAAAGAAAACCAGGCAGGCCAAAAGTACCTGGAATAGGTCTTCCTGAAGCTTCAATGTGATTATGACATACCTCCGGAAATAGTTTATAATAGAAGAGAATACTCCTTAAGAACACGCCTACCCCGATAAGGGAGCAGTTGGAACAATTGCATTAAAGGCGAAGATAAAGAAGAAGAAGAAGATGTAAGTGTGTAACTGACTTTTTAATAACTCGAATTATTGATAATTCGAATTACTTTGGTGTCCCTTCGACTTCGACTTATCGAGGTTTGACTGAATGCCAAATCATGGCTAAAACAGTCTCATATTTATTTTGGTGCCATCTTCATTGGGCACTGCATTTTTTGTTTTTTTTTAGGGCTTTTGATTACATCCGTACCATCTGTGAATAAATTATACGGTCGAAAATGCCATTTAGGAAAGCTCTGTTTATTTTTCTACCGATATTGATCATTTTTTTGTCTTTTCGCGTTTAATATCAACTATTAATTTTAACCACTCAAAATGTTTTTTGACTATATCGTCGTTATTTATAAACCGATTTTGACTATTCTTAAACAAAACAAAAGAAAATCGAGTACTTTATTGAAATATAAGTCGTGCTAGACGCCGAAGGCACTAAACGCGCAGCGTTTCTAATACGCGTCCACTGCGGTTCAAAACAAAATCGCGTAGCGATTTTGTCTGGCATAATTCGCGAAGCGAATTTTGCTAGTTGGATTATATAATAAATTAGTAACTTAAAG
The DNA here is from genome assembly GCA_036325965.1 of Sinopyrophorus schimmeli. Taxonomy (NCBI): domain Eukaryota; kingdom Metazoa; phylum Arthropoda; class Insecta; order Coleoptera; family Elateridae; genus Sinopyrophorus; species Sinopyrophorus schimmeli. Next base: position 96,478 of record JARFIZ010000194.1, read on the forward strand.
CATAAAGCATTATAGATTTTTAATAATAAAAAAACTGGTGCTTGTACTTTTGTACGCACGTTAGAAGTTATACTTGTTTGACGTAACTAAATTAACACTAGATTTACGGACTGAGTCAATTTGACTCATTTAAAATTTTATTGCTATATACCTATAGCAAAAAAAAGCGAGGATTACTTCTGTTTGCGGAAAATGTATTTCAAAAACAAAGTTTATATGTAAAAAATGTTTTCAATGAAGTTTTTAATAATAAATCTTTTATTTCAATTTAGTTGGAACTGTTTTTTTTTGCAAAAAACTTCAATTTTGTTGTGAGTCAAATTGGCTCACCTCAGTAAAAATAGGTATATAATCAATCCCCGTAAATCTAGTGTTAAATATAACCATATGTGAATATTCAATAAATACGAGGATGAGCGCATTCGAGCGAAAAGTAGCACATTTCCGAGCGAGGGAAGCAAATGAAGCGCGACGCGGAGCGGCGCGCTTCAATTTCCCGAGATCGAAATGTGCTACTTTTTGTTCGAATGCGCACAACACTCCGTTTTATTTATTTATTTATTTATTTAAAAGGAAAGCGACCCTAGAACAAGTGTTCCTTAAGGGCCGTAAAATATCAATATATACATAGCGAGTATTAAAATTAATATAATAATAACAAAATCAGAATAACATTAAACACAATAAGACAATAAGGAAAATAAAAATGTTAATTTTGACTATACTATTAATATTGAATCTGAACAACTTAAACGTCTCTATCAAAAAACCAACGGTAACATGCAGATTTAAATTCTGTTAAAATAACTAAGGCAACAAGTTCTGATGGTAGCTTATTCCATGTCTTTATAGCTGTTAACAAAAACGAACGTTCATAACTAACTGTTCTGAATCTTGGTTGGTAAAACACATCATTCTTACGCTCAGCGCGATCTCTAATGGATAACATAATTTGAAAGTTATCATGGAGCAGCTTATCATGATGTAAATGCAACATCTTATACACCTGGCACATAATCAAGAATTCTCGCCTGCTCTGCAAAGTCAACCAGCCAAGCCTACGCCTGTAGGGAGTGATATGATTCGACCTCGGCACACCGTAAATGAATCTAATGCACGAATTAAACTTGCGTTGCAATCTTTGTTGAAGTCTACCAGAGATGTTAGTATAAACAGCACTACAGTAGTCAAATATTGGCAGTATCAGCGCAGTAACCAGTCTTCTTCGCATCTCAGTATTTAATATACCACTATTCATCTTTAGACGCGCTAAGCATCCCATAGCCTGGTTACTGACTGACACTATCTGCTCATGCCATGACAGAGTACTGTTTATTATAATACCAAGGTACTTTATAGAAGTAACATAATCAATTGGTACCCCATTTACTACAACTTTTAGTGCATTTAAACACGCTGAATTTTTCACATGTTGCGGACTTCCAAAAATGCAAGCCTTTGTTTTACTTGCATTAAGCCTAAGTAAGTTGTTACAACACCAAGCCTCTATCTTCAAAATAGTATCGTTAATGCACTCAACAGACTGCCTAATTTCAGATATTTTACAGGTATTATAAATCACTAAATCATCAGCATAAAAAATATGATTGCAGTCAATAAGTTTACCAAGGTCAGTCACAAACAAGGTATATAACAGCGGGCCAAGGACGCTACCCTGCGGAACACCACTACGCACCGATTTCCACGAAGATAGCACCTCTTCAATCTTCACTGCTTGTCGCCTATCACTCAAGTACGAGCTAAACCACTTCAGGACATTCTCCGATAAATTTAGATCCTTAAGCTTTAACAAAACCAGTAGATGATCGACACTGTCGAATGCTTTGGAAAAGTCAAAAAACAAAGCAATGGTAACCAAGTGTTTATCAATCCCTACACGTATATCATCACAAAACCGAATTACGGCAGTCTGAGTATTTGCTCCTTTCGAAAACCAGTCTGAAACGGATCCAATAAGTTATTCACTGTAATGTAGCTAATTATCTGATCATAAACACAGCGCTCAAGCACTTTGGACAGCGGGCATAGAATAGAAATGGGCCTGTAATCACTGTACTGCAGAGGAGACCTAACCTTTGGAATCGATAGCACAAATGAATCTTTCCACTGCTGAGGAAACACTGAAGTAGATAACGACACATTGAAGAAGTCAACAATTGACTGCAAGCAGTAAGGCAGTAACTGCTTATAATATCTTATCGAGAAGCCATCCGGGCCTACAGCATTAGTTGTTACACGACTCAAATTTTGTTGAACATCTTCTGGCGTAATTGCCACAAATTTAAACTGTTTCTCATTCTCAACACACGAACAAACAGTCTGAAACTGCTGACTAACACTACTACCACCACCTGCTAACACGAAGTAGTCATTTAACTTGTCACCATCTAGATCTGGCGGACATATTGAAGACTTAGTTTTAAGAAGCCCAAGCCTTCGGAAATCATCCCAGATGACTTTTGGGGCTCGAGTAATTCCAATCCTTGTTTGCAAAAACTCCTTTTTAGCTTTGGTAATCCTTTGTTTAACTAAACGACGAATATTGCAGTACTCAGCATAGGCATACCCAGTTCTTCTAAAAATCCTATATAACTTATTTCTTCTACGCTGAAGCCCACGAATATCATTAGTGAACCACGGAGCAGGCGGACGAGAAGTTTTAATCACGTGTTCAGGGCAATTCCATCTAGAATTCGAAGGATACCTTGATTTAAATCAGAGATTAAATCATTTAAGAAGATACTGTAACCTACAACAGGCAAACTACAGCTCAACAGCTGCCTCTCTATAGACTCCCGATTTATCAGTTTCCAATTGCGACATCTTAATTGTTTAAACTGCTGTCTGGGTACTGCAAAATCCACACAGACAGATATAGCATCATGTCCCGATAGAAAAGGCTCTAATGTCTGAGCAGAAGAAATCACAGCTGACTGATCATTTACTATACTATGATCAATCCACGTATCAGACGTAGAAGTATGATGAGTATTACTGAACGGAGCTAAATACAAGCTATGAACATTGCAAAAGTCTTTAAGGCACTTAGTTTTATAGGTATCATGTAGCATATTAATAATATTCAAGTCTCCCATAATTAGAATGTTATTATATACCCGCAGAAGTTTATCAAAGTCTTCTTCAAAGTCTTTCAGCAGAGCAGTATGTGGTGGTCTATAAATAACACTAATTAAAATTTTTTCTTGTCAACAGACCACAGTTCAATTAATAAATATTCAGGACGACCATCCCAGTTATTGTGTGACCACGCAACAATCCGCGACGAGAATATATTTCGCACAAATATAGCAACCCCACCGCCATGCCGACGTTTCCGATCGTTTCTATGTAGATGGAACATGGGCAAACTGATTTGAGCATCAACAACGTTTGAATTGAGCCAAGTCTCCGACACCGCAATAACGTCGTAATAGTTAGATCTGAAATATTCTCGAAATTCGTCAATATGGGGCACAAGAGACTGAGCATTAAGGTGACAAATTTTTAGTTGATTAATATGCACAAGAACAGCAGCCGAAGGGAGTTGTACAGAGTCAATATTCAAATATTATGCTGATAGACCCGGGACATTGCCCAGATCTGTAGACGGATAAACCTTAATTGGTTCAGATCCCTCTTTCAATTTTATACAAACACTGGAACCAGCAATCCAGACATTTCTTCTATTAATCGCCGGATACTTCTTTATTACAGATTGTCTTAGCTTATATAACGTTGAAGGGTATCTCTTGCTGACATAAATTGGTATCTTATCTAGCTGCGGGTACAAAATATTTTTAAGCATGATTCACGATAATTGAGGCCAATAAATTAAACGAAAATTTAGTTAAATAATTTAAATCATTCCCTCTCACTCGTACTTATCAGATTGTTGTATCTTTTCGCTCGCTCGCACTCATTGTTATGGTAAAAATACATTTTTAAGAACAAAATCAATATTTAGCCAACTAAATTTAATTTTTTGATTTTGAAAGAGTGATGAACAAAGTAGATAAATTCTGTAAATACGAAGATGTGCGCATTCGATCGAAAAATGGCACATTTCCGAGCGAGGGAGGCAAATGATGCGCGACGCGGAACGGCGCGTTTCATTTTCCCGAGATCGGTATGTGCCACTTTGAGCTCAAATGTGCACACTCGACTCTAAGCACAACTCACAATAGATAAATTATTTTTAACATTGTAAATTAGAAAATCTATTTGTAGATTTGAACATTTTGAAGATTAATATTGTAAATATATTTTAACAAAGTACGTGTACATTCGAGCGAAAAGTGGCACGTTATCCCAAAATCCGAATGTGCCACTTGTCGCTCGAATGTGCACGCTCGGTTTTAAGCATGATTCACGACACTTTAGGCCAATAAATTAAACGAAAAATTAGTTAAATAATTTTAATCGTTTCTTCGCACTCGTACTTATGAGATTGTTGTATCTTTTCGCTCGCTCGCACTCATTGCTATGGTAAAAATACATTTTTAAGAACAAAATCGATATTTAGCCAACTAAATTTAATTTTTTGATTTTGAAAAGGATTTAACATCCATTTTGTTCAAACAAAGTAGATGTTAAATCTATTAAATACGAGGTTGTGCGCATTCGAGCAAAAAGTGGCACATTACCGAGATCGGAATGTGCCACTTTGAGCTCGAATGTGCACACTCCGTTTTAAGCATAATTCACAATAATTAGTTTAGTTTCTTAGACAGCTAACTTCATACTGGCAAATTTTCGTTAGATGTGCGCGCGCAACTTCCATTGCCTCCTAAAATTTAACTCTCAACGCACCAAAAGAAACCTAACCTCAATAATTGGCACATTTAGCATACTGCTAAATACTTTTTTCATTTATACCAAATAAGTTGTAATTAATCAAAAAACAACTCGAATTCCACAATGTTAAAATCCCCGCCGTGCAACAATTTGACAATAGTTTTTAATTGAATGAAAGATAAATCTATTGAAACCGGTAGATTAAATTATGAATTTCGATATTGATCCAGCGAAAGCCACATTCGCAAAACATTGTCGGGAACAAACACCGTACGTTCATGCATCCTATTTATTGTTTACCGAAATAAAATAATACGTAACCAAAATTATTCAATAACCAAAGGAAAGCAAACAGAACGTAACGTTTGGGTTCTCCAACTTTCAGAATATTAAATATCTTATCGAAATAAGCGCCCAACCGATCCGACCCCGTATTGTTTAATTGAAAATACTAAAAAAGGAAATAAATATAGGGCGAAAGGGTAGAACGGTTGTATTGAAGTAATGCGTGGAAAAAACGGATGGTATATTTTCTTTGGGGATAAGATTATTTATATTCAAACTTATGGGCTGATTCGACTTCTTTTATTGCGAAATGAATCGAGTGATTCATATTCGTTTTTGCTTGAAAAAAGTTGTGCATAAATCATATCCAGTTTTTATTTAAAGCTTTATTCTTTGACGTTGATATGCAAATGGATATCGTGAAAGCTTCGTGATCCAACTAAATCTATTCTCGAGATCTTTTACTTAGAGTTTTCGGTTTAACGTGATAGATTTCTGTTTGTTTGTTTAGTTGGTGATTTTTTCCGCCTTTATTAAATTTTAATGTCCCTCGAATTGTGTGCCTAAGAGCGTTTCCAATTAAAAAGGTTTCATCATCTCCTTTGTTTCTGGTTTCTTTCGAACAAGTAAAGAAGATTGATGAGAACCGAATACGAAGGCACAATCTGAAGGTTCACACGGTCAAAAAATCGTATTAAATTGATGATCCCTCAACTTTAGAGTTCTTAAGGTTTAACCTTTCTATATAAATTTCTTAAACCCTTAAATAAGGCGCATTGAATTTGTTTGGAATTAGAGAAAGAATGCTCGAGATAAATTTTGGCGATGTTGCTGGCTCTAAGCTTGCGGAATAACATCTTTTGAAGTTGTACTTCTTTTGGTGCTTCGAGAGTTAAATTTATAGTGGGCAACGGGGGTTGCGCGCGCACAACTAACGAAAATTCGAGAATTTGAGGCAGCAGTGTTAAGAAAGTAAATTAATTATTGTGAGTCATGCTTAAAACCGAGTGTGCACATTTGAGCGAAAAGTGGCACATTCGGATTTCGGGAAAACGGGCCACTTTTCGCTCGAATGTGCACGTACTTCGTTAAATTATATTTACAATATTAATTTTCAAAATGTTCAAATCTACAAATAAATTTTCTAATTTACAATGTTAAAAGTAATTAAACTATTGTGAATCGTGCTTAGAGCCGAGTGTGCACATTCGAGCTCAAAGTGGCACATTTCGATCTCGGAAAAATGAAGCGCGCCGCTCCGCGTCGCGCTTCATTTGCTTCCCTCGCTCGGAAATGTGCCACTTTTCGCTCGAATGCGCACATTCTCGTATTTATTGTCCATATTAATCATCTCTCTTTCAAATTAAAAATTTAAATTTAGATTTTCTATTTGGAAAAAGTTGTAGGGTTTATTTTTCCAAAATGACGCTTTAAAAGCCCTAAATCAGAGATTTGGTATTATCGGTATAAATACAGTAATTTTTAATGTAAATTATTTAGTAAGTGGGTCAGATCACGTCAAGTGGACCCCCCATTTACCACTTGATCATGAAAATTAAATTAATGAATTTTTTTATTAAGTAGTCACTACTAAAAATTAATCCCCAAAACAGTTTTTCGAAATTTTCATTTGAACAACAATTTTTTTAACAATGAAAATTTCGAGTACATTTAATTAAAAAATCGATTACATATCAACCGTGAAAGATAAATTGATGAAATTTTCAAGATTTATTGTTGAATGTCTATATTTTGTTAAAATGGTAAAAACTCAAAATTATTTATTTATTATCCTATTGTTTATTAGTTTTTAAATAAACAAATGAAAATATCAATAACTTCTTGGTCGAAAAATAAAAAGTTTTTACTGGTTTTATGCGTTATACATTTAAGTTTAAGATGTAGAAAAAAAAATTGAGTGCTCACGATTAATTTAAACAATATAAATTTATTTATGACCGCGCGCCGGCCGAGTACCTCTGAATTTATTCCAACTCCGGTCAGTGGAAACTAAAAATAACGATAAAAAATATTCATTATTCAATAAATTTTATTTTTTTTAAGTATAATTTAGTAAACAATAAAATAACGTAATTTTTTATTAATTAACTAAGGACAGAGAAAACTAACAAATAATTAAATATAAATTTTGGAAAATCGCGTTATTTTTTAAAAACTTTGTTAGTGATAACTTTTTTATCTCCAGAAAAAAGTTTACACTGCAGTTATACACTATTCAACGGTTTGTAGTGATGGAATTGGCGAGTATTTTTTATAGAACGTAATACCCGACAAAATCTTTAAATTCACTAGCTCGATTAACTGTAATTAAAACTGGATTTTTAATGAAGTATTTATGATTTTTTTTATTCAAAAGATTACAATATTTATTTACCCGGCCCATATATGATCATAAGTAATATTATGAATATCAATAAAAATTATAATAACAATAGATTAATTAATTAAATGCAATTTTACTGAATCACAGCTCTTGTCTTTAATATTGCTCAACTTATGTGCATTTGAACTCATTTAACAAATAAACTAAAATGACTAGTAAGATTCATTTGTTATTAACGTGTATACGCGAATAGCAAGTGAAGATTGTAACGGAGCGTTTTGTTTTAACTAAAGATGCAGTACTTCTTAATAAATTACAAAATTATCACTTATAAAATGACCAAGAAATAGTAAAAATAGATTACACAGTTTTGTAAAATTTATATTTAATTATTTGAAAATTTTCTCTGTGTTAGTTAATTAATAAAAAATTACGTTATTTTATTGTTTACTAAATTATACTTAAAAAAAATAAAATTTAATGAATAATGAATATTCTTTATTGTTATTTTTAGTTCCGACCGATCGGAGTTAGAATAAATTCAGAGGTACTCGGCCGGCGCGCGGTCATAAATAAATTTATATTGTTTAAATTAATCGCGAGCACTCAAATTTTTTTTTTGCATCTTAAACTTAAAAGTATAAGGCATAAAATCAGTAAAAAAACTTTTTATTTTTTGACCAAGAAGTCATTGAAATTTTTATTTGTTTATTTAAAAACTAATAACCAATACGATAATAAATAAATAATTTTGAGTTTTTACTATTTTAACAAAATATAGACATTCAACAATAAATCCTGAAAATTTCATCAATTTATCTTTCACGGTTGATATGTAATCGATTTTTTAATTAAAAGTACTCACAATTTTCATTGTTAAAAAAATTGTTGTTAAAATGAAAATTTCGAAAAACTGTTTTGGGGATTAATTTTTAGTAGTAACTACTTAATAAAAAAATGCATTAATTTAATTTTCATGATCAAGTGGTAAATGGGGGGTGCACTTGATGTGATCTGACCCAAGTAATTTAATTATTCTCGTATTTATTATCTATATTAATCATATTTTTTTCAAATCCAAAAAATTTCATTCAGTTTAGTAAATATCGATTTTAAGTTTGTGAATCGTATTTACCATAGCAATGAGTGGGAGCGAGCGAAAAGATACGACCATCTCGTAAGTGCAAGCGAGAGGACACGATTAAAATTATTTAACTCATTTTTCGTCTAATTTATTGGCTTAAATTATCGTAAATCATGCTTAAAACCGAGTATGCACTTATCTTGTATTTATTAAATTTGTTTACATTTAAAAAGAAAAAAGTAATGTACCCAAATAATGTCTTTGCAAAAAACCTTTCGCCAAAAGATAACTCAAAACAATAATATCTCAGGACAAAAATATCTCATCAAGAAACATCTCAATAGAAAAACCTCTTAACAAGTAATAATACCTACATCAATATTATTTGCATTAAGCGACAAATAGAACGGCATTTACTAGTATTATAATATACAGGGTGTACCGACAAACATTTGACCCGCCAAAAACTCAGACACAATCGATTTTTCGAAATTGAAAAAAACATGTCAAATTTTATTGGAAAGAAGACAAAATTTCACATTAAATTCATACCCAAAAATTTCATTCCCCAGGCTAGTATCAATCCTCTACTTTTTTTAATTGCGAGGTTGCCCAATTGATATACAGTAAAACCTGTTTTTGTGCGGTCCTTTTTTATGCGAATTTATTTTTGTGCAATTTTTTTTGTGCGATTTATTTTTATGCGGTATATGAATTTCAGTGGCGTTGGCACTGACTTTATGGTACCAAAAGAAAAAAATTAATTGAAATTCTATTTTCAAGCGACGAAAGCGATTTTGGATCAATTTATCCCAACTAGATACGCGTTTTAGATTACGACAAGTAGCAGTGAACTATTTAATGTACAATTTGAAAACTTTTCCATGTATATGTACACTCTTGGACATAAGAGTATTTACATGGGAATTTTAACATGGGAAGTTAAAGCTGTGAAAGTTAGAGGACTTATTCTACAAGAGCTGCATTTGAAATTGTTTACCGATGAAAACCCGCTTGTCTGGTTCACAGTATAAGCTTAAACAGGGGTTGGATTTCAAGTCGTCGCTGTAGCTCAATGGGCTCATCGTTTAACATTGAAATGATGCACAGCGGTTCGAATCCCAATAACGTCTACTTTTTTAGAATTTTTTTTTGATTATAATTTTTTGCCAAAATCAAAATATAACAGTATTCGATTAAATATACAATAGGCTCTTGAAAAACAGTTAGTATAACGACAATATAAGAGATGGAATTATAACTTTAAAATTATAATACACTATTTTATTGAGTTAAATTGATCGTCAATATTATAGACCAATTATATTTTAAATAAAAATATTGTAACCTACTCAAGTTTCAAGACAAGCTCTATAAACTAATAGTTAATACAGATTTAAAAATTGGGAAAGGAATTCTATTGCGTCAGGTGTAAAATCGGTTGAATTACTAAAGCGAAATAATCTTTGGTTAAAAGAATATCCTATAGCAAGGTCGAAAATATAAAATTTTTAATTTTTATTAAATTTAATAAAATAAAATTAAAATAAACTTTTTAAAATTTAAAAAAAAATCAAGTGGTTAATCTTAAAATTTCATTTAAAAGACAGGGTCTCCAAATGTGTTGTTTTTTTTTTGGGTAATCTTTGGGAAGGGAAATACGGGTTTAATAATTTTTTCACCAAAGATAAAATATTTTTAAACCGTGCATCTAATTAAACCTTTAAGGGGTTTTTAATTTTTTAAACCAATAAAGATTTACAATTTTCAGGGTCCCAAAATGTGTTGTTTTTTCTTTAGAGTGAAACTTTTTACTAATTTCTTTAAAAATTTATTTTACATATTTTATCAAATATTTGTGACATTGTTAAATTTTAAATTTCAAGACAAAATTTTTGAAAACTGTAAGCTTAATAAGCTTAAAGGGAGTCTATTTTAATCCTCTTGATTTTAATTTTGCATTTTGGCGTTTTCAGGTTCTCCAACCATGTATGTTTGGTTTTTTAAGATTGTAGAAACATATATTTATAATTTAATTGAAATTAATTTAATGATACATATTTTATCAAATTGTTAGAGAATAACATTCGTTAAACTGCTTAGAACTTTCCAAACAAAATTGTTTAAAACACTATAATTAAACGTGCCATTATTTAAATTTTAAGCAGTTTTCAGGTATTTCATCTATTTGGCGTTTGTCGGACAATTTTTAAATTTGTTTCATTTGAAAAAAAAAATAGTCCCAATAAGGTTTAAAACCTTTCCAAAAAACTAAAGACAATATATCTCAGGCAATATTCATCAAGAACATCTCAATGAAAAACTTAACAGTAATAATACCAATCAATATTATTTTTAAGACAAATAGAAGTTTATGTATTATAATCAGGGTACCCATTACCATTGACCCGAAAATAAATAATTTTTTAAATTAAAAAACATAAAATTTTATTGAAAAAGAAATTTCACATTAATTAACCCAAAATTTTAAAAAAATTGGTATTTATTAAAATCATTACTTTTAATGAAAGTAAATTGATAAATTTTTAAACTTTATTGTTTAAATTTTTTATTTATTGTTAAAATGGTAAAACTCAAAATTTTTATTTTATCCTATTGTTTATTAGTTTTTTAAAAAAACAAATGAAAATTCAAAGCTTGGTGATTAAATAAAAAGTTTTTCACTGGTTTTATGCGTTATACATTTAAGTTTAAAAAGAAAAAAATTGAGTGCTCACGATTAATTTAAACAATATAAATTTATTATGACCCCCCGGCCGAGTACCCCTGAATTTATTCCAACTCCGGTCAGTGGAAACTAAAAATAACGATAAAAATATTCATTATTCAATAAATTTTATTTTTTTAAGTATAATTTAGTAAACAATAAAATAACGTAATTTTTATTAATTAACTAAGGACAGAGAAAACTAACAAATAATTAAATATAAATTTTGGAAAATCGCGTTATTTTTAAAAATTTGTTAGTGATAACTTTTTATCTCCGAAAAAGTTTACACTGCAGTTATACACTATTCAACGGTTTGTAGTGATGGAATTGGCGAGTATTTTTTATAGAACGTAATCCCGACAAAATCTTTAAATTCACTAGCTCGATTAACTGTAATTAAAACTGGATTTTTAATGAATATTTATGATTTTTTTATTCAAAAGATTACAAGGATTAGACTCAACAATTTTCAATTGTTATATTAAATTAATTATAAATTAAAATTATCAAATAATCGTTTCTAAATATTTAAAAATAACATAGCATACGATGAGTTAGAGCCCTCTTAAAATTTCATTTCAATATGACAGGGTCGAAGTCCAATGTGGTTGTTTCTTTCTTGGTGCAATCTTTGCGAAGGCAAAGTACGGTTTCGAGATATATTCCTTCCTTTGCACCAAAGAGGTAAAATATTTCCATTAAACCTGTCGCATCTAATTTAAACCTTAAGGTGTTATATTTTTCAAACCAATAAAGATATTACAATTTTCAGGTGTCTCCAAAAGTGTGATTGTTTTTTCTTTAGAGTGAAACTTTTTACTAATTACTTGAAATAATTTATTATACATATTTTATCAAATATTTAGTGACATTGTTAAATGTTTAAATTTCAAACAAAATTGTTTGAAAAGACTGTAGCTTAATAAGTTAAAGGTACCTCTATTTTTAATCCTCTTAGCAGTTTTCAGGTAGTTCTGCACCTTTTGGCGTTTGTCGAGCAATTGTAAAACATAAAATTTAAAATTAGATGCGACAGGTTTAATGGAAATATTTTACGTCTTTGGTGTAAGGAAGGAAATATACATATCTTGAAACCGTACTCTTGCCTTTCGCAAAGGCACCAAGAAAAGAAACAACCACATTGGACTTAGACCCTGTCATATGGAAATGAAATTTTAAGAGGCTCAACTCATCGTATGTTATGTTATTTTTAAATAGTTAGAAACGATTATTTGATAATTTTAAGTTATAATTAATTTAATATAACAATTGAAAATTGTTGAGTATACTTTGATTCCTTGCTAAGGATATTCTTTTACCCAAAGATTATTTGTTAGTAATTAACGATTTTACACCTGACGCAATAGAATTCCTTTCCCAACTTTTTAAATTATATTAACTATTAGTTTATAGAGCTTGTCTTGAAACTTCTAAGTAGGTTAGACATTTTTGTTTAAAATTAATTGTTATAATATTGACGATCAATTTAACTCAATAAAATAGTGTATTATAATTTTAAAGTTATAATTCCGTCTTTATATTGTCGTTATACTAACTGTTTTCAAGAGCCCATTGTATATTTAATCGAATACTGTTATATTTTAATTTTGGCAAAAATTATAATCAAAAATTCTAAAAAGTAGACGTTATTGGGATTCGAACCGCTGTGCATCATTTCAATGTTAAACGATGAGCCCATTGAGCTACAGCGACGACTTGAAATCCAACCTGTTTAAGTTATACTGTGAACCAGACAAGCGGGTTTTCATCGGTAAACTTAATTTAAATTTTTTTTAAAAATCTAATTTATAATTTAGAAAATTTTAATCAAAAAAATTTAAAATTTTAAAAATAACCCTTTTAATTGGTTATACTTAAATGTTTTCAAGAGCCCATTGTATATTTAATGAAACTGATATTTTGCTTTGGGAAAAAATAACAAAAAAATTTAAAAAGACATTGGATTCGAAACCCTGTCATATGTTAATGAAATAATTAGAGCTACACGACACTTAAATACCCTTTTTAACTTTTCTTAAAAAAACGGTTTTATCGGTAAAATTAATTTTTTTAATTTATTTTAAAAATTTTTGACCCCAAATTTTAGAAAACTTTGCATTCTTGTATTTTTGGAAAAAATTCTAAATTTACCCAAAAGTTATTTTCCCCTCTAGTTAATTTCAACCGATTATTACACCGACCAATAGAAAAAATTTCCTTTTTAACAACCCAAAGAATTTTTCAAATTTATATTAACTATTAGTTTATAGAGCTTGTTTGAATCTAAGTAGGTAGACATTTTTGTTTAAAATCTAATTGTTATAATATTGACGATCAATTTATACTCAGATATAAATAGTGTATTATAATTTTAAAGTTATAAGTTGCCGTCATTTATATTGTCGTTATACTAACTGTTTTCAAGAGCCCATTGTATATTTAATCGAATACTGTTATATTTTAATTTTGGCAAAAAATTATAATCAAAAAAAAATTCTAAAAAAGTAGACGTTATTGGGATTCGAACCGCTGTGCATCATTTCAATGTTAAACGATGAGCCCATTGAGCTACAGCGACGACTTGAAATCCAACCCCTGTTTAAGCTTATACTGTGAACCAGACAAGCGGGTTTTCATCGGTAAACAATTTCAAATGCAGCTCTTGTAGAATAAGTCCTCTAACTTTCACAGCTTTAACTTCCCATGTTAAAATTCCCATGTAAATACTCTTATGTCCAAGAGTGTACAATGAAGAATTAAATGTTTTTACAATTTTTCCAGGTTTAATTTAATTATTTAATTTAATTGAAAGCATTTTTTCATCTATTTCGTAAATAATTGATGTATTTTCAAGTGCGACCTTTTTTATGCGGTCTTTATCGACCGCATAAAAAAAATTTTAGGTAGTATATCGTACAAAGTTGTTTATTATATGTAATTATTTATAAAATTTCCGAATTTTTTTTTGTACGATTTTTTTTATGCGGCCCTTATCCACCACACAAAAACAAGTTTTACTGTATTATTTGAAAGATAAGTTTTTCCTCTATACAACCCTGAATTTTTTTTAAATTTATGAAATACTCTGAGGATATTTTAATACATTTATTTGAAAATATCAATAATAATTAAATTTCTAACAATCAACGAATATATGTATTGTTTAAACTGACTTCCATACATTGGGGCAAATTACATTCAAATCGTCCTCATCGCGCCAATAGATTGCAAATACATTGTAGTGTGGATATTATTGAATTGGTTTTTAAGACAAAAAGAAAATTTTTGAATTGAAAATTCTCAACGATTTCAGAATTGTCACAGCGTTTGAAAATGGTACATTTTTTTGAAGAAAGATTAGAAATTGTTAAAAGGTACTATCGTACTAAAGATGCGGGAATATTGTTGCTGAATTTCAAAGGGCGGGATTTCTGGGTATGAACATTAAGTGCACGGAGAAAAAAATATCGTTATAACAACTATCTAACGTAACCTCAAAGGCACCTATTAATGGTATCCTTATAATAACTATCCGTATCCCTATTATAGCTATCCGTAGTATAGTTATTTTTCACAGGGATACGCCCTATTGCTAAATTAGCCAATCGAATCGTTGTTCTGACGAAATGTCACTTTGAATATCCGCAATAAGAAAACTCTGGATAGCTAAATTAGCTATACGGCGTATCCCTGTGAAAGATATACTACGTATAGCTAAAATAGCGACACGGATAGTTCTTATAAGGATATTTTTTTCTCCGTGTGAAAATTCGTTTTCTTTCAAATAAAATTTGACGTGTTTTTTAATTTTTATAAAACTTCTTGATTCTGGGGAAGTTTTGTTTGGTCACCCTGTATACAACGCCATTAGTGATTATAACGAAATATATTGCCGTGATACACCAAATTATTACTACCTTTTTGATTTTTAATTTATTTTGGCGTCATAATACAATAAAAAACAAATTGTAATAAGGACTAAAAAATTAGGTAAAATACAATATTACATTTATTAAACATTATCCGAACAAAAAACGCCACAAGACTTGAGGCGAACCACAAAGTTAAAGAATAGTAGAGAATTGGCGACAATATAGTAATTAATAAATAAACCTATTGCTATCTACTGTTAAAGGAAAAGAACTATATGCTGTTCAAGTAATACTAATAGAAAACTATGAAAAATTCAAATTTTTAACGAAATTATTGTATATTACAGGTAGGTTTTTACATGGCGGAGAAGGGGCGATAGATTAATCTAATCAAACGCTTGAGAAAAATCTATCGTATAAGACCTTGAACGCGGGTATCGTTAAAGATGAAAATCTACTGGATATATCTAGAAGCTGTGATAACCGATAACGAAATACGCATATAAGCGCACCCGATTGCAGAAATAAATCAGTTTAGTTTAGTTTAGTTTAGTTTAGTGCTCTAATCAGCTGGCTCTTGGTGCAATTGAAGGTGATCTCTCACGCGCGGTGATAATAACTAAATCGCATAGTGTAAATAAATTAGTGTAGTGCATTAAACTGTAAATAAATTAGAAAATTAATTAAATAATTAATAAGTACTAAATCCACGAGTATTTTAAGTTATTTTTGTAAATTATTTATTAATTATTTTGTTAAATAAATTTTAAGTGTTGATAAAATAAGTGACCGACTATTAATATTCGCAACCCTAGTTCGAATCCTAGCGAAATCGTTACAATATTTTTGGCCATGCGATACTTTTTGATTAGATATTTTGACTAGAATGTTTTTTTTTCGCGCATACATAAGTAGGTACACTTGCCGATTTTTTTTATATCTGAACGGAATAATGCGTAACCGAAATTTCAATGTACATTTAGAATTAAATAAATTTATGGCGAGGGTACGCTCTCTCCATTATTCAACTTAATCGTTTTTCATATTAAGAGCAGAATTAGCGAATTTAATGTTAGTGTTACTCTTTTTTTTTGCAATTTAATTTTTGCAAAGATTAATTAAACGGTCCACATTTCGCTTAAAGAGAGAAATGATACAAGAATAAATAACGTTAATTAAGGGAACTGCTGATATAAAATGCTTCCACGTTTTATTAATGTCGAAATATAAAATGCTAATTTATTGGTCTTTAAAAAAAGATAATTCTAAAGGGTTGCGCGAATTTAAATAATTCAATTTTCGTATATTAGAAACTCCCTCGCTAAATTATTCCACGCCGAAATATGTATGTGAAATATTAATTTTCTTTGTTTTTAGGTAAATCGGAACGTTTTTTGTTGACAAAAATTAGCTCCAACTTCGTCGAAAAATTTGAATAAAATATCAAAAACTGCGCGCAATTCTCTTATAACAATTCGCAATATACGTATTATATGTGAACCTCTCTTTTTTGCTTTAGCAAATTTTCAGCTCGATTTTTTTGAACTAACGTCGATTAATTAAATGAGTTACCCTTTACAGGCAAAATTAATTAAAAGGAGCGCAAAAATGAAATTAATTTTAATCTGCAATACAAGTTAGTTCAAATTTCGCTTCGGAGATGGCGCTCGCGGTGTGACGTTTTCGTCAAAAAGTTTAAAGTGCTTAATTTAGAATATTAAACTCGACAAGGGGATTAATGAATGTGTCTCATCGAATATTTCGGTGTTAAATTATTTAAAATTTAATAGATCGACACCGACGAAAAAAAATAAAGAAATTTTAATAAAAAGCTTTACGAAATACCTTTGGGAAATCTTAAAAGATGCAGGAGATGGCAATTTATTTGTATTTCATAGTGGAAAATGTTGCGAGTGTGAAGAACACGTTTTACGCTCTAAAATTCGAACCAAAGACGTGTTTATTTTTTTTTATTTTAAAATTTCAGGTATTTGTGATATTAAGCTTTTATGAAGCTTAATAAAAGGAGAACTTTACAACTTGTTATATGCAAATAATGACTCCCCACGAAATGTGAGAATAGTTTAGGAAAAGTTTTGTTGTCGAAATAAACATAAACTAAATCTCCGGAGCTTTTCCGTCTCGAGTGGAAGTAACACTTATTTATAAGTCCCTCGCGGATAGCTCGATATTATTATTATTATAAGTTTAAATAAAGCAAAAAGCAGGAAAGGGCCGAGTTCCGTTTCTCCTTCTTCAATCTCAAATTAAGTGGCTTACTTAAAATTTTCTATCAAAAAACTTCTTTCATAAATAAGCCTCAACAACAAAAGTTGAGGACTAAATTTGCGCCAACGTTTATACGACCGAAACTTTTCCAATTTCATTTTTTTTTCTTTTTTGTATGATCGAAGAGCTTGTATGTTTCGGTAATGTGCATTACTATTAAAACGTGATAAATAAAATTAGTAAAGCACATTAATTTTCATTCCGTGTCATATTCGTGAGTTATAGCTTTGTTATCGATGTTTTTGTTCAGATGGAAGCCAATAAATCCGAAAAAAAGTGTAATTATATTAAAGCCATTTACACAATTACATCGCTTCCATATTTTGGGTTTAATTTGCTTTTATAGCGGAATACATGTCAAATAGGATTTCTTTTATTTCGAAATATGGAGTGCTTTAGTTTTTATTGAGAACGAAAAAAAATAACAGAATATTAATCTTGATAAGTATCGAGTAGTTTTCGAATGGTATGATTGCAAAACGATGAGTATTTTTCCATAATTGTCCACTCAATTGAATTATTGTTCCCTAAAAATAAAAGAAACCAAGCAGAATGCATAAATAAATATTCCATGAAACGTAAACAAAACCGAATAGTATCTAATCAATTTAGTTATGTGTATTAATATTCTGAACAAAAAAAATTGCTGTTATAATTTATTAAAAATCAGAAGGTACTATATTCGTCAAAAGAGAATGAACATGCCAATTTAACATGGGAAATTTAAGCTTTGAAAGTTAGACCACCAATCTTGCATGCTGTGTTCAGGTTATCAGGCTTAGCAGGAAGATTTTATTGTGACAGTAACTTATTTGCTTGCTTTCATGTTGAAATTCTTACACTTCCTTTCAAAGTGTAAAAAACAGCCAACTCTATTGAGATTGGAACCTTGGTAAACATTACAAAAGTCTTTTTACTAGTCCGCTGAGCTACGAGGGCATCGTTAAATTGTTTCAACTTTAAATATATAACTAAACACAGCATGTAAGATTGGTGGTCTAACTTTCAGAGCTTAAATTGTCCATGTTGTCTTGTTCATTCTCTTTTGACGAAGAGTTTACCTACTTAAAATTATTTCGTTTCTTTTATTTCGTTACGCTGACAAAACAAAGTTCAAATACACTAAGCGTAATTACAAAATGTTGTAAATAAAAAAATATATATTTTCTTTTTTTTCATACTTTTTTTTAGACAACTTTTTGTGTTTGCATTAAAAGTGTATTTCGCCATACGATTATCCTATATCTATGCTGTCTTAAATTGTAAAATTATTAATTCAGGATGACCATATTAGATACGCAATAATATTTATGTGGCGGATATAACTTATACCATTTTATTTTTTCGTTCAAAACTAAAAAAAATATTAATTAAAAACGGTGTACTTCAATATTTACATTTTACTTTATCTCAAAAACCACATTGTAAAAAAAATAATGCCGTCCATATTTTTGAATAATTTAGCTTAGTACATGCCGGGTGTCCCATTTAAAGTTCCACGAGTTTTATAACTCCTGAACTAATAAAAATTGAAAAAGTACAGGTAAAAAATAGCAGGCAATGGAAGTTGCGCGCGCACAGTTAACAAAAATTCGACAGCATGAAGTGAGCCGTCTTAAACAATAAATTAATTATTGTGAATCATGATTAAAACCGAGTGTGCACATTTGAGCTCAAAGTGGCACATTCCGATCTCGAGAAAATGAAGCGCGCCGCTCCGCGTCGCGCTTCATTTGCATCTCTCGCTCAAAAATGTGCCACTTTTCGCTCGAATGCGCATCTCGTCGTATTTATTGTAGTTATTTATATTAATTTTTACACGTGGTTGTATTTAATTTAATTACGTCAATGAAGTATAACTACTAACGCGCGTACAAACGTACACGCACCGGTTTTTATTAATATATTTATTTTTTTATTTTATTCTAAAGTGTCACAAGCTTTGAATTATTAAACTTATAAAAAAAATTTGAAAGCTTTTGACCACTAGCTCTATCCAACTTTTTTAAAAAATTTGTTCTCTTGTATTTAACATTAAAAAGTTGCCTCATTTCCGGTTTAACCGGAACTAAAACAAAATTTATATTTATACAAGTGGATAGATCGTACGAATTAAAGAAACTTTTATTCTTATACTTTTGATGAAATTTTTATTAGTATAGGAGTTAACAAGGTCGTGGCACTTTAAATCAAACACCCGGTATATAAATACTCATTGTTTACAATAAACATATTTTTCTTTTCATGTAATCGCACTCTGATCTCCGGTTTTATATATCCTAATCTTATTAAGGAAATTACGGATAAAAGCTGACGAAATAAAATACGACATGGATTTTTCATGACGAAATAACATACAAAACATACCTACCTACAGAATTTTTCTTTTTTAAATATGATTTATTATATTTGACATATTTTTTTTTTGTTTAATGAGATCGTTGTATCTGGAAAATTGATTTTTTAAATAAAATTGCAGCCAATATAATATATTTTGTAAACCGTTAGCATGACGAAGTTCTAGCCATTTACCTTAGCTGTTATAATTTGTTAAAACTTAGTATTTAATAATTACCCACATATAACATGTCTCAACATGAAACTAATATAATTTCTTATTGCTTGGCATAATTAACTTTGAAGACACTGACAAGGAGTAGGCGGCAGGAAACTGTATTTTAATAATTTGCAATGTATCGAATGCAGAATCAAAAAAATCTAAAAGCTAAAAGGCGGATTTAATTAAAGCAAATAATTTGGTTTTATAAGTGTGTTTTTGTTGAAAATATTAATACATCAAATCTTCGTTTATCTTATTAAAAAGTAGATCGAAATTTTTTTTTCAATTTGTGTAGCCCTCCAAAAGAAATAAATTTTTCTAGGGTGGCGTTTGGGGGTTTAAAAATTCTTATTTTTAATACAGGGTGTTCCACGATGAGCTTACACTATCTATATATTGAAAACTACTTACACGATTTTTATAAAAATTGGTATAGACGGATAACAAGTACTGGCAAATTTATGGAAAATATTTTTAACAGGCATTTGAACATCAATATGAAAAATATTAATAACCAATATACAGTAAAACCTCTCATAGACGGACACCAATGGTCATGAAATATTTGTCCGTGTAAGAGAGGTGTCCGTCTAAAAGAAAAAGGACTAAAATGCATATAAAGCATAGACTCATAGACTCTCCGTCATCAAAAAAGTGTACGCCGAATGGAGGTGTTCTTCTAAAAAGGTGTCCGTAAATAGAGGTGTTACTGTATAATTAAATTTATAGAAAATTTTCAAAGATCATACCTTTAACTTAACTAAAGAATAAGGCCAATAATTTCAATTAGAATGTTAATAATAAATGATAATAGTAGAAATATGCGATGTTCTTTCTATCGGCCACATTTACGAAAATTTTATCAATTACAAAATCAATAAATATTTAAAAAAATTGTTTTGAAAAATTAATTATTATTATTGGAAAAAAAATGACAATCGAATAACAGAAGTATTTTTAATTAATCTCACACGGAGAAAAAAATATCGTTATAATAACCATACGTATCCCTATTTTATCTATCCGTTGGAGAGTTATCTTTTACAGGGATACGCCGTATAGCTAATTTAGCTATCCAGAGTTTCCTTATTGCGGATCGTTATAGTAACGATCCGTATTACTGTTTTAGACATTCAAAAGATTCTTGTCATAGTGATTTAACGGATATGCACGGAGAACAAAATATCGTTATATTAACCAAACGTATCCCTATTATAGCTATTCAAATCCTCAAATTAACTATACAGTTACCTACACGACGGATACTGCACACGTTCACGGGAGCGTTTCGTTTGAACGCTTGAATCAATTAAATGAATCCTTATTATAAGTATACTATGTAGAGCTGTTTTGATCATACTATGAATTGTCAAATTGACTTATAAATATCGTTAAATTAGACATTCGAATCCTTGTCAGAACAATACGTCAATTGGGTATACGTTAGATAGTTATATTAAGGATATTTTTTTCTCCGTGCATAATTTATTTATTAGTTAAAGTTTTTTTTTGTTATTTTAGTATTCTTTTGATTGTTCATCCAAAGCCAATTTTATTCTACGTATGCTCGGTCATCTTATTTTTAGTTTAAATCAATAAAAAATTATTAGATTTGAGTAACCCTGTATACAATAAAGAAGTTTTGACATGTCATTAATTAGCTTGAGCTTCCTACTCATTAACCCAACAAGATATATTTTATTGGGTATTGGAGATGTTTACATAGAATTTTCAATATAAAGTCTTTACCTGGCAAATATTATTAATTAAAAAAATTAATATCTCACACAATATACATTTTTAGTACTTATAGGGTATTCTACATAAAATGACATTAAAAAACGAAGAATCCGAAAAGTTAGTAACATACAGGGTGTTCTATTTAAAAGAACAAATTTGCTGTTTACTTCTGTTATAGCCGGAAATGGCATGTCTGTCAAAGTATTTTTCATAAATTTGCCATGTCAATGATCAATTTTCATAAGAATCGTGTGAGTAGTTTCCAATATATAGATAGTGTAAGCTCGTTGTAAAACACCTTGTATATTATGTTTGTAAAAATGCTTATAGCTTGTTCTTTTTATATTTTTAAAGCTTTTATTGATTTTTTGGCTTAAGAAATCTATTCAAGGTGAACATGACTAACTTTTGCTATAGCCCGAGGCACTGCTGATATCACTTGTAGATAAACGCCTTTTGCCTTTAGCATAAGAAACATAGATAGCGGTTTGTGTGTGCAACTTTCTAAATTTTCAATGCGAAAATTTTAGTATTTAAGTGTTCGTGAAGAAGTACGGAAGACACACATTTATTTTTAATTCAATTTCATTCTGTTTTTAAGTGAAGATCCCCTCTATTGATTTTAAAAACAAATCATTTACCTCGCCGGTTTTAATAAGTTGTGTAATTTTTCCGAAGGATTAACCGGTGCATTTTGATAATCGTTCGGTGAGTTACTTTTTGATTATTTTATAGCGGAATCCGGTCGAGAATTGGTTGGTATGAATAATGTAAACCTGTAACTGTGAGCGGGTGCGTATAAATACAAGGGGTGTTCTGAAAAAATTACCCCAGCCCTTTATTCGATTAAATCTAATCATCTTTTGATTGACTCAAACTTTATTTGAATCGGATTATTAGTTTTTTTTTTCGTTATAAACAGTTCGTCGTTTGCGCTCGAATTTTTTGTTCAAGTTTCGTCGATTTTCTGCTATCTTTCGAGACACAATTTATTTTTCGGGGACCGTTAGAGATATCTTAATGCGATTTAAGGTGGATTACAATACATTACTTAACGTGTGTTAAGTAATGCCTGAAAGCCCGAGTAGATTTTAGCAAAATGACAAACTTTTTAAGACATAAAAAAATCAGAAATAGTTTAAAAACAAATTATCAATATACAAATTAAGGGTATCGGATGTCATACTTATTTTGGTGCTTGAGAGTAAAATTTTAGAAGGCCACGAAAGTTGCGCGCGCACACTAACAAAAATTCGGCAGATGAAGTTAGCCATCTAATGTAAGAATTAAATTAATTATTGTGAATCACTCTTGAACCTCAAAGTGGCACATTCAGATCACGGAAAAATCAAGTTGAAGGGAGCAAATAGATACGACAATCTTGTCAGTGCGAGTGAGAGGGAACGATTAAACTTATTTGACTAATTTTTCGTCTAATTTATCGGCCTAAATTATTGTGAATGGTGCTTAAAGCCGAGTGTCCACATTCGAGCTCAAAGTTCGATTTATATTTCGATTTATTTGATAAAATTTCTCACGTTTAAATCAAAAAATCTATTTTAGTTCAATAAATTCCATCAAAAAAATCAGGGTTTAGTTCCAACTAAAAATACGGTCCTGCCATTTAAAATCAAACATTTTTAGATAGTAATTGATTTATTTGGAATCGTGCTTAAAGTTGAGTGTGCACTTTCGAGCTCAAAGTGGCACATTCCGATCTCGGAAAAATAAAGCGCGCCGCTCCGCGTCGCGTTTCATTTGCCTCCCTCGCTCGGAAATGTGCCACTTTTTGCTCGAATGTACACATATTTGTTTTATTGAATATTTTTGATTTATATTTGGATTTATTGAATTAATTTGCTCACATTTAATTCAAAAAATCTACTTTAGTCCAATAAATTCCATTAAAAAAATCAGAGGTTTAGTTCCGACTAAAAATACGGTCCTGCTATTTAAAATCAAACATTTTTAGATAATAATTGATTTATTTTGGATTGTGCTTTAAAGCCAAGTGTGCACATTCGAGCTCAAAGTGGCACATTCCGATCTCGGGAAAATAAAGCGCGCCGCTCCGCGTCGCGCTTTATTTGCCTCCCTCGCTCGGAAATGTGCCACTTTTCGCTCGAATGCGCACATCTTCGTGTTTATTGAATTTGTTTACATTAACGCAACATAACATTATATTTAATTTATTTTTTCCCAAGAAGTATAAGTCTACACGCACCAGTTACATTTTTCCTAAACAATTTTTTTATTATGACGTGTTTTCAGGACGTATTTCAGATAATCCACTAATTTTAGGTGGAAGAGGTAGATACATAATATGTTTTTTTGAAACTCTTTAAAAGCGATCGAATGTCTTCATTAAACTAATTGTTAGTTAAGAATTTCATTAATACTCATTCTCTCTCACTCGCACATATAAGATTGTTGCATCTTCTCGCTCTTTCCCATTTATATTTCATCTGCATATATAAATTACTTGGTCGGTTTTATACCACCTTAGCGGGCCAATAATTAATCGTTAATTGCCAACATACAGAGCGTTTTATAGATTTTGCTTATTCCATTATTGGACGATAATTTTGGAAACACTAGGTATAAAAAAGCAAACTTTGGTATGTGGGTTTTATTTAATCAACCATACCAATCTTTCAATTCAGCCATTGTAAAATACAGGGTCATACAAAAAAACAAAACTAAATTGTTAAATGTCAAACACAACACACTGTGACAAAAATTTAAAAAATCTGTTATAAGATTTGAAAAGAGGATAAAAAATAAGGTAAATAAAGTACATTTTTAAATTGCGCGTTTTATTGTTCTATTCACTTTGCTTGTTAAAAGGAAACTTTACAGCAAATTAACTTACTAAAAAAATCTTTCAAAAACAAATGATTTTTAAATAATCTTAAAATTCAGAAATATTGTTCAAAATGATTACCGTTTTTGTTAATATGGATTCTAGCCATTTTAGGCAAACTGTTCAATGCTCTTTTGATGTTTTATACCGTAGGGGCGCTAACGGACTTAGCGGCATAAGAAAAAATGGTCACCGATTATTTTCAAACTTGGTGTAAGTATAGTGTTACATAAGCAGAATATACACACAAAAAAACTTTTAAAAATATTTTGAGATAAAAGAGTAGGTACTAGTTATTTTTTGATCAAAAAAAAGTTATAATATCTTTTAAATGCTAAGTGATATCTGGAAAATTCTTTCACTGTGATTGTCAGTAAGGAGTGGTGCGTCGACGAGAATAGAAATTAGCCCAGAAAAATTGTGTCTTTGATTGAAATCACCAAGGTGAATTTTATAATCTCAAAATTGGCCATTGTGGCAAAGAGTAACCAAACATTTTATGGATGATTTTGATAGGATTTGATGAGTAGTTTGATATTAAATTTTGAAAAGTTTGCTTACCGTTTACCAAAAAGGTCAATTTTGAGATTATAATTTCCACCTTGGTGATGCTCACAGTGGTTCAATCGCCCCCGAAATTGATGGTTCAATTGACCCCATATGACGATTTTGTAGTAATTAGTGTAAATTAAATTATTAAAAGAACTATTTTGCAAAGAATCGATAGAGAATTTAAATAATATGCATGTATAAAGACATAACAATTAAAATTTTGTCATTAAAATGAAAATTACAATATTATAAAAAAATTTGTCGAGAGCTGAAAAATAACTTTGACATACTAAAAAACACGAAAACTCGATATTGAAAAATTAAATTATCATAATGATTTGAAATTTTATGCAAACCAATTTTCAGAGGACGACTCATTTTTTTGATTTTTTCGACTTTTTAAACCCACTGGTTCAATTGCCCCGTGGTTCAATTGACCCCCTTCTCCCTACTAATTTTTAATACTGCATTTAATGCGAAAGAGCGAGAAGATGCAACAATGTCATATGTGTAAGTGAAAAAAAATGCTTGACATTGATTCAAACGTTTATAAACAGATCGCTAATACTCAAATTAACTATTTATTTAAACTAAATAATTTTTTCTAATTGTAAACAATTTATCATTATGACGTGCATTTTTAACGACGTACTCACATAAAGAAAACATTTTTGAAAAACGACCAGAGATGTTACAATTCCGTTTATGAAAGCTTAAAATACAACAAACATATTTTATTTAAAATTTTAATTATTTTTCTCAAAGTATAACGCAAAAGTCGATGTTGAAAGACAATAACAAGTTCAAAATTAACGAGCCTGAAATAACGAAAAATTTCACCATTTGCTGCGATGTACACACAAAATGTAATTCTTAATCAATAAATAAAATGATTAAATTAAATATAAACAATCAATATTTTCAAAGACAACACAATTCGTTAATGCACACCAATTCACAAACAACACTTTTAACTTTTTAAGTATTAGTTAAGAATTTTTTAATCTTTGGAACCATCTTTAATATTTGACAATTTAATAAATTAACCATACTGTTCACGTCCAATAACTTTTAATTTTGTTTAACGTTAACTGGAATTGGATATTTTCAATAAAAGAAGTATTGTTAAAGAACGAAAGCCGGTTTGACCCAAAAACTGCCTAATTTTCGGAAAAATTTGTGACCCCACTCATTTTGTTAAGAAGACCATGCTGATCATTTCTGTCAAAAAAAAAGTTAAAAAATTTTGGGAACATAGAGTTTTTGTGTAAACGCTTAAAAAGTTTATTAAGTGTCTTTTAGGCAAATAAATATAAATATAATAAATGTTTTTAATCCTTATCGTATTTTTTAAAAATTATTTTATTATTTGTTTTGGTTTCGTTTTTAATTATAATTTTATTAGGGTCGAGAGCCCAAAAGCTAGGGATATTAGGCTGATTTTCAAATTTAAAATTTAACAATGTTCCCATTATCCGATAAGAAAAATTATTTCACTACTCCACTTGATTTTTGATGCTCTTTCATAAAAACTTAGTCGTTAATTTTTCCATTAACACTTTGTCTAATTGGACAGTTTTCTGATCAAACCGGCTTTCGTTCATTGCAACGTTTCGTTTCTTTATTGAAACTGTATCAAGCAACTTAACACAAAAAAGATTTTAAACCTTAAAACTCAAAAATTGACGCATGTACAATTTTTGAGTTTCAATAGTTCAAATCTTTTTTGTGTTGTTAAGTTGCTTGATAAAGTTTCAATAAAGAAACGAAACGTTGCAAATTTAACAATTGTTGTTTTATTGAAAGTGTCTCATTCTAGTTAACGTTAAACAAATTTAATTAACATTTCTCTAGTACAATAAGCAATAACACTTGATCTCATAAATTTCTATTTTTGCCTCGAAGAAGGTCGTTTAACACTTGGGAGTTGCATGTTGTATCTTGACATGCTTATAAAATATGCTGAAGGTAAGAAGACAACGTTGACATAAAGATTGAAATGCACGAGCGCAAAGTATGGATGCAGGAGTTGGCACGTTTAATATTTAACGTTCAGATTATTAAGGGGCGATTTTTTATCGCCTTAAAGAGCAGGATTTTCGTGCAACATTTTAGGGTTGCTTTGAGAACAAACTTGCATACATTTATGAATTTGTAGCTCTTCAGCGACTCTATCGCAGGCTTTCCCTCCCATCGGAATTGAAACTTAGTATATTCTTGTTTTTTGAAGTTGTATCTAAATTTTAGGGGTTGTTTGTTATACGCGAAGCGTAACCGAGTCGAAAAGTGAAGCGAAAATGTAAAAATAAAATAACGCACACGCGTCGATTAATTTCCATTAATAGCCGAAAAAGTTTGTAATTTAATTTTTTTTTCGTATTTATTTATTTTGGTTTCGTCGGCCAGTTAGTTTTGAAAAATGATTTTAATTTATGGCCGACTCTCTATTTTACAATTTCCCAGGAAAGTTGTAAATTCTTGTTTAGTATTTATGAACTCTTTTATAAGCTCGACGGTGCCCCCTTTTTTTTTCTTTCGGGTTTGTTTTTTGATGTTTACTTATACCACTCGCTTCGTATTAGGATTTATACGAATTTTTGTTGAGAATATCGACGAACTTAAATTAGTATTTATTATCTTCGCATTTCGGCCGCAATTAACTTTTCCATTTATCAATTTTGATAAAAGCGCAAACATAATAATGGAGGAATCACCTGGAAATGATAGCATTAAGGGGGGTTAATAAATTTCAATTTGTCTCTTATTCACGAATTGCTCCCATTTGGCATTAGTTCGAATTTTAATGAATTACGAAATGTAGATTTGTCGGTTTCCGGTATTAAACGTTAACCCTTCAGCGTTGCTGAAGCTGTTTAAATTATTTATTCGCGCACTAATCACATTTCCTTTTTGGAATTATACATTTTTTATAATGATGTCTACCACTCTTCTTTTGACAGGTTTAATTTCGGAACAACTTTTTTAATTTGCCGCGAAGGTAATGTTGCCATCACGACGAAGTTTCGACGAAAAAAAAATTAATGCAGTTGGCTTTTTAATTAGGTGAAATTATTAGTTAAATGTTACTAGAGCATAGTTTAGAGCGGGAAGTTTAAATTACTCTTTGTAATACCGGGTGTTTGAAAATCTATAGAGACATTTCAAATGCAATTTTTTCAAAAAGTATATAAGAAAAAGTAAAGATAGGGTTATAAATAGTTCTAAAAAAAAATATGACATAATATTTTTGAAGCTAGTGTCACCTGAAACGACAATGCACCCCAGGCGTTTTTCGGAATTCTGAGTCACGTTTTGAAGCATTTCGGGTTTACATAGTCATTTGTGTGAAAATGGGCTTTGCCTAAACAAAAACCTTGTCAAAGCTTATATCTGAATTTTTTTTTCTGACGAGCATTTTTTTCCGTTTTTTGTTGGCATTAGCCAGTGGCGTAACAACTTGGATTTTGTACGGGAACCCGTTCAGATCCTTGAGCAAAATTTGTTAATTTGATTTTTGTTTTGGGACAAAAATTCGCTCTTAGATTGAATATTTTACATTTTAAAAAGTATTTCGATCGCGATTCTGACTGATAAAGACGAAATTTTTAGTGCCCGTCTATGAAACCACAGAAATGAAGCCCATTTGATTAATTTATAAGTAAAAATAACATTAACTGTTGAAACCAATAATGTGAAAACTTATTTTTGATTTCTATTACGATTATTCTTAGAACTACTACTTATTACTACTTCTACATTTTAAAAGCTACTTTTTTGTTGAACAGTTGCAGACTCATTTATAACATTATAAGTGATGATGTTGCTGGTCAGCATTTCGGCATCGCATATTGCAATTGAACACTTGTTTCATAATTTGGAAGAGGACAATACCCTAGATAACGCATCAATGTAAAAAAAACATATCTGAATACTTATTGTGAGAAATGTTGCAATTACGTACAAATTACCGAATTTTGGGAAGCATTTTACTGTCGAATTTCTGATCAAATAAATATTTAACATAGGAAAGATATTTGGCTAAAATCCCTAAATCACATGGAAAATTCAATAAAGTATTTAATAAAGACGTACTATTATTGACTAAGATTATTAATTACTTAATTTATTGAGTATTGCACCTAATCTAGGGATTTTAGACAAATATCTTCCGTGTGCTAAATATTTACTCAATCAAAAATTGGACAGTAAAATGCTTCCTAAGATCGATAGTATTATACAGAATTGCGTCATTTCTTCACATTAAGTACAACAAATGTCTTATTTTTTAATCGGAGTATCCAGATATATTTTTTTATATTGTTGCCTTATCTAGGGTATTGTCCTCTTCCAAATTGCGAAATAAGTGTTGAATTGCAATATGCAATGCCGAAATGCTGACCAGCAACATCAGCACTTATAATGTTATAAAAGAGTCTGCAACTGTTCAACTGAAAAGTGACTTTTAAGATGTACAATTAGTAATAGAGGTAGTAATAAGTAGTAGTTCTAAGAATTATAATAGCAAACAATAGTAAGTTTTAAGGTTAAGTAAAAAGGGTGTGAGAAACATAAATTTATATTTATGATTTTAATTAAAAAAATTGTTATTGCACTATTGGTTTTAATATTTAACATTATTTTTACATATAAATTAATTAAATAAGCTTCATTTCTGTTCTTTCAAAGGTATAAACAATACAATATATTGATTTTTATACTAAAAAATTGTTTTTTATTATTTTTTGATCAATTTAAGAACTTGAAAAAACACAAAAAAAGTTGGTTTAAAGATTGTTCTAGAAAGTTTCTAATCATTATTATAAAGATTCTGAGCTGTAATTTTTTCTTAATTTTGTTTTTATACCGGGTGTTTTATTTAAAGTGTCACGAACTTATAACTCTTAAACTAATAAAAAGTTTAAAAAAGTATTAGTATAAAAGTGTTTTTAATGTATTCGATCCATAGATCGAATAAATCGATCGGCACTTTACTGTAACACTACATTTTGAAATAAAAATTAATATTTGTTTAAATTTTTTTTTGATCAAATAGTAACTTGTTAAAAGTTTTTGAAAGGCTCGCGACGAGCTCAATCCAATTATAAAAAAAATAAATACCCTTCTATTTAAAATAAGGAAGTTAATACCGTTTCCGGTTAAACCGAAAGTAGAACAAAATATATATTTATGCCATTGTATAGATTAAATAAATTAAAGACACTGGTACTTTTTTTGAAATTTTTATTAGTTTAGTAGTTATAAGCTTGTGGCACTTTAAATGGAAAACCCGGTATACTAATACATAATCATGTGTCCAAATTTTATTGAAATCGCTTAAGTCGTTTTTGCAAAAGAAATTATTTTTTGATTTTTGTTCTTTTCGATTTATTCAAAAATCAAAATAGATATAGGTCTGAAAATTGCAGGATCAACGTATCTCATTAGTACTCTGAAAGGACGAGTCAGATATTGCTCTGTGATCAATTTACTACGCGTATCGTCCTATGGCCTTTAATAAATACGAAGATGTGCACATACGAGCAAAAAGTGGCACATTTTCCAGAGATCGGAATGTGCCACTTTGAGCTCGAATGCGCACACTCGGTTTTAAGCACGATTCATGATAATTTAGGTCAATAAATTAAACGAAAAATTAATTAAATAATTTTAATCGTTCCCTCTCACTCATACTTATCAAATTGTTGTATCTTTTCGTTCGCTCGCAGTCATTGGATTGGTAAAAATACATTTTTAAGAACAAAATCGATATTTAGTCAACTAAATTTAATTTTTTGATTTTGAAAGAGCGATGAACAAAGTAGATAAATTTAGTTAATACGAGAATGTGCGGATTCGAGCGAAAAGTGGCACATTTCCGAGCAAGGGAAGCAAATGAAGCGCGACGCGGAGCGAGCGGCGCGCTTTATTTTCCCGAGATCAGAATGTGCCACTTTGAGCTCGAATGTGCGCACTCGGTTTTAAGCATGATTCACGATAATTTAGGCCAATAAATTAGACGAAAAATGAGTTAAATAATTTTAATCGTTCCCTCTCACTCATACTTATCAGATTGTTGTATCTTTTCGCTCTTTTTGCTATGATAAAAATACATTTTTAAGAACAAAATCGATATTTAGCCAAGTAAATTTAATTTTTTGATTTTGAAAGAGCGATGAACAAAGTAGATTTTAGTAAATACGAGGATGTGCGCACTCGAGCGAAAAGTGGCACATTTTCCCGAGAGCGGAATGTGCCACTTTTCGCTCGAATGTGCAAACTCGGTTTTAAGCATGATTCACAATAATTAATTTACTTTCTTATTGTTAGACGGCTATCTTCAATTAGGTATTTGAAAAAAAAAAATTATTGATTTTTTTTATGTATTTTAAAACTTTATTATTAATAATATGGATATTTAATGCAAAATACTTAAAAAAAATTTTTTTTTAATTAATTATACGCAATTAAAAATTGATAAAATTTTAAAAAAAATCACGTGACTAAACGCGCCAAAATTGGCCACCATCTTTGTGACGTCATAATGTTATAGCTGTTTAATAACAGGACAGCGTTTACGGCTATTACACGTGAGTTGACAATAATATTGAAAATTTACTGCTAAAAAACGATTTGTTAGTTAATTCCGATTAGCTATGTGTGATAAAGGATTTATAAAGGCAAAGCCTGATAATATTCCTGATGTTGATATATTTTTTACTGAATTCTACTTATTTGATTTGTATACTTGGATAAATAATAATTACTAACAATAGTGTTATAAAATACTTACATCGAAATGATCTTCACAACAAAAAATTCGATTTTGTTTTGGGATTATAACGATGCACTGCTTGAAACCATTTATTTCGACGTTTTTCATCTTGGGGAACATTTAAAAACATTTTGTCAGGATTGTTTGTAGTATTTGTACATAATGGTACAAAACAAGAACGATAACTTTGTGGTTCGACATTTTCAATATAAACTTGAGTATTTAACCATGACAAAAAATTTAAATAGATCAAAACACTGCATTTATTATTTCTGTATAAGCTGCAATGAATGAAAACTAACATTATGACGTCACACACGCTCGTGTTTGTTCGGGAGCTGTCGGCGTGTTTTCGGTACTGGATTCAAAATTAATTTTATTTTGATATAACTTTTGAAATATTGCGAAAAAAAAAAAAAATAGTTTTGTTATAAAACTTATATATGATCTTTGCCATTTATCAAAACATTGTTGCAATTCGTTTTATGAATTTAAAAACTAATAAAATTTTAATTTAAAACTAAAATGACTGTCATTTTAATTTTATAGTTCAAACTTTTGTCAATGTTATAAATTCAATAAAAAAATAATTAACAATTCTTAGAAAGTATTCATTCGTAACTTAAATTGATTATTCCAGTAATACAATAACTGCCATAAAGTTATCAAAAAGTCTAACACTTGATCAATTACTTCTCTCAAATATGAATTATAACTGACATAAATCAACTTTGCAGGAAAAGACAGATTTGATAATATTTAAAGTCTATTAAGTGATACGCAAAAAGTTTACATTTAGATCTTTGGTAAAATATCCATACTTACTGAATTTGAGCTTTAAATCCACTTCCTCGTTAAATTATTAACTTGTTTTTTGTCTAAATTAGGGTCTATTATACAGGTTACTCAATTATTAAACGTACAAATAAATCAACCTATTAACTTTTCATACCAATAATTAATTTAATATTTTTTTTTTTGATAGTTTAAAAATTTAATTTAGCGATCATTTTACGTTTCTCTAAAATCTGTTGGTTCGAACTCTTTTATAAGCTCGACGGTGCCCCTTTTTTTTCTTTCGGGTTTGTTTTTGATGTTTACTTATACCACTCGCTTCGTATTAGGATTTATACGAATTTTGTTGAGAATATCGACGAACTTAAATTAGTATTTATTATCTTCGCATTTCGGCCGCAATTAACTTTTCCATTTATCAATTTTGATAAAAGCGCAAACATAATAATGGAGGAATCACCTGGAAATGATAGCATTAAGGGGGGTTAATAAATTTCAATTTGTCTCTTATTCACGAATTGCTCCCATTTGGCATTAGTTCGAATTTTAATGAATTACGAAATGTAGATTTGTCGGTTTCCGGTATTAAACGTTAACCCTTCAGCGTTGCTGAAGCTGTTTAAATTATTTATTCGCGCACTAATCACATTTCCTTTTTGGAATTATACATTTTTTATAATGATGTCTACCACTCTTCTTTTGACAGGTTTAATTTCGGAACAACTTTTTTAATTTGCCGCGAAGGTAATGTTGCCATCACGACGAAGTTTCGACGAAAAAAAAATTAATGCAGTCGGCTTTTTAATTAGGTGAAATTATTAGCTAAATGTTACTAGAGCATAGTTTAGAGCGGGAAGTTTAAATTACTCTTTGTAATACCGGGTGTTTGAAAATCTATAGACACATTTCAAATGCAATTTATTCAAAAATTATATAAGAAAAAGTAAAGATAGGGTTACAAATAGTTCTAAAAAAAAATATGACATAATATTTTTGAAGCTAGCGCCACCTGCAACGACAATCCACCCCAGGCGTTTTTCGGAATTCTGAGTCACGTTTTGAAGCATTTCGGGTTTACATAGCCATTTGTGTGAAAATAGGCTTTGCCTAAACAAAAACCTTGTCAAAGCTTATCTCTGAACTATTTTTTCTGACGAGCATTTTGTTAACAAACTTTTTTCTCCGTTTCTTGTTGGCATTAGTCAGTGGCGTAACAACTTGGATTTTGTACGGAAACACGTTCAGATCCTTGAGCAAAATTCGTTAATTTGATTTTTGTTTTGGCACAGAAATTCGCTCTTAGATTGAATATTTTACATTTTAAAAAGTATTTCGATCGCGATTCTGACTGATAAAGACGAAATTTTTAGTGCCCGTCTATGAAACCACAGAAATAAACCCCATTTGATTAATTTATAAGTAAAAATAACCTTAACTATTGAAACCAATAATATGAAAATTTATTTTTGTTTTCTATTACGATTATTCTTAGAACTACTACTTATTACTACACGGAGAAAAAAATATCCTTAATATAACTATCTAAAGTATACCCAATAGACGTATTGTTCTGACAAGGATTCGAATGTCTAATTTAACGATATTTATAAGTCAATTTGACAATCCATAGTATGATCAAAACAGCTTTACATAGTATACTTATAATAAGGATTTGTTTATTTGTTTCAAGCGTTCAAACGAAAAGCTCTCGTGAACGTGGGCAGTATCCGTCGTGTAGGTAACTGGATAGTTAATTTGAGGATTTGAATAGCTATAATAGGGATACGTATGGTTATTATAACGATATTATGTTCTCCGTGCATATCCGTTAAATCACTATGACAAGAATCTTTTGAATGTCTAAAACAGTAATACGGATCGTTACTATAACGATCCGCAATAAGGATTCACTGGATAGCTAAATTAGCTATACGGCGTATCTTTGTGAAAGATAACTATCCAACGGATAGCTATAATAAGGATACGTATGCTTATTATAAGGATATTTTTTTCTCCGTGTACTTCTACATCTTAAAAGCCACTTCTTTGTTGAACAGTTGTAGACTCATTTATAACATTATAAGTGGTGATGTTGCTGGTCAGCATTTCGGCATCGCATATTGCAATTGAACACTTGTTTCATAATTTGGAAGAGGACAATACCCTAGATAACGCATCAATATAAAAAAAACATAGCTGAATACTTATTATGAAAAATGTTGCAATTATGTACAAATTACCGAATTTGGGAAGCATTTTACTGTCGAATTTCTGATCAAATAAATATTTAACATAGGAAAGATATTTGGCTAAAATCCCTAAATCACATGGAAAATTCAATAAAGTATTTAATAAAGACGTACTATTATTGACTAAGATTATTAATTACTTAATTTATTGAGTATTGCAGCTAATCTAGGGATTTTAGACAAATATCTTCCGTGTGCTAAATATCTACTCAATCAAAAATTCGACAGTAAAATGCTTCCTAGGATCGATAGTTTTTACAGAATTGCGTCATTTCTTCACATTAAGTTCAACAAATGTCTTATTTTTTAATCGGAGTATCCACATATATTTTTTTATATTGTGGCCTGCAACTGTTCAACTGAAAAGTGACTTTTAAGATGTACAATTAGTAATAGAGGTAGTAATAAGTAGTAGTTCTAAGAATTATCATAATAGCAAACAATAGTAAGTTTTAAGGTTAAGTAAAAAGGGTGTGAGAAACATAAATGTATATTTATAATTTTAATTAAAAAAATTGTTATTGCACTATTGGTTTTAAATATTTAACATTATTTTCACATATAAATTAATCAAATAAGCTTCATTTCTGTTCTTTCAAAGGTATAAACAATACAATATATTGATTTTTATACTAAAAAATTGTTTTTTATTATTTTTTGATCAATTTAAGAACTTGAAAAAACACAAAAAAAGTTGGTTTAAAGATTGTTCTAGAACGTTTCTAATCATTATTATAAAGATTCTGAGCTGTAATTTTTTTTTAATATTGTTTTTATACCGGGTGTTTTATTTAAAGTGTCACGAACTTATAACTCCTAAACTAATAAAAAGTTCAAAAAAAGTATAGGTATAAAAGTGTTTTTAATGTATTCGATTCATAGATCGAAAGGATCGATCAGCACTTTACTGTAACACTACATTTTGAAATAAAAATTAATATTTGTTTGAAATTTTTTTTGATCAAATGGTAACTTGTTAAACATTTTTGAAAAGCTCTCGACGAGCTCTATCTAATTATAAAAAAAAAATAAATACCCTTCTATTTAAAATAAGGAAGTTGATACCGTTTCCGGTTAAACCGAAAGTAGAACAAAATATATATTTATGCCATTGCATAGATTAAATAAATTAAAGACACTGGTACTTTTTTTGAAATTTTTATTAGTTTAGTAGTTATAAGCCTGTGGCACTTTAAATGAAAAACCCGGTATACTAATACATAATCATGTGTCCAAATTTTATTGAAATCGCTTAAGTCGTTTTTGTGAAAGAAATTATTTTTTCATTTTTGTTCTTTTCGATTTATTCAAAAATTAAAATAGATATAGGTCTGAAAATTGCAGGATCAACGTATCTTATTAGTACTCTGAAAGGATGAGTCAGATATTGCTCTGTGATCAATTTACTACGCGTATCGTCTTATGGTCTTTAATAAATACGAAGATGTGCACATTCGAGCAAAAAGTGGCACATTTTCCAGAGATCGGAATGTGCCACTTTGAGCTCGAATGCGCACACTCGGTTTTAAGCACGATTCATGATAATTTAGGTCAATAAATTAAACGAAAAATTAATTAAATAATTTTAATCGTTCCCTCTCACTCATACTTATCAAATTGTTGTATCTTTTTGCTCGCTCGCACTCATTGGATTGGTAAAAATACATTTTTAAGAACAAAATCGATATTTAGCCAAGCAAATTTAATTTTTTGATTTTGAAAGAGCCATGAACAAAGTAGATAAATTTAGTTAATACGAGAATGTGCGGATTTGAGCGAAAAGTGGCACATTTCCGAGCAAGGGAAGCAAATGAAGCGCGACGCGGAGCGGCGCGCTTCATTTTCCTGAGATCGGAATGTGCCACTTTGAGCTCGAATACCCACCCTCGGTTATAAGCATGATTCACGATAATTTAGGCCAATAAATTAGACGAAAAATGAGTTAAATAATTTTAATCGTTCCCTCTCACTCATACTTATCAAATTGTTGTATCTTTTCGCTCGCTCGCAGTCATTGGATTGGTAAAAATACATTTTTAAGAACAAAATCGATATTTAGTCAACTAAATTTAATTTTTTGATTTTGAAAGAGCGATGAACAAAGTAGATTTTAGTAAATACTCGAGCGAAAAGTGGCACATTTTCCCGAGAGCGGAATGTGCCACTTTTCGCTCGATTGTGCAAACTCGGTTTTAAGCATGATTCACAATAATTAATTTACTTTCTCATTGTTAGACGGCTAACTTGGATTGTGGAATTTTTGTTAGCTGTGCGCGCGAAACTTCCATTGCCTGCTAATATTTTACTTTGAACGCGCCAAAAGAAGTATAACCTCAATAAAATAAAACCACGCAATAAATCGAACTTCAGTTATCGATATGCAATCTCCCGTTAAGCAATCAAAATAAAATTCTACAATGAATCTAAAAATAGCGTGTCTTCTCAAAAGCGAATTCTTAGCCATAAGGATTCAAACGACAAAAAAATGTCTACTCGCCGTACAAAACAATAGAAAATTATGCCTAAATGTAGAAATTTTGGGTTAATACCGCATTACACGTGAGTTGACAATAATATTGAAAATTTACTGCTAAAAACGATTTGTTAGTTAATTCCGATTAGCTATGTGGATAAAGGATTTATAAAGGCAGAAGCCTGATAATATTCCTGATGTTGATATATTTTTTCTGAATTCCTTTTTTGATTTGTTACTTGGATAAATAATAATTACTAACAATAGTGTTATAAAATACTTCATCGAAATGATCTTCAGCAACAAAAAAAATTTGATTTTGTTTTGGGATTATAACGATGCACTGCTTGAAACCATTTATTTCGACGTTTCTTCATCTTGGGGGAAAATTTAAAAAAATTTTGTCAGGAATTGTTTTTGTATATTTGTACATAATGGTACAAAACAAGAACGATAACTTTTGTGGTTCGACATTTTCAATATAAACTTGAGTATTTAACCATGACAAAAAATTAAATAGATCAAAACACTGCATTTATTATTTCTGTAAAGCTGCAATGAATGAAAACTAACATTATGACGTCACACACGCTCGTGTTTGTTCGGGAGGTTTGGCGTTTTTCGGTACTGGATTCAAAATTAATTTTTATTTTGATATAACTGTTTGAAATATTGCGAAAAAAAAAAAAATAGTTTTGTTATAAAACTTATATATGATCTTTCCATTTTAGACGCTATGATTGTGGAATTTTTGTTAGCTGTGCGCGCGGAACTTCCGTTGCCTGCTAATATTTTACTCTGAACGCGCCAAAAGAAGTATACCCTCAATAAAATAAAACCACGAAATAAATCGAACTTCAGTTATCGATATGCAATCTCCGGTAAGCAATCAAAATAAAATTCTACAATGAATCTAAAAATAGCGTGTCTTCTCAAAAGCGAATTCTTAGCCATAGTCCCTGAGGATTCAAACGACAAAAAAATGTCTACTCGCCGTACAAAAACAATAGAAAATTATGCCTAAATGTAGAAATTTTGGGTTAATACCGCGTCACCGAAAGTTTGAAGGGCTTTAGAAAATCCACTTCGCTCTTTTCAATTAAAGTTCCTCTTTCTAAATGCACACACATATAGTACTAGAGCTTTCCCCATTATTCCGTTCAACAAAGTTCTAACCTTGCAAGTTTTCCACCAAAGTTTTTAATCCTTATGCAAACAGTCGCTATTTATAGAAAAAGTTATTTACGATCCGCAGTTTCCCCATTATCTTCGGTAAATACATCCACCTACTCACGTTATCGCTTTATCAGTCTCACATGTGAAACTGTTTGGTCGAAATGCCATTACAATTTTATTTATTTCTCACGTAAGTAGCCTTCGACACCTTTCCAACCTCTCGAAAATCAAAAACGATCGAATTTTCAGCGTTCTCTCGTGCGCTCGAAGCAAATACGCAACAGATCTGCAAGGCGAACGCTTGAATTGCACAAACTTAACCGAAATCCCAGAAGGGAACGAAAGGATCGAAGTCATCCACGCCTCGCATAATTCCTTCGCCCGAATTAAGTCCGACACGTTCAGGCAGAAGCGTCTCACTTCCGTTAAGGTCGCTTTGCTGCGCAACAATAACATCCGGCTCATCGAAAAAGCAGCTTTCGATGGCCTCTCCAAATTAATTATCTTAGATTTAACTGGAAACGATTTGGAGGCGTTCGAAAGTGGCTCGTTCGCAGGCGTCGACTCCCTGAAAGTATTAATTTTGGCCCGGAATCGAATCGGAAGCGTTCCAGGTGAACCCTTCCGCCACTTGGACAATTTAATTTTTTTAGACCTGTCGCATAATCGCGTCAGGGTTGCAGGTGACGTTTTACGGCCGTTGAAGTCAATTAAATACTTGGACGTTTCGAAAAATCCCCTAGACGCTTCGAGCGAATCGGCCAAATTGAAATCGACGACGCTAAAAGCGCTGCGAATTTCGTTCAACGCGATGCACGAGATCGCCGGCGATTTTTTCGCCCGCCTGCCGAATCTGCAGGTTCTAGATTTGTCTGGAAGTAATTTAAAAATATGGCCGAGTCATATTTTAAGGCCGTTAATAAATCTGCGAGTTCTCTACGTCGATACTTTGTTGTCGAACGAAGAGGAGTTCATACCGGCGACGGTGGAGAAGCTGGTTTACTCCAAAACCGATATTACTACTACGGATTTTATATCGCAGATTCTCGAAAATTTGGATGGCTTCAATGCGACTAGTAATTTCGATTTTTTGGAGTATCTTGACGATCCGCTTGTTGAGCGCGACGCTCCTGCGAGCGATTCGACCAGTTTTGATCTTTTCAGAAGAGCTTTGTTGTTTTCGTTGTTGGTTTATTTAAGTTCGATGTACACCGTTTGTTTGGCGCAGGTGATCAAAAATTTAGCTTACAAGCCCTATCAGCTCCTGCAAGTGAACGAGAATTGATTGGAAAAAGCTTCGGGGTGCCGTTCGATCTGATATTATCTGTTTGTTTTATTTATTTTATCAATTAGTGTATAAATTTGTAAGTGGGTCGGCTTTATTACGTCGCTTATTTTTCTTTCTGCCTTAATAATGAAGGATATGGATTGCCACATTGAGTAGGGGAGAGGGGGGCAGCTTTGAACAGGGGCAGCTTTGAACATCGTTAATTAAAAATTCAATAAAACATTTTTCCAACCGCAAAATTTAAATTTAAGGTGGCAGCACGGCTGCCAACTAGTATCCGTCAACAGCTGTTTTATTTGTTATGTTAAACCTAATCTACAATTAATAATCGAATTTACGCTACAATTCTAAAATATTTATTTTTTGGATGTAAGCATCTTACACGTAAAATAACAAACAATTTATTAATACATGAAGTGTCATCTAATCTTTATATCTTTCACCATCTAATTACAATAAAAAATTTTATTGTTATTGATTATTAATTAGTTTAAATAAATTAATTATCTCAAATATGCTATTGGGGCAGCTTTGAACAAGAAACGAGGGGCACGTTTGAATACTTATAAACCGAATTAATTTTAATTCTTATAAATTCTTCTATCTTTTAAATTGTTTCTAAAAAAATATAAGATCTTTATTACGTGTTTATTAAGTAATTTTTTAATTTCAAGGTCAATCATGGTTCGAAATTATAAAAAAAAGCGGACAAGCAGTGTCAATGAAAATGACGTAAAAAAAGCGATAATCCATGTAATTTAATTATATTTGAGTAAAGTTATTAATGTTAAAGATTTAATAATTATATAGTAGTAACTTTGTTAATTTATCATTATTTCAAAGATTTTATAAATTTTAATTAAACTAATAAATGGAAGATTTAACTTTGAAATATAAGAGCAATAATATAATTTATGAGTGAAATAATAATAATTTATG
Organism: Sinopyrophorus schimmeli; assembly: GCA_036325965.1. Classification (NCBI taxonomy): domain Eukaryota; kingdom Metazoa; phylum Arthropoda; class Insecta; order Coleoptera; family Elateridae; genus Sinopyrophorus; species Sinopyrophorus schimmeli. Next base: position 137,305 of record JARFIZ010000194.1, read on the forward strand.
TAGTGGTTTTATATATTGTTCAAACCTGCCCCAGGCCTGTTCAAAGATGCCCCCTAAGTGGGGCAGCTTTGAACAAACTGACCTATTTATAAATTAATAATATAGCTTTGATTAAGGACTTTTTTTTTAATTAATCAAGGTGTATTACGAAGTAGAGTGATAAATGTATTGATTAAGACAAAACATATTTTTTCGTTTATTACATTAAGAGTAATAAATAAATTAGTAAAAAGTGTTCAAAGGTGCCCCCCTCTTCCCTACGTAATTAACACAAGTCAAAATTGTTATTGTGGTCATATACAGTAGGGTGTCCGTTATTTCCCAAGTCAATTTTTTTTGTTGCCAAGCTCCATAAATTTTTAGTTTTTGCCTTAAAAAAAAGCCATCCCAAAAAAACTCTTAGTTTTTATGTTAAACCGTGCCGAAATCATACATTTCTCATTTAAATAACATGGGAATTTAAGACTTTTAGCATTTAATTGTGTTTCTCTGAAACAAATAACAATACGGCAATGACCAAATATATATTTTTATGGAGAATTTAACGTTCTTCAAAAAACGTCTCTTATGATTTTTTGATAATTTTACTGCTTCGAAAGTTATTTAAGATTAAAGTTTTTCCGTAGCGAATATCACAGTTTTTCAAGTTTCGTTACCATTCCTTTTAATAAAATCATTCAACTAATCTATAATAATTAAAAAAGGTTAATAGTTACAATAACGTAAACTATACATTATAAATAATATTAAGAAAAAATGTAGATAGGGGAGACCGGGGTTGGAAGTCCCAATTTTTTTCTTTTGTATTTATAGAGCCCATGGTCTTAATTTATCAATGACATTTATATATCAATAGATAGTATATTTATTCTAGTTTAAAAAGACATAAAAACTTTTTCATTACCATTATCTAAAAAGAACATATTTTAATTTTTCTGAAAAAAGAAAATAAAAAAATAAGATTAAAATATAAGATTAATGCACTTAAAAAATTCGCACATACAAAGTACTCAAATTAAGGATGACTATTGTTGGTTCCCAGATAAATTTACACAACCCGCAATCATAATAAATTTACAAGAAACAACCCTCAATGTGCCAATTGAAAAAAAGTGTTGCCGACCATTTAATTTAATATTAATATTTTTTTTTCTCCATTTATTGAAGTTCTAATCGATCATTTTTTTGGAACAATTTCTTTCTGTAACAGTGGAAAAAGTGGATTTTTTCTAACATTGCCTTTTCGTCACAGTTAACGTTCGACTATAAAATAAAAAATTAATAGCTATGCTACAAAATAACGAACCCTAATTATGATAAGTGATTGTATTTAATCAGCAAAAGGTTTTGTTTAAATACAATTAAAACAGCTAACGTTGAACGCAGTGCTTATGGTATAAATTTATCAGCCGTTTCCGGAGCTATGGCTATTGGTATAGGTCATAGTCAAATCACAGAACTTTGTGCTGCAATTAATATACCACTTATATCAAGCAAAACTTATTTAAAGTATCAAGAGGATTTACACAATCACGTTAATCATATAAATTATAAAAGTATGAATGAAGCTGGTGCTGAAGAATATCGTTTAGCAAAAGAAGCTTGTGATATAGACGAAGACGGAGTTCCTTTTTTTGGGGCAAAAGATCCTACAAAACAACTATAACGCATTATCTGGAGTGGGCTGCATAATTGGATATAGGACAAAGAAGATATTATATGTTGGTGTAAAAATAGGTATTGTTCTATATGCAACCAAAATAAGAAAATACAACATAAATGTTATAAAAATTGGATAGGAACATCCACTTCAATGGAAGCAAATTATTTCTGAAGGATTCAAAGAATCGATGAAAACTACAAATTAAGATATAAATATGTAATTGGAGATGGAGATAGTAGTGTTTATAAAAGATTATGGAAAGTAAACCATACGGAGTAAATTATTATATTCATAAAATAGAATGTAAAAATCACTTATTACGGAATTATTGTAATAAACTAAGAGAACTCATTAAACGACCAAAATTAAATAATACTTTAAAACAGTTTATCGAAGGATCTATTATTAAATTTAGAACAGCCGTGGTATGTGCTGTACGACATAGAAAAAGAAGACACTTCATTGCAAGATAAAATTCTACAATTAAAAGAAGATATCCTAAACGGGCCACGACATATCTTTGGTGACCATCGATGTTGTCACAAATATTTTTGTACAGGACCTAAATTAGACGAAGCTCATTTATACGAGGAGTTTAAAATTGTTCAGTATATGACGAATTTAAAAATGCTTTAATACGTGTTGCCAATAATTCAGCAAGTTTGCTGCAAGATGTAGAGAACAATGCCGTTGAAAATTATAATTCAATTGTTAATAAAGTAATAGGAGGCAAAAGAATAAATTTCAGTAAACGTGGATCTTATGAATTAAGATGTAAAATTGCTGCTGTTAGTTATAACAATAAAGGAACACATATAGATATAATTCAAGAACAAATTTGTAGTCAAGAAGTTGGAAAATACACAAAAATGTTTGCTGAAAAAATCAGAAAAAAAAAAATATATTTATAAAAGAAAAATATGTTATAATAAAGAAGATGAAGATTATGGAGCAACAGAAGATGTTATGTGTGATAAAACCCATATATATTAGCCATGGAAAAAATTCTTTTTAATGCAATTCGAAAAAAATAGATCCGAAGAAATATTTAATAGCACTATCGGACAAAGTTGCAATCCGATATGGCATAAAGAACGATTAAACAGAATAACAGCTAGTAATTTTGGAACTATATGTAAAATGAGAGCAAATACCAACACCAAAAATTTAGTAAAGTCATTATTGACTCCTAATTATCATCAATCCGCAATTAAATCTATAAAATACGGAATTGAAAAAGAAGAAATTGCTAAAAAATTATTTACAGAAAGAACAAATTTACAAGTTCAACAATCTGGCCTATTTGTTGATACAGAATATTTATTTATGGGAGCTTCGCCCGATGGAATAGTTGAAGATGGTGCATTACTAGAAATAAAATGCCCGTTTTCAGCGAGAGATGACAAAATTGTAGATGCCATAAAGAGTAAAAGAATTCTATGTTGTCAGTTACTAACAGTTAATAATTGTACAACAATAACATTAAAGAGGAATCATAATTATTATTATCAAATACAAGGAGCTTTACACATAGCTAAAAGAAAATATTGCTACTTTGTTTTATATACAAAAATAGATTTGCACATAGAAAAATTGAATATGATGACGTTTTTGGAAAAATAATATGACACAAAATCTAATACAATTTTATCTAAACGTACTTTTACCTGAAATAGTGGATTCTCGACGAGCAAGAAACATGCCTATTCGTAACATTAAACTGGGTGATTTAAAATAAAAAAATCTGTTATATAATTATAATTATGTATAAATATGTTTTGAGAAGAACTAAACCTCCGATGAGTCGATTAGGGTGATAGTTCTTACCGCGAAACATATATCATAGAATCATACAAATTCTAGCGATTCGTACAATCAACGTGACACTCAACGTATTAAATAAAAATAACACCAACAAAGCATTCTATCTATTTTTCGAAATCATATTTTTGTTTACATTACACGTCGCTTCTATTGTAGCAATAACGTTACTCAACCTGTAATTCGATTTTCTACCTGATTATCTTTTTTACAACCTTCTTATTGAAATTTGTGTATTAACTATACATTTAATGTTTTAATCGTATGAATTATTTTTATTGTACTTTTGTAGGATCTTTATTAAAAGATATATAAATATGTATATCCACATATATTTGTATATATTGATATATTATTATATATGTGTATTGTAAAATAGTAATATACACTTGTATATAGGTACAGTTATTGTATGTAATAACAAATAATAATTATTTTTGTTTTTGTAACTTGTTTTTTATTAAAACAGATTGTACAACAGTTTATTTTCTGTAGAAAATATTAATTTAAATATTTTTCAAAATTTATGTAAAAAATATTCCACTAATGTGGATCCCCAATTTTACATTTGATCATTTAGGTTTACATCTTTTAATTATAAGTAATCATTACCAACAATCAAACCCTAAAACAGTTTTTAAAATTTTTATTTTAATAATTTTTTTGCAATAAAAATTTATGAGATTTTAAATTAAAAATTAATTGTGGAAAAACTTTTAGAGATAATAAAAAATTTTTGAACTTATTGTAAAATATTTTGATAAAAATTTTAAGTTTATTTCTTTATCATCATATTTTTAATTATGTTTTAAATAAACAAATGAATATTTTAATAATTTCTCAGTCAGATATTTAATTTTTTTTGTTGTATGTGTCATATATTTAATATCTATAATATTTTAAAATACAATTTTACTTCCTGTCATTAGTTTAACAACATAAATCTTTATATAGGATATCGACATTATTTTTATTAATAAAGACAGCACAATGAAAATGAATAAAAATTGTAAATTTTTCAATATTATAGTAGGTACCTACGTATTAAAACTTTATTTGAAATTAATTGTTTTCAAATTAAAAAAATTGGGTTCCGTTGTTATTTTCATTTATTATTTACATCCATAAATAAATATACATAACAAATAAATTTCCCAAGCTAGTGAATTTAATTCGTTATATCGATATTCAAACATAAATTGATAAATATTAAAGAAAAAAAATTAGTTTATAAAATTTGCGGTTTTATTTTACCTTTCCCAAGTTCTAAGTAGTTATAATTTTGATTTATAATTACTTGAATGAGACAAGAATAAAAGTAACAATTTTTCTTTTGTAACAAAAGAAGAAACCGTGAGTAAATATAAAAAATATATCGGTAGGACCTTATTGGGACACCTATGTCCAAATAAGGCTCAAAGATTTCTTTATATATAAATCAACTTAATATCAATTTAAATAATCATTATTATATTTATATTAAATTATTATTAGTGTTATTAAACTTAAAATAATAAATTATTTGGTTATAATTTAATATTTTCAATAAAAATTAACTTGTAAATTTTTAAAAACTATTAGTTAGGTTTTTTATCTTTATCTTTAAACAGTTTCCTGAACAATAAAATTCTTTGTCTGCATCTGTAAGAACATTATTATTTTCAAATAAACTTAAAACTGAATATGTTACAATATGGCCCACAAGGTTTTTGTGGGCATTATTAGGACATATCATACATGTAATAGAAACATTTGTCACATAACATATACTGATAGTATGGCTTTGAAATACATATAGGAGGGTAAGTAAACATATAATAAACAATAAACAAAAGAAAAACTAGACGACGCATGCATACAATTAAAAATATTAACCCTTTTGTAGCAAAATTTTATAAAATCCAGCCTGCACTTCGCGTCGTAGTACGTTTCTCAGTGCAAGTCCCGACACACTCAAGACCCGGGGCTCGCGTTATGCAGTTGCGCGTAAGTTATGGTCACGTACATTAATACGAGCTTTGGCAATGATTCGAAATCAGGAAGCGGGAAATTTGAAAACTAGGCCTTATTGGGCACTGGGCCTTATTTGGGTCAGCTACCTTAGTAGTAAAGAATACGTGCCAGTTTCAATATTAAAAGTTTTAGATAAAGGATCAGTTCAACTTAAATTTTTCAGAAGATGAAGAAAATATTAACAATAAAATTTTTAAAAACAATAAAAACGATAACATGTTACTGTAAAATTTATATTTATTTTATCATTTTATTTGCGCTATTTTTTTATTAATAAAATAAAAATATAAGAATTTAAATTCCAAGATCAAGTAGCAAAGGTGGGGTTCACTTGTATTAATAATAATATAATATTATATAAATTTTAAGCCCACTAATCTAAGAATAACTTGTCTAAACGCCATTACAACCATAAAATTCACTGCAGTTAAGGTTAAACTATTCTTCTATTGTAGTGCACTTGTAATACCTTAAGAAGATTAGATATTGACACCTACCCCAAACGAGACTCAGGTATAGAAGTAAATTTAGAGACTCGTTTGACCAGTTTTAAAATTAAATTTTAATTACATTTTTGGTTTTATAGCTTGATGAGACTAGATGAAAAAAACTAAATAGGATGTACCCTAGAAAATTTTATTACCTATCTACGGGTTAAAACTTATGTCGGTAAAGTAATTCACAAGCGTGATATCTCTTACCAAAGAATATGACTTTTATCAATTATAACGATTTCAAATCAAAATTTTGAAAAATTATTGAGGATGCCCCTAGAGCTCAATACCTCCTACACACTGAGCCTTTGAGAATTCGGTAGACTATAACAAGGCGTCTATTATCTCGAAAAGAAAAATCAAATAAATCCCTAGACGCTTCGAGCGAATCGGCCAAATTGAAATCGACGACGCTAAAAGCGCTGCGAATTTCGTTCAACGAGATGCACGAGATCGCCGACGATTTTTTCGCCCGCCTGCCGAATCTGCAGGTTCTAGATTTGTCTGGAAGTAATTTAAAAATATGGCCGAGTCACATTTTAAGGCCGTTAATAAATCTGCGAGTTCTCTACGTCGATATTTGTTGTCGAACGAAGAGGAGTTCATACCGGCGACGGTGGAGAAGCTGGTTTACTCCAAAACCGATATTACTACTACGGATTTTATATCGCAGATTCTCGAAAATTTGGATGGCTTCAATGCGACTAGTAATTTCGATTTTTTGGAGTATCTTGACGATCCGCTTGTTGAGCGCGACGCTTCTGCGAGCGATTCGACCAGTTTTGATCTTTTCAGAAGAGCTTTGTTGTTTTCGTTGTTGGTTTATTTAAGTTCGATGTACACCGTTTGTTTGGCGCAGGTGATCAAAAATTTAGCTTACAAGCCCTATCAGCTCCTGCAAGTGAACGAGAATTGATTGGAAAAAGCTTCGGGGTGCCGTTCGATCTGATATTATCTGTTTGTTTTATTTATTTTATCAATTAGTGTATAAATTTGTAAGTGGGTCGGCTTTATTACGTCGCTTATTTTTTTTCTGCCTTAATAATGAAGGATATGGATTGCCACATTGAGTAGGGGTGAGGGGGGCAGCTTTGAACAGGGGCAGCTTTGAACATGGTTAATTAAAAATTCAATAAAACATTTTTCCAACCGCAAAATTTAAATTTAAGGTGGCAGCACGGCTGCCAACTAGTATCCGTCAACAGCTGTTTTATTTGTTATGTTAAACCTAACCTACAATTAATAATCGAATTTACGCTACAATTCTAAAATATTTATTTTTTGGATGTAAGCATCTTACACGTAAAATAACAAACAATTTATTAATACATGAAGTGTCATCTAATCTTTATATCTTTCACCATCTAATTACAATAAAAAAATTTATTGTTATTGATTATTAATTAGTTTAAATAAATTAATTATCTCAAATATGCTATTGGGGCAGCTTTGAACAAGAAACGAGGGGCACGTTTGAATACTTATAAACCGAATTAATTTTAATTCTTATAAATTCTTCTATCTTTTAAATTGTTTCTAAAAAAATATAAGATTTTTATTACGTGTTTATTAAGTAATTTTTTAATTTCAAGGTCAATCATGGTTCGAAATTATAAAAAAAAGCGGACAAGCAGTGTCAATGAAAATGACGTAAAAAAAGCGATAATCTATGTAATTTAATTATATTTGAATAAAGTTATTAATGTTAAAGATTTAATAATTATATAGTAGTAACTTTGTTAATTTATCATTATTTCAAAGATTTTATAAATTTTAATTAAACTAATAAATGGAAGATTTAACTTTGAAATATAAGAGCAATAATATAATTTATGAGTGAAATAATAATAATTTATGTAGTGGTTTTATATATTGTTCAAACCTGCCCCAGGCCTGTTCAAAGATGCCCCCTAAGTGGGGCAGCTTTGAACAAACTGACCTATTTATAAATTAATAATATAGCTTTGATTAAGGACTTTTTTTTTAATTAATCAAGGTGTATTATGAAGTAGAGTGATCAATGTATTGATTAAGACAAAACATATTTTTTTGTTTATTACATTAAGAGTAATAAATAAATTAGTAAAAAGTGTTCAAAGGTGCCCCCCTCTTCCCTACGTAATTAACACAAGTCAAAATTGTTATTGTGGTCATATACAGTAGGGTGTCCGTTATTTCCCAAGTCAATTTTTTTTGTTGCCAAGCTCCATAAATTTTTAGTTTTTGCCTTAAAAAAAAGCCATCCCAAAAAAACTCTTAGTTTTTATGTTAAACCGTGCCGAAATCATACATTTCTCATTTAAATAACATGGGAATTTAAGACTTTTAGCATTTAATTGTGTTTCTCTGAAACAAATAACAATACGGCAATGACCAAATATATATTTTATGGAGAATTTAACGTTCTTCAAAAACGTCTCTTATGATTTTTTGATAATTTTACTGCTTCGAAAGTTATTTAAGATTAAAGTTTTTCCGTAGCGAATATCACAGTTTTTCAAGTTTCGTTACCATTCCTTTTAATAAAATCATTCAACTAATCTATAATAATTAAAAAGGTTAATAGTTACAATAACGTAAACTATACATTATAAATAATATTAAGAAAAATGTAGATAGGGGGGACCGGGGTTGGAAGTCCCAATTTTTTCTTTTGTATTTATAGAGCCCATGGTCTTAATTTATCAATGACATTTATATATCAATAGATAGTATATTTATTCTAGTTTAAAAAGACATAAAAACTTTTTCATTACCATTATCTAAAAAGAACATATTTTAATTTTTCTGAAAAAAGAAAATAAAAAAATAAGATTAAAATATAAGGTTAATGCACTTAAAAAATTCGCACATACAAAGTACTCAAATTAATGATGACTATTGTTGGTTCCCAGATAAATTTACACAACCCGCAATCATAATAAATTTACAAGAAACAACCCTCAATGTGCCAATTGAAAAAAAGTGTTCCCGACCATTTAATTTAATATTAATATTTTTTTTCTCCATTTATTGAAGTTCTAATCGATCATTTGTTTGGAACAATTTCTTTCTGTAACAGTGGAAAAAGTGGATTTTTTCTAACATTGCCTTTTCGTCACAGTTAACGTTCGACTATAAAATAAAAAATTAATAGCTATGCTACAAAATAACGAACCCTAATTATGATAAGTGATTGTATTTAATCAGCAAAAGATCTTGTTTAAATACAATTAAAAACAGCTAACGTTGAACGCAGTGCTTAAAATAAATTGCCCATCTCCAATTTACTTATTAATTCAAATCTATAATTTAATTATTTACATAAATAATTTTAAAACTCCCACATTCGAGCATAATTCAAATTATTCAAACGAATTAAAGAAGAAGGAATTGTAAAAATCACACAACCTCAAATACCTATGTCTATGAAATCCATTATTATACAGTAACCAATGTTAAGAAAGTAATTCCATAAATTATCAATAAAAAATTGTGATACGTTCATGTTTTGACCGTAATTTTTCACATTGAATAATTTTCCAAACAAAAAGACGAGCGATGTACAAAGCCTTATAACTCCTCAATAAAAGAAACCCGAATAAAAGGCAAACATGAAAAGCCTAATAATTGCATTTGCAAAGAAAATCAGTAAATAAATTAAATCAGAAAGGAACTTGCGTCGGTAAAACGCGAATAACGCAATCGAATAAAAAGTTAAGGGAGTTACCCCTAAGTTGAGGAATGAATTTTCAGAAAACCCTAGTTTTTATGACAATTTAGATACACCAACAACTATAAAAGCACAACCATCCGTCTCGCTGGCGCCGCTAATAAATTTATTGCTTTTCTTCCAAACATTTCATCCCCTATGCAGAAGGGTCGATATTCACAATTGCTGCTGCAATGCAACTGCTGTTATTATAACGAATAGAGAGCTCTGATGCAAGCGACCGACAAAACTCCTTTTACTTAAAATTTATTGCGAAAGAACGTTTGCAGAAAAAAGAGGACGACATTAAACTCTTAAATTGTAAATGTCTTACCTTACTTTTTTTAAGCGGGGTGGTTTTAAGTAGGTTTATAACCCCCATAATTCGACCTAAGTACCACTCAAATGTAGTTAAAACGAATTTTTATTTAATTTTATAGGTTTCTAGCGTGTCACATTTGTAAGTTGTTTAAATCTACATTTTAAGGCGGAGAAGCAAATACATAGAACACTTTAGAAATGAAAGGTGTAGAATGGAAGTGAACAAAATATTTTGAGTATGGGCTAAATGTTAACTTTTATAATATTATGTGGGCCACATGAAAATTTACGAATTATGAAAAAAGTTTTTTAACTAAAAACCCTATTATTTAAGTCATATTTAAAAATTTGTGCACAACTTACAAATGTGAAACGTGACTAATTTCAAGACGTCAAATTTAGTCCTCTATTTAAATGTTGTGATAATCGTAGTAGTTTCCAATTTTTATATAAACATGGTAAGTTTGGGGCTAAATTTAGCCCACCAGCTGAAGTTTGAAATTTCTGATGCAGATTACCTAATTTGTGAATATACAGAGTGTCAGACGAATACGTACTGAAACATAACCGGGTAATACCTGACACCAATTCTTCTTCTTTATCTTCGCCTTAATGCAATTGTTCCAACTGCTCCCTTATCGGGATAGGCGTGTTCTTAAGGAGTTTCAAGAAGACTATTATAAACCAATCTAAACAATAAAAGTTTATATGCAATGTCCTCAATTTAAAGAATTTTCAAAAAAATGCATTTTAATTTTCAGTAAATGGCTTTCATGGCTTTTAAAAGAGGGCGGAGTCGTTTACAACGTCCTTCAATGCTAATTAATTTCATGCTTTAAATATAATGTTTCACAATAAAAGCCGATTGAGATTGTTTATTGCACATTTATTTTATCGTTTATATACTTACCATATTTCAGAACACACGTATGTTAAAAATTGTTTAGGTTTGATAAATACGAGATGGGTAAGTTTTTTAATAGTAAATTTGTTTTTTAAATCCATCTAACTACTTTTGTATTTTAGCGGTTTTAGTCTAAAACAATAAATAAAATTTAAACCATTTCTAATTGTGTAATAATTATAAATAAATAACTTATTTAATATTTTATAGCTAAAGATAAGTCAACCGGTATCAATTATCAAAGTTGTCGTTTGTTATTCGAATAAAAATCGAAAGTGCCGGTTTAAATCACTCGTTGCAAATTCAATTTACAAATTTTAGTGAAATGATTGACGCTTTTTAATACGAATTTTTTTTTAAGAAATCGTTATGAACAGTTGAGATTATTGTTGGAAAAGCATACTTTTTTTCATTAATCCTTTAGCCGCCTGTATCTTCAATAAACGACCTGTGTCGTTTGAATAGCGATCCGTGTAAAAGTATGTTTCGCAAAACGAAAACACCGCTGGAAAAAGTGTATCAATAGGGGAGGAGAGTTCTTTGAAGGGAACCAAAGGTAACCGATAATCTGTAAAATCAATAATAAAGTTCGATTATTTTCTGAACACACCTCGTACTTGAATTAAAATTAATATAATTATTACATATTATAGAATGAGAGTATTAGATACGAATTGTTATACATTGCGATCGGTTAAATAGAGTAAAAAAATAAAGGCGGTTTAAGGGTTAAAAATGGATTTTAATTATTTCAGATAATCATGGAAAACGTTACACTTTATTTTAAATGGTGATTTTAAAAATAAAGAGATTTGAACTCGCATACTTTCCATTCAAAATTTCAACATTTCTCCAAATTCTAAACGTATTTAAAACTGATTAAACGATTAATATTTGAATAATTTTTTGAGTTTTTGTATACAGTTTGAGAAGTTACGGCTGCTTGCTCTGAAAATAATTTATTGTTGTTTCAAATTAAAATTTTACAAATCCAAATGATGGGCGCTGCTTGTAAAAATTAATTAAAAATTGTTTTTGAAATTTTATTTAACAGTTTGGTTTCAAACAAATACAATTTTAAATTAATTTTTATTATTCAAAACTGAAGATAATTACTTTACGGCCGTTTATTGGAATTGTTTTTCTATGGAAGTTTGGTCAAGAAAATAGTCACGAGCATTCTTTTAATAGAATTAATAAAATGACCGTATTGCAAATGAATTTGCTTTATATTTTTAGAGAACGTTCTAATGGGCGTGTAGTGTCCGTAGTCGGACTCATTTTTCTCTGCTACCCTCTTTGACGCCAATAAATCTTCGCATTTTCATTTTCTGTACAGCTCTCGTCTTTTTTTAGACTGAATTTTAAGAAACGAAGCGATATTTGATATGTAACTGCGAATATAAGACTTCAGAGATTTGAGATTATGCTAAACTTTTTAATTAATTCGTCTTTTTCGCTAATTTTTTCAAGAACAAACGCACAGATTGAAATCGGACTAGAACCAAAATCAAAAGCGTCGAAACGTAGGGACGAAAGTAGAACAGCACGATTGAAACCCTATGTTCGGTAGAAACCCACATTTCAGTAATCCTTGAAAGGGATTAAAAACTCTAAATTGAAATATAAAATATTGGTAAATAATTTGTGTGCGAACGCGCGAACGCTTTTTTTATTTTTTATTTTTCGCGTGCTCCATCGACAAACTTTTCGTCGGACGTCGATTAAAAAATGCAATGGGTTTGCTCATCGGCCGTACCACCTCCGTTAAAAAAAAATATTTCTCTCCGAATTAGAAATAAATTGTTTAATTAATAAAGTCTGCGAATCTCAAGCGTTTATACATTTCGTGAAATGTAAACTTCAATCTCGTGTTTCCTACTGACCTAAATATAAATTTTTAAGGGTCGTGTGTGCGCTTAACGTTTCCTTCGAAACGACGAGGTTATTTGTTTTTGAAAATTAGAATTGATACGTACATTCGATAAATTACACGAAAATATATCTTTCGAATACATAAAAAATGTATCGTTATTATTAAACTAGAAGCAATTAATTTTAGATAACGTATCGATAACCATTAATAACGCATCAACCTTTTTTATTTATCTTGCTTAAACATGCATGTAATTTGTGGGGAATTATGTGGGAAAATATAAAAGCAACCCTTGTGGATTTTTATTAAGGCTTTAATTAAATTTTCAGAGAAGCTGTTACGTGAAATTTTCTAACGTAAAGCTTTCTTAATAGCTTTAAAAAAATGTATAATTATATAAATCGAGGCTTCCGGCCATTTTTTATTCATAATAATAAAATGAATTATGCGGAATCAAAAATTGCTGAAAAAAGCGGAAAAACTGTTTAACAGTATTTCAAAAGGAAACTTTTTAAACATTTAAAACTATACCTAAACAAAAAAAAAATAGTATATTTTTTTAGAAAACTGAAGGCCTAACGTAGAAGTGTCTCGTGAATTATTTTTAATGAATTTTTTTTTAGGAAACTGATTATTGTGAATCGTGCTTAAAACCGAGTGTGCACATTCGAGCTCAAAGTGGCACATTCCGATCTCGGGAAAATGAAGCGCGCCGCTCCGCGTCGCGCTTCATTTCCTTCCCTCGCTCGGAAATGTGCCACTTTTCGCTCGAATGCGCACATGCTCGTATTTACTGGATTTATCTACTTTGTTCATCGCTCTTTCAAAATCAAAAAATTAAATTTAGTAGGCTAAATATCCATTTGGTTCTTAAAAATGTATTTTTACCATAGTAATGAGTGCGAGCGAGCGAAAAGATACAACAATCTCATAAGTACGAGAGAAAAAAACGATTAAAAGTAATTAACTAATTTTTCGTCTAATTTATTGGCCTAAATTATTGTGAATCGTGCTTAAAGCCGCGTGTGCATTCGAGCTCAAAGTGGCACATTCCGATCTCGGGAAAATGAAGCGCGCCGCTCCGCGTCGCGCTTTATTTGCTTCCCTCGCTTGGAAATGTGCCACTTTTCGCTCGAATGCGCACATCCTTGTATTTATTAGATTTATCTACTTTGTTCATTGCTCTTTCAAAATCAAAAAATTAAATTTAATGGGCTAAATATCGATTTTGTTCTTAAAAATGTATTTTTACCATAGTAATGAGTGCGAGCGAGTGACAAGATACAACAATCTCATAAGTACGAGAGAGAGGGAACGATTAAAATTAAATAACTAATTTTTGGTCTAATTTATTGGCCTAAATTATTGTAGGTCATGCTTAAAACCGAGTGTGCACATTCGAGCTCAAAGTGGCAAATTCCGATCTCGAGAAAATAAAGCGCGCCGCTCCGCGTCGTGCTTCATTTGCTTCCCTCGTTTGGAAATGTGCCACTTTTCGCTCGAAATGCGCACATCCGTGGGTTTATTGAATTTATCTATATCAATCATATCTCCTTCAAATGAAAAACTTAAATTCGGATTTTTTATTTGGAAAAAATAGCGTTTATTTTTCTAAAATAACTGTTTAAAAGCACTAAATCAGAGATTTGGTATTTTCGGTACTTGTAATTTTTGATTAAAATTATTTAGAAAGTAATTTAATATATTGTGAATCATGCTTAAGACCGAGTGTGCACATTCTCGCTTGTCTTTAGATTTACATAGGTAAATTAATCTTCTCTCTAAAAAAAACAAAAAATAAAAGGAAAAAATTAGAGTGAAAAAAATTTTCGAAATATTTCGGTCATTTTTGACAGGCTATATTTCAATGAAAAATGGTCGCATCTGAAATTAACAACAGCATATTAAAGCACGAAGATTCTATTTTTCAGATCTTTTAGTGAAAAATTTTTAGGAGCTTCCGTTATCACACAATCTTAAGCAATAGCGCGCAAAAAAATTTGCCAATTTTTTTCTTTTTGGTTTTATGTCCACAGACTTGGAAATTTTTTTTATCTAAACCATTATATGGAACAAATTTACTTGATTATTCGGCTTCAAGCTTTTTTTTTAAACCTCGATACGATCATTTTTCACCGAGATACCGGACGTTAAATAGAAAAAGATCCTTTTATTTTCAATCATTGATAACTCAGTAACCAATAATCGTACAGAAAATTGCAAAGCAGTTTTGGAAACTCAAATAAGTGTTCTATAAGAAACTGCTACGATTTTTAGGGAATTTTTTTTTCCATCTTTAACATAAAGGGTTACGTTCATTGTCGCTAAACACTTCATAACCATGATTAAAATGGAAACAAAAATTTTTAGCTTTTATAACATTTTTACCACAAACAACGTTTGTATCAATGAAAAGAAAAAATATTTTCGAAAAAATTTTCCGACATGTTCGTCATGAAATTTTCTCCCCAAAAAAAAATTCAAAACCCGGTCCAGGAAAAGAATTAGGTTCAAAATTTTCAAACACGTTTGGGAATTTTTTTCTATTAGGTATAGATAAAAATAAAAGCAACTTCGTGGCGTATGAAAGCAGGATATTTTTTTGAGAAATTTCCCGATTAAAAATTTTCAAGCTTTTGAGCTTGAAAGTAGCGGGAAGTTTCAGGGACGGGCCTGCAGGGTCAACCGTTTTTCAAATTTTTTTATATAAAAATACCAACAAAATAACAGACCTTTACCATGGAATTTGGTACTATAAATCAAATTATTTTAAAAATTATACAACAAAAAAACAATTTTTTAATTCGGATTTTGTGTAAGAAAAGTGGCGTTTTGAAAAGGTCAAAGTACCGAGAGCTTTGAAAAAATTCTAAAATTATAGGCTTTTTTCGATACGCAACTAAAAGAGCTAGAACAGTCAGATTTGCACAGAACAAGAAGGCGGTTTTTTGAGATTCGGTAACACTTTTAAAAGCAAAGTTTTGTACGGTACAAAATAGAATATTTTATTTGTCATATTTTTCATATCTTATTTTAGACTTCGTTACATTTATAGTGGTCAGAATTAAACGACTAAACAAACTGATTAAGAAAAATTAACAACTTTTTTAACCGAAGTACACAGAATACCTTATCGAAAAAATAAATTGTATTAAAAACACTACCAAAATTTTTTATTTCTTATAAAGCTTAAATTAAGGGATGTGAGAGGAGAGGCAACATTTACAACTTAGGGTCGGTTACGGACTATAAAAGTGTCATAAGATTTACAATCGTCACCCGCTGACCATAAAATCATTTTAAAAATCATTTTAAGACAGAGTATTAGGAGCAATAAGTAATAAAGAATGAAAAAGTTGCAAGATTTATAACTTGTATTCACCGCTAATTAGGGCTAAGTAGAAAGAAGATTGGGGACAGAAATTAAAATAATCTAAATATATGAAATAATTAAAATTTCAATCTTCAGGACTGCGTCCTCTATAAATTCAATACAAATCAACTGCAAGGTCAGTTCATTAAAATGGGACGAAACAAATTTTGTAAACTTACAAAAAGGAACGCAGCCCCACCTCATTGTGGCTTTAAAATTATCTCTAAGAATCTTAAAATTACTAAACAAAAATAATTTTTTTTCAAAATGGGATATTTTGGTACTTTAGGCTTTGCTTGAGAACAACGGAACACATGACCTAAAAACGAAACAGTACCATTACTTAGGGGAAGGTGGCCTAAAGCGGGTAGGTCGCCTAAAGCGCGTAACGGCCCGTATGTGGATATGTTATATATTAGCTGTAATTTATGTGTATTTACACTGCCAGTACCCTGTCTAATTGATGTCATACTACTTTTGACACCTAAGTTGCTTAATAACGTTACAAATCTAAAAAAAAAAATTAAAAATTTTGTAAAATTTGTAAGATTGGAATAAATTACAGGTCTGAATTAGCAGTTTATAACATTAAAATGCTTAATCATTTAATACTAATGTTACTGTCAAGAACATGTTAAGAGTAGATACTTATTTTCAAATGTTTTGCTTAATCCGATTGGTTTATGGGAGCCTACCCGCTTTAGGCACTCCTGTGGGGCAAAGCGGGTAATTTCTGAAGTTTTATATTTTTTTGTTTTTTTCTACATTTAAAGCAGAAAGGTAATCATTCTTTGTAGCATTGTAGCAGGCAATGGAAGTTGCGCCCGCATAGCTAACGAAAAGTCGACAGTACAAATTTAGCCGTCTAAGAAAGTAAATCCTTGTGAATCATCCTTAAAACGGAGTGTGCACATTCGAGTTCAAAGTAGCACATTCCGATCTCGGGAAAATGAAGCGCGCCGCTCCGCGTCACGCTTCATTTGCTTCCCTCGCTCGGAAATGCGCCACTTTTCGCTCGTATGCGCCCATCTTCGTTTTATTGAATATTTTCGATTTATATTTGGCTTTATTGGATTAATTTTCTTACTTTTAGTGTAATAAATTCCATTAAAAAAATCTGAGATTTAGTTCCAACTAAAAATACGGTCCTGCCATTTAAAATTAAATATTTTTAGATAATTGATTTCTTTGTATTGTGCTTTAAAGCCGAGTGTGCACATTGAGCTCAAAGTGGCACATTTCAATCTCGAGAAAATGAAGCGCGCCGCTCCGCGTCGCGCTTCATTTGCTTCCCTCGCTCGGAAATGTGCCACTTTTCGTTCGAATGCTCACATTTTGGTATTTATTGCATTTATTTATATTAATTGTTACACGTGGTAATATTTAATTTAGTTACGCCAAAGAAGTACAAGTAGAGGGAAAGTGGCATGAAAGAGCTAGGTTTTGAAAGAGCCATTATCATTTACGCGGTAGTTTTCGAACGAATCGTGAAGTATTATTATTTTAAGATAGTAACGCTAGCCAAATATCGCCCACAAAAATTTAACCGTTCATTATCAATAAACGGCGCACATACGTCGATTACTAGCGGATCATAAGTCAAATTAAAAAAAACGGATGGTTATCTAAGTACTCAAGATTAATAAAGGAATATACCAGTAACAAGAATTTACCTTTCCCGCCAACAATAAATTCTCCGTGCGCGTGCGTCTGCAGTTGAAACTTGAATGTCACACAAATTGCACTTTATTGTTTTCAGTATCGTCAGTTGAAGTAATTAAATAAAATTTATTTTTTTACAATAAACTAGTTTTATTATTTAACTAAATATTTTAATATTCATCCATTATTTTTTACGTTAATGTATCAAAACCAAGAAACGTGTGTTTGAGCAAAGCGGGTAGGTACCCTCTTTGCTTGTACCAGAAGTAGTAATTTTATTATAATTGATAGGAACTAGTTGATAGGAATAAATTGGAATTAAAAATAAGTGATTTAAAGCGTTGAAGGAATTAAGATTTAAAAACAATGGTAAACCGAAGTGATATTAAGATTGGAACAAATTACAAGTCTGAATTAGCAGTTTATAACATTAAAATGCTTAATAACATAATACCAATATTACTGACAAGAACATGTTAAGTGTAGATAATTATTTTCAAATGTTTTGATTAATCTGATTGGTTTATGAGAGCCTACCCGCTTTAGGCACCCCTGTCGGGTAAAGCGGGTAATTTGTTGAAATTTTATATTTCTGAGTTTTTTTTACATTTAAAGCAGAAATGTAATTATTCTTTTTTATAAAATAAAAGTTTAATAATTGTATTGCGTAAATGTGTAAAAAAAAACTTTTTTTTAGAAGTAGTGGTTCATATTGATCGATGAACCTTAACCTACCTGCTTTAGACCACCTTCCTCTATGTATCATGTAATCTAAAATCCAACAGAAATGTTTTTAAATCATATTTATTTCCATGTTTAAAACAGCCATAAACTAAAGAAAAACACGAAGGATAAAAATTATTTTTCATCGACAGTGTCAAAAATTATTTGAAACGAAGCTGTCAGGTACTGAAAAGTTGATAGACGTGCTAATAAAATATCGCTGTCATCGTTTTATTAATTTTTAATGTGTCTCAATGGAAAGGACGCCATAAATAGATAAGTTAATTGCGTCAATAAAACCCCGAAGAGTGGCAGTTCGCGTTTCTCGGTTTATTTTTCGCACTGAATTAAACGGAACGAGCTTTGTGCAATTTTTTATGCGAAATTGTATAAAACCTGTAAAGGGGTTAATTTTATGCCGGGCAAAAACCTTCGGCAAATTTGCAGCAAATTCGACAGAATTTCTCGCCAGTGCAATTTAAAACAATTTAGCCCTTAATTTCAATTCGGGTTCCTTTCATTTCTTAATTTTGAAATTAAAACAACTCGCCAACGAAGCGTATTGTTTCAAATATCCTTGCATCCGTCTGGATTACTTCTTTTTTCTCCTGAAACTCATCTCGGCCATTTGCATATTTTAATTGGATATTTTTTATTTAAACAAACCCCCTGTTGATATACTTTTGATTTGTAATAATTCCGAATAAAATTCGTATTTCGTCCGATTCCTCCGTGGGCGCGAAGAAGGCAAAAAATCGTAATTAAGGTCGGGCGGTCCTTCCCTTAACGAGATTCGGGAAAATATTTAATAATTCCCTTTTTTCTTTATTAGAGGTAATCCAACCCTTAAAATTCGCTAACGACTTAAAAAGGGAGAGAGAGGGAGCATTACAAAGGGTCATAAATTTACATTTGTGATTAACATCGAAATTTTGGAAGGCGAGCTTACACCAGTGATTCTCAAGCACTGTGTGGCGGCACTTTTGTGTGCCGCAAAATTCTAAAAGTGTGCCACCAAATTTTATATATACAGTAAAATCTCAATTATCCGGACCTCAGTTATACGGATTCGCGATTATACGGATTGTCAACCGCGTTCGGACTCGTTGCGAAAATTAAACCTCGGTATTTCTTACTAAATATTTTATTATTTTATTTTGTATTTCGCAATAAACAGGGTTTTTTTGCTTTGTTGATTTTAAGATAATGTGCGACTGTTTTATTTAGTGATTAACATTTGTTGCGTTTTTTGTAAACATATACCTAACAATTTGACCAAGTTTTTTCTTGTTAAAACGAGACGCTTCGTTATTGTGCTTAAAACCGAGTGTGCACATTCGAGCTCAAAGTGGCACATTTCGATCTCGGGAAAATGAAGCGCGCCGCTCCGCGTCGCGCTTCATTTGCCTCCCTCGCTCGGAAATGTGCCACTTTTCGCTCGAATGCGCACATCGTCGTATTTATCGAATTTGCCTATATTATTATTTTATTCTTCAATTCAAAAAATTAAAAGTCGAATAAATTAGATCTATTTTTTGATAAGTTATCATGGTGCTCTTCCGCACACCTAATTGTAGCGAGCTTGATAAAAATATTTTCAGGTGTACTTTCGAATGTTTACTAATTCGCATTATTGATTAATTAAAATTGTATAAGTCAAATTTCCTGAAATGGGCCACTAAAAATCAACTAGTCGATTTTAATATCATCTTTTGCAGATGGTTGAATGTTTCTATGTCAAAATTGATGTCCCCAAATATTTTTGGGTATTTTTTATTTTTGTAAAAATTATAAACAAATTAGTTTTAAGGCACATTTTGTAAACACTGTTGTAATTAGACTTCATTTATGGATTAATTCAATTTTTAAATATAAAAAAATATTTATATGTTACATAGGGGTGCATCAAAATTTTAGAATGACTTGGTTGGGGAAGGGGGGAAGGGGCAGCTTTGAACAGGGGCAGCTTTGAACATCGTTAATTAAAAATTGAATAAAACATTTTTCCAACCGCGAAATTTAAATTTAAGGTGGCAGCACGGCTGCCAACTAGTATCCGTCAACAGCTGTTTTATTTGTTATGTTAAACCTAACCTACAATTAATAATCGAATTTACGCTACAATTCTAAAATATTTATTTTTGGATGTAAGCATCTTACAGGTAAAATAACAAAAAATTTATTAATACATAAAGTGTCATCTAATCTTTATATCTTTCACCATCTAATTACAATAAAAAATTTCATTGTTATTGATTATTAATTAGTTTAAATAAATTAATTATCTCAAATATGCTATTGGGGCAGCTTTGAACAAGAAACGAGGGGCACGTTTGAATACTTATAAACCGAATTAATTTTAATTCTTATAAATTTTTCTATCTTTTAAATTGTTTCTAAAAAAAATATGCGATCTTTATTACGTGGTTATTAAGTAATTTTTTAATTTCGAGGTCAATCATGGTTCAAAATTATAAAAAAAAGCGGACAAGCAGTGCCAATGAAAATGACGTAAAAAAAGCGATAATCCATGTAATTAACAAGACGATGACACTACGAGATGCTGCAAATGTGTATGGGATTAATGTTGGGACCTTATTCTATCGCGTAAAAAATATCGTGAAAATAAAAAGCTAAGAAGTGACGAGTCTTCAAGACAAATATTTACAAATGCTGAAGAAAAAAAGTTGGAATCATATTTATTACAAAGTTCCAAAATGCACTATGGCTTAACATATAGACAGACAAGAATTTTAGCATAAAATATGCCATGGCTTTAAATAAATGTCCAGCTCAATGGCAAATAGAATGGATGAAATGTTTTATGAAAAAGCACGAAGTGCTGTCATTACGAAAACCCGAAAAATACTAGCCTTTCAAGATCTACAAGTTTCAATAAACATAATGTATCTAAAGTTCAGAATAATTATGAAGAGGTAATGATTTAACTTTGAAAAATAAGAGCAATAATATAATTTATGAGTTAAATAATAATAATTTATGTAGTGGTTTTATATATTGTTCAAACCTGCCCCAGGCCTGTTCAAAGGTGCCCATTAAGGGGGGCACCTTTGAACAAACTGACCTATTTTTATATTAATAATATAGCTTTGATTAAGGACTTTTTTTTTAATTAATGAAAGTGTATTATGAAGTAGAGTGATCAATGTATTGATTGAGACATAAAACATATTTTTTCGTTTATTACATTAAGAGTAATAAATAAATTAGTAAAAAGTGTTCAAAGGTGCCCCCCTCACCCCTATGTTAAAAAACAGGTTGGGAAATAAGAGTCAAAATTCGGAAAAAGTTAAAAAAAATTTTTTTATGTACAATGAAGTCTCTCATCTAGTCTAGTTTAAAAGTACTAAATTAGAAATGTGGTTTGTGGTAAAAATACCCTACTGTAATTGTTAATTAAAAGAAAAGCGAGAAGTGTTACATTTAGTTCAGTTTAATTAAATTAATATTATTTGTAGAGAGAAGAATAAGATAGACAAATTCAATTATTAAGGAGTATGTGCACTTTCAAGCGAAAACTTTTTCCGAATAGTAAATGTGAATTTGAAGGATTTGTTATTAATATAGTCTAATCTAATTAACACGAAGATGTGCGCGTTCGAGCGAAAAGTGGCACATTTCCGAGCGAGGGAGGCAAATGAAGCGCGACGCGGGCGGGGCGCTTCATTTTCCGAGATCGGAATGTGCCACTGAGCTCGAATGTGCACACTCCGCTTTTCGCCACGATTAACAATGATCAATTTACTTTAAAAAAATTCAAGTAATTCTAAAACCGCAGTTGCGCTCTCAAAATGTCTCCTTTGGGCTTCGCTTATTTTTCATAATTTTTTACTTTTTTCATTGCGAAATTGCCGTGAAATTAATTTGTATTTAAATATGGAAGCAAGAATGAAATTCTTAGGATTTTTTAATATTCAGTATCGTAATTGGCAATTTTTTGAAAACGGGACAATTAGGCCTCCCAAATGATTGCTTGGGATCAACAGGACAAATGATCTGAAAACGGAACAATCCCGTTCAAAACAGGAAGTATGGTCACATAGCTAAAATTAGGTTTTTTTTATACATTCAATTAACCGAATTTTCGACTATCCGAATGAGCTGCAACAATAATTAGTCCGGATAACCGAGTTTGCACTGTATAATTATGTTAATATTATTAAATAACTATTTTACGCAGTGTGTTATAGGTATGTAAATAATTTTTAAACATCTTTTTCTTTGTGTGCCGCCAAATTTTGAAATCGTTAAAAGTGTGCCGCAACAAAAAAAAGGTTGAGAATCACTGGCTTACACACACACACACACACACACACACATACACACACCTCTTCTCGTCCTGCCAAAATTATCGAAACTTTCCCTTCGCCAATTGGAATTCTATACTCAACTTTACACGTGCTGTGTATACTTGGGGGGGTTAAAGTTATGCAAGTTTGACAAATTACGACGATGATTAAGTGGCGTACTCGATCAATGTTTCCAAAATTGCGAAATTTATCGCGAACCTGAAATTTATTGCAATTTTCCTTTGGAAAGGGTAAAAGTCTGAAATTGCTCTCCCCCTTCTGCTATCGCCTATAAATTCGTAGAATTAAAAGAAAAATTGCAACATCTGTAAACACACACACGTGTCCAAAGTTGCCAATACAAATGAGCAAAAATCTATAAAGCGAACGAGAAAAATTAAATACAATATTTAAAGCTCAATAAATGTCGCCGTCAATTTCCTGTCGCATTAAAATTCCAAGTCGCTTTTTCAAAAAAGGTGCACACGCCATCTCGTTTTCGCTTTAGTTTTATTAAATAAAAATTCCGTCGAACTACCCCTCGAGTATTTATTATTGTTCAACAATTTCGAACAAACATTGCGTGCGCTTGTATAAATTTCGAATGCAAGCTTAATGTACATTTCTAGGGGTTGAATCGAGAATATTTAATGCGAACACAAAAGCTCTGTATCATAGTTGGTTTGTTAAATAAATAACAAACTACATTCCTATCGATTTTGAGGCTCGATGTGTGGAAGACTACCTAAAAATTCTATTCTTGTTTGCTCACGTTAAATCACTTCTACCGCAAATTATGAAACCGCAATTAAAAAGGGGACTGCGCCGGCGGCGGCGCGCCCCGCTTTTAGGAAGAAGGCTACCGTTACTTTTCTTTTGTATTTCGTCCATTTGCTTGACGTTATACTTCTTTTGGAGCGATGGGAGTAAAATTGTAGCAGGCGACGGAAGTTGCGCGCGCATAGCTAACGAAAAGTCGACAGTATGAAATTAGCCGTCTAAGAAAGTAAATTCTTGTGAATCATGCTTAAAACCGAGTGTGCATATTTGAGCTCAAAGTGGCACATTACCAGCTCGGAAATGTGCCACTTTTCGCGCGAATGTGCATATCTTCGTTTTTATTAAATATTTTCGATTTATATTTGGATTTATTGGATTAATTTTCTTACTTTTAAATCGAAAAATCAATTTTAGTGCAATAAATTCCATTAAAAAAATCTGGGGTTTAGTTTCAATTAAAAATACGGTCCTGTCATTTAAAATTAAGTATTTTTAAATAATTGATTTCTTTTGTATTGTGCTTTAAAACCGAGTGTTCACATTAGAGCTCAAAGTGGCACATTTCGATCTCGGGAAAATGAAGCGCGCCGCTCCGCGTCCCGCTTCATTTGCTTCCCTCGCTCGGAAATGTGCCATTTTTCGCTCCAATGTGCACATCTTCGTTTTTATTGATTATTTTTGATTTATATTTGGATTTATTGGATTAATTTTCTTACTTTAAAATCGAAAAATTAATTTTAGTGCAATCAATTGCATTAAATAAATCTGAGATTTAGTGCCAACTAAAAATACGGTCCTGCCATTTAAAGATAAATATTTTTAGATAATTGATTTATTTTGTATTGTGCTTTAAAGCGGAGTGTGCACATTCGAGTTCAAAGTGGCACATTTCGATCTCGGGGAAAATGTGCTTTCCTCGCTCGAAAATATGCCACTTTTTGCTCGAATGCGCACATCTTAGTATTTATTGAATTTATTTATGGGTGATTCTACGATAAGCGGTTTTGAAACCATAGAGAATGCGCCAATGAAGAAAATTCGAGTTTTTTTATTTAACACATATATTTAGATTTTTATCCCTTTTATCGATACATTCATGTAAGGGCAAATCAGTTTATACATATTTAGTTACAGACGCCCAAAGTAAATACATCGGCCAGGGTATAGACTAGCGCCTTTTAAGTGATAATTACAATAATTTGTATGTTACCTATACTAACACCATACCTTTCATTAAATCAACAAGTTTTACTTATGATATAAACTAAAAAAAAATCAGTAAAATCGGATTATAAACAAAGAAATTATCATTTATTTCTTATCATGCTCCTTTTCTTTTACCAGAATAACTTAAAACGTTTCTTGAGAATGTTGATATATATCTGGATTAGTTTGCACAAACATCTTATGATTCAAATTATCTCCCCTGGTCAGTGAGTATCTCCCTTGGTAGTTATTTTACCAGGAGAAGTACGGCGGGGGAGAGACGTTTTCGTAACAAATTTAAAATTTTTAATTGACATAAGTTAATATTGTACTAATAATATATCACACCTTAACTATTACAGTATTGTTGAATTTAGGCAGTAAATTCAAATAAATTAAGTGATTTTTATAAATTTTACGACTTGTCAGAGGAGAAAAAAACACTAAATATTTGCTCAAGTTTATCTCAATACATCACTAAAAATCGCATTTCAATTGGTTCAGTCGTTGTGGAGATTATCGTGCAGGCACCGACAAAAATTTTTCAACGATTTTATCACTGGTATAGATTGATTTTAATTTAACAGTCTAATTTTTGGCGTGAATATATTTAAAAAAAAATTTCAGACACTTCACCATTACAAACTTGTATAATGTACATTGAACGGTTATTAAATAATTTAATATCGAATATTCTTACTACGATAAACTCAATAAGGCAAATATGTTTTAGGTTTTTATAAGTTTGTTTCTACTTATTTCATAAAATAATAGCTTACTTTTTGGACTTTTTCTCTAGCAATTCTAATTTTATCCAAAATCTTAATTTACGTTTTTGCCGTAAGTCCAATCGTTTTGAAGAAAAATGCAAAAATAGATACAATTGACTGTAAGATTTTTTTAGCGGTGAGACCATTTAAGAGGGTATTTGGTCTAGAGGCATAACTTTTGGACGTTTTGTCAAGCTCAATGAAAAAAAACGAAAAATATTTTTATTATTCATTTTTTTACTACATATCTACTTATTAATATTTTGAAAACACAAAAAAAATTGCAAAAACATACAAAAATTAAATAAATTAGAAGCTGGGCAGTTGATTTAACAACTCTACACGCTCAAGTTTCAAGGAAATATTAATGAAAAAATCAAATATTAAGAAATTCTTTAAAAACTGGCATTCTTTTTAAAGTAAAACCTAAATACTGCACAGTTTTTTTTACCTAATATTTGACGTTTTGAGAAGCAACTAAATGGTCATGTTAGACATAACGCTTTCAATTTTTTACTTAATAACTAAGAGATATATCATTTACATATTACAATTGCGAGACCGTTTATACATAAGGCGTAATAATATTTTACAAACATGGCAATTTAAAACATAAACTTTTTCTTTTTAGATTCCGTTATGAAAAAGAATTTATAATGTCTTTGTCTAGAGATAAATCCTGAAAGACTTTACATATTTCCAATATTGAGACTTTTTAGTATAAAGCAAATTTAAAGATTTGTAGGGCATGCTAATTGTAATTTATAAACAAATCGATAAAAAAAATCCTAAAGGTCAAAGTCAATACGTATTTTTATTTTTGAAAACAAACGTTTAAATGTGTAGTCTTTATTAATTTTTTTGTGTAAAACACGTCTATTTATCAAAAATCGAAAATCGTACTTTTGTAAAGATACATCATTTCAATTTCTATAAAAAAATTTCATTAAATTATAAATATGCCTTATTTTGTAATTAAAAAATATTATAATAAAAGCACTAGAGAAAAAATAACAAACTACATTCCTATCGATTTTGAGGCTCGATGTGTGGAAGACTACCTAAAAATTCTATTCTTGTTTGCTCACGTTAAATCACTTCTACCGCAAATTATGAAACCGCAATTAAAAAGGGGACTGCGCCGGCGGCGGCGCGCCCCGCTTTTAGGAAGAAGGCTACCGTTACTTTTCTTTCGTATTTCGTCCATTTGCTTGACGTTATACTTCTTTTGGAGCGATGGGAGTAAAATTGTAGCAGGCGACGGAAGTTGCGCGCGCATAGGTAACGAAAAGTCGACAGTACGAAGTTAGCCGTCTAAGAAAGTAAATTCTTGTGAAGTATGCTTAAAACCGAGTGTGCATATTCGAGCTCAAAGTGGCACATTCCCAGCTCGGAAATGTGCCACTTTTCGCGCGAATGTGCATATCTTCGTTTTTATTAAATATTTTCGATTTATATTTCGATTTATTGGATTAATTTTCTTACTTTTAAATTAAAAAATGAATTTTAGTGCAATCAATTCTATTAAAAAAATCTGGGGTTTAGTTTCAATTAAAAATACGGTCCTGTCATTTAAAATTAAGTATTTTTAAATAATTGATTTCTTTTGTATTGTGCTTTAAAACCGAGTGTTCACATTAGAGCTCAAAGTGGCACATTTCGATCTCGGGAAAATGAAGCGCGCCGCTCCGCGTCCCGCTTCATTTGCTTCCCTCGCTCGGAAATGTGCCATTTTTCGCTCCAATGTGCACATCTTCGTTTTTATTGATTATTTTTGATTTATATTTGGATTTATTGAATTAATTTTCTTACTTTAAAATCGAAAAATCAATTTTAGTGCAATCAATTGCATTAAATAAATCTGGGATTTAGTGCCAACTAAAAATACGGTCCTGCCATTTAAAGATAAATATTTTTAGATAATTGATTTATTTTGTGTTGTGCCTTAAAGCCGAGTGTGCACATTCGAGTTCAAAGTGGCACATTTCGATCTCGGGAAAATGTGCTTTCCTCGCTCAAAAATATGCCACTTTTTGCTCGAATGCGCACATCTTAGTATTTATTGAATTTATTTATGGGTGATTCTACGATAAGCGGTTTTGAAACCATAGAGAATGCGCCAAGGAAGAAAATTCGAGTTTTTTTATTTAACACATATATTTAGATTTTTATCCCTTTTATCGATACATTCATGTAAGGGCAAATCAGTTTATACATATTTAGTTACAGACGCCCAAAGTAAATACATCGGCCAGGGTATAGACTAGCGCCTTTTAAGTGATAATTACAATAATTTGTATGTTACCTATACTAACACCATACCTTTCATTAAATCAACAAGTTTTACTTATGATATAAACTAAAAAAATCAGGTAAATCGGATTATAAACAAAGAAATTATCATTTATTTTTTATCATACTCCTTTTCTTTTACCAGAATAAATTAAAACGGTTCTTGAGAATGTTGATATATGTCTGGATTAGTTTGCACAAACATCTTATGATCCAAATTATCTCCCCTGGTCAGTGAGTATCTCCCCTGGTAGTTATTTTACCAGGGGAAATACGGCGGGGGAGAGACGTTTTCGTAACAAATTTAAAATTTTTAATTGACATAAGTTAATATTGTACTAATAATATATCACACCTTAACTATTACAGTATTGTTGAATTTAGGCAGTAAATTCAAATAAATTAAGTGATTTTTATAAATTTTACGACTTGTCAGAGGAGAAAAAAACACTAAATATTTGCTCAAGTTTATCTCAATACATCACTAAAAATCGCATTTCAATTGGTTCAGTCGTTGTGGAGATTATCGTGCGGGCACCGACAAAAATTTTTCAACGATTTTATCACTGGTATAGATTGGTTTTAATTTAACAGTCAAATTTTTGGCGTGAATATATTTAAAAAAAAATTTCAGACACTTCACCATTACAAACTTGTATAATGTACATTGAACGGTTATTAAATAATTTAATATCGAATATTCTTACTACGATAAACTCAATAAGGCAAAGATGTTTTAGGTTTTTATAAGTTTGTTTCTACTTATTTCATAAAATAATAGCTTACTTTTTAGACTTTTTCTATAGCAATTCTAATTTCATCCAAAATCTTATTTTATGTTTTTGCCGTAAGTCCAATCGTTTTGAAGAAAAATGCAAAAATAGATACAATTGACTGTAAGATTTTTTTAGCGGTGAGACCATTTAAGAGGGTATTTGGTCTAGAGGCATAACTTTTGGACGTTTTGTCAAGCTCAATGAAAAAAAACGAAAAATATTTTTACTATTCATTTTTTTACTACATATCTACTTATTAATATTTTGAAAACACAAAAAAAATTGCAAAAACATACAAAAATTAAATAAATTAGAAGCTGGGCAGTTGAGGGGGGGGGAGGAAAGTGCATTGATTTAACAACTCTACACGCTCAAGTTTCAAGGAAATATTAATGAAAAAATCAAATATTAAGAAATTCTTTAAAAACTGGCATTCTTTTTAAAGTAAACTCTAAATACTGCACAGTTTTTTTTACCTAATATTTGACGTTTTGAGAAGCAACTAAATGGTCATGTTAGACATAACGCTTTCAATTTTTTACTTAATAACTAAGAGATATATCATTTACATATTACAATTGCGAGACCGTTTATACATAAGGCGTAATAATATTTTACAAACATGGCTATTTAAAACATGAACTTTTTCTTTTTAGATTCTGTCATAAAAAAGAATTTATAATGTCTTTGTCTAGAGATAAATCCTGAAAGACTTTACATATTTCCAATATTGAGACTTTTTAGTATAAAGCAAATTTAAAGATTTGTAGGGTATGCTAATTGTAATTTATAAACAAATCGATAAAAAAAATCCTAAAGGTCAAAGTCAATACGTATTTTTATTTTTGAAAACAAACATTTAAATGTGTAGTCTTTATTAATTTTTTTGTGTAAAACACGTCTATTTATCAAAAATCGAAAATCGTACTTTTGTAAAAATACATCATTTCAATTTCTATAAAAAAATTTCATTAAATTATAAATATGCCTTATTTTGTAATTAAAAAAATATTATAATAAAAAGCACTAGAGAAAAAAATCAACAAAATTTTAATCAAAATGAGCAGTAATTTTCCTTAAAAAGCGCAAAAACAATATTATTTTTTGGTCAATGAAAAACATAAAATAACCATTATCTCAGTCTGTAATTTTTCTAAAACGCAAAACAAAGCCATTCATAACAAACTTTCCACAAAAACACTTCCAAAATTGGTAAATTAATGACGCCGACATTTTATCAGAAAACTTAACAACACCTAATAAATCCGGAACGCTCTTTAAATATGTTTTTTTAGAAATTAGCAAAAAAAATTAATCGAAAAATCCACCAGGAAAGAAGAAGAAACGAAAGTTAGAGTCAAAGCGCGAAAAGTAATAAACTGAGATTTACTTTTTTCGTTTGCCAACTTGTCGACCTTTTTTAAGCTCTTCTTTTTTGCTTTTAACGTGGAGTTGTTTTTTAATTTGCGTGTTGAGCTTCCAGTTACAATTTAAAGGAGGAGGAAAAACGCATATCCATAGAAAATAATTTGTTTTCATCTGCGTGTTTCCTTATTCTTTTTTATTTTTAGTGGTTCCAAGAATCGATATACTTAACAAATCCCCATTCGACTTAGGAAGACCAATTTCACGAGAAGGGTTGATATATACCTTCGAAAGCCATTTAAATTGAATGGAAACACAAATGGGAGTACGTGGAGTAGTTTAGTGAAAGATTTAGATCATTTCCATATTGTCCTTAAATCTACAAAGCAGGATTTAATACTTTTTTTTAATGAGAAATACATCCCCGCCAAAAACAGAAGTGAAAGATTTTTGACTGAGAAGCAACCGTATGTACAGTAGAACCCGCTTAAGACGATCACGTTTTACACGATTTTTCGCTTAATACATGTTTTCGTGTTAGTTCCTGCAATTGGACGCATATTTTCATACATTTTCCCACGCTTAATACGACTCGTCTTTCCGCGTAATACGTCTTAATCCTTGACATACAAAAAAACCCGAATTTGATGAATCCGAAAAAAACTATTAATTTGGCTCAACTTAACTGTTATGAGCATACACAAATAACATAAAATAAACAATTAATAGTTTTACAATATTTTGAAATATGTAGAGCAGTGTTTCCAATCTTTTTTTAACATTCCCCACCTAAGTTATTCTAAAATTTTGATGCATATAATATATAACATATAAATATTTTTTTATATTTAAAAATTGAATTATTCCATAAATGAAGCCTAATTACAACTTGTTCAAGACACAAGATTTAGGTTTTAGCAAGAAATCACTAAGAAATTATTAAGAAAAAGAAACAATAAGTAAATTTTAAAAACATAAACTAAAAAATATTTTTATATCGATAGCTCGAATTTTTGATAACGCGAATTATTTTTAGTTTTACTTCAACTTCGACCTATCGAGGTTTGACTGTATTTAATTTTATAAATTTAATATTTCTGAACAATTAAGATAAATTATTTATTGAGTTTTTTCCAATATCAATTTTATTTGAGTAAATTAATGATCTTCAAAGTTTTTTTGAAAAACCACAAATTCTGTATTTACTCTATTTGAGTTTTCTGAAAATACATAATAATTTTTTCATCAAAATTTCCTTTTAAATTTACCGAATGAAGTTTTGTTTTATTCAATTTGTGTTATACAAAAAAAATTGATAATTAAAAATTTCTAGAGTTCTTAAATATATTTTAAAAATTTTCAAAGTTATTAATTTATTTAATTTGAGTTGTCTAAAACCTTAAAATAATTTATTCTTCGAGTTTACTTTAATAATTTTGCTAAATGTTTAAAACTGAATTTCATTCTATGTAAAAAAAACCGGTGCATGTACTTATGTACGCACGTTAGAAGTAATACTTCTTTGGCGCGACTAAATTAAATATAACAACGCGCTATGTTGCGCTTGTGTATAGCTAGACCAGTGGTTATCAAACTATATGGTACTGCGCATATGTCGTTTTATTTGAATACATTGCTATTTCCTTTTTAAATCCAAAAAGAAATTTAAAACAAATTGAATAAAAACGAAGATGTGCGCGTTCGAGCGAAAAGTGGCACATTTTCGAGCGAGGGAAGCAAATGAAGCGCGACGCGGAGCGGCGCGCTTCATTTTCCGAGATCGGAAATGTGCCACTAACTCGAATCTACACTCGGCTTTAAGCACACTTTACAAGAATTAATTTACTCTCTGGACATTTCGCAATTAAATATTACAGAATTATATTAATAACAAAATTCCCAAATCGCCAATTTTGTGCCTTTTAACAAAATTATTGTTAAAAACAAACCTTTTTCGGAACATAAAATTGAATACAGTTCTTGACGTCTTAGAGACGTCAAAATCTACAATGACACCCTAAACAATTGACGTCTCCTAGACGTCATTGTATGTCAAGGGGTTAATATTGTTTCACGCACACATGCTCCTGCGCATCAGTCTCTCAGAATATTAGTCGTTTGTTTTAGATCTTCTACTAAAAACTTTTTGTGTACGTTTATTCAAAAACTGTGAACAATAACACGAAAAGCGTTATCGACTTCAAGAGAAACTAAAGATTTTATACAAAAAATCAAACACATTTGGTAGTGAAACTACAATTACCGATTTCTAAGTTACCAATCACTTTAAAGAATAGTAAAATGCGTATTGGATAAATGAAAAGACAAAGGTTGAAGATAAGAAAGTTTGACACATTTGAGCGAATTTTAGTAGAATAGCGGCCCCATACTATGCAAGAAAACACGTGGAATTTTCAAAATACTGATTTCGTTGCTTTTACACGGAAATGAATGTATGGCGTTTGACACCGTACTAGAAGCGCGGTCTAGCGGTGAGTGCAGTGTTGCCAGAATATTTTTCGAGAAACCACTAGTGGCGACTCTAAAACTACTAGAAAACTACTAGCGCTCACTCGAAGTTGAACTAATTCAAATAATGAAAAACTACAAAAAAAAAGAAAGGTAAGCAAAAAAAGTGTAAATATTCAGATAAAAAACTATTGTTTTTTTCTTTTTTACTATGTTACTATGGTACCATTATTTGATTTACTGTCTTTACCGTTGGAGGATATTTACCACTAAAAAACCACCAGCAACTAAAAAAATTTTCCTACTAAAGGAGGAGTAAAACTACTAGTTTTAGTAGTAAAACTACTAAGTTGGCAACACTGGGTGAGTGCCGTAAGTATGGAATTACGCACTCTGGTGGATAACGCCATACTTTTGGTATTTGTGGTAACCCGTATAGTAAACAACGCCATACCTATGGCACCCGTTGCCATAGTACTAGTAGGAACAGAATTGTGATAAACGCCGTACATCTCTTTGCGTGTAACGGTGTGATTGATTGTTTTAAAAATTCACACAATCCAAGAGCTCATTCGGAATAATACTACCATTCAAAATGAAGGTGACATTGGTAAAAGAGTACCTTTCGATATTGTCAAACGCTCATTGTCAGACGTTGGCAGCAGTAAACGATTTAAGATGATACATGTCTTTATTAAATTATAGTAAAAATATACTTTAAAAATTGAATTATATTAAAAATATATACAGAGTGTTTACGATTAGCTGTCAGAGGCAAAAATTGGTAGTGGGGGTAATTTTTTAGAAGATTCAAGGTTAACGTATGGCCTTGAATAAATTAATTTTTTAATAAAAACATTGAACAATAAATAAAGCCTGAGGAATGAAATAATCGTCAACAATCTTTAAAAATTTAAAAGATTCAGTTTCTATTGTTTTATAAATAGGAAAAAGCTAGCAGTTTCAAAACGGTTTTTGTGGAAAAAATTAAATTTTTGATACTTTTCCATACAGGATTGTTTTGATGTGTTTCTTTTGAAAACGTCTTCTATTAATTGTCTTTAACCACCCTTTTTTGTCCCTGATATATCTTTTAAAACACCCTGTATGTATTTTTATTTTCGGACAACCTTACAAGATCGCAATAAACGGGTTCTACTGTATTTCCAAGATAATCAAAGAGATTATTTTTATCGGAACACCGGTTAAAAAAAATTGAGTTAAAATTTAACGTAGCTTAAATATTTTTCTTTACAAACGAAACTGACTTTCGCCCCCTTTTAACTTAATTGAGGGCTTTAAGGGACTTAGGGAAATTGATAAAAATAAGAGTAAGACTCAAGGGATGTAACTGTTAGATGGAACGTTAGATGAATGCGTTTTGGTTGGTATTCTTTCCTTTTTAGCAAAAATAAGGGTTGATTTTTGATGCATTAAAAATGTAACGTAAATCAAATGTAAACCTCGGATTTCGGTAAACGTTTCTTGATGGTTCTTAGGAAAAGTCCATTGTAAAAATTCTAAACGCGCAAAATATGAAACGTTCTGCGTTTCGTTTATGACTGTTATTAAGGGCGGAAAATCTTTTTTAAGAGCAAGTCAAACAAAACGGAGCTGTTTTAATCTGAGCCGTTTTCGTTTGATACAAGATTTTCGGAGAAAGTGGAAAACTCCAATAAAATATATTTACAAAGTTTTATTAGTGTCGAGGAAACTTGACCTATGATAATGGGGTTTGTCATAACGGCGGTGATTTGTAGGACTTGGGAAGTTCTTACCCCTCAAACTGAACGGCCATAATTCTTAAGGGCGCCAGGCGTAGAGCGAAGAAAAAACCTACATTTCGCTTTTGTTTACATTCTTCGGGCAATCTTCTGCGAAGGGGGATGATTTTTATAATGCACCTCGTATTCGCAATTTGGCAAAGAATAGAAAATTGTTATCCTTATTGACGCCGTTTGGCTTCGGTTTTTGCAATTACTGTCAAGTCTTTTCTCTCGTCTGTTTTAGTAATGGAAGTTCAGTTTTATGCGACTTAAAATCGAGTTATAATTAATTACTTCGCTTCCTTTGTTGATGCATCGAATTACTTTGTTGTGGCGAATCTACACCGCATTCCCTCGTATCAACTGATTAAATTCTAATCCATCCCTTTCATCAAACAATTTACACCTTTGTAACCGTCTAATTATATCTGTTAATCATTAAATACAATAACTAATTAGGGAATAATGTATAACTTTTCGTAAGCCGGTTACATCAACTGCTTTTCGTGAATAACATTATCTAAAACGTAGATATTTTTTTTCATTCATTTATTTTTGTCACAATTTTTGAAACTGAAACATTTAATGTAATAGGTATACGAGGCAATAGTAAAGTGGTTGTTTTTCGCATGTCCGAATATTGTATAGTTTCGTCATTCCTTTCTGCACGTGTGTGGAAAGTGTGTACTTTCGCTTTTCTCTCTTCCATTTTTTCCCCTTCTGTATCCTAAAACACTGTAGTAGATCAAATTAAAGGATTATTCAAAAATTGCGTTCTTTCCCAAGAATTAACATTGGCCCCTGTTAATTTTTTTGGCAATCTTACGCACCGATATACGGGTTTTTAGAATTTAAAAAAGTTTTTACAGATTTGTTCACAAATAACCGAGCTACGATTTTAAAAGTAGAGATTTAAAAAAAAATTTATTACAAGTTCGAGTTCATTTCGAAATTTTTAAATAGCGCGCTTATAATTTTTTAGGTCTATGCCAAACCAAAAAGTGATTATTTGATCATTTAAAAGTTCGTCGTGGAACATAGCGGATATCAGACAAATAGGTACAGAAACTTAACCGGGTGATACCTGATACCTGAACAATAAAAGTTTGTGTACAATATGGCCTAAATCTAAAGGGTTTCGAGAGCAAGAAATTTTATTTTTTCAGTAAAATGCAACACTGCATCGTGTCGATACGCTCTTAAAAGTTACAGAAGTCATTTAGTTCGTGCTTCATTGCTAATTTATTTTATTGTTTAAATATTATGTCTCCCAATAAATGTCGATAAAGATTGTTTATTGTACATTTATTTTATTGTTCAGATATCATGTTTCAGAATAAATGTGCAGAACTTTGTTATTATAGACATATTATGTTACCCGTGAAATGGTTAAGATAAGCAAGCTTTATTTCACATTTCAAGTTTTAGGCATTGTTGCCAAATTTATCTGCTCTATTTCAATTCAAATTTGATATGCGATTTCTATGGTTTTTTGTTGTTTTTTTTTATTTCTATATATGGCTTTAATGGCATCGTTATAACAGATTTCAACAAAAATTTTCGAAATATTCTAAATAATAAGGTATTTATTACCATAACCAAAAAATATTATAGTATGTATTTATTCAGTTTAGAGTCATTTATAATTGGATTAAGTTTCGCAGTGCTTGTTCGTCTGACAGGTTGTATTTTACTGCTGCACAGATTACATAACACAAATAATCGAAAATATAAATTTCGTCAAACTAATCTTATTAAAAGAAAACTGAACTCCAAAAATATACGAGATATCAAAAAGTAACGACGATAACGTCGAGTTGGCCTTAAAAATAGATAAAATGTTTTGAAAGTTTTATTAGAGCGACGTGTCAACTTCATTGCATATGTACATAGTATGCGAAAAGTTTCCAAGTTTGATTTTTAATATTTTATTCAAAATCGATAGCAATCAAATAGTTTTGTTTTACTAAATAATTCACGAGTAGAAACCGATTAAGACAACAAGTATTAAGTTATCTAATTTTACTACTTCCATTAAATATTAGTGTATAATATCGACAATAAAGTTTAAACCCGTTTTCAATTTAAAGAGTTGTTAAAAAAATAAAAACTTTGAAAACATAATTGCGACAAACTCTGATTCGTAAATAATAAAATACATATTGAGTTTTTCATTTTATAATGCATATCAAAACCGGAGACTTTAATTTATTTTTGATTCTTGAATAATTTACAAATGACAAAGTTAGGAATTTTTCGTTACCACTTTTTATGACAAAAATAACATTTTCTTTACTAGGAAAGTTTTCAAAACAATCTACCGTTACTTATTTCAAAATAGTACGATATCAAATTTAAATAATAAAAGGAAATTAATGGCGAAATAAAAACCGACTATATTTTTGCCAATGGCTATCCTATCCTTTATATGTCTTTCTTTTCACTAATGATATTCTACACGAAAAGAAATGTATGGTATTTATCACTGTACTAGTTGCGTGCTCTAGCGACGAGTCTCATAAGTATGACGTTATTTACTATACAGCATGGTAATAAACTCCACACTTATAAGACGCGTTGCGACCATATTCAAAACCAGTATGGTGATAAACACCATACATTTCTTTTCGTGTACCGTGTGATTCATAATATTTCTTTTGATGTTCTATACATATTTAACTACATGGTTTTTTTCGTTAAAAATGTTTTAATAGTTTTTTCAATTTATAAACGTCTTAACTTTTTCTTATACTATTAAACTGTAAAAGATCAATATCACTTCCTTGTAAATTCCAAGTTTTATTAATTTTTAAAAGAAATAAATTATTATTAAGTGAATGTCGAACAAAAAACTTGAAAGAAAGGAATCTGATTATATATAATTTTATAAAAAACTATTTTTTTAATTTAATGACTAAATAATATTATTAAATTTCAAATTCTGCAATTATGTATTGGTTTATGGCACATTTGTATTACATTATTTATTTATTAATCATAATGTTCACGTCCAATATCTTATAATATGTTAATGCTCTCTGGAATTGGACACAATAAAACAACAAATTGTTAACTTTTTTTTCATTTTTTTTCATTTTGACACATGTAGAATTATTGAGTTTAATGGTTAACTTCCTTTTTGTGTTGTTAAGTTGCTTGATAAAGTTTCAATAAAGAAACGAAACGTTGCAAGTTAACAATTTGTTGTTTTATTGTGTCCAATTCCAGTGAGCATTAACATATTATTTATTTATAATAGATATTTGTATAAATAACAACTGGCCGTTACTTATAAGGAAAAAAACAGCCTTTATTTAAATATGCCAAATGGTGACAATATAATTTTAAACCTGAGAAAATAATAGGGTATAACATCTAGTGAGTGACCGATTGATTGCATCGAGAGCTATTTTGATATAAAGAAATACATAATAAATTAATAAACCCAAAACAACCGTTACAGTTGAAAAGAGATATTATTATCGTTTATGAATTAATGACAACATTGTCGCAATTTTGTCATAATCGTTGTAAAATTAACTAAAAAGAGTATAAAATGAGGCGTCCAGTGAATAAATACTTTCGTCTAAAAAATGGCCGGGTATAGCCCAGTGAATGACCTATTAATTGATTCAGCTATTAAAAATGTATAATTCATAAAATTTTGTAAAATTTGTTTTAAACACTAGGTAATAAGTAATTAGTACATATGTGTATAAAAAAAGTTTAACCTTTAACGTTATTCAAATTACCATTATTTTTTAACTTCTTTTACGGTACGAAGACTAGGGTCTTAATTTGTTAAATATAAATATTTTTTCGTTTTTTTCAATTGTAGCTCAATTTTCTTTTCTTTTCGACTTTTAATCTATTTTTTCTTTTATTTTAATTATTGCTTTCTTTTATTTTTCATTTCTTTTGTTTTGTTTTTCTTGCAATACTTATGTAATGCCATAAACAAATGACAATATTAATGTCTTAAAATAGTCGGTCATTTACTGGCTGAGTATTACAATTAACAAACCAGTGAATGACCGACATAAAATTAATCAAAATTAATTATTTAATAAAGTTAAAACTTTTTAAATAATTTTTTACTTTATTAAATTATTATAAATCAAGCGATTGATAAAAAACGAATAGGATCGTTAAAATACATACAGTAAAACCTCAATTATCCGGACCTCAGTTATACGAATTCACGATTATCCGGATTGTCAAGCGCGTTCGGACTCGATGCGAAAATTAAACCTCGGTATTTCTTACTAAATATTTTATTATTTTATTTTCTATTTTGCACTAAGCAGTGTTTTTTTGCTTTGTTCACTTTAAGATAATGTGCAACTGTTTTATTTAGTGATTAATATTTGTTGCGTTTTTGTAAACATATACCTAACAATTTGACCAAGTTTTTTCTTGTTAAAACGAAACTCTTTGCAATTGTGCTTAAAGCCGAGTGTGCACATTCGAGCTCAAAGTGGCACATTCCGATCTCGGGAAAATGAAGCGCGCCGCTCCGCGTCGCGCTTCATTTGCCTCCCTCGCTCGGAAATGTGCCACTTTTCGCTCGAATGCGCACATCCTCGTATTTTTTGTATTTGCCTATATTATTATTTTATTCTTCGATTCAAAAAATTAAAAGTCGAATAAATTAGATCTATTTTTTGTTTGAAAAAAATTAGATATTTTATTTCTTTTGATAAGTTATCATGGTGCTCTGCCGCACACCTAATTGTAGCGAACTTGATAAAAATATTTTGAGGTGTACTTTCAAATGTTTACTAATTCGCATTTGGATTAATTAAAATTGTATATGAGTCAAATTTTCTGAAGTGGGCCACTAAAAATCAACTAGTTGATTTTTATATCATCTTTTGCAGATTGCTAAAGGTTTATATGTCAAAATT
Organism: Sinopyrophorus schimmeli; assembly: GCA_036325965.1. Lineage (NCBI taxonomy): Eukaryota > Metazoa > Arthropoda > Insecta > Coleoptera > Elateridae > Sinopyrophorus > Sinopyrophorus schimmeli. Next base: position 176,487 of record JARFIZ010000194.1, read on the forward strand.
AATGTCTCCAAATATTTTTAGATAATTTTCATTTTTGTAAAAATTATAAACAAATTAGTTTTAAGGCACATTTTGTATACACTGTTGCAATTAGACTTCATTTATGGATTAATTCATTTTTTAAATATAAAAAAATATTTATATGTTACATAGGAGGTGCATCAAAATTTTAGAATAACTTGGGTGGGATATGTTGGGAAATAAGAGTCAAAATTCGGAAAAAGTTAAAATATTTTTTTTTCATGTACGATGAAGTCTCCCATCCAGTCTAGTTTAAAAGTACTAAATTAGAAATATGGTTTTTTGGTATAAATTCCCTACTCTAATTTTTAATTAAAAGAAAAGCGAGAAGTGTTACATTTAGTTGAGTTTGATTTATTAATATTATTTGTAAGAGAGAAGAATAAGATAGACAAATTCAATTATTAAGGAGTTTGTGCACTTTCAAGCGAAAACTTTTTCCGAATAGAAAATCTGCATTTGAAGGATTTGTTATTAATATAGTGGAATCCAATTAACACGAAGATGTGCGCATTCGAGCGAAAAGTGGCACATTTCCGAGCGAGGGAAGCAAATGAAGCGCGACGCGGAGCGGCGCGCTTCATTTTCCCGAGATCGAAATGTGCCACTTTGAGCTCGAATGTGCACACTCGGGTTTAAGCACAATTACAAAGCGTCTCGTTTTAACAGGAAAAAACTTGGTTAGGTATATATTTACAAAAACGCAACAAATATTAATCACTAAATAAAACAGTTGCACATTATGTACTATTCCCATTCAAAGCAATGAAAATGAAAATAAAACCAATTAAAAATAGTTTTTTTTTTCGCTATGGATACATGAAATTTATGAACCCATTTCAAAATTAAATAAAACAACTTATATCACCCAAAATTTAAAATAGAAGGTAAATCATTTCTTTAAGTCGTTTCCTAGCAGTTACAATTGAGACGGCTAGCAAAGTAGAAATATTAGTAGATTTTTCTCGAAAACGGAAAAATAAATGGGAAAATCGTTACATAAAATGTTTACACACATCCCCGGCTAGAAATACATAAATATTTCATAAATCATCGAAATCCATCCATCTTCAGCAAATGTAAATTTTATGTTTTCTCGAAACTATTAAATTCGAAAATACACACATTTAGAATTGGCCATCGTAATATTCGGTGCTCGCTTTTAAAGTGACATTTCAATATTTGCTTTTAACAATGGAAGAATAAGTGTTCGACATGTTTCGATTTAAATTTCCTTTCCTATGAATATTTCATTAGGGCTCGAATTGTTTTCAGAAGTTTGCGATTTTGAAATTGAAGGAGCAAATAGTCTTTGCTCGCCGTTTTTGTTCGAGCAAACGGAAGTAATGTCCACCCTTTGTGGCAAAATTAAACCCTTAAACACTCCGAACAAATAGACCAACGTTTGTAGACTTATCCCGAACGCAAATGCCCACTGCAAATACGTTAAAGCCGAATAGCCACGTTAATTAAATAAATAAATGAGTATCGCTAATAAAATAACGACGAAATAAATTTGAATATAAAAAAAGAAATCTCATTTGCAGCTTCCGTGTCCGACATAAATTCAATTTTAAATCGTCCTTTTTATGTACTCGTTTGTAATTTATTCAATATGTAAACTTGTGCTGTTATTTTTCTGCGATTTTTATTTTTCTCCGACGTGGAAACATTTTACGAAGTTACAATTTCCGAGGCATAGTTAACTTTGATTCGAAGACCAACTTATTACAATGTACTCGATTTTAAAAATGTTTTAATGAAGTTATGATTCAATTTAAGGAGGTTGAGGTGGGATAGTCCCAACCAAAAATTTCGAATTTTGTCATTCAGAAATGTTTTGTATTAAATGATTAAAAATGATTATGAGACTATCCATATTTATTATTAGGATTTATTACAATTATCGAAAAATTTCTAACGTTAGAAATGTTGTTTATTTAATTGTATTAAATCATTTTAGATGAATGGATTAACTTTTGTATGTTTTGTAACAAGCTTATAGAAAAAAATATATGAAAAATAGAGATTAATTATATTTTATTTAATTTGAAATATTATAGAAGAAAATAATCTAACAAAAATAAAAGAATTAAAATAAATAATTTTAATAGTTAAAAATAAAGTAATTAATTCAAAATGAAAATTAAAAATCTCAAAATTTCAGTGTTTCGAAACGGCAACACTTTAACGTCATTTACTGTTGGCTCTACTGATACGCTAATATATAGATATATTTCATTTCGGGGTTACTTATTATTACATATTACTTATTATTACATATTACTTATTATTTCATATTAATCTATAGTTGTGCTAAAAACAATTATTCAAATCTCAATATGAATATGTTTGAGTTATATTGGATTTTAGTTTAACTTATTTATTTATATTGTTACTTTTATAAATGCAATTTTCAACATAAATACTTTATTAATGAAATAATTAAAACAAATACTTTAAATTATTTATCTCTATTTTATTAATAAAAAAAATACCCATTGCAAATCTATTATTAATTAAACTTAATATTATTTACATGTAAGTACCATATGTTTTAATTACATAACCTTAAACCATACAATTTAATATATTTCAATTTTTTGTCATTATTGCTAAATACAACGTTGCCGTTATTTCAGACATTAAATGTAAATCATTCACAAGTACCCCAATAATTGTTATTTTTCATAAGGTTAATTAAATTTTAATTTTTTTTAAAATCTTCACAAAATTTCAATGTTCAACATTTTTACATTTTGATTTGATGGCATTTTTGTTCAATTTTTAATAGCAAAAAATGTGTCATTTCCATATCACATTGACGAGTCCTCCATTAGACAACATGTATTAATAATTTAGATTTATATTTAAACAGGCTTCCTAAAAACTTTAATATTTTGATAGAAAATTTCTAAACCAATTAATCTAACGAAATAAATGTGTAAAAAATAGTTTTCATATTTTACGTTTAACGCTTCAATCTCCTTAACAAGATCAATCTTTTTTCGAATCGAGCGCTCCAATCGAGAATCTTGATTGGACAATTAAAGCAGTAACTATAGTGACGTTGTAAATTAACCTATTGGGATTCTCATTTGAACGATACCATCTTTAAATTGTGTTACTAGGGCAACAGTTTGTTGCAATATTTCATGAACTCTTGCTACTTATAAACTACGGCATTTCTCTTACCCTTAAAGAGAAATCTTTTGGCAAAAAATAATAAATTTAAATATTTATATTAATTGGAGGTTAGAAAAAAAACCGTCTGCGTTTAGTTTTTAACTGTAAACTTTTAAATATTGGTGTTTAAAATTAAGTGTATTTGTTTGAAACAATTTAAAAAATGAAAGAAGTAATATATAATCCGATGTCAGAGAAGAGCTTTTTAATCCTATAGTTATATATCCTTCTTTTTTAACAAGTCCAAAAAAAAAAGTCTTTGAAGTGTTTTTGTGTTCGGAAGAAACTTTATAAACTTTGCCATTTTGTTGAACAAAATCAAATCAGTACAACCCGCACAAATTTCTTTTTTTTATAGTTTATTAGAAACGACAGTTCGAAATTTTTCCGGAGAAAAATTTATTTGGTTTTCCCTTGGCAAAAATAAAATGGTGCGTTCGGCAAATTAAAATTTACGAATTAATTGAAGTAATTTGCGAAGTTAAATTGCCGGCTTTTGCGGTTTGATTCGCGACTAAATTTCGGTCCGTTTTGTCACGTGTCTTGCTAGTGGAAATTTTCAAAGTGGTTAAAACTAAATCCCGGCTTTGATGGTCTCATCTTCCAAATTAAACACAATTCCAAAATGTGCAAACTTCTCCTTTGGTTTCCTTTCAACGGAAACTTGCTCGAAAATTTCCAAAGTTCGTGCATAGTTTTCACGTTCAGATCACAAAATTGTTCGCAACCTTTTTTTTTGCGTACTAACCCAACTCTAAGAGAGACACGCATGTAAAAAAATTGGGCGCATAAAAATTTATTGGAGCAAAAAATGCAGACTCACCGCCACCGAAAATCATCCAAAAAGTAACTCCAAAATAGACGCACTGCATTTCTCGGCAAACTTGCGTCGAAACTTTTCGAATGAATCGCGAGAGCGTGTTGTTTAAGGGATGAAATGCCAAAGGACGACAGCGGTCCTATTGAAGCAGCACGCAGGACTGAAGCGTTTTGCTGGAAACTTTGAATGTCGTTTATTTGGGGGCGGCTGCGCTCAGGTTTGTCGCACAAAGGTGGAAAAGGGGTTGATGTAAATAATTGCAAGTTTTTCACTTATATAACTTTTGAAATTCTGCGGAAGAACGTTGGTCGCTTATGTGATCTACAATATATCGAATGTGCTTTGCTTTTATGGATGTCAGACTTAATTTTATGGGTCGTTAGTTCACCCTTCGTTTCAAATAAGTTTTGCAAGAATAAATAAAATAATTCGCGTCTTTATAAAAATAGTTAAGATTTATTTCTGTTATGCATTTATTATTATAAGATTAAGTTAGCTGGCTAAGAAAGTAAATGAATTATTGTGAATCGTGCTTAAAACCGAGTGCGCACATTCGAGCGAAAAGTGGCACATTTCCGATCTCGGGAAAATGAAGCGCGCCGCTCCGCGTCGCGCTTCATTTACTTCCCTCGCTCGAAAATGTGCCACTTTTCGCTCGAATGCGCACATCCTTTTATTTATTGGATTTGGCTACATTAACCTTCTCTCTTCCCAATCAAGAACATAAATTCAGATTTTCTATCTGAAAAATTTTTTTAGAGTTTGTTTTACTTATAATAACTGTTTACTCTTTTAAGCTGAATTAGTGAAAAATCACTAATATTTGTTAACACTAAAAATTTTCAATTGTGATATAGTGAATATTCACTTTTTTTAATTCGTAGAAAAAACTACATTTTAAATTAGTAGAAATTCGGCTAATTCAATTAGTGGAATTGCTCATTAATTATTAGTCAGTTTTTTTTTAAATCTTCTAATTTTGCGTTTTATTACAATATCAATAAGGTGTCCAAATTTCACTAATTTTGAACTTGCCGTTTTGTGACTTTCGATTTGAAAATATCAATTTTTTTTTAATATTTTGGATACTTAATCTACGATTTTTTTTTAGATTTGCCAAAATTAAAAAACGTGGGGTATAATTCCACTTTAACATTAAGAATTACTAATTCACTAGTGGTCCCAATTCAAATTCAAAAATTTTCTAGTGAATTGTAGGGGATCAAATTTTGAATTAGTGAAAAATTTGTTGATTTTGTTTTAGAGAGTAAAAGCACTAAATCATGGATTTGGTATTTTTGGTATAAGGAAACCTGTTGTACCTTGGTCCTTTTGTACCTAGGGCACCTTTATTTTTTTTAATATTTGCAGGCTTTCGTTACCCATAACTTTCGATATTTTAAATGCCACATTGACAGACAATAACGTAAAGTTAGCAGCAGCTGGCCAATGTACTTTGTTAATGTATGAGATCAATTGAAATTTTTAATCAAAAAAAAGTAATTTTTTTTTAATTCTTTTTACTTAAATATTTTATTGATTTTGATTACCTAATAACTAATAACATCGTACTAGAAAGATTATTTATGAATGTTTGCATAGTAGTGGTCTGATTTTGGCACAGCATAATCTTCAATTTTATTTTTGAGTTTAAACATCAAGGGTTGGTGTGTTGTACCTTGGTCACTGTCAATAAATTGTACCTTGGCCCTAAGATCAACGTGCAATAAATAAAAATTTAGATATACCTTTGTTATAAATTCTTATTTTTTTTATTTTGCTTCAGATAATATGCCTCGCAAATCTAACAAAAAAATTAAAGTTTTGCAAAGTTAATCATTAAGTATGTGAAATTTTAGTATACGAGAAAAGTTTCGTTAATTTTTGAAACAATTTTTACGTCATCTCAAAGAAGAATATTAGTAGTTCTTATAATCCAAAAATAAATATATAGTTTTCATAGAACAATGGGTTTTATTTTGCTTAATGTGAATAGAGCTAAGAAACATCATCTCTGTTGTACCTAGGCCATAGATCCACTAATTTTTAAATCTTATAGCAATTTGAGTAAACGGTTCGTAATGCTTTCAAATATTTTATGATGAATACCTTATTAATGCCTCACTACGATGCAATTCATTTTATCAACAAATTATTACAAATACAATTTTAAAAAATTTCAAGTGAAAAAAGAGCCAAGGTATAACAGGTTCCTCTACATATAATCGGGTAATTATTAATTAAATGTAATTTAAAGTAGATTATTGTGAATTATGCTTAAAACCAAATGTGCACATTTGAGCCCAAAGGGGCACTTTCCGATCTTGGAAGAATGTGCCACTTTTCCCTCGAATGCGCACATTCTAATATTAATTGAATGTATCTACAATAGTTTTCTCTCTATCAACTTAAACAATTAAATTTAGTGCAATAAATTACGAGTTTATATTTGGAAAACGTTAAAGCGTTTACTTTTTTAGATAAACGTTTAAATGCCTTAAATCCTATTCAATATTTCTAACAAAGTAAAGTCTTGATAGAAATGCAGTTTAAAATTTTTAATTTTTTTTTTTTTTAATAATAAATTAACTCAAAATGGCACATTCTTATCTCGTGAAAATGTGTCACTTTTCTCTCAAATGTGTACATTTTTTTATTAATAGCATTTGTCTATATTAAGACTTTTCTGTCAAATTAAGGAGTAAATTTTATCCCAGCGTTATTATGACAAAGCAAGTTTTGCAAAAGTATTATATTTAAAAAATTTGGTACCAGCCCGGCTGTGCACTGGTATTGAAAGTCCATTGGTCTCCACTAAAATTCCTTTTATTTTAACGGGATAATATACAGCTTATGTCCACTCTGAAGGTCTATTCTGAATATTGTTAAAAGAATTTTTGAAATTGGATGCTTAGTCTCGGAGATTACCTCATACATCAAAACTTACAAACTTAGCTCTTTATAATATTAGTATAAATGTCTAAAAAACAATGAATTATTTACACGCTACTTGTTTTACACAATTTTGCTCTTACACGGTTTACAAAAATAAAAATTCTAAATATTTTCAAAAATGAAAACTATTTAAAATATAACATGGACCATTAAGAACCGTAGCCTGGATCAGTCTGTGGCCCCCATCGCTGAAATAGAGTATAATTGTATTATTCCTTTCTGTACGTGTGTAGAAAGTGTGTACTTTTGCTCTTTACCCTTGCACTTGTTTCCTTTCTGTGCTCTAAAATTCTCTAGTATTTACTGCCAGTTTATTTATATTATTACACAATTTGAATAAATGTAGTGTTAAATTAAAAATTTCTTTATTGAGGCATTTCTTTTAATTTTTTTTTTGTTATTAAAAATGAAATTTTTAATTATTATGTACGGTAATGCAAGTGTTCCTCTCTAATGAAACTTTCTCAGTGAGTTTTATTAAAAATATTTTTGGATACGTTTGCGTAAAAGGAGGAACCCGGTAAACTTAAATTGTCAACAGTAGTTTAAGGTTATGATGCATTCACAACGGATTGTATGTGTACTCTGCGTACTCGATATCGTTATGAGTACATCATAACCTTGGCCTCGTATCGTCAAATCCAAGTATATCGAAATCCCTCGCTTATTGCATATGTATCGAAAATATTTATTCTATTGCAACGAGTTCACTAAGGTTGCGAATATTAAAAGTCGGTCATTTATTTTAATTACAATTAGAATTCATTTAACAAAAGAATTAACAAATTTTTCTACACCAATAACTTAAATACCATAACATTTATTTAATAATTATTTAATTTCCGATTTAATGTTAAGGTAGGTAGGGGAGAGATGGGGACTTTTTCACATAAAAAGGTAATAAAAAATCACTGTTTTTGTATATCAAATATTTATTGCTTAGTTTAATTGCATTACACATTTGGCGAGATATTTTGCAAAGAAAAGTCTACAAACTATCAGTCTCAAAGTTACAAAATAATTTCCGAAACATGTCAATTGCGCCCAAAGCTCCTAGTGGTAGGGAGGTTCAGCCATCCCCTGTGGGAGGTTTGGGCATGATGTTTAATACACCAAATATTCAAAATATAAACCAAAATTAAAAAGTTATATAATCTTAAACAGTATTAAAATCACAAAAATCAACAAAAAGTAAATATTTCAACTTGTTTAACATTCTCCGTATCATGTATTTCACTAATTTTTCTTTCTCTTATGCAGTGAAAATTTGTGAAAATACGAACCTTTCGCTGGTCTCTTCAGTTATTTACTACGAAAACCACGACAAAATATTTATATTGCCGCACACTTAAACTAAAACAGCATGTAACTTAAACAACTCAACGCCATGACTGATAGTCTGTGTATAAACAGTGTTACCAGTAAGTAAAATAAACTACCATCCTAAAAAAAAAGAAAAATATACACGGAGAAAAAAACATAGGGATTTTTCCTATTTTTGCATAGGAAAAATTCTTATGTCGACATAGGAATTTTCCCAAGGTTAACATAGGAATTTTTGCTATGTTAACATAGAAATTTTTTGTATGTTAACACAGGAATTTTTTCTTTATTAACATAATAGAAATATCCATGTGACATATTTATTTTTATTTAAAATGACATAGGAAAAACCCATTTATGAATAAAATTAAAGTAACTTTACTTAACGATTACAAAACATAATAATTTTCTCATTCGATCAATTCAGATTATTTAGTAGTAAAACAGTGATATACAGTTAGTGATAAAGAAATTCAATGAAATTTTTTCAAGTTTAGCTTTTTATTTTAAAAAAATTAACAATTAATGAAAATTAAAATTATTGTTATTAATTTGATTTTTCAAAATTAAATTTTTGATTTGTACGATTTTAAACTTAAATAGGTTTGCCGCTAAAACATGCGTGATTATTGTGCGCAGTAGCAAGTTATAAATCATATTGAATATATGGGAAATACTGTGAAGGATGGATTAGTTTTAGTTATGCCTGCTGAAAATGGACCACAATTTTGCTACATCAGGATAATTTTAAAGGATGATAATGATCAGATGTTCATTTATGTCGATCAACTTGAATGTTTTTATGACCGACATTATCAAGCATTTGAGTTGTTGTACTAATGTGAAGATTTTGAAACAATCAAAGCTTTGGATCTTGAAATTTACACTGTAACGTCATTGTTATTAAACACAAACGGAAAAAAATATATTCCTAAGCGTTGGATTTAGTATAATCAATGTTATTACTGTAAATAAATGAAATTGAATAAAAAATGACAAACTTATAGAATTTTGATTTTTTTATACATAGAAAGTTTTCCTATGTTACATAGTTATTTTTACTATGTTAATATTGGAAAAATCCCTATGTTAACATTGAAAAAATCCCTATGATAACATTGGAAAAATTCCTATGTCAACATAGGAATTTTTCCTATGCAAAAATAGGAAAAATCCCTGTTTTTTTTTCCGTGTAGTTGAATTCGAATAACGAAGGAGTGTCAATGTTTCCCGACTGCCCATTTCTCTCCTAACTCCCCTACTTACAATTTTAATGCACGAAACTAATTGATTTACACTCGTATATATTTACAAATGTATCTAAATACGTGCGTTAGATATTAGTTTAAGTTTTACCGAAAACCAACTGAGTAAAAAAACAACTGAACTGTATGAAACCAAACTTAGTCTTCGACAGCTTATTACGGGAGTCGGCTACGCTTATATGTGTATTTCAGTATCTGTGCTTCTAGAAAAATGTAGATTATCTTTATCCGGCATTCAAGGTAATGTAAGACAGATGTACCTCGAGCGCGTGTTTAAATTAATGTATCGCGTTCGATTAAATTAAACTATCGCGTTCGCTACACTATTAAGTACGTTAATAACATTAGTGCTACTGTTTAATTTTAAATGTGTGGCAAACATAAAATTATTTGTTCTTAATTTGGCATAAATATTTCGTTTTTTTCAATAAAGAATTAACCTTCTAGTATAATTGTATTTAAGTATGTAGGATTCTGAGGAGGCTGCAGCCCGGCAGACCTCTTTTTAGATACGCCACTGCTATTCTACAAATCATAGATTAAAACAAATAAACGAGAACACAATGATATTATTTTGCAGACGCCTCGACGATTGTGGCGTTATTACAACCAAGCTGTGTTCTCCAAACTCGCTAAAGTAGTTCAGAAATTGCCTTGATAGACTCTTTTATTTTAAGTATTAATTTTAAACTTTTTGCAGCAATTCCATAAAGGCCAAAGTGTTAGCACGCTTAGGATTAAAATTTCTTGCGGTAAACTAAAAAAAACAGGCGAAAAAACGGGAAGTGTTGATAACAAAAAAAAATCTCCATTTTGGTAAAACGAATCTGTCGTTAATGGCACAATTTTCTTTAAGTACATCTTTTAGACTCGTAAATGCGTTCAAATCGTGAACAAGAAAAAAAAACACAAGCGGCAAACGTAGATTTTACTTTTTACATTTATTTATTTTTTGCTTTTTATCGACGTTCGACATACTAAATATTTAAGTTCGCATACTGCGTTGCGTACAGCGATTATTTAAAATATTTAATAAAGCGCTGAGCCCCAGCAGGATTTTAAGAAAAGTTAATTTTGAAAATATAAGTTACGTCCAACGATTATGACCTCCCATAATCCCCGGTTTCTAGCTAAAATAAAATATGTAACTTAATAATCTTATAAATTTGATGTAAACGCTTAATTTTGGCTCGAAATTTGATTATTATTACTAAACTTCGCAAAAAGCCAAAACGAGAACGAAAGTTACGCTCTAAATTGCATGCCATATTGTTTATAAATTGTCTATTATTTCGGCCCAAAACCGCACCTATTTTTTTTACTTTGCAAAGTAAATTGGCCCAATTGTTATTTTTTGAATTATAGCTGCAATTATAATTGCTAACTTCTGCTTGTGCGGTTGAAGAGAAAAAAAAGGAAAGCGAGGTTCTATTTTAGACTTAAAATTTTATCTTCAATTTGTACGTCGTCGTATATCTGCCTAATCTGATTTATTTGACTTTATGTGAAAATTATGCACAGACTTGTATAAAGTAAAACGGCGGGTGTATTAAAGGTGTGTGTGTGTGTGTGGATCTAGTTTTACGTGTCGCAATTTCGTCGAAGAAAAAAACGTAAAGCTTCCTCTTGTGGAAATGAATCGATGGCGTTAACAATTATGCACTCCATAAAAGCTTTTTTTTAATTATTTTTTTTAATAGCTTTGCATGCAAGTCTGCGTGTTGAATGCATTTTGCGTGTCATTATTTTTCTAATAACTTTATTTGTTTTAACGAGTTGATGTTTATTATAGTGGTGCCCCCTTTTTGTACCTCTAATTTATTTACTTACTGCGAAATACCTTAAAACACTTATCTATTTAGGTTTTTAATAATAGAAAAATTGTGTGTTTAATTTAACAAAAAAAAAAAATTAATAATGGAATGAATCGGTGGGACGGACGTGGGTGAATTCCGTTCCGCGGTCACGAAAATTTTCAGGTAGACATAATGTATGGGTCAATTTCGCCCAAGCATCTTTTAGGCTAAAGTAATGTAACCATACGTTTTGTTTTGAAAGGGACTGTTGCGTTTTTAGATCATTTAATCCGTTATCAAAAACTTGTTAAATACGATATCAAATATTAAGAAGTCGTTAATTAATTACATAATAATTGCACGGTCAATTACTTAATAAAAAAGTGAAAAATTATGAAAATAAGGGTAGTCCTAGAAGACATTCTGGGAGCTCAACAACAGTTTTGGAATTACAAAAATTTTTTTTAAGTAAATTGTTCATTGTTAATCGTGGTGAAAAGCGGAGTGTGCGCATTCAAGCTCAAAATGGAATTTAGAAATATTACGCAATGGAAATTATGTCTAAAAAAATTACCAGCATCATCTCTATTCGGCTCTGATACCTAATCGGAAACACCCTGTATATCAATTTTTTCACCTTTAAATCAAAAAAGTTAATTTAGTCATTTTATTATTTTTTTTTTAATTTTAGCGTTTGGGAGGGGCAATAACTTTATGCTTTGAATCATTGACAAATGCGCGCAGTTCTACCAAGTGAAAGATAATAAATTAACTAATTACGGATGCCAATATATTAAACATAAAATAATTAACCACATTCATTTTTATCCACAAACATTTCTTATTTTAAACTCTTGTTAATTATTTAATTTATTGATTAATTATTTTGTTCTACGTATTAGAGTATCACAATTTGAAAACCGCTTTTTCCGTTTTTATACAAGAAACACCAAATTTCTGATTTAGTGCTTTAAACAGTTATTAGGATACTTTTTCGAATAGTAGCACCCCCTTCCTCCAGAATAAACTTTAGTAACATTTTTGTTCTGATTATCTCCCTTCCTCATTGAAATTTTAGGTAAAAAAATTAAGGACTTCAAAAAACCGTGAAAATATGGTAGAAAAGTATTTTTTGTTACATTAATTATTTTTATTCAAATATTATTTTTTATATTATCAACACCTGATTTACTCTATATTTTTAAATCAATCACAATCAATAGTTTAAACCATTAATATATACAAATAAAATTATTAAATGCTTAAAACACTTAAAAGTCATAAATTATGAAAAAAAGCACTAAATAAAACATAAAATATATCACAACAATAAAGGATTCAATTCGGCGTTTAAATCGACTCCTGTATCTCTGCCCATGGGATCAATTTAAAATTAATTATAATACAATTTTAAATTGATGCCTCGGACACACTTGTGGTGGCGCTACGTGACATATTTCACATCGTCCTTTGCAGGAATCAAATATTTTCTTCTATATGTATTATGTTACTGTTAGCTTATGATATCTTCGCAGTTTGCGTTTTGTTTCAATTTAGAAAACATAATAGAAAGGCATTACCAGGAAAATATACGTGCATATTGCTGTAATATACATTACAATTATTGATACAATATTGTGTTAAAAAAGTTATTGAAGTTTCCGACTTCGACAAAAAAATTTAAATATATTTTTACTTATATTTGGCCACTAGTCTCCCCTCTCGCTAAGTTAGCATACATAAAGTATGGAAGAGAGATATAAAGAATAGACACTCCTATGTAATTTCTATATGTATAAAAAACGACCACATTTTAATGAAATAGTTTGCTCTTTGACTCACGGTGGCGCTAGTGACTAACTAAAATATTGTTTGCTAACCTGCTCTCTTTAATTTTGTAACAATTTTGACAATAGACTACTGCCAAATGTCAAAATACATAAAAAGATCCAATCAGCAATGCCATATTTACAAACGATTTCTTGTACTTTTCTAAAATACAAAAGTTTAGTATGATCTTTGAGGCAACAGATAGCAGAAAATTAATTGATCGATAATTGCAGGGAACAGGGAGGTCAAGAATAGACAATTATCGATCAATTTATTTTCTGCCATCTGGTGTTTCAAAGAGCATACTATATTTAAGTATTTTTAAAAATACAGAAATCCTTTATAATTATGAAATATTATTATCAGATGGCAATGCTATCGAGCAACATATGAAGCATCTGATTGGACGTTTATGTTTTTAGACATTTGCTGGTAGTCCGTTGTCTACATAGCCTCCATTACACAATTTTGAATTGCACGTGTTTTTTTTAATATGGGTAGGAAAAAGTGTTGTAGTAAAATTTAAGGCAGAGGTCTTCCGATTCTTGCCGGATTTTATGATTTATTTGAATTCAATACTCATTTAAAACCATTTATTTATAATGTCGTTGTTGCCGCTTCTTTGTTTTGCATACGGCTATCAAATTAAAGAAAGTAGACCATCAAACAATATTTTAAAAAGTAAATAACGCTATTAGTTAGTCACTGGCGCCACCTTGAGTCAAGGAGCAAACTATTCAATTAACATGTGGTCGTTTTCTACATAGGAGTGTCCATTCTTTATACCTCTGTTCCCTGGATAATTGTCCGTGCTTGATTTCCCTGTTCCTAACATAGAAATTCAGCTAGCCCCCTACTCTGTTGAGTGCTTACGTAATTTGTGAATACCCCTTAAAGAAACTAAACGTTGTGACTTTTTTCGAATATAAAATCTAAGTTTTATTGCAATATTCATTGTTTGATTTGATAGAGAGAAAATTATCGTAGATGAATTAAATAAATACGAGGATGTGCGCATTTGAGCGAAAAGTGGCACATTTCCGAGCGAGGAAAATAAATGAAGGGCGACGCAGAGCGGAGCGCTTCATTTTCCCGAGATTGGAATGTGCCACTTTGAGCTCGAATGCGCACACTCGGTTTTCAGCACGATTTACAATAATTAATTTACTTTCTTAATAATTTTAATTACAAATTTAACGTTTTGCCGAGTGCACAATTTAATTTCGGGAAAAATTTGCACATACGTATGTCATTTTATTTGAATACATTACTATTTTCTTTTTTAATCCAAAATATAATTTAAACAAATCCAATGATTACGAAGATGTGCGCATTCGAGCGAAAAGTGGCACATTTCCGAGCGAGGGAAGCAAATGAAGCGCGACGCGGAGCGGCGCGCTTCATTTTCCCGAGATCGGAATGTGCCACTTTGAGCTCGAATGCGCACACTCGGTTTTCAGCACGGTTTACAATAATTAATTTACTTTCTTAATAATTTTAATTAAAATTTAACGTTTTGCCGAGTGCACAATTTAATTTCGGGAAAAATATGCACATACGTATGTCGTTTTATTTGAATACATTACTATTTTCTTTTTTAATCCAAAATATAATTTAAACAAATCCAATGATTACGAAGATGTGCGCATTCGAGCGAAAAGTGGCACATTTCCGAGCGAGGGAAGCAAATGAAGCGCGACGCGAAGCGGCGCGCTTCATTTTCCCGAGATCGGAATGTGCCACTTTGAGCTCGAATGTGCACACTCGGTCCTAAGCACAATTCACAATAATTAATTCAACATTTAAAAATGATTAATTAAAATTTACCCGTTTTTTCCAGGAAACCAAAAAATTTAAAAAAATTTGAAAAAATTGAACAAATGTCAGTCGTTTCATTTAATAAATATTTTCTTTTTAAAAAATATTTTCCAATTTAAACAAATTTTAAAATTTTAATAAATAATGTGCCTTTCCCAAAAAATTTCTGAGCGACGGAAGAAAATGAACTCGCTTTTCAAAGAAGAAATACAGAGCTAAAATTTCTGAGATCGGAATGTTTAGTTGAAATCGAAAATCGTCGCACACTCTTCTAAAAAAACAAATTCACAAATTAAAAATTTTAATTTTTTAAAATTTTAAAAATGATTAATTTTCAAAATTAATTTTTTGGCCTATTTTTTGCCAGGAAAACCAAATCGATTCAAACTAATGAAATTATAAAAATTGAAACAAATGTTAGAGTCCCGGGTCTTTTTTGCACGAGTTTAATTTAATAGCATATTTTTCTTTTAAATTATTTTTACCAACCCAAATTTTTGGGTTTTTTTGACAAACTAAAAACTTTGAAGCAAAAATTACACCCTCCAAAAAAATTTCGAGGTAATGGAAGAAAAATGAACTCTTGCTTTTTTACAAAGATTTTTAGAAATACAAGAGTAAAATTTCTGTAGATAAATATTTGAGTTAGAAGTAGATAATTATTTTTTTTTCGTGCGCGACATTCTCTTCAAATAAAATAAAATACTATCGTACAATATTAGAAAAAGTTTATTTACTCAATTTTAACTATTTGTACTTGCGGAGCAACGTATCTTTTGTGTTATTGGAAGTCTTACTCTATTTTGTTAAATTACATTTTGTAATGGCACTATTATTTCTGCGAGAGCAAATATCAAGTGGATCGATGCGCTCCAAACTGCTAAACGTATATAAAAATTTAAACAAATTTAAAAAAAAAACTACCAGCTACTTTTTTAGGACGTGCTTAATTTTTGATAGGCATTTTTTTTACATTTTCATTCGAGTTTTAGCCCTATTCGAAATCGAAGCGTCTTGCGTATAGTTGTTGCTTTATTTGACAAACTAAAAACGAACTTGTCGAAGCAGAAAATTAACACCCATGATAAACAAATATCGAGGCACTAATTAGTACAGTTTGCTTTAACGTGTTTATATTTGTTATTGAATGCTGTAGATCAATAAATTGTTGCGTATCTGTTCTTCCTTAATTATGTATTAGTTTTGCTGTCTGAAATGTAAATAAATAATAATGTGTGTTTAACCACACATTTAAAATTAAACATAACACTATTGTCACGATAGACGGGTCAGTATACAGGGTGTCCCGTTTAGAATTTATTGGCGCTTAATTTTATCATTTCGAAATAAAATATGTCTCAAATCAAGCTTTCAGTTTTCCAAAATTATTTCTGTCTGGTACATCTTACAATTAGAACGAAACTATTAAAGAAGTTTACGTTTGATAGATCAAATTTTAATGATTTGTTTCTGTGAGTCCGCCTAGCTAAATTTCGAATAAAGACGACTTCGAAAAGTTTTGCTTTTTTAACAAGCAGTGTACTTTGTAAAAGAGCAGAACTAAAAAGATGGAAAGAACATAAAGGGAATGCCTAACAATACAAAGGACACTAAATGTAGAAGTGAAATATCAAAATAACAAATAACTACCATTCTTTTCCATTAACATAAATTTCAATACATCTTCATAAATTATTATTAGTCAACAGGGGCCTTTTTTTTATTATAAGTCGTTTTTAGTAATATCATATTGCATTCCAATTTACCACAAATGTGATAAATATTAAATGACAAATGTCAACAGATATATTTATTTCTTATTTATTTATTTATAGTTATTTTAACCCATTTTTTTAGTAGCAATAAGGCAGTAAGACACTTCGGTACAAGAATCTTTCATTACTTTACTTAATTGCAATTATTGTATGATTAATTTATAAAACAATTTTATACAAAGAAAAAAAATATAAATATATATCTGTGATAAAATCTAATAAATTAGCAGTTCATTCACATTTCAGAAATTATTTATTTTTCCTTACAAACTTTTACTATCTTGAGATTTTCTGAGCTAGAATATCGTCGCACTTATAATTTATTATTTGAGATGGGGACAAAACAATGATAGAATTGTGTGTTTTTTATTGTAATTATATTATTTTTAATAAATAACAGAATTTGAAAATTTTTATTTTTATTTTATTATTTTTATCATAAATTTACATAATTCTAATAGTTTAAATAAGTTATAAAACTTCTATAAATTCTCAAACCCCCAGATTATTTTTTTAATTATTTGTAAAAGTAGCACTTTTAAAAAACTCATATTTCTTAAAGAAGTGAAAATAACAAAACGGCATTAATTGGACATAATTAACGAAGATATAGACTATATTTCCTGAAAATTTCAGATTGTTATTCTTTTCTCAACATAGTTTTTTTGGGGGTCAAAGTTGACCTTTTTTCAAAATTATCAATGTTCACCATTTTTTTTGTAGAAAATTTTATTTTAGGACAATTATAATTATGTCATGACATCACAAGGGTTAAAACTTTATTGTAAAAAAAAATCAACCCTTAATATGCAACAGGTTTGACACAGCGTCCAATCAAATATCGTAAAAATGAGAAAAAATTGTGGAAATGTCGGATGATCACTATCTTGTTCCTAATTGTTTTAGTTCAATTTTATTGTATTATACAAAATGCACATTTATGACCCTTTCAAATAAAAAAAGAACTATTTCAATACCTGTTCTAAATAAAAACCTACAGCCCATTATGTACAAGTATGAAATTGACCCAATTTTTGACTTCGGATGGGCACTGTTCAGAAGTTATACAATAAAAACAATAAATAGTGGTGGTTTAGCGTTTTTGGCACCACAAAGATCATCTACAATTTTATTTATCAAAATTAAAAATCATGCAGCTCACTTTTTAATTCAAATTTGTTGATTTCATATGGAATGACCCATAAGTAAAGCCAAGAAAGATACGATTTTAAAAAATATTTGCCCTTTAATACCTGATGATCATAAAATTTTCTAGCAAAATTTACCAGAAAAATAACTATGATTTTTAAAATTAAAAGTGACATTTTTCTAGTTACTAGATACAATTTGTTGAGGTTCTAATTAGCTTTCATTTTGTTTAAAAAGTTTTCCATGTGATTAAGCCTCCGTTTTTTTTTCAAAAATTTTATAGTTTCCAATGACTTTAAAAAATAATCTTTGTTTAATTTCTAATACTGTTTTATTACATAAGTAGCAACATTACTTATCTTACTTCCATGAACTTTCCAGGGTACAGAAAAAAAAGCTGATTTTGAGTCATTTTTCTAATACACAATGTGGGTACCTAACTCGTTTTCGAAAAAAAGTGACATTGGTGAAGTTGCTCCTTAAGTGCTGATTTAATATTTATATGTGTGTTTAATCTACTTTTTTTCATCATTTTATGTACCTATTTATTTTCAACAGAGTTATTAGAACAAAAACTACTAAATACTTATTAAAACTACTTATTACTACCTCTTCTACTAATTGTACATAATAAAAGTTACTTCCTAGAAGTAGACATTTAGCGCACGAAAGATATTTGTCTAAAATCCCTAGATTACCTGCAATCAAAACTAATATTATAAATGCGAAAGTAACTCTATCTGTCGGTTTGTCTATCTGTTACTTTTTCACGCCTAAACCACAGAATCAATTTTTATGAATTTTAGTATAGAGATAGATTAAACCTTGGAGAAAAACATGAGCTACTTTTTGTCATCAAAATAAAATTATAAGGGGGTAAAATAGAGGATAGGAATTTGTATGGGATATCCAATCATTTCACTATACTTTTGGTAAAAAATAAAGAATGTGTCTGCATTTGTGATCAATCAAGTTAATTCGGAAATGATTTAAATTTTTTTTAAAGTATTTATCTACCTTTGTATAACATATCTATAGCCTATCTATACTAACCACTAACAGATTAATCGTAGATATGATAAGTTTTCATTTAATTAGTATTCTGCGAAGACGAAGTCGCGGGTATCGGCTAGTACTCAATAGCGGTTGTGATATTGTCTTTAATTAAATAATTTTGATAAAAACATGGTTGACAATCACTGCTCTCAATTATATATATATAGCCCAACTTGTCGACTCTTGGACTCTCTCCACTCTTTCAAACTATTGGGCTTGCTCCTTTACGTGACAAAATGTCAGATTTATCCCATCATAAGAAGTTTCACTTCAAAAAATCAACAGAGGTCAATAGAGAAATAAGCCATAATAAATACATATCGGGCCCTGAAAAGGGCGCATGTTTGTGCGGATATAAGTTTATCCCGAAATAGTTGTTTTATGCATCATTTCCTAACAATATATTTAAGCTAATTTGTTTTTAAACTTACCGCGGCACTCGTGTAATCTGATCTGTTATTATCTTCATTTATTGTTCATATTTATTTTGTCTTTTGTGTTGCTTATTTGTTTAATTATATATTTAATATGATTATTATTCCAATCCGTTTTTTATAACTCATTATTAATCAATTATTCGCAACAGTAGCTAATCAAACTATGTTTAATATTTACATTGGCATCCTCATTTGAATAGTTAATTTATTATACTTTATTTTAATTATTGTGTATCCCAAATTCTAAAATTATCGAAAACGGACTTATGTTGTGAGTGTATAAAAAGTTTTAGAACTACTGGTACGCAACGTATTTCCTGCAATTTTTTCGACAGGTTTAAATAAAAATATTTAATTTTAATATACGAAAAGATTCAAAAGATTAATTTTATTCATTGCTTATGAAAATTCAAAAAACGGTTAATTACAAACTTCTTTGTAGGAATTTAGGACGTAAACCGATTTAGGAACTCATAACAAAAAAAACATTAACAAAATTACACAGAAACCTCCCCAAACTAATATTTCACGAAGAAATAACAAAATAAGGGATTTGCTTAATTAATTCTCGTAAATTTAAGTTAGAATTTATAATCGGATGAATGTTAATGAAATAACCGAAACAAACTTCCATTAAGCAACCATAAAGTCACTTCCTTCTTTCCTTTAAAATTTCAAATATTAAAAAAAAACAGCTACACTCACACAAATTCATAATACGAAACTTTAAATCATACCATTTATCAAAAATGTAACTTTTATGCACATGTCCCTGACAGAACATGAATCAAAATTATAATTCTAAATATATTTTCTCGTTTCTTCTTTTTTCAACATTTCTTTGTTGTCTTTACAAGCTGCTTCTTTAAATAAATTAATTTTTATGTTTCGCGTTTCATAACAAAAAAGCAAAGGAATAGCTCAAAAGCACAACACAACTTTCACGTTATCAAACTACATCTCATATTTATTGGTGACATTTTGAAATTCGCGGCCAAAATAATTCTAAAGTAGATGCGGGGCCGCCTAATTCGTTTTTTATGTAAAAAAGCAAATTTTATACAAGTCATTATTTATACAGTTGTTTCTACGGCAACCCCGTTCTAAACTTAACTCCATGTAAATAAATAGGCGTATTACCAACTCTTGTTTGCCAAACTAAAAAATATACATACCGGGTGTATCATTTAAAGTGTCACAAGCTTGCAATTCCTAAAATCATAAAGCATAAAAATCGAAGATTTAACCAATCACAGAAATTGTTCAAAAACTGTATGTAAATGCCCAAAAATTTAATTTAAATAAAACGTAAACAAAATGCTTATCGCAAACTGGAAGTCCCACACCCGTTCCCCGCACATTTCAGTTGTAAAAAGCACGTCAAAAAGGTTAGTTAAACACTCCCCAAAATTTTAATTTACTAGTAATTTTTTAAATGTGTAGTGTGACAGTGTTTATCAAGAGCCTTCTACCCCTAACAAGCACCCTTTCTACAAAATTCAAATCTATAAGTTTTTTTTTAAAGATCTCTATTAATGTTTTCAATTTATATTGTGTAAAATTAATGGTATCTCAGAAATATTTTTATTGCTGTGCTTACAAAAAAAATGGCAATTTTTTATTTTTAGTGGTTTTTGCTAAAAATTAAAACTTACCCTTAAATTTATTTTTTTTGTGTTGAATTTTGATACGTCACAGAATAACGTATAAGCTTCGGGTTATTTGCAAGCCTTATCGCATTTCTTACCTGGCTTTTGAGACATCTTTTTATTTTATTTTTGCGATTTGAGTTTTAAACTGTGTTTTACAAACGAAAGCAGCTCGAAAAGCACGTAACGGTAAAGTCCTATTCATAAAAATGTTTGATGAGAAAATATACCGGGTGTATGATTTAAAGTGACACGAGATTATAATACCTAAAATAATAAAGATTTCAAAAGAGTACAAGTTTAAAAATCTTTTAATTTATTTGCTCTATACTCTGGCATAAATATAAATTTTGTTATACTTTTGTTTTAACCGGAAGTGGTGTCAACTTTCTTATATTAAATTGAAGGGCATTTTTTTTATAATTTTATAGAGCCTCTTGAGGGCTTTCATAAATGATAAATAACTTACCATTTAATTAATAAATAATTTAAAAAAAATAGTTTTATTTTTGATTACCAGCGTGTTTCGGTATAAGTGCCATTGGCTTTTAATTACAAATTATTTGTTGAACGTTTTATTACTTTAGGAGTTATAAACTCGTGGCACTTTACTGAAACGCTTTTTAATACAAAATTTAAAAAAAATTAAATATTTTATTATTCAAATGGTAACTTATTATACATTTTTGGCAAACCCTCGACGAGCTTTATCTAATTATAAAAGAAAATTAATACCCTTCTATGTAAGACAAGCAAGTTAACACTATTTCCTTTTAAAACAAAAGTAATACAAAAAATATATTTATGCCAGTACATAGATCAAATAAATTAAGAAACTTTTATACTTGTACTTTTTTTGAAATTTTTATTAATTTAGCAGTTATACGTTTGCGACATTTTAAACAAAACACCCGGTATATTTAAATACGATTAGACAATAGCCAACATAAAAATAAATTATTTTGAAAATTAAAAATTAATTACAAAAAGGTTTGTAGACGTTCCAACATGTATGATTGATTTTTAATTTAGAAAGTAGTACAATTTTTCATCGGTTTTGGCGAAGAGAAACGGCAAGTTTTATAAATCGATGACAAATCTGGCGTCTTTTCGAGCGTTCGTAATTTATTTCTAATTTATTTTATTTAATAATAAACGAGACGGAGGCATGTTCCAAATTTGAGATACTGATAAATGGAATTGCACGCCAACAGTGGATTCGTATATTTTACTTGTAATTTACACCCTCGGAAATGTTACTGAGTTGTTTAATTAGTGGGGTATAAAATTTAAATTGAGGGCGTAATAAATTCTTAGGGTTTATGTAAAAATATGCTTCAGCTTTACCGCTCTGCTAGTTTTAACTTTTTTCCCTTTTTTCCAAGTAGTTCGGAGCCATCCTTTATAAAAGGGCGACTTTATAAAGCTTTAATCCAAATTTAATTATCGGTAGCGAATTATTTAAAAAAAAAGAAGCCTAAGATTTAATGCCGACTTTTATTTAGTTTCGAAAAAGAAATAAATATACGCAAAAGCTGATTATTATCGTTAAGGGTTGAGTTATTCATTTTTTTTTCCACCCCTAAAAATCGTACGCCATAATTTCCGGCCGCGTTTTTCTCTTTCACATCCGCGCTGGGCTTTTCTCTTTTTGTTTTCGAACGAAAAACGCTTTCAATCAAAATTGAAAAGCCAAATCTAATTTTCTAATTTGAAAAATTAAAAGCGGGTTTCTATTTCGTTATAAAAGAAAAAACACCGCCGGTGCCTAAAAAGCTGTACATTTTCAAATAATCGAAAAAAGTTGGTTTTATTTGAGGTATTCAAATTAAAAAAGAAAAAGGAGCCGAGTTTTAAGTTTTAATGCCGGATTTAAATTCCCATAAATAAAAACTCGATTAAAGTTAAAGTTTGGAAACGGAAGAAGATGGCGATATTAATTTTTTGCATTGAACGCACCGATAAATCAGAAACGAAATTAATTTCGCGTTTAAAAATAAATATCGTCCGCGCTGCTTCTCGGTTTTTTTGCAAAAAAAATATTTTACATGTGCAGCACGTAAAATAAGAGCGAATGAAAACCACATAAAAATTCTTAACGCACGCTTCTAACGATATTTTTTGGTTTTATTGTTGTTCTTACTAAAATTGCACTTAGGGTCAGGGCCGACTTTAGCTGCGATCGAACACGACGTGCTTTAAATTTGTTTACATAATCAGATTTTTTTGTAGGTCATAAACTATTAGAAAAAACAATTTGAATGAGGTTTGTAGAAGCAAATGGAAATAACAATTTTTTTTTACGTCTATGCAAATATGCCACTTTTTTGATTAATAGTAATTATTAGAGAATTATTTAGAATAAAGGAGCCTAATATAAGCCCCAAGGGTAATAGAGAAACTATAATACAGTATAGTTAATACAAAACTAAAACCGTTGCACGTCATTGCTAACGTCATTGAAGTGGATCAGCACTACCAACCTGTCAGATCGTTTGGGTCTATACGATTGTATTCAATTTTGAATTTGGCTGCTATTATAATATTGGCTGCCATGTTCTCAAAGTTGCGGCGTTGCGTTGTTGTTATTGACAGTTCGCCACGATCTGTCTGTAACTGTTTTTCGCCTTTTTTAGTGTTTATTGAGTTTTAAAAATAGTGCAAAAATCTGTTCTTTTTAGAACAAACCATTTATATCCTATAATCTGCGGCAAAACTCACAGTTTCACAACACCGTTCGCGGCGTGACGTCATTTATAGTAATGACGTGCAACGGTTTTAGTTTTGTATTAACTATAGCATCTCTCGTGGCGACCATCTGTACAAAAACGGGAATATGCTTCAGAACAGATATATCGTAATTTAATTCTTCTTCCAAAGGAGTTGTCCCAGTTTGAAATAATTTTCTTTGATCTTATTGAAATTTGAATCATCAAATGAGGACTAAATATCATGATGAATAACACAAAAAAATTGTTTATTGATTAAAAGGGAAATGAGCAAGAGCATATCGAATTAAAAATGTAAAGTTATCATAACTTTTTTGTTAACAGAGATAATTGAAAATTTTTTTCAAATTGCTGTTTATAGTTAATGAAAGCATTTAAAAAACTATATTAAATTTTTTAAACATGAGTTTTACAAACAAAAAACTTTATTTCAAATATTGATTTGACAATTTGATAATGTTATATCAGAGTAAATATTAATTTTATTGACACAATTGATAGACATTTAAATTCTTAAATTAATATAATTTTAAAAGTTTTGGTTACCCGAGTATAATACGTCGATTTTCAAAGTTGAATTTTTTCTTAAATTAAAAATGTCTTATTTGAGTTTGAAAAAATGTTGCTGTTGCCAAATAAATCTTAATAAAGTTAATAAAAACTGTTTAAGAAAAGTGAACACTGAAGATTTGTTGAAAAATGTGAGAATTGCTATACTGAAGAGAGAGAAAAAAGAAAATTATTGACTTTTTGTTTTTCAAACTTATTAATTTTTTTCGCTCCAATTATGTTTAAGAATAAATAAATTTATCAGTTTACAAAATTTAAATTAAATCTGAAGAGTTTTATCCAAACTGGGACAAGTCCTTTCTCTCTAAGGCGACCACTCTCTAACCCGACTGCGACCGTTAAGTGCGCGACCGCTACCTTTTCAAATTACTTAAACTTGGAAATTTTGAGCATGAACCGACGCTGGTCGTGTTAGAAAGGTTTTACTGTAGTGTTTTTAGAAAAATATACGGCACAACTTTTTACGAATAACAAATCTGAATTTAAGTTTTTGGTTTGAAAGATAAATCTATTTAATATGGGACATATGCGCATTCGACCAAAAGTGGCACATTTCCAAGCGAGGGAGGCAAATAAAGCGCGACGCGGAGCGGCGCACTTCATTTTTCCGAGATCGGAATGTGCCACTTTGAGCTGCAAAGTGTACACTCGGTTTTAAGCATGATTTATAATAGTTTAGGTCAATAAATTAGATGAAAAATTAGTGAAATAATTTTACTCATTCTCTCTCACTTCCGACCACATGATTGTCGTATCTTTTCGCTCCCTTGCACTCATTGCTATAGTAAATATGTTTTTCGACCACTAAATCGATATGTACTAAACTAAATTAAATTTTATGATCTGAAAGACCGAGGAATAAAGTAGACAAATCTTATAATTACGAAGATGTGCACATTCGAGCGAAAAGTGGCACATTTCCGAGCGAGGGAAGCAAATGAAGCGCGACGCGGAGCGGCGCGCTTCATTTTCCCGAGATCGGAATGTGCCAATTTGAGCTCGAATGTGCACACTCGGTTTTAAGCGTGATTCGCAATAATTAATTTACTTTCTAAATAATACTACTCGATTTATAATAACTTTGATTAAATAACAATATGATTCTGATAAATATTGTCCCCATTTAAACTAATATACTATTCGTTATTACATTTATTTTATCTATCTTTGTCTTTCTCTCTAAGACGATCACCTCTACAAAAGACCAATTTGAGCCAGACTGACGCTGGTCGTATTAGAGAAGTTTTATTGTATCTTTATAATACTTTACTAGTTTATATCGAAGTCCATTAATTTAAATATTTCACAAAAAATGTAAGCCTCACTGTATACGAAGGTGGTATGACTACTCCATCAGCACACAATATTTTCATTATATTTTTTGCAACATTTCGGAAAGACAATATGAAAATATTTTTAAATGTTTAAATGTTTTTCCCTATATTAGAAAAGAAAATTGATATATTTTTCATACAATATTTGAAATAGGGTAGACGCCCGGTTTAAAATATTTATTGCGATATTGAAAAAAAATATTTCGAACTTATAGGTAGTTTAGAAATAAAAAATATTTTAAATATTTATGTGAATTCTTAAATTATTTTTGAAATTTACGCTATGATATTATTGTACTTATAATATATTTTTTATTTTACAAGGATTTTTTAAATACAGGGTTAGCGAAATTAAACTTCCGCTACTCGAAGGGCTCTGGAAGCCGTACTACTAGTCCGTAAAAAAAATTCTTTGGACAACAGATACTTTGGAAAATCCGCTCGAGATTTCCGTAATAAAAATTTTTAGTTTAAAAAATCGCCACTAGATGGCGCAACGAGTTATCCTATGAAGAAAAGACAACCTGAGATGCCGAAACACTGAAGGACTAGTGGTTTTACATAAAAAGAACGAAATAAGGACAATACACAATTATAATATTGCACTTGCAATTTGTTTAAAAAAACAACTTTAAGAGGAAGCGTGGCGCAAGTGGTTTAGTGTTTGCGCTGCTGCGGTAGCGAGGTGGGTTCGAAGTGATTCGAATCTCGCGCCGACCATCGAAAATTTCACGCTCCTTTCTCTTCGCAAGGTTGAGCACCTGGCAAGAGTAAAACTGCTCGAAAATTTCCCTAGAAATTGCCGTGGTTCGGAACCCACGTAAAACTGTCGGTCCCTTGAATCTTTGAAACACTACAACATTCACAACAATGTTTCATGCGGGGAAATCGCCTAAACTTGATACAGGTATAAAAAGGCGCAAGAGGAAGAAAACAACTTTGTAAATGACATTACTATGCATATAAATCAATGCTTTAAAACATGTTCAATATGCAAACCTTCCTGCTCGACAACGCACTCCATTCTGATTATCGCGCTTTCCACCACTGAATGGAGAAAGTCAACATGGATGTTCTAAATATGCCGGCGAATACTGTTCTTCAAATCGGACACAGTTGTCAAACGTTCCCGATAAACATTGTCTTTCATTTGCATATATTGCTGAAATGTGCGCCAACTAGTGGCGATTTATTAAATTAAAAATTTATTTCGGAAATCTTGAGCGCATTCTCCTAAGTATCTGTTGTCCAAATATTTTTCTGTTCAGATTAATACAACTGCCTCCAGTGCCCTTTGAGTAGCGGAAGTTTAATTTCGCTAACCCTGTACATAAAGTGCGTTTCAAAAGTATAACCTCACTTAAATTTTCGTTATTTTTCCGCGAAATTTTGTCGCATTAAAAAAATATTAGTACCATTAAATTCAGCATGTGAAAAAACATACCTAAAATTAAAAGAAGAAAAATTCAAATATTTATGAAAATATTTACTACGTTTCCACGGTTATTCAATGCGGATTGAATACGAATTTGCGATCCAATAGGTACGTGTTTCCATAAATAGTTTTGAATACGATAATTTACGATACAGCAATAGCTGTTTTCGGAAAACTTATTTTCTAGGTTAATACTGTAGCAGTTCGCGATAAATTGTAATTAAGGTCATAATTTATTAAATCAGAAACTTCTATTAGACCGACGTGGATATTTTGAATAGCTTAGAATACCCAGTAATCTCAACAGCACATCGCTATACGGTTTCTAAACTAATTACCTTGAAATCGATGTATCACCTAAATATTAGTTCGAATTAGAACAAAATATTATAAACTAAATCAGTTTCCATGCATTTAGTTACCCGACACAGTTTGTTATTATTGTGAAGTAAACGTAATTTAAATTAGCCGGTGAATCTACGAGGTAAGCGCTATCGCTATCGGTATAAATGTAAATAAATATACCAGTGACAATCGTTTAAATAAATATACAGTGTAAATAAATTAGTTAGTGAATTAGAACCGTAAGTTAGTTAGTTAGTAAATAAATAATTGTTAAGTGCTAGTGTTTAAGTTATTGGTGAAGGAGAATTTGTTTATTATTTTGTGTTAATAAATCGTAATTGTAAATTTAGTGGCCAACTGTGTGTTATTATTCACAACCCGAGTACGAACCGCTTTTGCTCTCGTTGGATAGTGGATTTGGATTGGTAAATCCGTTACAATACGTAGGGCAGGTTCGAAATAAAATTGTGTTGTTTATTTTATTGTGTGCTATAATTCTATTAAATTTCATGACAATTTAATATAAAAGTGTATATATTTTAAATTATCATTAGAAAACGCCAGTGATCTCCAATTGCGCATGCACGATCGCGAGATACGGGTTTCCATGGGAAATCAATACGTTGAAATTCAGATACGATCCTAAAATTTACCGTATCGTATAAAAATCGTGTTCAATACGTATTGAATCAGGGTTTCCATGACCATTTGACACCCACAATTTTATTTATTGAAAATAAACATTTTAACGATATAAAATTCGATTTAAATCCGCTTCATAATTATAACCTCAATTAATTTTTTTTTTTAATTCAAGGCTAATACAACGTTTTATAGTAAAATAATAATCATGGAAACCTTTTTTAATAATAGGACAAGTTACTATTTTTATTTATTAAGTAAAATAAACCATTCTTCATACTGATGATCAAATTATCGATTAAATGTTGCGGAATGGTGCTCCAAGCCGATATGATGGCCGTTTGTAATCCACAAACAGTACCAAATTGACGGTTGTCTTTATAAACAAGTGGCACAAGATAAGCCCATACGTTTTCCATCGGATTTAAATCTGGACTACAAGATGGTCATTCAAGTAAGTCAATTTGATTATTTTGAAACCAGGGCATTGTGCTACGGCTTACATGAATACGTGCGTTATCTTGTTAGAAGATGTACTTGGTCTCTAAAGTTGACTAGTAAGAACACCCTGATATTCTTCAGAGATCATGTGAGTAGATGAAAACACAAGACGAAATAATCCATTAGATGAAAAAGCTCCCCATACCATGAGCGAGCCACTTTCAAAATTCCACTTACTCAAAAGTCTTTTTTCTTTTCTTAAGTCTCGCCAGTAGTAATTATTACCCCCTGGTCTATCTAAATTAAATTTTTTTTCATCACGAAAAATGACCTAAACCAATTTTTTTAGCATTGACTCAATTTTGAATTATTTTATAACTTATAAATGAATGTAGAACAAATACCAATTTGTTTTTTAAATACCTACATTCTTCCTATTTGGATTATTTTGATTTGGCCAAATTCAAGACATATGGTTTTATGAAACGGTTTCAAATACGGTGCTACAGTCATATGGTATTAGCACGAACAATATGAGCAGATTTTTTGAATGCCTTCCAAATGGTAGATTTTGACACATCCAAGTTAATTTGTCGTTTTATTTCATTGCAACTAACCCTAGAATTTAACACAAAATTTATAATATGTCGAATTTATCGGCTTAATAACTTATTGGACCCCCCAGGGCGTATTTTGGTACCGTATATTGCTGTATTTCGTAAATAATTATTAGTCATTCTAGGAGAACGTTTTAAACGGCGAGAGATTGCACGATTATAAGTTTTTCTTCACTTAAAACACTAATTTAACCCTTATCATAGTCCGTTAAAGCTTTCCCTTTTGGCATAATCAAAAAATTAAATAATAAAGAACTAAAACGTACTATTCACAGAGTTAAAACAACGTAAGGTTATACTATGAAACGGCTCTATAATGCATTTTATCTATTTTTTGGTATAAACAGATGAACAAATTTTTTTGTTTTAATTTTGCTGAAGTTCTTTTGCATGCTGAATTTAATGGCATTAATAATTTTGTTGAGCGTCAAAGTTATGTTTAAAAATAAAATAAAATTTGACTGAGGTTATACTTTTGAAACGCACTTTATATTGAAAATATCAAGAAATATTTGAAAAATTTTTCTACAATGTTTTTGTGTTGAGATAGGGTATTAATATTTTAACAATAATTATTCACAGCTTATTGTAGACGCCTAATCTCGAAAACTAATTTTGTTTTTTTTTTTAAATGTTGTTATTATCAGACTATTTGAGTTCTTAATATGAGATTATGATCTAATCCACAATTTTCTCACAAAGGAAAGAAAAAAAATAAACATGTGCAAACTTCACTAAAGTTCTAAAAAAAAATTTAAACTTCAAGGCACGCCGCTGGCGAATATGTTAAGCGATAACTAACAGTAAGGAATTAAAGAACACACTTCTGTTTGCAAGGCTTCCCAACAATATAAAGGATTCTTTTGTATGCGTTTGACTTACACGTCAAGAAATAAACAATGCCTAACTTTTAGATAACAATATTTTATTTTACTGATTTAGTTTAATAAAATCAATGTTTGATTTCTTTCTTAAAACGTTAATCGTTCGAAAAAATGATTTGCAACTCGAAAATCAAAAAACGATAGCCATAGTCGTTTCCACGGTAACTGTGAAGTTCAATATCTCCTCAAACCATGAACGGTCCGGAGAGAGAAACTTGCTGCTTCGGAGATGTGGAGTACGGCATCTCTCTGTTGTAGCGCGCAAGTACGCGCTAGGTTTGACTGCTATTGAAAGCTGAGTTGCAATAAGTGCGGGTAAGGCGAGTTTTGTAGGTTCTACCCAATACCTTTTCACCGGGAAACATCGGACTACCGTTGCTACATTCCGTTCGAATAACGCTTATAAACACAACTCGTATTGCCCGCAGGTTCGAGTTATAAACAGTAATTCATTTTTTTTATTGTCTAAATAGAATTTATGCATAATTTTATTACTCTATTTAGATGGAGATATGATATCCCACATTTATGTAGAGTAATTTTATTAGGAACGTTGTAATAAAATGTTAATTTGATTTTTCACTTTTTACAAGCAGTAGCGCACTTAGAATTTTTATTGGGGATGACTGCGGGTACTTCTCTTACATTACCGAGTTTGATTTAACAATTGATTTGTATTCAATTCAATAGGTCATTACGAAAAGGACATTTAGGTACAATCACATTCATGTTTTACAGAATTTAGTGAATTTGACTCAAATTTTCATTGTGACTTGTATGGTGATTTTAGATACCTACTTAATGTCGCTTTCCATAGGCTTGTAATTGCTAGTCAATTAACAAAAATAATAGCAGTAATCTATTTCGTCTAAATTCCCTTTTCAAAATGAACAAACATAATTTACTATTTAATTGCATTACTTAATCTCTACAACGTTTCTTGTATTTAATTTCATTACACATACTTTATTGAATACAAGAAAAACGTTGCGTAAAAACATATTAGAAATTTTATAGGACTAAATTAAGAATGCACATAAGAATACTTCTGCGTACGTGAGAAATGCCGTTTTCTCATAAAATACAAATTTTTTTTAATGTGTCCTTTTATTATAAAAATTATTACGTATGATAAAATAGGCATATCTAATTCATAAGAAGGTATATTGCATTATTTTTCTTTATTTGATATTAAAATATATGCACATTTTACTTTTTTTTTAAAGTTAATTAATATTAAATACAGTAATACCCCTCTATCTTCACGTTTCATAACTTCACATCTTCTCTAATTTCACAGTTTTCATAGGTCTCAAAATAGGAGATACAAATTCTCCTAGGGTTAACTTCACATTCTCTAACTTCACGTTCACATGATTTGCGTTGGAATTTTATACAGGTATAATGAGAGTTAACTTCACAATATAAAAAATCATTTTAGTAAGAAAGACGGATAACTTCGCTTTTTTTATTCAAAATATGTTTCATGTTTACAAAGAAAAAAAAACTTTTAATTTATTCTATGTACACTAAAGAAAAAAATTAAAGGTCCAAAAAAATTTCCTAAATTTTATTGGGATTTTTGACAGGATATATTTCAGTGAAAAATGATCGTATCTAAAATTTTAAAAAAGAAACTTAAAGCTTCAAGATTCTAGTTTTCAGATTTTTTAGTCAAAAATGTTTAGAAGCCACTGTTATAACGCAATAATAAGCAAGAGCGCGCATGAAAAAAATTGCAAATTTTATTCTTTTTTTTTGTGTTCACGGACTTGTAAAATTTTTTTCAGCTAAACCGTCATATGAAACGGATAGCTTGTTTATTAAACTTCAAGTTTCTTTTTTTTTTAAAGTTGGTACGATTATTCTTCACCGAGATACCGGACGTTAAATAAAAAAAAGTACTTTTGTCATCAATTATTGATATCTCTGTAACCAATAATCGATCAAAAAATTGCAATGTAGTTTTGAAAACTGAACAAAACACCCTACAAGAAACGGCTACAATTTTTAGAAATTTTTTTTCCATCGTAAACACGAATTTGAAAAAAACATGAAAATATAAGTAATTTATCGTTTTTTAGAAAATTTACGGCTAAGTTACAAATATTCATGAAATGGCTAATGTTAAGCGTGATTTTTATAGCTGAATATACCCATAAAAACTCTGTGAAGTTACAATTCAATCTAGGGAACCGTTCTTTTGTTTCAAACAATCAAACTTTTGAAAAAAATAAAATGGGTGCGTTTATTTTCGCTACACACTTTATAATCATGATTAAAATAGAAAAACATTTTTTTAGGTTTTTTAAGATTTTTACCGCAAACAACATATCGAAAATTTTTCGAAAAAAAATCTTTTATTTTATTAATTAAATTTTCTTTGGTTTTTAAAACTATAGTTTTAAAAACTAAAGAAAATATTAAGTATGTAGTAAGGTCTAGAAAACAATCATGTATTACAAATTTTTTTAAATCTGCAAATAAATCTTAATCTTTTTCCCATAACTTCACATATTCCCTAAGTTCACATTTTTCCGCGGAACATTTTGTGTGAAGATAGGGAGGTATAACTGTATTAGCAAGTTATTAAATTAGTTTTGACATATTTCATTTATTTTCGATTTTCTATTTTCTATTTTATTTTTTAATTCTTTGTATCTATATGACACATATAATATTAATTTTAATTAGACACATTTGACTATTTTAGTTACATCAATTTTTAAACCTTCACTCAGTCAATACCCATCACAACGATTACAATATTTTGTCGTCATTACGTAAAGGTTTTATTGTATTTGCATATTGTAACTCTTATTGACTTACCTATAATATTGAAGTATATTTTGGTAAGTTATTTAGGCTTTTCTATTTAACAAAAACAATTTCAAAATGAGTAAGAATGTCGAAAGATTTTAGTTTATAGATAAATCATTTTTGATAATATTCGATTGTAGTAATTAAAATTTTATAATTAGATATAAATTGTAATAATTTAATTGATAACCAATAAGAAGTCTGAAAATTGCATAATGTTGCATATAAATGTACGTAAAAAATTGCATTATTTTTACAAACTTTTAATTGCAAAATTGACAAACCAAATTTTTGACAGTTTCTTAATTTTGTAAGTCCATATTTTACAAATTCGTTATTAAAACGTTTTATATTATAAGATCTAAAATTAACTTAAGATTATTATTAATATATCTTGTTATGTTCGTTTTTACATCTTGTATAAGAAAATGGCTTTTTAAAACTTGGTTCATGTTTACCATAACTATAGTTATATAACAAATTTTATTTTTATAAATGTGTAGAGTCGAAAATATGTTAATTTTGAAAAATGTTTTATGATTAGACATAAACTCATGACAATTACAGATTTAAAGAAAATGATTTATTTATGTCCTGTCTATATTATTTATCCTTTTTAAAATGGCTGTTTCATGCCACTTTCCTATTAGAGTTATTAAATTAGTTTTGACATATTTCATTTATTTTCTATTTTCTATTTTATTTTAATTCTTTACTATCTATATGACCAATAATATTAATGTTAATTAGATGCTACATTGATCTATTTTCTAGTTACTCATTTTTAACACCTCTCCTCAGCGGATACCTCCACAACGAACAATATTGTTGGTCCCATGACTGTTCGTTCAAGAGAAGTTTTATTGTATTTGCATATTGTATACTTTCTTATTGACTTTTACCTATAAATTGAAGTATATTTTGGTAATGTATGGTAGTGTCTTTTCTATTTAAACAAAAACAAATTTTCAAAATGAGTGAAGAAGTAGAAATGATTAAGCTTTATAGTAAGTCATTTTGATATTATTCGATTGTAGTAAAAAAAAATTTTATGAATTAGATATAAATTGTACATAAATTTTTTACTTCATACCAATAAAAGGTCTGACAAATTCGGGATAAAGTTGCATTAAATGGTTGAGACCAATGACTGAAAACCGCCCAAAACCAAGACCAAGACCAAGACTAAAAACATTTGTGCAAGACCAAGACCAAGACCGAATAAGCGAGAACAAGACCAAGACCAAGACTATTATAGTCTTGGTCTTGTTCTTGTTTTGCTCATCACTCGTGGCATGTGTGTCAAAATATTTTCCATGCATTTACCATAACTTGTTATCCCTCTATAACAATTTTTATAAAAATCGTGTGAGTAGTTTCCAATATATAGATAGTGTAAGCTCGTCATGAAATCATTCAAAAATTATACTATGGGCCTATATAATTCATTTTTCCGGAGAATTGTAATTTGTAATTTTTGATTAAAATTATTTAGAAAGTAATTTAATTATTGTAAATTATGCTTGAGACGGAGTGTGCGCATTCGAGCTCAAAGTGGCACATTCCGATCTCGGGAAAATAAAACGCGCCGCTCCGCGTCGCGCTTCATTTGCCTCCCTCGCTCGGAAATGTACCACTTTTTGCTCGAATGTGCACATCCTCGTATTTATTGAATTTATCTATATTAATCATCTTGTCTCTTTCAAATCAAAAATTCTCTATTTGGAAAAAGTTGAAGCGTTTATTTTTTTAAAATAACGTTTTAAAAGCACTAAATTAGTGATTTAGTATTTTCGGTATAAATACAGACTTGTAATTTTTTATTAAAATTATTTAAAAGTAATTTAATTATTGTGAATCACGCTTGAGACCGAGTGTGCGCATTCGAGCTCAAAATGGCACAATCCGATCTCGGGAAAATGAAGCGCGCCGCTGCGCGTCGCGCTTCATTTGCCTCCCTCGCTCGGAAATGTGCCATTTTTCGCTGGAATGCGCACATCCTCGTATTTATTGAATTTAAATTTCATTTGGTTACGTCAAAGAAGTATAACTTCAAACGCGCGTGCATAAGTACACGTACCGGTTTTTTTTTTCATTTTGAGACGTGTTAAAAAAATTAATACAAACCTGTAAACGAAAACGAATAATTACGTTGGAGTGTTCGAGCGAATTTTCAATTTTAAAATCAACAGAACGTAGAAATTATTTGTATGAATATACAAATTAAATTAATAAACAAAGCAAGAAATCATACGGAATTATGAACAAATAATTTGATTGACGTTGTTTATGTTTTTGGTCAATTAATTTATTGGTTTTATGTTAAAGCACAAAAGCAGTAGAATTATATTTCAAAATTTGTTATTTAAAACTTTTTTAATCGAACATCCAAAAAAAAAGGAGAGAAAAAACTAACAAGCTCGGTCTTTGAAAATTAATTAGTTTTTATTTATTTTTCAAAACGAAATTAAATGCGAGCTTTGACTTTTTTTCCCTATAAAATTTAAATATAAAAGGTCGGCTTTATAAATCCGCAAGAAAAAAGTAAATTTTAGTAAATGAATTATTACATTTCAGGTGTAATCAAAAAGGGAAAAAATTGTAGCGATTAATTTTGTTCGTCAAATCCTTTTATATTTGCGATTAACTCATAAAAGAAGAGATTTATAATTATTTATTTTCCTCCGAAATCGTCTGAAGCTCTAGTTTCGAAGGCAAAAAGAAACTAGCGGATTAGTCCTATAAATTAAATCCGAAGGAATTTTTTAACCGAACGCTTTTTTATTTGACTTTCGTACACAATTCTGCTTTTTAGCAATCGATCTGAAATTCCTTTCACCGATCGGAATAAAAGCCTTTTTTTTACGTTACTTTGAATATATTTTTTATTGAAATGACTTATTTAGAAAGCAGATCTTTCTAAAAACAGACAAACAAATTTTTTTTTCGAGATACTTATCTCAATTTTGGTTTTCAGAAACGCTTACCTGATTTGTAAAAAATTATAAACGAAATTTATTTTAATTAACCCGTAGAACTTTTCAGCCCACGCATCGGTTTGTTCGGAGCAAACAAGAAAATGCCGCCCCCATAAACGACGACGTCGTTGTCTGTTTATGATTTATTAATTTTTTTTGTGTGCATTTTATTCAATATTATGCAAATCGATAAGCGAGTTTTTCTTTTGCGCTTTATCCCAAAAGTTAAATGTAAATTTGTAGAAAACGTAAAATTTAAATCTTAAATCTGAACGAAGTTCCTTTTAATAAAATTATTGCAATAAAATAAAGCATCTCTAATCTTCGGAAAATTTAATCGAGGATAACTTAAGGCTTACCAAAATATAACAGACATAAATTGTACGTAATGTCTTTTAAGGGTTGCAAAGCACAGACCTTATCAAATTTCTTTGCTTTTATTACACGAAGAATAATGGAGATATTTTTTTTCAAAAAAAAAGTAGAAATAGGAGAACGGTTAACAGTTTCATTGCTTGGGCTTTTCGAAATATTTAAATCAATACTATAAAAAAAAAGCAAGGACCTTAAACACAATTTTTAGCAATTTGTTTTTATATTTATTCTTGTTCTATTAACTAACTTAATTTTATTACATAATTAGAAAGGACGTGATTAAGAAAGATAGGATTTTGAGGACATTGTCCTACTGGATTGAGTTTGGTATCAATAGAAAGATCTTAACGAGGGAATTATGAGTATTAAAATGATTTTGGGGGGAAATGTATAGTTTTCGAGTTATCAGAATTTTAGATAACTTAACCTAACCTTGATTTTCCTTATTTGGTGCTAGATATCGATTATTATGATATATTTAAGTCATATTACATTATTTTTTTTTGGCAATATGGTATTAATTTGCAGATAAAAGAACAAAAAAAGGAAAATCAAGGTTAGGTTAGGTTATCTAAAAACCCGAAACTCGAAACTCGAAAACTATACATAAAAATGTACCAGATATAACGTTAAATAAACTACAAAAGGTGTAAAAAGCTTTTTTTCTTAGCTGGTGCCACTTTCATAAACCTAAAATAAAATAATTCCAAAAATCCCGATTTTTCCGAATTTTTCCTTTGCCCGACATTTCCCCAACCCTAGATGGGTATAAAAATAATCAGCATACAATAGGCTTTAAGTAAAGGTATGACATGCTTATGTACTATAATGTCCTCATTTTCTGATAAAATTAATCACGTCCGTTATTACAATTTTTTCTAGTTTTATATTCAATTAAAATTTGTAAAATATTATTAATTAGATATATCTACTACGATTTTATTGTTTCAGGATAAATAAATGGTTATGTGGAATTGAATTGAAGAAAATCTTTCTTAATTAAATTAATTTTTTTGTTTATCAATTTCTATTAATTCGAACTCTAAAAAAAAATAATTTAGGCTGTGAATTTTCTAAATGACGATCAATAGTGATAAAAAAGATAACCCATGTTTTTTTGGCAAAAAATGAAAAAAATAGAATTGCTTTATATTGCAAGGGGATGTTCCTACGTACCCCTAGCAACATAGCCGGTGTCATTTCCTGGCGCTCTCGCTCTAAAATAAAAATTTTTGATAAAACTAAATAAATAAAAAAAATACACTTTGACTCACAAAAACAATAGTAGGTCTCCATTTTCGATGCAATCATTACAAGCAAGACCAATTCGGATACATGTAAAATAAGTATAGGGCGCAATGTTAATTTTTCAAGTAATTAAAAATTGCAATTTTAGGTTTACTTTTTTGCACAAAATTTTACGTTAAAAAAATTGTAGCGCCGTTATTTACGGACCAATATTTTAAAATTGTACACATTTGGATTTCGCAGCCTTTTTGACTTCAGATAGGCTTATGAAACTATAGGCGTGCTATTTCAAAGCTTTGAGAAAAACGTTT
The DNA here is from genome assembly GCA_036325965.1 of Sinopyrophorus schimmeli. NCBI lineage: Eukaryota > Metazoa > Arthropoda > Insecta > Coleoptera > Elateridae > Sinopyrophorus > Sinopyrophorus schimmeli. The sequence goes on from JARFIZ010000194.1 coordinate 214,296, forward strand.
TCTTCGAGAAAAAACATGGATTTTAATCCATATTTTTTTGGCAAAAAATAAAAAAAATAGAATTGCTTTATATTGCAAGAGTATGTTCCTACGTACAGTCAGCTAAAGAAGGAATCAACAGCCTAAAAACAGTACTTACCGTAATCGAGCTATTCCAAGAGACAGGTTTTAGTTAAAAATAGTGTTTAAGGAGATTTATGACGGCTTTTATAAGTACAACAAATAATTTTTTTATTAATTGTTTAAAAATAGCACGTTCACTGTAGGTGCTGCTCTAGGGTGTTGATTACTTCTTAGACTGAATATACGTATATGAACATATATCGATCTTTTAAATTATTATCAATTGTGATATATTATACGTAATGAATAGTAGTTAAGAAAAAGTATGTATGAATCTAAATAATTGTTTGCTTTCCGTAAAAACAGATAAAATTGTTTTTATTGTACGCTTTGCTTAATTTGTCGTTATTCTCGGATAATTATCTGTTTTTGCTTATGCCTCTCTCAAAACTCGAAGAAACAATTCTTATTACAGTGAGTCCTCGTTTAGCGTTTAGAATGCATTTCTAAACAACAGAGCGCTAAACAAAACTGCATTAAGAGGGTAGTGTTCCCCCTTTAAACTAGGTAATTTTGGATTGCTGCAATAAGTCGAATCAACGTAAATTTTGAATTGTTTTGAGCAAACCGCGTTCAATCGAGAAAGCGTTAAGCGAGGTCCTACTGTATTTTTAGGCGATGTAGATACAATTTTAAAATCTGTCCCCAACGTTCGACCAATTATTTCAGATAGCGAATTCAACATTCTGTTTAGGTCTTTTATTATTGAACAAAACACGTTACCGTTTTCGTTTTTCTATATAAATAGTAAAATTGAATAATCCAATTGGCAGATAATGGCCATTCACTTTGTTTCATTATGAAATAGGCAAAGGGACGAAAAAGGTCACGTAAACACAGGATCGATTGTTGTTTTAGCGATGATAAAGAAAAACTTTAGTTGTGAAAAGTTTCAAATTTAAAATTCCGGAACACACCCTTAGGTACCGTTTATTAGTGATATTAAATGAGTAGAACCATATAAAATAAAATGACTTTAGAAAACATTTTGAAATTGCTGTGGGTTGACGACTTTAAGTTTACGGATAACGATTGCATTTTTGACCGTTTTATGATTCGAACGTACAAAAAAAAATGAAACTTTCAAACGACTTTAAATCAATATTTGTAAATAGATTAGCCTAGGCATTTCAGACAAGAAATAAGTCAAAGTTGTAAAAAAGTTATGTCACTTTTTTTGTTTCTTTGGTGGCCTGGTTTCGTAGCATTTTTAGGTTTTCTATATTGTTGAATTTAAGAGTATCTTTAAATCGGAGTGTAGTTAATGACAGAAAAACGTGTAATTTACAATTACAAACTTATTTTTCAAAAGTCAATTGATCATTGCAAAAATTGCCTACGTGTTCAATTCCAACCCATAATTCCACATTTTTGTTTCCGGGAAACTAGTTAATTATTGTAGAACACAGTTCTTGATCGTAAATTATTATTTTTAAATGAATCAATTATAAAATACTTCTAAATCCCGTTTTAGAGTGAAGATAGATTCCTCAGAAATCTGTAAAACCAAAAAAAAAACCAAAAAAATGTGCATAATTCAGGCAGTAATTTTAATATAGGTATAGTTAAACAAAAGTACAGTGGTACCTCGGTATACGAGCTTAATCAGTTCCTGATGTTTGAATTCAAACCGAATAGAACCAAACCAACCTATCCCATAAGAAATAATGTAAATATGATTAATCCGTTCTCAAGTAAAAAAAACTTATCATCATATGGTATATTAATGGAGTTGTAAAATAATTTAAACACTGTTTGAACATATTACTAAAAAAAATAATTTTATGTTGTATTATATTATTTAAATCCTTAAATCAAATTAAATCAAACTCTCCTTAATACTAAAATATAGTAAAAATTAAAATTAAAAAAAAATTATTTAATGGAATAAGAGTGCCATTTTACGCTTTTTACTTTTCCATTTTCTATCGCTTTTTACTAAGATCGGCAACTTTTCTTAAAAACCCGCCCAAAGAATGTCTCAGGATGTCTCTAAAGTGTGAAATGTTCCGATCTTCCCAAGCGATGCTATTGCGATTTGTTTAAACTTTGTTAGGGTCTTTCCACCAGAAATTACACAGTTTCAAACCTAATGAAATCAATATAATTCATTAAATGTGCTACTTGTTCATAGATGGCGCTTATACATTTTCAATTAAATCGTATTCCGTTCAAAAATCGTATACCAAGCAAAGTTTGTTTTGCCCAAACAGGACCTAGTCCGAATTGGACGTATTCGAAAGCAGTCAAATACCGAGGTACCACTGTACTTCTCATGAGTCAAATATACCTACTTTTTATCATAGATACGTGGTATTTTATTATTGAAAGGATGCACTAAAAAAAAATTGCAATTATTTTACGTAAAAAAAATATTAATTTCTAAAAGACAGTGACCAATTTATGTATATTTTGTTTGTTTTCGATTTCCCATACAAAAAACCGGTGCGTTAGAAGTTATACTTCTTTGGGGTAACTAAATCACATAGAACCACGTATAAAAATTAGTATAAATACGAAGATGTGCGCATTCGAGCGAAAAGTGGCACATTTCCGAGCGAGGGAAGCAAATGAAGCGCGACGCGGAGCGGCGCGCTTCATTTTCCCGAGATCGGAATGTGCCACTTTGAGCTCGAATGTGCACACTCGGTTTTAAGAGTGACTCACAATAATTCAGACCAATAAATTAGATGAACAATTAGTAGAATAATTTTTAATCGTTCTCGCTCGTTCGCATTGACGTCATTGTCGTATCTTGTCCCTCTCTTCTACTCATCGCTATGGCAAATACGTTTTTTGAACATAAAATCGATATTTAGTAAAATAAATATAAATGTATGATTTGAAAGAGCGAAAGATAAAGTAGACAAATGAAGTAAATGCGGGGTATGTGCGCATTCGAGCGAAAAGTGGCACATTTCCGAGCGAGGGAAGCAAATGAAGCGCGACGCGGAGCGGCGCGCTTCATTTTCCCGAGATCGGAATGTGCCACTTTGAGCTCGAATGCGCACACTTGGTTTCATGCGTGATTCACAATAGTTAATTGACTTTCTCAGGAGGCTAACTTCAAATGTCGAATTTTTGTTAGTATTGCGCGCGCAACTTCCGTTGCCTGCTAAAGTTTTACTCTAAACTCGCCAAACAATGTATAACCTCAAAAATTATGAATTCGATTTATTACACAATTTTTTCCGGAACATATGTACCGCATAAATCGCCAAAGAAGTATAACTTCTAACGCGCGTTTATAAATACACGCAGCGGTTTTTCATTTAATATAAAACTTTTTGTTGTATATTAAATATTGCGTTGGCTGCCATCTTCGAAAAATCTCCTGTTTTTTTCATAATACATTTACTTCAGCATTATAAATAAATGTTAATTGAACAAAGAGTAATTAAATAACCATTGTTTACGAATACCCACAGCTCCCCTACAAGCTAGTTCATTATTTTTTTATGCCCGCTTCTACCGAAAAACGTTTTCTAATGCAAAAAATAATAAACGCGCTCACAATTACAATAATTTAATTTTTTTACGTTTCCATAGAGACGCCGCAAAGTACGACTCAATTAATTTAAAACGGATACCAGAAAGGGAGGAGAGATTAATATAAAAGTAGAACAAAAGGGAACTTCATTAAAATGATTGAGAATTTATCTTTAGGTCGAGCAACAAAAGAAAATTAGACAGAAACACGTAGAAAATTAAATAAAAGATGTGTCCTGCCCCCAAATCTCGCGCATTAAGAAACCTCGACTTGTCTTATTAATAAATTAAAATCCGAGCGACCCCCCGGACAAGAAAATCACGTAATTGCATTAAATAATACGACGAACAGGCTCGGTAAAGTCGCTGCAGGTTAATTAATTTTTCCGTTCCCGGTTTTATGTTGAAGGCATTTTTCATTTGAGTTTTTGTCTAGACGAATCGTTTTGTCACTTTATCATCGAAAGAAATTCTTATGTGTTCGTTTTTCTGGCGTGGCTTGGAGATGGCTTTTTTTCGGATCGAAGTCAAACTGCTGTTAGGTTTTAGTTTCCTAGCTTTTTGTGTTCGAGGTTTTAAACGAAAGTCGTGTAATTTTGTTCGTTTTTTTTAAACTTCTGCCAAAGATTTTATCGCGCAAAATTTAAATAAGTTTTTTTCATAAATTATTTCTAATAAAAGATCGGCTTTGTTAGATAAAATTAATAAAAGTAACCAAAAAATATTTTTTAACTTTGCATTTATAGTTAGTTTAATAAAAATCGATTTTATGTTCGAAAAACGTATTTACCGTAGCAATGAGTGGAAGAGAGCGAAAAGATATGACAATCACGTGAGTGCGAGTGAGTGAGAATAATTAAAGTTAATTTACTGATTTTGCGTCTAATTTATTGACCAAATTATTGTGAATCATGCTTAATACCGAGTGCGCACATTCGAGCTCAAAGTGGCACATTCCGATCTTGGGAAAATAAAGCGCGCCGCTCTGCGTCGCGCTTCATTTGCCTCCCTCTCTCGGAAATGTGCCACTTTTCGCTCGAATGCGCACATTCTCGTATTTATTTTATTTATCTAATTTATCTTTCACTCTTTCTAATCAAAAATTTTAATTTAGTTTAGTAAAGATCGATTTTATGTTCGAAAAACGTATTTACATACCATAGCAATAAGTGGAAGGGAGCGAAAAGATATGACAATCACGTGAGTTCGAGTGAGTGAGAATAATTAAAATTAATTTACTGATTTTGTGTCTAATTTATTGACCAAATTATTGTGAATCATGCCTAATACCGAGTGCGCACATTCGAGCTCAAAGTGGCACATTCCGATCTCGGGATAATGAAGCGCGCCGCTCCGCGTCGCGCTTCATTTGCCTCCCTCGCTCGGAAATGTGCCACTTATCGCTCGAATGCGCACATTCTCGTATTTATTTTATTTATCTAATTTATCTTTCACTCTTTCCAATCAAAAATTTCAATTTAGTTTAGTAAAGATCGATTTTATGTTCGAAAAACGTATTTACATACCATAGCAATAAGTGGAAGGGAGCGAAAAGATATGACAATCACGTGAGTGCGAGTGAGTGAGAATAATTAAAATTAATTTACTGATTTTGCGTCTAATTTATTGACCAAATTATTGTGAATCATGCTTAATACCGAGTGCGCACATTCGAGCTCAAAGTGGCACATTCCGATCTCGGGAAAATAAAGCGCGCCGCTCCGCGTCGCGCTTTATTTGCCTCCCTCGTTCGGAAATGTGCCACTTTTCGCTCGAATGCGCACATTCTCGTATTTATTATATTTGTCTAATTTATCTTTCACTCTTTCCAATCAAAAATTTCAATTTAGTTTAGTAAAGATTGATTTAAGTTCGAAAAACGTATTTACATACCATAGCAATGAATGGAAAGGAGCGAAAAGATATGACAATCACGTCAGTGCGACTGAGTGAGAACGACTAAAATTATTTCACTGAATTTTCGTCTAATTTATTGACCTAAATTATTGTGAATCATGCTTAAAACCGAGTGTGCGCATTCGAGCTCAAAGTGGCACATTTCGATTTTGGAAAATAAAGCCCGCCGCTCCGCGTCGCGCTTTTCCTGAACCTGTCTACCGTATAAATCGAGAAATAGGTATACAGTAGGGTCAAGTCACGTCAAGTGGACCCCTCATTTTCCACTTGATCATGGAATACTTGTTCAAATCTATTTTTCGAAAGTAGTTATTACTAATAATCATCCCTTAAAAAAGTTTTTGAAAATTTTGAATTTAACACCAATTTTTTTTTAATGAAAATTCTCTGTACTATTAATTAAAAAATGAATTGTGAAAAAGCTGTTGGAGATAACTTAACGAAATTTTCAGAGCTTATAGTAATATATTTATAATTTCAAAAAAAATAGAAAAAAAATTCATTTGTTTATTATCATACTTTTTATTAACATTTAAATAAACAAATGAAAATTTTAATGACTTCTCTGTACAATTTTGGAATTTTTTTTTTAGTTATATGCGTTATACATTTAAGTTCAATATTCCGAAATAAAATTTAATTGCCCGGCATTAGTTTTAATGATATATGTACATTTTTATTTACGTAGCGGTAGGCGGTGTCAGAGCACCGCGCTCCCGATTTTGGCTGCTCGGGCTGTAGATCGCTACATATTACATATTTTAATTAGTATTTCTTATAATTAAAATAATGCCATATAATTTAATTTTTTTTAATTATATTTTAAATGATATCTTCAACAAAGAATCAAGATAATTAGAAATTTATTATTTATATAAATACAGTTAAATGAATAAACAGGTAAATAAAATTAATAACTAAATTAACATTTAAATTTTTTTTTGTTGTTTTGTAGCGCAATATTAGTTATAATTTTTTCATTTATGGAGTATTTATTAATACCTTCAAAATGATGCAACTGACGAGTATTTTTTATAGTTATGGCTTGTTCGTACCGCGATTTCTATTGTTTCATGGGAATCATGTTCTTCTTGTGTACAAAAACCAAAATTGATATTTTTGAAAAAGCCCAATCAAATAGTGACTATGCTGTATTGATGTGTTGGTCATTATCACGTTGAATACTAGTGCGATATGCGTGTCTTTTAAGAGTTCCTCCCAAACCATCACATGCACCTTTGCCATGAGATGTGGCAAAAAAATCCATTCCGCATCAATATTAAAATCAGCTTGATCATTAATCAAATTTACAAAATTATATTTATTTTTATATTGGAGGCGCTGCTCCGTCAGAAAATATAGATATTTTTTAATATTACTAACTCCAAATTTGTCTTTTAAAAACTTTACTAATTTAAAATTAAAAAGGTGAACTGAGCTTGAATCATAAGCGACTTTTTCAGAAATCATGACGTAATTTTCATGTTTAATTGTTTGGCTTGCTTTATAATAAAATATCTTGATTATTTGATGAAGATATTATTTCAAATATAATTAAAAAAAATTAAATTATATGGCATTATTTTAATTATAAGAAATACTAATTAAAATATGTAATATGTAGCGATCTACAGCCCGAGCAGCCAAAATCGGGAGCGCGGTGCTCTGACACCGCCTACCGCTACGTAAATAAAAATGTACATATATCATTAAAACTAATGCCGGGCAATTAAATTTTATTTCGGAATATTGAACTTAAATGTATAACGCATATAACTAAAAAAAAAATTCCAAAATTGTACAGAGAAGTCATTAAAATTTTCATTTGTTTATTTAAATGTTAATAAAAAGTATGATAATAAACAAATGAATTTTTTTTCTATTTTTTTTGTGAAATTATAAATATATTACTATAAGCTCTGAAAATTTCGTTAAGTTATTTCCAACAGCTTTTTCACAATTCATTTTTTAATTAATAGTACAGAAAATTTTTATTGTAAAAAAAATTGGTGTTAAATTCAAAATTTTCATAAACTTTTTTAAGGGATGATTATTAGTAATAACTACTTTCAAAAAATAGATTTGAACAAGTATTCCATGATAAAGTGGAAAATGAGGGGTCCACTTAACGTGACTTGACCCAGTATTAACATAGGGGAGACCGGGTATGGGTGTGTCACGGGTAGGTTGTCACCATAAGCCATAACAGCAAACCTAATAAATTAATAAATTTGTTTACCTGTATCAAAGAAGCCCGAGCACAATACCTCCTTGCGTACTTCACTTCAGTTCGCTCTGAAATACGGTATAAGAAATATATACGTTTGTATTTTTTGTACAGTAAAAGTAATTTTTTGTGAATCTGTTTTGAGTCTCGTAAGTATATTTAAATTTTGCATAATGATATACTTTTTCATGTATTTATGATGTTTAAGATATGCTTCATGACATTATTCATATGGTTTCTTAAATGACCATTGATTTAAATTTATTTTGGGAGTTTATTGTCCAAAACTGTTTTGGGGAAAGTTGGCTCAAGTTAACGGGGGCTAGTTGTCACCTGTGCATAGCAACCATGAATTTGTGCGGCCTTTTTTATTGGTTTCTGGGGGTTACTACATAAACGATTGGCTGTAATTATACATTTGTCATTTTTGTTACCATAACCTAAGTTCGTTAGATAGAATAGGTTAGGAATAGCATATGCATTTGTTTTGTCGTTTTGTATTTTACTTTTTATTTAGCGGGTGATTACCTACCCCAGACACTATGACAACCATCCCTTATAGACGGGGTTGAAAATCGCACTTTTTTTTCAGAAAAATTATAATATCTGCTCATTAGATAATGGTAGAAAAAAAATCTTTCTTTTTTAAACTAGAATAAAAACACTATCTATTGATATATAAATGTCATTTATAAATTAAGACCATGGGCTCTAAAAATACAAAAGAAAAAAATGTAATTTGAAACCACTGGTCTATACACAAACGCAAGGTGCGCAACATAACACGTGGTTATATTTAAGGCCGCGGTCCGAAATAGTGCTGCTTTTTTTTTGAAGCGGTGAATAGTTAAATAACAATAGTTGCGTTCTGAATCAAGTTAAATCTGCCAGGAACAACATAAAATTTAACCACTTATCAATAGGTGGCACTTTGCCGTTTGTTATTTGTTCAGCAAACATGACTTCAGAAAATATCGTTAAAAGCAAAATTTAGCAAAAAGTTTGATAGATCAGCCAAGAAGTTAAAAAAAACTTGAATTTTTTGTAGGTTCTACTTTAACCTTGACTAACTTTTGGAGGAGTAGAATTTTCAAATACAACTTTTCGGCGCTATTACCATCTAACGGACAAGGGTCAAAGTTTTGGTTAGCGAAGACGAGGAACCGCAATAAAAATCATAACATAACTATGCCCAGCGAGATCTAAAACAATGCTTCGGCACTTCAATTACCAAATTGTTATTAATGATTTTTTCAATACAATTTTCTAACAATATATACACAAAAGATGCCTCTACAGCACAGCATATTTCAAATTCGATAAAATTCCTTAGTTTTTGTACAATTACAGTCTGAACTATTGTCTTTCTTGCCCCTTAAAGCATGTTAATTTCAACAGGTTTGCTATTTTTTTTTAGAGTTACATTACATTTTTGGGTAAAATGAAATATACCATGCTATAGTCCAATTCTTTATTGGTCTATTAAATTTTTTTTACAACATTATATATTGTTAATTTGCAATTGTAATTGTAGTACGAAACGTCTAAATTTTCGTCAATATTAGGCAACCCAATTTTCTCGGATCGCTCCCTTAATTTAGTTACGCCACAGAAGTATAACGTATACCTATCGGTTTTTTTTTGCAAAAAGATGTAGAAATGAATCCAAATATTTTGGTTTAAATAAATTAATATCGGTCACATTTAATAACTAACTGTTAAGTTTTGGTATAAATTTTCTTTTGAAGCAACTGATATTACAGAAGTTCTAGAAAATTTAGTAAGCCACTATAAACTTATCCATAACTTTTTATCTGTGAAGCGAAGAGTTTTTATAACTTTTTTAATGAAGTTAGATTTGTTCCGCGAATTTGTAGGTTAAGTTACATTAGTTATAGCTAATTGAGAAGACTGGTTTGTTACAAAGTTGTTTATTTGCACTTTAATTCATTTTTGTTTCATGAGACCATTCTGCAAGTAGTAAAGTCTTACTTTAACAGTCAATAATTAGTTCGTTTTATTGATGCATCTTTTATGTTTGTTTAGCTAATTTACTTTAAAGGTTTGTCTTGTCTGTTTTTTACAATAATTTACTTTTAGTATTGAGAATAGAACGAAACCTAACTTACGCAAAAACAATATTTAATGATTTTGTTTACAGAAATGTTTGGATTTAAATGAAAAAAGGTAATGTACCCAAATAAGACGAGATACGTGCACGTTTGAGCGAAAAATGCATATTTTTTAAAACAAATTGCACAAATTGGCTTTTAACCAAAATATACAAAAAAAATCTCTCGATTTACGCGCTAGTTGTTTTACACGATTTCTCTCTTACGCGATTTAGAAAAATTATAAATTAAAAAAATTTTTAATAATAAAAACTACTTAATATATACATTTTTATTTTTAGTTATTTTTTAAGATAACACAGTCACACAAAAAAAAAGTCATAATTTCTATATGTATTTGGGGTCGCTGAATCCAAATCCGAGGTTAAAAAATACCCCGGCACGTCTGAGTTCAGACATAACCTCAAAAAACCGATTTTATAGGCAATTTAACATTTTAACGTTGTGATTTAATTTGTAAAGTAACCAACCAGTTATTATCACTTAAACCCTTAATCTTATTACTCCATACCTCATATTCTCATAACCTCACAACTGAACAATCTTAAAACATTCGTAATCTTACGTATTAAACACCAACTAAAAAATCTTAACTCAAGTTCAAAACAAAAAAACGAAGCAGTGAAACACCGTTTTTCCGTAACCTTGTAACCCTATAACCCCACAAGTCCATAATTTTGTAACCCAATAACTCAATATTCACAATAACTTCAGCAATTAAAAACTAAAAAAAAATTATTTATGCTGTAAACCAGGGATGGGCAACGCGCGGCCCGCGGGCCACTTGTGGCCCGTTAAACATGTTTATGCGGCTCGCCAACATGTCCGGAGGTGTACATACTTTTATATCATAGGTAGTATTTTTTGACAACCGGATGCACTAAAAAAATTAAAAACCATTTTACCTAAAGGAATTATTAATATTCAAAAATAACTGACTAATTTATGGATATTTTGCTTTTTTTTTAATTTCCACAGTTTTCTTCGTCTAAATCGCGGAACAGATGTAAAGAGGGGAAGCTCCGAGATTTGATTTTTTAAAGGACGCACAGTAATGTAATTTGGAAACTACTGGTCTAGCTATACTGAAACGCAAGGTGCGCAACATAACACATGGTTCTATTTAATTTAGTTACACCAAAAAAGTACTTTTAACTTTTAACGCACGTACGTAACTACCTACATGCACTGTTTCTTATTTTAAGAATTTTAAGCTCGGACATTTTACTGAAACACGCTCGTAATCCAAAATAATTTTTTTTTTTGAAATTATTTAATAATGAAATGGCAACTTGTTATACATTTTTGGAACACCCTCGACGTGCTTTATTTAATTATTTAAAAAAATAAATACCCTTCTATTTAAGATAAGGAAGTTGAAACGATTCCCGGTTAAACCAGAAGTAGAACAAATTTTATATTTATGCCAATACATAGATTGTATAAATTAAAGAAACTTCTATAGTTGTACTTTTTTTGAAATGAATTAGTTTAGAATTTATAAGCTCGTAGCACTTTAAATAAACACTCGGTATATACCTCTTCATTAAACATTTTTTATGTATATATTAATGATAACTTCAAAAGTCCATAATTCATAAAGTACTTTGTAAAATTATGCATAACAAATAAGTAAAAATGTTGCAGATATTTATTTTTATAGATTTAGAAACAAGCGTACATGGTATAGATATATTTATATGTAATTTTATGGTTTAGGTTTTCCTGCTTCCAGTGTTAACATTTCCAGACAACTACTTAGGCATTGTACCAGAGTCGAAAGAGAATGTTCTAGGCATTCCTTTTTGCATTTCCAATAGTCCTCTACAATTAAAATAAATTATTCATTATTTAGCAAAATTCATTTATTTTGAAAGTCAATGTATCAAAAAAAAATAATAATACTCACTATCAGCTAACGACAAACCGAAAAGTGCTAAAAACACACAGAAAAAGATCAACAGTTGTACTCTCATTTTCGTAGATTTTACTGGTCTTCCACACAAACTATAAAATCACAACTCTTTTCTAATTCTTTTTATACTAAACTAAAAGTATGTCGACTTATGAAATTAAAAAACTTCCTGATAAGAAAACTAACAACTAAAATATGAACAAAGACTGAAATCGTTCCAATTTCCTAACTGCTAAAGCAAACATTTCTAGAAATTATTATTTAACAATTTAAGCTCTTGTTGCGTAAAAAATGCGTTAATCGCTCTTCGAAGGGGGCTTAAAGCAATTGCGAAAACAAAGACCGCGATCTTCGACTTCGGGGTTTATGCACTCGTTTATGCATTCGAAGCTCGCTCCGGGGTTTACTAAAATTTAAAAAAAATTGTTTTTGCAAATTAAATTTTATAAACTAATCAATCCGGCTCACCTTGATAGGAAACCACCATGCAGATTGTCAGAAAAAAATATATAAGAAGCCCTTGAATCTTCATTTCTAATTTTGCAAATTACGGAATGACGGTCGCTATTTATATTCGTCTACCTTTACTTGTTTTTTAAATAAAAAATTATAATCTTGAAAGTTTAAATAATTAATAAATTCTTCAGTGTTCTTTGTGATTAATTTATAATTAGTTTCGCTGCAGAGAATTATTTGCTACGTTTTTGAGTGTTATTAATAAAAAAACGTGTTTGCGCCTTAAGCTTTATTTTAAAATGTATTTACATAAAAATGCTTTCGCTGATTTTCGTTAAAATCTTATAACGCCATTCAGGGAGCGGTTGGGGGCTTAAAGCAATCTCTGAAGCAGAGCCCGCGATCTGCAGCTGCCGCCGCAAAACATTTTTGGAAGCACTGAAATGCAGCCGTGGGATTTCCTAGAAGCGTAACAATTATTTTACGTAAATTAGCAAAAATCAACGAAAGAAAAAACGTACCTTGAGAATTTACCATTGCGAACAGAATGGCGAAGAATAAGACGGTCGCTAAAATTTGTACCTTCATTTTGCTGTACTTAGAATTGATTTAATTCCACTTTACCTTTCGCTTTTATATATGTACGTTTTTTTTTAAAGATTTTAGATAAATATTGGTTGTTTGTTAGATGAATGTTTTTTTCCCGGAAAGGGGCAATAAATTTTTCAGGCTTGCTTGATTGCTTTATGATTCGCTTTATTTGCAGATTTAGATTTAATTGAGCAAAAAAACCAAATGTATTTAATGTCCGTTTTTTTAATAGCAAATACGAAATTTAAGACGCGTTGTTGCTAATAAGTGTTTGTTTACATTTGTAAATATTGTCGCTTATAGTTGAGACAACCAAACAAGCAACGTACGTAATCAAAAAATAATGACGTCAGTTGTAAATGAAAAAATTAATTGTTTATTTATAGTGTCAAAACGACTTATTTATGCGACGATATAAGGGAACCTGTTGTACCTTGGTCTCTTTGTACCTAGGACAACTTAATTTTTTTTAATATTTGCGGGCTTTCGTGACCCATAATTTTCGATATTTCAAATGCCACATTGACAGACATTAACGTAAAGTTAGCAGCAGCTGACCAATGTACTTTGTTAATGTACAGGGTGTCCAGCCGCTTACTCCCAAAGTTATTCTCTTGTTAAATAAAAACTATTAGACACATCAAAATTATTTTAACATAGATGGTGTTATAAAAATATGAAAATTTATTTACACGTGTTTTTGCTTTCACATCACACACAATGGCCACCGCAAGGACAACATATCTTCAAATTTACATTTTGACCTAAAATTTAAGTCAAATAAAATTTCCAAATTTTCATGTTTATTTTGTTTTTTTAATTAGTTTGTTGGATAAGTTTAAGAGGACAGGCAATGTTGGTGACGATAAGTCATACACAGCCAATGTTGAGCCCACTGTGGCCAACTTTGAGAACGTTGCTAAGCTGAGGGCAAAATTGAGTGGTCACCTTATTCCACCGATTTAAATCTCTGCGACTATTTGTTATGGGGATATCTTAAAGGAAAATAATATCAAGATAGGCCTTAAACAATTAAAGAACTTAGAGACAAAATTACTCGTCACTTTCAGGCTATAGAGCCCGAAATGTTGGAAAAAGTGGCTCAAAACTTAGAGGTTAGGCTTCATCACGTTGTACTTAAAGGAGGGGGACATTTTGAAAATTTAATTTATTATAATAAATTTCCCTACTTTTGTCTAGAAAATGCTTTTTATTTGATTAAATTATCTTTAATGGTTGTCTAGATATTAAAAAATCAAGTTGGGAGTAAGCGCCTGGACACCCTATATGAGATCAATTGAAATTTTTAATCGAAAAAAAGTAAGTCTTTTTATATTCTTTGTACTTAAATATCTTATTGATTTTTATTACCTAATAACTAATGACTCATTGTAATAGAAAGATTATTTATTAATGTTTGTATAGTTGCAGTCTGATTTTGGCACAGCATAATCTTTAATTTTATTTTTGAATTTAAACATCAACCCAACGTTAAAATTTTTAAAAGATTGGATGTGGATATGCAGACAGTGACGAATTTAGGCTTGCTGCCACCCTAGGCCCCGTTCGATGTGCCGCTCTTTTAAAAGATGAATTTTATTAATTTTGATCCAAATATTTTTAATCGCCTCTAAAATTTTGGCATTTCAAAAATTTTGCCGCCCTTCAAATTATGCCGCCCTATGCCCGGGCCGCACGGGACTAGGCCTAAATCCGTCACTGTATGCAGAAGTATGAATGTTTACAGTAACCAAATTGAAAGAATGTGGAAGATGTTCTTCATCATTTTTTTTTCTGGTAAACTGTTAAAGTATGTTTGTGCAGCAACGCAGGAGCTTTTCTAACATTAATGTAGGTACACTACATATACTGCTCCGTTCATGGCTACTTGATTTAAAACAGAAAACATTAATATTGTTAAGAAGTATTTATTTAAATATGGGTCATTATACATGATTAAAAAGAGAAAAGAAAATGCTATTTAACTATGTAAAAATCCAATATAGCGTCTATTTAAAATAAGAAAGTTGGTATCAATATCTTGGAAGCCGCCATTTTGAATTTAAGTTTGACTTAATTTCTATCTGTATTTTATAAAACCTAGTAACTTTTATATTAAACTTTTTTTTGTAAATTTTATAATTACAAAGTTATTTGACATTAAAGAAAATAATGATTTTCAGTTTTTTTACGATTACTTCGGAACTATTCGGAATTTTAAAGCTTTTTTAACGGAATCTGAATTGACACCTAAAACTGCAAAACATTGGCCATTTAACCAAAATTCTATCTATTCTATCGCTGAAAAAATGCGTTTTTCTACAATCATCTCATAGAATAGTTAAGTACCAGTAGGCTAAAATATTCATGCATTGATACACAACAACAGATGGCACTACATTCATATCTATATATGTAGTACAGTACCTAAAAGGCCATAACATTCTCACAGCGAAATGGAAAGACACCGAGCAAAGCTCGGTCGCCCAGATATTTTAAATAAATACCAAACAGGGTTTTTTATTTCTTACAGTTGTCAAAACGAGTTTCTATTAGTGACGTGCATCGCTTGTTTCGTTGTGTCCACTTTAGTTACCAAACTTGCTTTTACTAACATCCATTTTACTTCGGCTATTCGCCGCCAGAAATTGTTTCATTGTTAATTTCGGGCCGTGTGCTTTACTTTTCTTATTTAAAACGTAGTGCCGCTTTGGTTATGACTTTTAATTACGGATTGCTGTTAGTTCTATGCCGTAAGTTGTCTAAACATTTGAAATTGTTCATTGTATTTACGTTGATAAACATTATTAATATTGACTCAAGGTTTTAAATTGGGAAATTATAACTTACGCAGGGCAAATCGTGTTACGTAATATATTTAAACTAAAATCTAGGGTTTAACTAAGCTTTACATAAATTTACTCTTTAGGTAGGCAAATACTTAAGCACCTTTCTCAATAAACGTTAAAATAACTTAAAATAGAAAATTAAATCTGTCCAAACATCGTAAAATATGGCGGTTCAAACGCTTTGAAAACAAGCACAAACAGCAATTTATACTATATTTTCAATTTTAATATAAAGTGCCTTTTGAGTTTCCTCTGACAATTTTATGATTTATTACAGTTTCTTTACAACTGTGTACATTAAAATCTTATTGAGTTGCAATTAATTAAAGTTGTTTAAGCAGTTATATTTGAAACGAAACAAACTTCTTTTCTCCTCTTTGAAAACGAAACTTTGTAACACACATTATATTTTATTTAATACGTGCTTAAATCAAAATTAAATCAACTAATTACGTTTTAACAGAAAATTTTTGTAATGAACAAATTAAACATTATGATCCTAAAGCTGCTCCTCCCGTCCCGGCAACCGCCGCTATTCCAGCTGTTCCAGCCCCCATCCCAGACCCATACATGGCTTTTTTGCAAAGTTTCGTGCACTTCTTCTTTACTACATAACATAGATATTTATAAAACAATTTTAATTAGCAAATTTGTAATAATAGAAATACTTACTTTTTTTTTTCTTTAAGCCCAAAGCTACTGAACAGAATAGAAGAACAACTATTAAAATTAACTTCAAATTCATGGTTGACCAACAACTTTGAAGAATTTAAAAAAAAATATGCAAGTGTAAAGTGCACCATCAGACTTTATTAGAATTTATACCAAAAATTATTTTTAAATAATCTAAATTTTTACATAACTAATACCCGAATTATAATACGAAAGGCGTTTCGTTATCTTCGGATATTTTTTGCGGGTGTTATTCTAATTCAAAGCCGGAAAGTGTGATTAAGTTACTTGCTAATTATTTCGACTATGAATTATTAAATTTTGCGGTTTTTTGAATAGTGGTTTTGCTTTCTAAATTAGAATGACTGATCGAAATTGCATTATTAAAATTTAACTATAATTAATTGAATAACTTTGTACCTACATCTATTTTAATTGTTTATTTTTAGCTGTAGTAATAACATAATAAAATTCAAATAAATTAGTAACGGCGAACTCAGAGGGAGGGCTATCGGACTGAAGCTTTCTTTTACTGTTGATAAAAAAAATTGGAGTATTATAAGAAAACAATTTTTAATGAAGAATTTTAAGAAATTCAACTAATTATTGTGATGTGTGCTTAAACCCTCTCGTAAATATATCACTTTTCGCTGGAATGTGCACATACCTCGTTAAATTGGATGTGCTATATTAATCTTTTCATGTTGAAATTTTCTAAATTGACTATTTAAAAGCATTAAAGCAGAAATTTGATGTTTCTGGTATAAATACAATTTTGTAATTTCAAATTAAAATTATTTAGGAAGTAAGTTAATTCGTGTGAATCACGCTTTAAATTGAGTGTGCACATTCGAGCTCAAAGTGGCACATTCCGATCTCGGGAAAATGAAGCGCGCCGCTCCGCGTCGCGCTTCATTTGCCTCCCTCGCTCGGAAATGTGCCACTTTTCGCTCGAATGCGCACATCCTCGTATTTGTTATATTTGTCTAATTCATCTTTCGCTCCTTCCAATCAAAAATTTCAATTTAGTTTAGTAAAGATCAATTTTATGGCCAAAACATGTATTTATCAAAGCAATGAGTGGAAGAAAGCGAAAATATATGACAATCACGTCAGTGCGAGTGAGTGAGAACGTTTAAAATTATTTCACTAATTTTGCGTCTAATATATTGACTTTAATTATTGTGAATCATGCTTAAAACCGCGTGTGCCCATTCGAGCTCAAAGTGGCACATTCTGATCTCGGGAAAATGAAGCGCGCCGCTACGCGTCGCTAGTGATAAGCAAAACAAGAACAAGACCAAGACTGTAATAGTCTTGGTCTTGGTCTTGTTCTTGCTCATTCGGTCTTGGTCTTGCACAAATGTTTCTAGTCTTGGTCTTGCGTATTCAGTCTTGGTCTCAACCATCTTTTTGCACTTTTTGCCGAATTTGTCAGACCTTTTATTGGTATAAGTTAAAAATTATGTACAATTTATATCTAATTCATAAAACTTTATTTTACTACAATCGAATAATATCAAAAAGTGATCTTATCTATAAATCTTAATCATTTCTACTTCTTCACTCATTTTGAAATTGTTTTTGTTTAAATAGAAAAGACACTACACATACACTTAACAAAATATACTTCAATTTATAGGTAAAAGTTAATAAGAAAGTATACAATATGCAAATACAGTAAACCCTCTCTTGAACGGACAATCGCGGGACCAACAATATTGTTCGTTGTGGAGGGGTTTCCGCTGAGGAGACGTGTTAAAAAAATGAGTAACTAGAAAATAGATCAAATGTAGATCTAATTAAAAATTAATATTATATGGGTCATATAGATACAAAGAATTAAAATAGAAAATAGAAAATAAATAAAATATGTCAAAACTAATTTAATAACTTGCCGCCCGATGGGACAGACTAGTGCGGGCCACCGGTGGTTCGCGCCGGCGTGAACGTGTTAAATTATTGTGAATCATGCTTAAAACCGCGTGTGCCCATTCGAGCTCAAAGTGGCACATTCCGATTTCGGGAAAATGAAGCGCGCTGCTACGCGTCGCACTTTTTTTGCCTCCCTGGCTCGGAAATGTGCCACTTTTCGCTCAAATGCGCACATCCTCGTATTTATTATATTATCTAATTTATCTTTCACTCTTTCCAATCAAAAATTTCAATTTAGTTTAGTAAAGACCGATTTTATGTTCAAAAAACGTAGTTACCATAGCAATGAGTGTAAAGGAGCAAGAAGATACTACAATCACGTCAGTGCGAGTGAGTGAGAACGTTTAAAATTATTTCACAGATTGACTTAAATTATTGTGAATCATGCTTAAAACTGTGTGTGCCCGTTCAAACTCAAAGTGGCACATTCCGATATCGGGAAAATGAAGCGCGCCGCTTTTCGTCGCGCATCATTTGCCTCCCTCGCTCAGAAATGTGCCACTTCTTGCTTGAATGTGCACACACCCCGCATTCATTGGATTTGTCTATATTAATTATCTCTCTTTCAAATCGAAAACTTAAATTTAGATTTTCTGTTAGGAAAAAGTTGCTTTTCTTTTTCTAAATTGACTATTTAAACGCATTAAAGCAGTCTAAAAAATCATAGACGTGCTATTTGAATTTCTCGAGAAAAACGGGTTCGAAGAGTCTGACTTTATTTTTTTGTTATATTTCCAATTTGAAAAATTGTAGGTCGGTTCTTTTTAAACGGATCTTTAAATACTTTTCAGATTCTAAAAGGCCGTTTATCGGAGCGTAAGATTATTTAAAAAAATCAACAGGCCCCAATTTTAAGTCTGGGAGAAGAACGCGTTCGAAGCTTTCAAACTGTAAATTTTGTTAAAATTTTTAATTTTCAAAATGCTTTCTCTCAGCCGTTTTTGCGAAATTCGACAAATCTTTTCATTTCTGAACGTTTCCAGCTCTTACGCGTCGGAAACAGCCGCTCACTTAAAACCCCCAAAAATCGGCCAAAAACGAAAAAAAAACTGGGATCAACCCCTATGATAAAATTGAGGAAAAAAAATTTAGGTAATGGCTTTGTTTTAAATTTTTGTTGCACTTTTCTATGGACCGCAAACCAACATAGCCGGAGCCATTTTATCCTGCTCTCCAAAATATTCGAGAAAACTAAATAAATTAAAAATAATACACTTCAATTCATAAAAACCATCGTAGTGCCTTATTGTCCATCTGAAGGTTAAAAACGAGCCGAATTCGAATTTCTGAAACCCCCTTCCATAGAATACGTATAAAATGGGTATGTTAATGTTAGTTTTTCGAGTAATTAAGGATTGAAATTTTAGATTCATTTTTGTTGCACAAAAATTTACGTTAAAGAAATTATAGCACCGTGAATTGTAGACGGATCTTTAACAACTTTGCATATTTGGATTCACCTGATTTTTTGGCTTTGTATAGGCTTAAAAAACTATAAGCGTGCCATTTGAAATTCTTGAAAAAATGGATTCGAAGAGCCCGATATTGTAATTATTTTTTTCTAAATTTCCAATTTGAAAAATTTTAGTTTTTGGTGAATACCCATCTTAAAGTGAGAGGGTTTTTTTCTTGTCGCAGGGGAAGAATCTAAGAATCAAAGATCTATATAAAATATAATATTCAAGGAAGGGATGCGAACAAATTGATAATTTCTTATTTGCATATACTTTATAAGAGACGTTAGAATATGTATAAAATGGTTTGCCGAAGGTGGCTTTATAATTATACATAACAAACAACATATATCTATTAAAATTTTAAAAAAGCATAATTTTAAGACAAAGTTTTCGTGTTTGTCATGTCTCTGCTTTCTCTTCGGTGCTCCTTTAGAAGACGTTTTTATTAACAATCTCACACATGTTAGTAAACACCACACGGTATAAATGTGTATTATCAGAGAAAAGGTATTGTAGAGAAATGCAATCTCCGTATAAATTGTTGGCAACCCAAACCTCTTACGTTCAATGGCCGGTACTAAAATTCATATCGGCGAATTTAAAAAAACCGTTAAGCATGAGGATTTTTTCCCGCTTTACTGCCAGTTTTATTCAAGAATTATTAATTTTAAATTAATTAAACGCAAATAGTTTCTTTTTCACATTTATTACTTAATATATCTAACACAAATATAAAATAGCATACAATACTTCAAAATAAACATACAAATTAACAACAAATATATATCAGTAATCTCATATTTTTAAAATAAAAAAATAACTTATCTTTATACATGCAATGTAAAATAATAGCAAATAGAACTTATTAATTGTAATTCAATATAATTAATAAATTGGACTTGTTATTCTTATATTAGCAAAAATTCTTAATATTAAGTACAAAAATTAGATCTAAAATCTTATTTTTTACAATAAAAATGAATCAAACATTCAAATTAATGATAAATATGTATATATATAATAGGTACAAAACTTAAATCAAATAGTACATTCTCAAGTTCAAGAATCTATGTATCCTGCGTTTATTTAATATTGATTATATAATATATCCTTAGATGATTATGTACCATCTTCATTTTGACTATACAGTGCAATAATCGATATGCTTATTTACAAAATGACTTTTAATTTTACTATAATACCACTTATTGCATTCTGGGTACTTACAAAGGTATTTCTTTTTTCCAATTCTTTCCATTTTTTTAATCACGATTTATGCAAATGCTTGATAGACCAGAATCTACAAAATGCATCCCTTGCAGCTTTAACTAAAAACAAAACTAATTGATTAAGTGTATTTAATCTGTTTACGTACCTATTCTTAACTTCTAATTTTATTTTGTGCAATCCATTCACTTTAATTATTCAAAAATTGTCACTTTACATTCATAAAAAAAAATGCAATTTTAATGAACTGAACAACGCAAAGCAAATGAATTTTTAGGTTAACAAAATGCTAAATTCAGAGCATAGTATAATGGGCATTTCCCCTCACCCCCCATACCACAGAAGTTCCATGGCCGCAAATTTCCGTGTTGCTCAGTTCTGCATGTAAGTTGCACCCCCCTGTGTATTATTGTGTATCCATGACTTCGTCGCCGGTATTGCAGTTTTCATATCTGTTGAAATGTCAGAAGTAAGTACATACCATTAAATTCTTTTTAATAAATTACAATATTTTATTATTCTATTATAGTAAATTAATATAATTTTATTTTAGATAAATCAAGTAGATCAAGTTTCTGTAGAAACTAAAGTACAAGACCCACAAGAAAAGGTCACAGGTGCCGAAGTTGTGGAAACAACACCGGTGGTGGAGGAGGCCACCAATTCGGCAGAAAAGCCACCTGTAAGTACCTACTTATAAGTATTTCATTTTGTTTCAACTTTGATCGAACCATTTTAATTAATTGCATTTTTCTTTTTGGTATCTAAAAGAAAAGAAAAAGAAGCCGCCACAAAAAACGAGTAAGTGTTATTTTCATTAAATTTAGATTAGTATTACTATATGTCAAATTGATTAGTACCAGAAAAAGAAAAAAACTGTCGTGGAAGAGATGTGCAAAGAATGCGGGTGTCGGCGCGGCAATGGTTGGCGAGGAGGCCGGGGCGGCAGGGGTTGGCGAGGAGGCCGTGGAGGCCGTGGAGCAGGCGTAAGTCATTTATTAAATAATATATTATTTAAATTAATTAACATAGATTTATGTTTTTCTAGTGGACACCGCGAGGAAACTGTACAGTCGTCTTTTAGAAACATTAATTCGTTAAAAATAAAAAATTAATTACAATATATTGTTGTTTAAATAATATTAAAATAGATCCTTTTGTGCAAGAGCTATTCGTATGCATCGGAAAAAAATAGTGCTCATCCCCAGTAGACGAAAACGTAGTGAAATATTCAATTCGTTTTAATACGTCTTCTGAATCCGATATTTCGTATAGAATTGTATTGAAAAACCAACAAACTATTCCTACGTTTCCACGGTTATTCAATACGGATTGAATACGAATTTGCGATCCAACAGGTACGTGTTTCCATAAATAGTTTTGAATACGAATTGAATACATTTACGATACAGCAATCAGCTGTTTTCGGAAAACTTATTTTCTAGGCTAATACGTAGGGCAGGTTCGAAATAAAATTGTGTTGTTTATTTTATTGTGTGCTATAATTCTATTAAATTGCATGACAATTTAATATAAAGGTGTATATATTTAAAATTATAATTAGAAAGCGCCAGTGATCTCCAATTGCGCATGCACGATCGCCAGTTACGGGTTTCCATGGAACTCAATACGTTGAAATTCAGATACGATCCTAAAATTTACCGTATCGTATCTGAATCTAAATCGTGTTCAATACGTATTGAATCAGGATTTCCATGGCCACTTTTCACCCAACAGTATTGAATCCGTATTCAACCCGTATTGAATGACTGTGGAAACGTAGTATATGACGAATATAACCTAAAAATTTATTTCATCTTATCTAAATTAAACTTTTAGTTTTTAATTAAATACTTAAATACATATAATGCATTTCTAAAAAAATTATAAGAATTTAAAACGAATTAATTCGTATTCAAAATTTCATTAAACAAGAAAGAATTTAAAAAAAGTTACTATAACATAATTTACTTGTAAAACAAATAAAAACAAAAAAAATTCAAATAGGAATAGAGAAGAATTGACTTATTGCTTCGCATTGAAACATATTGAAAAAGTTGTGTATCTACGTCGTCCTACGAATTCAATCGGACTGAAAAGAATTGACCGTTAAACATAACCTGTTTTTGCATTCAGCAGAATTAAAACGTATTGATTTTTAAAGTATTTTAACAAACTACCGCTAGAATTGTATAGGAACGAATTGCATCGAATTGAAAGTGTCGTATTCAAGAGAACTGCGGCGAATTGAAGAATTGAAAAGTATTAAATGGTATTCATTTATTTTAGTTTCAATTCGAAATGTGGGAGGAATCGAATTGAAACACGAATATTTTAATTCTTTTCAATTCGTTTTCGTTTACTGGATCGTCAACTTTATTCAGTCCTCCTCGACCATCCTAGTTACCATACATCATGTTATACGTATATTTCTACTATTTACATTGCGTTGATTTTTACGTTCATAATTATTATCGACTTACTTTAGCAGAGCAAATCCTATCTATTTTTGCTTCTTTCGAAAAACTTTTCATGTTAACTACTCTTTAATTAAAATTCAAACATCTTTATTAGTATTAGGAAGATCTCTGTTGTCTTTGTTTATTCCGTTTTCAATTCTAATAACGATCATTAATAACTCCATTAAATCCCCCTTGTTCACCTTCGTTGCAATATCCCATGTCGTATGGGTTGTTAGAGTAAGTTTTAATATAGAGTAATACAAAAATGCATCGATGAATATTAATGCACATGACTTACTTAAGTTTTAAGTAAAAAATGAGTATTAAATATAATTTGTCATGTACAGTAAAACCTCTTTTAACGGACACCTTTCTTTACCACACACCTCTTTTCAACGGACAATTTTAAAAGATCTCGGTTGAGAAAAGTATAGGAAAACAATGTATTTAGGCCCCCTTCTCAGCGGACACCCGTCTACAACGGACAATATTGTGGGTCACACGACTGTCCGTTGGAGAGAGGTTATACTGTATAACTTATTTTAATTAAATTTTTATTACTAATATAAAGATTGTCGATGGAGTGGGAAAAGTTCAGCTAAAGCGAACACGTCGGGAAAAGTGAATACGCCCCACAATTTTTAATTTATTCGTTCATTGTTCATCGCACTGTTATAGCAAAGATCGTCCATCTTGCCTATGGCAAATACGTTATTCGAACATAGATCGATATTTACTAAACTAAATTTAAATTTATGATTTGAAAGATAGAGTAAACAAACTGAAACGAAAAGTGGCACATTTCCGAGCGAGGGAAGCAAATGAAGCACGACGCGGAGCGGCGCGCTTCATTTTCCCGAGATCGGAATGTGCCACTTTGAGTTCGAATGGGCACACAGGGTTTCAAGCATGATTTAGAATAATTAATTTACTTTTTTAGACGACTAACTTCAACTCTCGAATTTTCGTTAGCTGTGCGCGCGCAACTTTCGTTGGCTACCATTATTTTAGTCACAACACGCCAAAAGAAGAATAACTTCAAAAATTTTAACATACGATTTTTGTAATGCGTTAATTTCCTTATAAGTATATGTATCGAACATTTATGTACATTGCGTTGTTATTGAGCTACAAAATTCGAAAATAATTTAAAACAAATTTGTCGTATTCATTTCAATGGAAAATGGAAAATTGCATTCAGGAACCACTAAATAGTCGATTTTTTTAAACCAGCCTAATGTATAAATCAGTGGTTCCCAACCAGTGCTAAAATATGGTCCGCAAAAGATTTCTAAACGATTTCAAACGGTTTGATTAAAGTTTATTCTTAGATTGACACAGTTTATTTTGTAATCTTGTGGTCCCTGCTAATAATAATGAAATCAAAGTGGTCCCTGGTCAAAAAAATGTTGGGGACCACTGGAATAAATGAATACAAAAAATTGTGTGACCAGATACGTCAAAACAGAATCCCTGTGCGAAATCGGCAAATCAAAATCCATGTTTTAGTTAAAATTATTCAAAAACTTTTTATTGCAGACTTGTTTTGTGCATAACAAATAAATTTAATATATACCTACCTACTAACAGAAATTTACAAATATAAGCTCATCTACGGATTTTTTTTTAATTATTAATATTGCATTAATATATTATGAATACTGATTAATTGAATAGAAAAAATATTATAGAAAAGTTTGGTTTTGATAAGAACATACATGCATATTTTAAATGGTTTGATTAATTTACTACAAAATTGTTCTTAAAAAAAAACTAATTAAAATATTATTATTTTTACAGCTAACATTAAAAATGGAATAATATTTCTCTTGTATTTACATTTTTTTACCAATCCTTTATTTTTGCTGCTTTATTTGGATTCACCTTGTATATATTTATATCATTTTTATTTTTACCATTTTAAATACAATTCTTTCATATCGGCTTCCAAAATTTTCTCCACTATTCACGATTGCGTAGCAATAATTTTTAATATTAAAACATATTATTTTTCTTAAAAATAAACCACAATTATTTTATTATACATGTATAATTTTTAATTACAATGGACCATAAAACTAAAAATCAATTATTTTCAATTACAGAAAACACTTTTACGTTAACTTGCAAATATTACTTTATTATTATTTTTTAAACATACTTAAAACAAAATTTAACAAACAAATTATATAATAGCATGTCGTTTATGGTAATTAATTAAAAATCAACCCAAAGAACCCGATGCCAACGCCGCAGCGCCCGCAAGTACAGCAAGTCCAGCAGCAGCTGCGCCTCCACCGAAAACAACCTTTTCCGCTTTCTTACAACTTAATTTACATATCTTCTTTACTACAACAAATAAGTCGAATTTTATTCAACAACAAACACAAAAATTAAAAACTTACTTTTCGTATTACCAAAAGCCATCGAACACAATAAAAGCGCCACAAAGCAAATTAACTTGAAATTCATGATTTGTTAACAAACAAAATATTGTAGAACAATAAACTACCGTTTTAACTTTCATTAGAATATATACACAAAATTATATTTAAATAATTTCATATTTTACATAAGGAATGCCCAAATTTTAATTTAAAAAAACATTTTATTATCTTTGAATATTTTTGTAAGCTTAAAAACGACTTGAGACCCGGAAAATATGATTAGATTGCTTACTAATTACCGTAAAAACTTAACTCACGCAGAGTTAGCAAATAAAATTAATAGTTTATAGAGTTTTATGCAATAATAGTCTTCAAATCGATTTAAATTTACCGCTACATTTGTTTGCTACTAACGAGATCTATTAATAGCAAGAGACGCGCCAAATTTAAATTAAATACGCCTACTACGTGAAAAACAATCTTACAGACATGTCTGACCGTCTTTTCAATAACTGTGCCATTAAAAAAGTCCAAATAAATTACAATATTTACTGATAAATGTTATTTATTTGTTGACCTTTTGCTTTCGACCTTAAAATAGTTAAAACGTGGTGAAAAAAAGAAAATGCGCACTCTTCTTTGTTTTTGCTTGCTTTTCGTCTTTCTCAACGTAAGTAAAAAATGTAAAATTAAATCCGATTCGTTGAAAAAAATATACGTGTGTAGGGCGTTTTGGAAAACAATTACCTGGTCGAAATTTTGGGCCACGCAATGAAGGTGTGCTACGACGACTTGGACCCGATCAATCAGACAATCATCGACGAAGGGGACGATGGCCAAAAGCAGACCGATAGAAATCTTGTCGTAAAGCTATACTTCGAATGCTCCTTCAAAAAATCGGGCCTTTTGGCGGACGACGGCACTTTAAACGTAACGCAATTAACGAAAGCCCTGCAAAAAAGCAAAGGGTTAAAAACGGATTTGGTTAATGGGACTGTTGAGGCTTGTAAGGATGTTAAGGGGGCCGACGGTGGCGATACAGCTGTTAAAGTTTATAACTGTTTAGGCCGACAAAAGGTCATCGCATAAAAAAAAAATTAATCGGCCTCCATTTCGTGTGCGAAGCGTTAGAAATGTACAAAAACTGTTTTTAATTGCTTTTTAAGGCGTCGAAATAAAATTTTATAATTAATTCTCCAGTCGCTTTTATCGAGAAAAATAAATAAGCGAGCGCCAAATAAATGACGTAAGCGTACACTTTGTATTTGTTCAAAAATAAAAACTTATCGTCTATGATAACGCTCGTTCTCGTTATTTTATTCTTTTTCGAAGGAATTTACCATTTAAATTGTCCGCTACTTAATCGATAATTCTGATTGGTCCTTAAATGTGAAGCGTCCAATCAAACGCGGCGCATCTTAGTTGGCGCGAATTTAAATAATTATTTTCGTCAAGAAATATGTTTTAATGTAGGAAATGGCGTTAATGCGTTTTTTTTTTGGTAAATATTTAATTAATGAGTAAGCTAGGGAGGGGGTGCGTGTGAGGTAACGGAATTTTTGTCACGTTTTTGTGTGTTTCGTGTAAATATTGAACTTTGCAATCGATGGGATGGCATAAGTGGATTATTTCGAACGTAATGCGTTTTCGAAATTCTAGCAAACAATGGGCTTTGATTTATAAACTTGACTTAATTAATGCTGCCATTATTGTTACCTTTTGCGATAACCAGATCCTCAATGTTACAGTTTCGAGATTGACAATTGTCTGTAAACAAATTACGAAGCAACAATTAAGCGTGTTTACGTTGTTCGCAAGTCGGGACAGCCCGCAAATTATGTACTAATTTTCTTTGTTTTACCGATTTTAATCTTCGCTGCGAAACTTTGGTGTTAACTTCTGTAACGACTCGTGAAATAATAAATATTAATTTATGAGGCATGCAGTGGCGCACCCAGGATGTGGATTGTCGGACTGTAGTCCCTCCAGAACCCTTTATAATTCAATACGGCGCACCGATGAGGTGTATTTTCCAATGGAATAAAATTTTCAAAAATAACCTAAGACCCAAGAAGGTATGGTGGGTGCGGTAATGTTGTCTCATGAATTTAATTTAAAAAAAACCAGTACGTATAGGAGAATCTGTTGTACCTCGGCCCTTTTTTCACTTGTAATTTTTTTTTAAATTGTATAGGTATGTAACCATTTGTTAATAAAATGAATTGCATCGTAAAGGGGCACTAATTCATCATAAAATATGTGAAAGCATTACCAACCGTTTACTCAAATTGCTATAAGATTTAAAAATTAGTGGATCTATGACCTAGGTACAACAGAGGTGATGTACCTTGGCTCTATTCACATTAAGCAAAATAAAACCCATTGTTCTATGAAAACTATATATTTATTTTTGGGTTATAAGAACTACTAATCTTCTTCTTTGAGATGACACTAAAATTGTTTCAAAAATTAACAAAACTTTTCTGGTATATTAAAATTTCACTTACTTAATGGTTAACTTTGCAAAAATTTAAATTTTTCGTTAGACTTGCGAGGCATATTATCTGAAGCAAAAAAAAAATAAGAATTTAGAACAAAAGTATATCTAAATTTTTATTTATTGCACGTTGATCTTAGGGCCAGGGTACAATTTATTGACAGTGACCGAGGTACAACACACCGACCCTTGATATTGAAACTCAAAAATAAAATTAAAGATTATGCTGTGCCAAAATCAGACTACTACTATGCATTTGAAATATCAAAAATTATGGGTTACTAAAGCCCGCAAATATTAAAAAAATAAAGTTGCGCTACGTACAAAGGAACCAAGGCACAACAGGTTCCCCTACTTATGTACGCGCGTTACAAGTTACACTTCTTTGACGTTACCAAAATTAGAGTAAATATAGGAGAGATGCCGCACATTTCCAAAAAAATTGATAACATTGGCAATATTTTCTTTAATGAAATAATATTTTAACAGATTCTAATTCTAATTATTATATAATACTTTATTATAAATGCAAAACTAAATAAAAATTCCATTCAGAAATACTCTTAAAATTAAAAATAAAAAGCTAATAATACGGCAATTTCGCAATGAAAAAAGTCAAAAATTATGAAAAATAAGCGAAGCCCAAAAAACACATTTTGAGAGCGCAACTACGGTTTTAGAATTACTTGAATTTTTTTAAAATAAATTGATCATTCTCAATCGCGGTGAAAAGCGGAGTGTGCACATTCGAGCTCAAAGTGGCACATTCCGATCTCGGGAAAATGAAGCGCGCCGCTCCGCGTCGCGCTTCATTTGCCTCCCTCGCTCGGAAATGTGCCACTTTTCGCTCGAATGCGCACATCTTCGTGTTAAATAGATTTGACTATATTAATAACAAATCCTTCAAATCCAAATTTTCTATTCGGAGAAAGTTTTTGCTTGAAAGTGCACATACTCCTTAATAATTGATTTTGCCTATCTTATTCTTCTCTCGTACAAATAATATTAATTAAATTAAACTGAACCAAATGTACCACTTCTCGCTTTTCTTTTAATTAAAAATTGCAGTAGGGTATTTTTACCAAAAACCACATTTCTAATTTAATACTTTTAAGCTAGACTAGATGGGAGGCTTTATCGTACATGAAAAGAATACTTTAACTTTTTCCGAATTTTGACTCTTATTTCCCCACCTTTTTTTTAACATATCCCACCCAAGTCCTTCTAAAATTGTGATGTACCACCTATGTAACATATAAATATTTATTTATATTTAAAAATTGAATTAATCCATAAATGAAGTCTAATTACAACAGTGTATACTACCCCAACAGCACATAATATTGCAGGATATTGCTGGAATATTATTTTGCAATGTTCGGAATATTATTTAAAATATTCCCGCAATGTTGCTGCAATATTTCTATGTCCGTGTAGGGTAATTGCAGGAATATTGCAGCAACATTATGAAATATTACAAAATATTATGCAATATTATGAAACCTTGCAGCAATATTGCTGCAATGTTGCAGGAATATTTCAAAAATGTTGTGGATTTAAAAAAAATTGCAAAAATGTATGAACTTTTTTTTCTTAGTATTAAAAAAACAAGCCGGGAAAAACGTGAATTTTCGATTGCGGGAGAACTGGCCACAGGATTGTGTTGAAATTTGGTATGGAGGTGCGTGACCGGAAATGATGAAGAACGGCCAAAAAAAAAGTGGCCGGAAATTATATAGGGGAAGCAGCATTTAAGAAAAACTGTTTTCGTCGACGCATTTTTGAAATTTCTTTTGCGATTTACTCGAAATCTAAAGCGACAACTTACTTCCCACAAGCATGATTCTAAATTCTAAAATTGAACGATCTTTCGTTTAAAAAGATTCACAATAATCGCACGAGCCGTTTCCGAGATACAAGCGATTCGCGATTTCTTCGTTTACAGATTGGAATTTCTACTCCTCTTGGGATCTCCTTTCCTTACGAGATAACCTATTCGACCAATAGCTCTTTCGATGCGCGAAGGTTCAGAAGGAGTTCCTAAAGTCTTGCACTTTTTCGATATCTCTTTTCGTTTAGAAGTTACGGTGGATTTTCTGCAAAACTGTAAAATGCGAGAAAAAGGATTATAGAATTCAAGGCTTCAAAACTGTGGGAAAAAATAGTCCGCTGGCGACGGTGCTCAAGTATGTTAGGGCCGCATGTCTCGAGCACCATCCTGAATTTTTTAGGATTTTTTGCGCTACTCCTTCCCCTTCGTCTTGAAGCCGGAAGCGAGCTCGGCACAAAGTGCCCCAAAAACGATGCCCCCTCTGGAGCCTAAACGGAGCCTCGTAGAGACTTCCGCTTTACAGCATCGGAAAGAGCACGTGATTTTGGTCTGGGTAGGTCGAACGACGGCTCCGGCAACTGAATTTCTTCGGAGTTCTTTGCGATTTTTCTTAGACGTTACGAATATTTAACAAAATTTATTCGTTCGCGGAGCTCCCACGGCCGGGGGGTAACAGATAGCGTGCAGGTTATTTATAACATTTTTTTTGCCCGTCGAAGAGGCATCGAACTGTTCAAACCGCAACTTTATAACTATAACCGTTTTCTTTCAATTAAGTACAGAACGATCGATTTTGTCAATAATGTGGAAAAACGGTGAAAACGAGGATAATTCTTAGATATTTGTTTTTACGGAAGCGAAAAGAGCCAAAGGACTGCTAAATTTACGACAGCCTTGTAGATAATTTTTTGGCGGTTCTTTCTGTACAGTTGTGAGCGATCTGAAATACCGTTTCGCCGAGCTACAAGTAAATCAAGAAAACAAAGTGTAATATTGCTCGATTACAACTACTGTTCGTTTTAAGTTTTTATTAAATCGAAATTAACGTTTGCAAACTGGAAATTATAACTAAAATGATCGGGAAAAAACTATAAAAGATTGTGAAAGTCATCATATATTATTTTAGGTTGAACTTTAACTGCGAATAAATTTTAAACGAGTTCACTTAGCGAAAAATTATTTCAGATCTTTTTTGTAGGCCGTTTAATTTCCTATAAAAATATATATTTCTTTTGACTACACAATAATTCGTTGAAATCCATAAAAAATAAAAAAAAAAATTTCCCGTGTAATTTTAAATGGAAATCGAAAATCACGATGTGACACCTCTAAATATTGATATAAAGAGCTCAAACTTTACCAGAATTTTTTTTTCGTCATCTTGGACGATATTTTCGTAGTAGCTAAAGAAAAAAAAATTAAAAGTTATTTTTGGCCCACCCTAGTGTATACAAAATGCGCCTTAAAACTAATTTGTTTATAATTTTCAGAAAAATGAAAATTACCCAAAAATATTTGGAGCATTAATTTTGACATATAAACCTTCAACAATCTACAAAAGATGATATAAAAATCAACTAGTTGATTTTCAGTGGCCCACTTCAAAAAATTTGACTCGTATACAATTTTAATTAATAAAAAACGAGAATTAGTAAACATTCGAAAGTACACCCGAAAATATTTTTATCAAGCTCGCTACAATTAGGTGTGCGGAAGAGCACCATGATAACTCATCGAAAGGAATAAAATATCTAATCTTTTTCAAACAAAAAATAGATCTAATTTATTCGACTTAAATTTTTTCAATTGAAGAGTAAAATAATAATATAGGCAAATGCGATAAATACGAGGATGTGCGCATTCGAGCGAAAAGTGGTACATTTCCGAGCGAGGGAGGCAAATGAAGCGCGACGCGGAGCGGCGCGCTTCATTTTCCCGAGATCGGAATGTGCCACTTTGAGCTCGAATGCGCACACTCGGTTTTAAGCACGATTACGAAGTGTCCCGTTTTAACAGAAAAAACGAACCCGGTTGACAATCCGGATAATCGCAAATCCGTATAACTGAAGTCCGGATAATCGAGGTTTTACTGTACATCGAACCTATTATTTCTTTTCGGCTCGTTCGACTCCTTTCTCAACAATACTGAACATCTCTAGTTTTCGATAGACCAGAATTATTACACAGGCAATTATATGCAAAATCTTGAATTCTATCTATTGGAACACCAAATTTTAAACAAATCTCAATATATCCTGCTGCAAATTCTGTATCAAAATTTACATTACCGGGCATAACTTAGCATATTCATGTATGCAACGTTATGCATGAATAATACAACAAAACTCAATAAATCAATTGTTTCCGTGCACATACAATCATAACTAAATCCATCCAGTAACTTTAATTATTCTTCCATGTAAGTACAATTGAATTGCAATTTTGGCTCCCACCACCGCTCCACCACTGCTATGAATATTTAAAAGCTTTAAAAAAGCAGACGACGAAAAGAGGGAGACAGGAGCAAAGCCTCAAAAAACTCATTTTATGCTAATGAAAGGTTTTTAATAAACGCAATCAGTACCTGAAATTAAATTCGACTTCTTCTGAAGCTTTGAAAAAGTTTTAACGACGAAACGTCCTCTTTACTTTTGTTTTACAATTTTTTCCTTTCCGCCGTTTTCTTCTTTCGTGCGACTTTCGAATTCATTGCATTTCATTAATACAGTAAAACCTCGATAGGTCGAATCTCAAGGAGACGCGAAAAAATTTGAGTTATAGATGTTTCGACTTATAATTTAAGACCCAAGAAGAAATTCTAAGAGCGCAATTATGGTTTAAGAATTACTTAAATTTTGTTAGAGTAAATTGATTATCGTTATTTGTGGTGAAAAACGGAGTGTACGTATTCGAGCTCAAAGTGGCACATTTCCGAGCGAGAGAAGCAAATAAAGCGCGCCGCTCCGCGTCGCGCTTCATTTGCCTCCCTCGTTCCGAAATGTGCCACTTTTTGCTCAAATATGCACATCTTTGTATTTATTAAATTTGTCTACTTTATCCTTCGCTCTTTCAAAAGTTACTAAAAAGAATAAAATTTATAACTTTTATCAAACAAATAATAAATCTAAATTTATTTGACTTTTAATTTTTTGAATTGAAGAATAGAAAATTAATAGGTATAGGCAACTATAATAAATACGAAGATGCGCACATTCGAGCGTAAAGTGGCACATTTCCGAGCGAGGGAAGCAAATGAAACGCGACGCGGAGCGGCGCGCTTCATTTTCCCGAGATCGGAATGTGCCACTTTGAGCTCGAATGTGCACACTCGGTTTTAAACGCGATTCACAATAATTTAGGCCAATAAATTAAACGAAAAATCAGTTGAATAATTTTAATCGTTCCCTCTCACTCCCATTGACATGATGGTCGTATCTTTTTGCTCCCTTCCACTCATTGGTATGGTAAATACGTTTTTCGAAATTAAAATCGCTATATAGGCAATTTCAATAAATACGAGGATGTGCGCATTCGAGCGAAAAGTGGCACATTTTCCCAAGGTCGGCATGTGCCACTTTGAGCTCGAATGTGCACACTCGGCTTCATGCACGATTCACAAAATTTTGACTAATAAATTAACCAAAAAATTTATTAAATAATTTAATCGTTTTCTCTCACTCGCACTCACTCGCTTCCACTCATTGCTATGATAAATACATTTTTTGTAAATAAAATCCATATTTACTAAACTTGTAAATTTGTGAGTTGAAAGTTAAAAGATTAATTAAGGCAAATCAATAAATACGAAGATGTGCGCATTCGAGCGAAAAGCGGCACATTTCCGAGCGAGGGAAGCAAATGAAGCGCGACGCGGAGCGGCGCGCTTCTTTTACTGTTTGGATAATTAAGTTTTGATATCACTTTGTGGACCATCTATTGTTGTACCAAGAACGCGAAGAGATCATTTATTCGATACCGTTATATAAAGCATCATTTTTTCATTGAATTTCTATAAATATTTGCGATCACATATATTAATTTGGGTTAAATTTTGAGCAACGCTATGCGTCGTTTGTTGAGTTCCCCCGATCGAAAATCTGCTATTTTTAATTCCAATGTGCACACTCGATCGTTCACCACAACCTATAATATCAATTCACTTTTCAAAATGATTTAATTAAAAAATTATATAATCATATTTCTATCATGACCAGTGGTTTCCAAACTATATGGTACTGCACCTCCCTTAAAAGAACTTAATTTTTGTGCCACTCCACTGTTCACCTATTTTCAGATTTACATGGCAGATAGATGCCGGAAAAAACCGTGTTAAACAAAATCATAATTTTTTGTGTGGAAAATCGTGTAAATCGCAATCTAAGCAAAATCTTTTAGTGGCAAATTCTTTAGTGCATCTTTTCATAAAAAAAACGACTTATCTATAAATAAAAATAGGTACATATGTATATCTATAAGAATGTATATTTACTCTTTACTTTTATTTTACATTGCAATAAATGACTAAATTAGGGTCAATTATCCAGTGCATGTGAACAGAGGGTGTACATTCATTGGGTTGATAAAAAGAGGCAAACCAGTAAATAACCAGTTGTTGATTCACTAGAAAACGTTTATCTAGAACAAAAAACCATAACATATACACAAACCAATACGCAAGAGTGGAAATTTTGTGAATGTAAATAAATCTTCGAGGACCCATCATTAGAAGTCAAGGTACAATACAACTTGTGTTCGTCACAGTATGAATAAATATTTTAAGGGCCTTTCGTATTTTTAGAAAAACAATTTTTATCTAAGGCCAGCCTTAAGTTTATAAAGGCATAATTAATAGGTTTTTGAAAAAAAAGCATCAATACTTCGTAATCAAAATGTTTATTTATATTAATCTTCAAAATAAAAGTAACAATCTTTCTTTTGTAGCAAAAGAAAGAACTTTGAGTAAATATAAAAAATATGTCGGTTGGCCTTATTGGGGAACCTATGTCCCAATAAGGCCCAAGGATTTCTTATATATAAATCTACTTAATATCAACTTTAATAATCATTATTATATTTATATTAAATTATTACTAGTGTTATTTAACTTACAATAATAAAATATTTGGTTATAATTTAATATTTTTAATAAAAATTGACTTGTAAATTTTGAACAACTTTTAGTTAGGTTTTTTTATCTTTATCTTTAAACAGTTTCCTGAACAAGAAAATTTTTTGTCTTCGTCTTTAAGAACATTATTATTTTCAAATAAACTTAAAACTGAATATGTTACAAACAAGGCCCACAATGTTTTTTAGAGGGCCTTATTAGGACATATCATACATGTAATAGAAACATTTGTCACATAACATATACTGATAGGATGGCTTTGAAATACATATAAGAGGGTTAGTAAACATATAATAAACAATAAACAAAAGAAAAACTAGGCGGCGCATGCATACAGTTAAAAATACTCACATTTTTCGCTGCAGAAATTTACAAAATTCAGCGTACACTTCGCGTCGTAGTACGTTCGTCACTGTAGTTTCCAACATGCTCAAAACACGGGGCTCTCGTTATGCAAATGTTTGTAAGTTATGGTCATGTATACATATACGAGCTTTGACAATGATTTGCAATCAGGAAGCGGGAAATTTGAAAACTGGGCTTTATTGGGCACCGGGCCTTATTTGGATCAGTTACCTTATATAAAATTTTGGCAAATTTAATTAATTTCATTATTTCATAATAGGTAAATGCCTATTTTATATAGTGGGACGAATAATTTTTTTATAAACTATTTACCTTATTACTCTTTGTTTTAATCAAAAAATGAATGTAAACAAATTCAATAAATACGAGGATGTGCACGTTCGAGCGAAAAGTGGCACATTTACGAGCGAGGGAAGCAAATGAAGCGCGACGCGGAGCGGCGCGCTTCATTTTCCCGAGATCGGAATGTGCCACTTTGAGCTCGAATGTGCACACTCGGTTTTAAGTACGATTACTAAGCGTCTCGTTTTAAAAGAAAAAAAATTGGTCACGTTGGTTATAGAAGGAACTATGTATTGAAATACTTTGTAGGGAAATACTAATTTTTTCGACTTATTCAGGGCTCAGATTTCCTGATATAGGGGTATTTCGAAGGGAATAAGGGTTGCTTTCCAGATGTATAGGTTTTCGACTTATGGAGGTCCTACGGTATTAGAAAAACCTCGAAGGACTTGGCGAAGCAAATTCGTCGAATCTCTTTATTTTATATTTCCAACTGAACGTAATTAGGTGTTAATTAAAAATTATTAATCTTCGTCAGAATTAATTAAGCGACAAAGATCTCAAGATTACGTGATGAATTGCTTTTTGCCTTTTTGGAAATCCGATCGGGACTTAGCAGAAGACTGTGCCAAACAACGTAAACAGTTTCGATAAGGATTTTGCAACGTTCCAATCGCGTCATTAAATTATCTCGAAGTGCACGCCGAAATTTTGCGTTTGCCCTTATTCTTTCTTTAAGGGACCGTTCGTTCGCCAAAAAGGAACGCTTTATTAGAAGCGAATCGCGAAATTTTCTAAGCGGCTGTAACTTTTAATTAATTTCGAAGTAATTTATTTAAGAACACGATTATTTAACAACTGTAAATAAGGCGTAAACTTTGACCCGGCTGCTTTATCGCCGATTTTCCTTCGTGTGACCTTTACACAGATTCCCCTTACATCGAAAAACATCAATGGTAATTCCGATTAAAATAAATTTAATATAAAATCGTATCGGCTTATTAAAAACGGCCAGAAATATCTGTAAAGTTGCGATCGACGCCCGTCTCCAGAATGATCTTCAGTTCGGTCTTGTACGTTTTTGGGATTTGTTTGGCGGTGCAAATTGCGAAAGGGAGCAATTTCATCGAAGGTAAACAAATTTTACAATTTCTACGGGCGGCAGTTAGTTTGAACGCGAAATCTTTTAGATTATTGCTGGCGAGACTACGACGGCCTCATGCCAATGGACGCTTTCAAAGCTGGAAAAGACAGAAATGGAAAAGCTATATACATTGGGCAGGTGCTTTTCGACAACAAGCTAATTCCTGGAAAAATACACGAGAACGACGAATTCATCCATTTTGAGTTCTACAAGGCTTATAAAGCGAACGAAACCATAAAGGTAAGAAATTCAGTGGTGCCCAAAGCAGTTGGGGGCTGAGGTTTTTTATAAGTTTTCGAAATTTATCTCGTAGAGAATACGGTAATTTAATTTGAATTAAAATGGTTTTTAAAAACAAATGAATTAATGTGAATCGGGGTGGAAAGCCCGGTGTGCCCGTTTGGTTCTCGCAAAATGTGCCACTTTTTGTCCGAATGTACCCATATATCGGGTTTATTGTATTTGTTTATGTTAAATTCTTTTTCAAATCGAAAAATTTGACTTACTTCAATTTATCTTTTATATTCGGGAAAAGTTACGGGGTTATTTTTTTTTATACGTTTGTTTAAAAGCAGTAAATTGAATATTTTGGGGTTTTAATACAAATACAGTCTTGTAATGTTTAATTAATTTTTTTAAGTAAATTAATTAATGTAAATCATGCTTAAAACCGAATTTGCACATTCGAGCTCAAAGTGGCACTTTCGGATCTCGCTCGGAAATGTGCCACTTTGAGCTCGAATGGGCACATCCCTCGTTCTATTCGATATATTGCATTCAACTTTTCAATTTAAAATCGACGATTACATTAGTCCAGTTTTGTACTTCAAAAAGTTATGGTGTTTATTTGTTTTAATTTCTTCAAAAGCACTAAATGCGAATAGTCCTGTAATATTTAATGAAAAACTTTTGAAAAGTAAATTAATTATTGTGAATAGTGCTTAAAACCGAGTGCGCACATTCGAGCTCAAAGTGGCACATTCCGATCTCGGGAAAATGAAGCGCGCCGCTCCGCGTCGCGCTTCATTTGCTTCCCTCGCTCGGAAATGTGCCACTTTTCGCTCGAATGTGCACATACCCCGCATTTATTAGATTTGTCTACTTTATTCTTCGCTCTTTCAAATCATACATTTATATTTAGTTCACTAAATATCGATTTTTTGTTCGGAAAACGTATTTACCATAGCAATGAGTGGAGGGGAGCGAAAAGATATGACAATTACGTCGGTGCGAGTGAGTGAGAACGATTAAAATTATTTCACTAATTTTTCGTCTAATTTATTGACCTAAATTATTGTGAATCATGCTTAAAACTGGGTGTACACATTCGAGTGACACATTCCCATATCGGAAAAATTTCAAATCAAACAATTTAATTTATTTCAAGAAATTTAGATTTTATATTCAAAAAATTATAGCGTTTTTCTTTTTAATATCTGTTTAAAACACAAATTTTAAGAATTGGTGTTTCTGGTATAAAAACGGAACCACCAGTCTTCTAACTGGGATACTCCAATACGCAGAAATAATTAAACAATAAATTAAATAATTAACAAGAATTTAAAATAGGAAATTGCTTTTCATAAAAATAAAAGCAGCTAATTATTTTACATATGAGGAGCTGAGTTTCAAAAGGCTAGATACCCTTTTGAAAAAAAGACTTTGAGTTTTAATTTTTTTTTAATAATTATAATAAACTCTTTGTGCTCAAAACTAATTTTTTAAGTTCTAATAAAGCAATAGTACTATTTGTAAGAAGTCGTAATTCAATTTTTATTTAAAATACTTTATAAGATTTGGAGTAATCAATATTTAAAATTTGAAAAAGTACCTTCTTGGTCCAAATTTATGAAAAAGTGTCGCTTTTAATTCAAAGAAACTAAAAGAAGTTCCTTTTTGATCCAAAGAGATTAAAAAATGTGCCTTTATTAATGAAAATAGAACGTGATTTTCTTACCCAAAATTAAGTACTAACAATTATTTTTTGTAATATTTTTATTCGTAAAAATAATAACACATTATAGAAAGCCCACTTATGCATAATTTTTTATTTAAAAATAATACAAGCGTTATTATTTAAAATTTATTAAAAAGGTGTTTTTTTTTGAGCCAAAGCGTACATTTTGTAAATTTTTTCATAACTAGAAAAATTAATAGTAAGAAATTAAGTATAATACATATATCGATGAAGTTCAGAATTTTCTACCAAATTCATAAAAAAAATTTCTATAATTTTTGAAAAAGTACCCTTTTGACACTCAGCTCATCGTTTAATACATTTACATCCTATATTAAATAGTATTGCAGTAAATCGAATAGAACGAGGTATGTGACCATTCGAGCTCAAAGGGAGCGCGAGAGAAGCAATTTTCGCGAAATCCGAATGTGCCACTTTGAGCTCGAATGTGCGCACTGGACTTTAAGCAGGATTCACAATCATTGATTTACTTTCTAAAGCTTTTTAATTAAAAATTTGAAAACCGTTTTTATACAACAAACACCAAATCTATGATTTTGTGTTTTTAAAAAAAAATTAAAAAATAAACACTGTAACTTTTTGGACTAGAACTAATTTAAATATTTATTTGAAATTGAGAAGATTATTGTGGCACATTCAATAGAAAGAGGTATGTACACATTTTCGAGCGAATGAAGCGGATACACTAATACACTGTGAACGGCGCTTAATTTTTCTTTGCTCCGAAATCTGCCATTTTTTAGCTCGAATATGCACACTCAACTTTTCACTATGATCCTCAATAATTGCTTGACTTTCTAAAACGTTTTCACTAAGCTACAAGACTGTTTTAATACCAAAAAGAACAAATCGTAATAAGTGGTTATCGTGACTTATTCTACTTAATTTTGCGTGTATCTCGATTTAATCTTTTTTATAGTTAACATCGTAGTTGATCAGTCAAATAATCAAAGATGCGGTTTTTCTGTCAAAGACACTGTACAGTAAGGTCTCGTTTATCCATTCCTCGATTAATGCGATATAACACAATCTGCTCGCAACATAAAAAAACGTTAAATTGACAGTGATTCAATTTGCTATGACATTTCAAAATTACCTCGTTTAACGTTTTATCGGTTAGGAACCCATTCTAAGCGCTAAACGAGGCCTTACTGTACCCATAGTTACAGAATCTAATTCGTTAGATGTCGCTTTGTCGTCAAATTATTGAAATTTTTTGTTCAGTTTCTATTAAGAAATTTCTTTTACATGGTTTGCATTTATTTACGACGGGTTGGGCGGGGGAGGGAGGCTACGGCCCTATTTTTGCGCCACTGGCCCAAAGAACAAAAATAGTGATCGGATTGTTTTTAGATCCTGTGCAGCGATCGCCCAGAAAGATTCGAATGGATTAATGTTAAGTATTACGAAGTCTTTCACATACAGGACAAGCATTTATTCTTAGGGGGTTACGAGAAAGGTTACGATACTTACATAGGCAGAGCCCAATCTCATGGGGAATTAACAATTGGAAAAGTAATTTGCAGTCCAACTAATTGCATAAGGTTAACGACCATAGAGAACGGAACTTGGTACGACCATGATGAGTTCGAAATTTTAACGTATAATCCCGACGCAGAGGATACTTCTTCGTCTTACCACAGCGAACAGTCCGTGGTGCCTTACTTCTTGCTGTTTTTGATGGTCATCATTTTGTTGGTGGCTTTGTTTTTTATTGTTAGACGTTGTTGATTGTTGTTCTACTTCTGTGCGTTGCTGTGATTTTGTTTGGCTACGTTTTAATAGCACCTGTAAAATTATTTTTATGTTAATTTAAAAACAGAAAAAACTTGTAAGAAAAATAGTGGTTTTATTTATAATGAAATTACAGAGGTATTTTTAAGAAAATTATTTAAACTGTAATTTTTTTTAATTAATTTAATAATCGAGTCATGGTCTTTAAAGGAGGATCGTCGTTTAATTTACTAAAAACATAATTGCATCATTTTTTTAGTGGAAAATTTCCAATTAACACAAATGGTATTTAAAAGATTAACCCCTTTGCTTTTTTTTTAAAAGTCAAAAAATGGATTTGCTTTGTATTTTAAAGGGATGTACTACATAGGTACTCCTAGTGCCCGTAACCGAGGCCCTTTTACCCTGCTACCCCATTAAAGCAAAAATTTTAAATTTTTGCAGAGACACTTTAAAATCAAAAAACTTGAAATTGCTCCACTTTTTTATCATTGTTAATTACGCAGAAAATTTTCATTTCCGAACCTATCGGACCTTAATACGTCGGAATCCGGTCCTAACTCACAACGCCCAAAATCGGCTAAAATGGGTTGCTTTTTTTGAAAAAATCTAAAAAATAGATTTACTTTATATTTCATGGAGATGTTCCTACGTAGTGCTCATGGCCGTAGTCATTTTTCCCTGCTATTCCTTTAAAATCAAAATTTTAAATTTTTTCAAAGAGACACTTTAATATTAAAAAACTTTAAATTGCTCAAGTTTTTTATCTTTGATAATTACGCGGAAATTTTTCGTTTCCTAACGTATCAAACCTTAATACGTCGGAATCCTGTCTTAACTCAAAATATTTACTAATAGAAACTCGAATTTAGGAAATTGTAAAACGCTTCGACTTATCAAAAAATTGGACTTATGAAAATTCGAGTTATCGATATAAAAATATTAACGTTGATATAGGCAATTCCTTGGGAAACATGTTCGAGTTATCATAAATTCGACTTATCGAGGTTCGACTTATGGAGGTTCGACTGTATTCGTTTAATTAATTCTTCTCTCAGTTCTTTTCGGATTTTATTATTTAATTTTTTTAATTTAGTTGTTGCTCTCTTTTTGACAACTTTTAAATTAGAAACGATCAAAAATGAAAACTCAATATGTAGCACTAAATTCTAAAACGTTTTTTTAGAGATATAAATTTTCCTTAATTTAATGATACATGAAAAGAGACCAATCCGCAATCGATTATCCTTCGAAGCAAATTTATCATATCTCAAAATCGTAAGTTCCTTAATACAACTTAATGAGCCGTCTGTTCGATAGGCGCAGCAATTTAAATAATAATACAAATTAATATGTAAACGTCTTTTATTTGCAAATATAATTTTGAAGTTC
Source organism: Sinopyrophorus schimmeli (assembly GCA_036325965.1). Lineage (NCBI taxonomy): Eukaryota > Metazoa > Arthropoda > Insecta > Coleoptera > Elateridae > Sinopyrophorus > Sinopyrophorus schimmeli. Next base: position 256,487 of record JARFIZ010000194.1, read on the forward strand.
TTATCACTATTTGTTTCATATGAATATTGTAAAACCATAAATTTGGATTAATTTGGAGCAATTTTCGAGTATAAAAGTTGACTACAGTTCGATAATTGTTAGTTCCAATCCAACTATTCGGCAATACAATGACGTCCAAACTAACTCTCTTCTTCCTAATTGCAAGCATTTTTGCAGTTATGACTGTAGTCGAGGGTGCCGATGTCTTGGGTAAGTTATTTTTCTAAACCACTTGCGTGCAGTCCGCTAAAATAATACTTATCCAGGCTACTTGGAATGCAAGTTCGATTGCATGATGGAAGACATGGCCAGTCTCATGGACTGTTGGGAAACGTGCAAGGATGAACATCTAAGCTCAGGAACGGAAGAGTAATGCGCTAAATATGTAGGCACTAGAGTTAGCAACCCCGAAGAGTGGGATTATTATGCCAGGACCTTAAAACTATAGCAAATTACAAAAAATTATATTAGATCTTTAAAAAAAAATTAAATATTAAAATGTTTTTATCCATTTATATTTATTATTAATCGCTCAAACAGTTTTTCAAATTGGGCTCGGGTTGTGTCTCGAACTTTTAATTTTTTTATGGGTTGCTGTCGTGATAACTTTGATAACAACGGTATTGAAATGTACGATGGCGTTTTTTTTTTTAATTATTAATTCTCAAAACATACAATATCTTGTTGTAAAATAATATTTAAACCGTTATAAACAATATAATTTGAAACAAAAGTTATACTAGAAATTTTAAGTACTAAATTAATATAAAACAAAAAGCTGCGATAAGTTTTCACTGAAAATTATTACAGTAAACTTTCTCTATAACGGACACCTGCTGGGAATTATATTTGGTTCGTTAGAGGGAAGTGTCCGTTAAGAGAAGTTACACTGTATTATATTTCTTCATTTGCATTGAATACCTTCGTCTTTTTCTCTAAGACGACCACTTCTGCCTAAGACCAATTTGAGCAAGAACTGACGCTGGCGTGTTAGAGAGGTTTTACTGTAGTTCGTAATCGAGTTTATACGTCAACCTGTTAAAATAATTGATGTGTTATAAGGTAGGAGCGCTAAATTTAAATGCGCCCTACTTTATCGACAGCAAATAAATTCGTGAGACATAATACAAACTTTTAAAAGTTTATTAAAATTTTTTTTATTGACAAATTAAAAATATGTTGCATACAAAATTATAGTAGATTTACGAATTATAGTAAAGGCATTATACTATATAGTAAAAATCAATAAAATTACAGTATATCTACTATAACTAATGTGGGTGGACCATGGAAGGCTACTATAACAAGTAAACAGTTATTATTCATTTATTTAGTGGATAAATGAAACAAACAAATTATTAAGTAACACTTTATTTTATTATGTAACATATAAAACACTTTTTTTTATTGCAGACTTAATCACTATTTATTAAACTTAAGTTTTATTAAACTATTCCAAACGGCCTTACTAAGAACAGAGCTCTATATATGGCCGATATAATAAATCAGTCGTTTAACTTAAACCTAACGTTGTGGCAATCAAAATATCTAGGTACTTATACTGAAACTACATAAAAAGGTGTTTCATTAAAACGAAACATTTAATGCTTACCATAATATATTCACTTATAAAATACTCAACAAACATTACTTAAACACAATCGTATAACTAAGAATGTATTCGTGGAAAAGTTTTAAAAATAATACTAATGAGTATTATATCGATATCAAATAAGTTGCCAATAACTTTTATAATAAAATTATAAAAATTAGTAAGGCCAGCCGTCAAATTTTTGGTCGGCCTTACAAGGAACACTACCAATATTTTAACTGAAATCGAAATAATGTAATATTTTTTTTCTTTAGTACCATAACAAATCCTTATACCTGTATTAATTCAGAGTAAAAAAAAATAAAGAAAATAGTAAGTGCTTTACTTAAAAATTACGTTTTGCTGTGAGCACGAATTACAATTTTAACGTTGACGACGGAAGTCAACGAAGCAATGGACCGCACTGACAAAATAGCGGCGCGAGCAACTGGCCGCCGCGTCTGTTTCTTTGAGTTCGATGAGTGTTAATGTGAGTAGAAGAAATTTGTCATCATATGGCAATATCTACGACTTTTTAATAATTGGCCTTGGAAGGAGCATGGCCTTCCATGGTCCACCCACCTTATAGTACGGTTGCCAACCCTGGTAGGCACCTGGCAGCCGCGACCCGACCATTTTTTTTAAGGTGGTGGGGGATCTCATTCTATGGTCCCAAATGTGCAATCGCTTAGCCATGACGATTTAACGCTGCATTTTTGGCGCCCCCTATGACGCCGTCCGGTGCCGTCGCAGCGCTCGCACCGCCCTAGAACAGTCACTGGCACCTGCACCCGCAACACGTGTAAAATAAATATCAATTTGAAGCAGCGAAACTCTTGTGTTATTCTCAATCCGCCTCTGGACTAAAGCGTCTAATAAATTAACGTTAAATATTTCCCAAGATATATTAAACTTCTCTGCATGAAGCAAAGCGATGATTTATATAAAGAGGATCTAAATTATTAAACGTAGAATTGTGGATTAAATTCAAATTTAATAAAAGCATCTCCTAAGTCGCTTTCCTTTGGGATAATATTAAATACGAACGATTATTTACATTGCGGTCCTTCTTTTTTTTCCGAATCTAAGGGAGGCATTTATAAGTTTGAAATTGTGAAACTTTTGTATAATACAAATGTTAAGTAACACGAGCCTCGAGTGTCCTCATTAATGAAAAGCTTCCCTTCAAAATCCTGAAAGCTTTTCCCAATTGTTAACTCGAGTGCTTCTTGGGCTTTTGTTGAGCACCACTTTGTGGGTATTTCGTGTGTGTAATTTGCTTATTTTGGTAACGGTTTTTTTTCTTTAAAATTTCATCCGCTAATACCCTTTCTTGTGGCGGTGATTCTATTGAAGAATTACAGATTAAATTTCTGTTGTGCGAGAAGCAATTCGGGAAACGTTTTGTGAATTTATGGACCTACCCCCACATTTGTAATGGTTTATGATTATCAAAAAGAGAACTCTCGACGCGTTAATCAAAGTGTTAAAGAATATATTTAATGTTATACAAATTTTTTAACACGCACTTTATTAGAATAATTTTAAGCACGCAATAAAAGGGGTGGATTATCTGGCGATATCGTTTTGGAATTTTTTTTTAACTGTGAAATGACTTGCATACATAATTTATTGCATTTTTTATAATTTTTGCACGAGTCGAATCATATCAAGTGGTCCCCCCATTTTCCACTTGATCATGGCATTCTTGTACAAATATTAGTAATAATCATCTCTTAAAAATTTTTGAAAATTTTAAATTTAACAATTTTTTTACAATTAAAATTTTCGGTACATTTAATTAAAAAAAGCTATTGAAGATAACTTAACGAAATTTTCAGAGCTTATAGTAAAATATTTATAATTTCATAAAAAAAATAAAAAAACAATTTCATTTGTTCATTATCATACTTTTTATTAACATTTAAATAAATAAATGAAAATTTTAATGACTTCTCAGTCCGATTATAGAAATTTTTTTTAGTTACCATATATGCGCACGGAGAAAAAAATATAGTTATAATAACCATACGTATCCCTATTATATGTAGCTATCCGTTGGATAGTCATCTTTCACAGGGATACGCCGCACACACGGAAAAATCACACATTTAGCTTTCGAAATTAAAATTTCGAATTTTGACAATTAACTGTAACTGCATTTTAAGAATGTCTATAGATAAGTTAAGTATCAGTTACACACAACAAAACAATTGCGAACGGCATTAAAGTCTTCTCATTATATGTAAGGGGGCGTCCATAAATTACGTGAGGTGTTTTTTTAAATTCTGTGACCCCCTCCATGGTGAGATTTTATTCAACCCCCTCTCCCCAAATCTCACGTGAGATTTTTCAAAATGTGGGTTTCTTACGTAAACGCGTTCGATTGTTATTGTAAAAAAAAAAAAATTGCTTCGTTCTTTTATTTACGACTAGTTAAGACTAGTAATCAATATTGCTGAGAATTATCTTAATCGTATTACGATTACGCTTAAGATTAAATCTTAAGCATGTACAACCTGGATTAATTGGACCAAAATAGTATAATTTTTTTTTGTTTCAGTCAGAAAAAAAATTTCGTGATATTTGCCGAGACCCCCCCTCCCCCAAGGTGAGATTTTGTGAGATTTTATTCAACCCCACCCCCAAACATCTCACGTAATTTATGGACGACCCCTAATACTACTCGATACGTCAGAAGTTAGAAAACGTGTAATAATTATTAATGTGTTTCTTGTATTTTGTTTAAGACTTTTAAAAAAATATTTACATGGATAATATAGGATCAGGTAAATACGTTTATTGTAAAGTAGTTTTAAGAACATTTCCTTAAAAAATAGAAGAGGCTTTTAAGATTTACCATCACCTTGTTTTTAAAAAATTTTATTGAGTCTTATAAAAAAAGTACCATCTAGTACCACTGTCTTTTTTTGTTAATATACATGCCTTATTGTTCAGTAATGTTTCAGCAAAAAACTAGCTATCACTATGAATCACTTTCTAAAATGTAACCTATTGTTTATAGGTAGCCGTTCTAGTAGTTTTCCAGTTACTTCAAAAAATGAACTTTTTATTCAATTAAAAGATGCCAAATTTTTTAGTTTATGTAATTCGAAGTGCACGGGGAGACTTTCTAAGTATCTTATGAAAATGCCACTTTATTACTTTTTGGATATTAGACAAATAATAAACCAACGGTCTGGCGATCTGTAACTTGTCCAATTGTGTTTTTTTTAATATTTTTTTTTCCTATTTTTTTTAAATTGATGTATAAGACAAGATATAGGTACAATGTTTTACTATTCAAATAAGTTTCGATCAGTAGAATATAAAAATTTAAGTCTGGCACCCCTAGTCTTGACACAACTGTTTGCCAGACCACCCTCAAAATATTTATTGCAATGATATAACGTATAAGAAAAAATTAAACGTCAAAATTTTTGGTTTTTATTTCTCTTTTAAATAGAATTGGTCTGCCACATTAATACTTGACCAAAATTCTGCCAGGCCACGATTAAGAAATTAGGAAAAAAACTTTAAAAAAAAAACAATTGGACAAGTTATAGATCGCCAAGACCATTGGTTTATTATTTATCTAAGGTCCAAAAAGTAATAAAGTCTATTTTTGTACTTAAATATTTTTGTCCAGCTAAATGTGTGATTTTGCCGTGTGTGCGCCGTATAGCTAATTTAGCTATCCAGAGTTTCCTTATTGCGGATCGTTATAGTAACGATCCGTATTACTGTTTTAGACATTCAAAAGATTCTTGTCATAGTGATTTAACGGATATGCACGGAGAACAAAATATCGTCAAAATAACTATACGTATTCTTATTTTAGCTATTCAAATCCGCAAATTAACTGTCCAGTTACCTACACGACGGATACTGCACACGTAATACAGCAATTGGAATAAAAATTTTAAAAAAATTACAAAGTGCCTCTTCGAACAGTCATTAGTGCACTCAAAGTCATTAGTATAATCCACTGACATAATTTTTATTACCTAATAATGACTAATCGTAAGCTGGAAGATTATTTATTAACGTTTGCATTGTAGTAGTCTGATTTTAACACAACATAATCTTTAATTTTGTTCTTGTGATGATTAAACATCACGGGCCGGTGTGATGTACATCGGTCATTGTCGATCAGTTGTATCTTGACTCTAGGATCAACGTGTAATAAATAAAAATGTAGAAGTATATTTGTTATATATTCTTCTATATTTTATTTTATTTTGCTTCAGATAATATGCCTAGCAAGTCAAATCAAAAGTTAAAATTTTTTTAAGTTTTTGAATAGTTAAACTTTAGTATACGAGAAATGCTTTGTTAATTTTTGAAACAATTTTAGTGTTATATCAAAGAAGAACATTAATAGTTCATATAATCTAAAAATAAATAATAAATATATACTTTTCATGAGACGGGTCTAGGTACATCACCCCTGTTATACCTAAGCCATAGTTCCACGAATTTTTAAATCTTAAAGCAATGTGAATAAGCAGTTGCTAATGCTTTTAAATTTTTTTATAAAGTGCACCTTATTAGTGCCCCAATACGGTGCAAATTATTTTATTAACAAATTGTTACATATACATTTTGAAAAAAATTACAAATAAAAAAAGAGTCAAGGTACAACAAGTTTCTTTACATATTTATATCCGTAAGAGCTTAAAAGTAATGGAAAATTTTTTAGAAAACAATTAAACTTTGATACAAAAAGTAGGAGTATAATAAGGCCTTTGGTTAAATTTAGTAGGTCTTAATAACCGCCGACCACGTATGTAAGAAAATCAAAATAATAAATATTTAGTCCATGATACGTCATTCAAATAGTTAAAATCATCGAAGCTTGAATGAATAAAGAAAACAAATGTGATTTTACATAACTAAGTGTAATAAGGTAATAAGGTAATATTTCAAAAATATGCCGCCTCCACAAACTTGTAGAGACATATTCGTTCAATAGGTATTTGTGTGTGTGGCCTTAAACCAAAGCGGTTATTTTAAATACGATTTTTGTTAATTAGGCTTTATTAGCCCACAGGTTTTATTACCCTCAAGTACCTTAATTCGAGTTATCAAAAATTCGACTTATCGAGGTTTGACTTATGGAGGTTCGACTGTATAAACAAAATCTATTTTTTCGGTTTTTTTTCGATAAAAAGCAAAAGAGTTAATCGATGTTTTTTTTTCTATTTTGGCCGATTTTGAAGGTTTTGAGTTAGGACTGGATTACAACGTGTTAAGGTCTGATACGTTCGGAAATAAAAAATTCTCGTAATTATAAAAGATCAAAAAGTTATTGCATTTTTAATCCTTTGTCGATCATAAACTAAATATTAAGAGTTTAATTAAAATAAAGTAATAACAAATACGTTTGTAACACCCTATATTATGTTTTTCCATAACAGAATAAATCTATTTTATGTAAAATACTCCGTGTTCTTTTGGTTGGCCTTATCTAGTGATGAGCAAAATTAGTCTTGTTCTTGCAGTCTTGGTCTTGTTCTTGCATTTTTGCAAGACCAAGACCAAGACCAAGACTGTCTTTATGCTAGCAAGACCAAGACCAAGACCAAACGAACAAGAACAAGACCAAAACCAAGACCAAACAAACAAGAACAAGACCAAATACGCAAGACTAAAACACAAATTATTACTTCCGGTGAATTTATGAGTTAAACTATTCGAAGTAACTTTAATATATTCTTTTCTTTGAACAAAACATTTTTTGTTGTGGAAATTTTCCATTTGCTTTACTAGACTTTAATACTAAATATAAAGAAACTTTACCACTGTTTGACAACAGGAATTTACAAGAATGTCATCGGAGTAAGAGTTCTTTGTTTCTACATCTGGATAACACATGATTGAAATATAGAGACAAACTAATTTTTTTCAATATTTTCACTTCTTTCAAGTACCTTGTACATTTTTTTTTCGCTAAAAGGTCAATTTATGCGTTGGAAGAAGCGTAAGATCTTAAATTTTCAAACTCTCACAACTATCGACACTATTTCCTTTAAAAGTCCTGACAAACTCGTATGTTTGACAGAAATTGTCAGTATTTAAGATAATTGTTATATCGGTAAAATATTTTTGTTTTTTTTATAAATAATATTAATTCCAAAATTATGGTCACCAAGAAACATTTTTACCTCTCTTAAACGGACACTTACAAAGTCATAAAATTGAAAAAACGTCGTTTAATGCTCTGAAGGATTAAAATATTTTTGTTCCATTATACACAACAACACAAGTCTTCTGTAAATTGATTTTGAGGATTAGTTTTGTTTCTTTGACGTAGGTATTTCTTATTTATAAAACAAGTTCTTTTATCTACCCGTAAATAGGAAACTCGCCTTACATTAAAACCTTCCAGGAAGTTTAGATAAATTTAATTTACGTATTGTTGGCGCTTCATGAGAAGGCTATTGTGGATACTAAAACTAAAAAACAAACAAAAATTACTTCTTATTTAAAAGTTAATTAATATTAAATATTAGCAAGTTATTAAATTAGTTTTGACATATTTCATTTATTTTCTATTTTATTTTTTAATTCTTTGTATCTATATAACACATATAATATTAATTTTTAATTAGATCTATATTTGATCTATTTTCTAGTTACTCATTTTTTTAACACCACTCCTCAGCACACACCCCTCCACAACGGACAATATTGTTGATACCGCGACTGTCCGTTCAAGAGAGGTTTTACTGTATTTGCATATTGTATACTTTTTTATTGATTTTTACCTATAAATTGAAGTATATTTTGGTAAGTGTATGTGTAGTGTCTTTTCTATTTAAACAAAAACAATTTCAAAATGAGTGAAGAAGTAGAAATGATTAAGCTTTATAGATAAGATCACTCTTTGATATCATTCGATTGCAGTAAAATAAAGTTTTATGAATTAGATATAAATTGTACATAATTTTTAACTTATACCGATTAAAAGTCTAAAAAATTCGCCAAAAAGTTGCATATAAATGGTTGAGACCAAGACTGAATACGCAAGACCACGACCAAGTCCAAGACCGAATAAGCAAGACCAAGACCAAGACTAGAAACACTTGTGCAAGACCAAGACCAAGACCGAATAAGCAAGTACAAGACCAAGACCAAGACTATTACAGTCTTGGTCTTGTTCTTGTTTTACTCATCACTAGCCTTATCGCTTTAGATATCAGGTAACTTAGCTTTGGAGGTCTTCGGATATGACGTATATCAACACTTCCGTAAAACTTTTCATATCTGAATCATTTTGCAATATACAACGAAATCGTACTGTTGTATTTTATTTATTATTATAAATTAGTGCATATAATTTCTCATTACAACCCTTCGTTTAAGGTAAACAGTAATTCTAACGATTCCTTTTAAAATTCACACATTTCGTAAACGATTTCAGCTAATAATATTTTTTTTCATCTCTTTTGCTCATTTTATTAATTTTATTTTCTTATATGTTTAGAAGAAACCCAATTTCACCGTCAATAGTTCGAAGACAATTCCCAGCGAGCCAAGCAGAGGTATCAGTCAGAGTCACCACTTCTGCGATTCTATGTTAGTGTAATAGTTTATGTTTATATGCTAAACGAGTAAAGTATCATAGAAAATTTGTATTAATTAAATAGCACTGCTACTTCATATAATATTTGATAATTTAGTTACTCTTTGGTTACACTAAAAGTCACATCGTTGCTTCAACTCCATTTATGTGTGGGTTTTATAAAAGTCCAGTAATATTTGTTTTTAGATTAATCAGTTAATCCATATACATTTAACATTTCTTAAATTATCTAAAAGCAGGAAATAAATGTCTCATCTCTCGATCTACTGCTTATACGTACACAAAACAAGGAAAATAAAAGTAATCTATTAAATATATAATATTAATGACTGCTTATAAATATTGATAAATATATATAAAGTGTATTAAAAAATTGTAATAAAAGTTATATATCCTTATATTTCACATTTGAGCACTTTATGAACCCGTGTTATTTTTGGTTTTTTTACGACTTCTTCTTATCGAAGTTTACTGTATTTACAAGAATACCTTTGTAACACCCTGTACATAGATACTTAGGAATATTAGAAAAAACCGTTAAAAGCTAAGGTTGGTAGTTTTTTAAGTATACGTAAGTTACTTTGCGTTTATATTTACATTGTTGTTATAATTGATTTATTATTTATAGCAAAATAATAGCACAATGTTGCATATATGTACATAAAACATGTAAACTATCCTTAACTTTAGATTTGTTAAGAACAGGGCTCCAATTTTTACGTCCACTTATAAAAGGTCAGCTGTCTTCGGCGCCTTGAGGGTGGATATATTTAACAAAATGAATAATTTACGTTTAAACCTCCAATTCTGTTATACTTGTCTCAAGTTATGTGCGGAGACAGATAATCTTTTAAAGCTATGTGATATATCTGATGAAGGAACAAGTTACATAAACAAATTATCATCATGTGTTCCTGAAATGGTGAGACTTTCATCTTCATAAATAACAGCTTTTATATAAAACGTTTTCGTTTAGGTTTTAGATAGTTTTGGTACTTTGTATCTATGCAGATCCTGTTCCTTGGCCTTAGACTCGGCATATGCTTTTCGATGTATGTGTTTACGCACAGAAGAAAAGTTGAAAGAATTTCGAGATAACAGTGGCAAACAAGAACTGATAGAACTCTTAAATTTTGCTCCAGATATCACACTGACCAAATTAAAAAAAATTAAAGGTTAGTTTTAACACAAATATAAATAAATAACAATTTTACTTGATTTTAGAAATCAAGACAGAACCCACAAACGAACACAACAATAAAACAGTTAATACTGTTCTCTCTTTGAATTTAACCAGGAAACCACTCAGTGATGAAGAATTAATTATAAAAGCCTGTAAGCAAGATCCTTTTCTTCGCAATCATACAGTCCGATCTTTTCATTGCACAGTACCTTTAGAAAAAATTGTTGTGACCAAATTACCAGTTCTATTGAATCAAGAAAAGAACATTACAAAACCGAGATATTGGTGCAAATATTGTGACAGAAATTTGCACCACAGACAACGTTTACGAAATCATTTGATACAACACTTAAATGCATATAAAACTAATTCTTGTCATGACATGCAGGAGAAGCACGACTTCAGATATGAATTACGTGAAGACATTACTCGATTACCTAAAGCACGGACAAAACTTGGGAGAGCTAAAAGTCGAATTCAAAATAGAACTAAAAATATGAAAGTTGTAATGACAAAAAATATACCAGGAACAAGTAGAAGCTCTAGAAAAAAAATGCCAACAAATAGATTTCAAAATATATCTGAGATATTTTCTTGTCACATATGTCCTTACCAATGCTATAAATTTTATAATTTGAAATTGCATTTGAACAAACATACTAATTATAAACCAAACAAATGCAACATATGTTCAGCAGAATTCTATGAAAAATACGAATTAAATCGACATCATCGTAACAAACATTCAAAGCCGATCACGTCGCATCGCAGAAATAATTCAAGTATTGTTAAAATAAAAACGGAGACTGATTGTAATGATGCAATTGAAAAAGAAGAAAACACTAGAATAGTAACCCCTATAATAGAAAATGTACAGAGCCTAGCTACGAACTCAGTTAAGAAAGACGGAGTGGAAATTTCAAATAAATTGATAAATGAAAAAAAACCAAACAATTTTCCATATAAATGCGAAACATGCAACTTTGTCTTTGTTGACAAAAAGGAACATATACATCACCTGCAAATACATAAAGAAAGTAAACCTATCGGTCCACCAAAATGCGTTTTATCACCAGCTCCAAAATTAAAAATGAAAAAAAAGAAAAGAAAATATTTCTGTACAATATGCAACCATTATTTTTCATGTAGAGATCATGCAAATGTGCACACGGGTGCTAAACCTTATACGTGTAAAGTATGTATGAGATCCTTTTCTTCGTATTCAAGTTTTCATAAACACAAACGGGTACATGGTGGCAAACTTGAATATGACGCTTTGGTCAAAATACAGAATCAGTCAGCAATACAGGAAAACCTCACTTGCGAGCATTGTTTCAAGGAATTTTTAATACAGGAACAATTTTATTCCCATGAGTGCCACAATGCGTCAGGTGACCCTGTGTATCGCTGTCAAATTTGTTTAAAAACTTTTGTAGGACGATCAGCATTGGTGGAGCACATGGCTGTACATATTAATCAATGAACAGACTTATTCTACAACATTTTAGAATTATTACGTTGTAATTTATCATTTTCTAATTTTATATTCCGTATCTTATTTATTTATAGGGTAATTATGTTTAAATACGTAAAAACAGTCAAGGACGCAATTGTACTCAAATTTCTTGTGTTAATGTAAATTTTTAATGGTGTTATGATCGTTTGTTCCTTTTTGTATATTAAGGCAAGTTACAAGACTTATTTGTAACGTAAAAAATTGATTAAAGATGAAAGTAATTATGTAAACCTTTAATACAAAATAATGTAATTCAATTTGGTTTAAATTTAGTTAGAAAACTTTAAATATATGATTAAAAATTAAATCTTTTGGAAATATTAAAATAATTAATTTTTATTACCGTGTAATAAAACTGTTAATAAAGGCCTTAATTCACTCCAATGAAGCACTTCATTTTACAACGGAAGCTTAAAGACGACTAAAAGAAAAGTAACTGATTATCTTGTCTTTTTGCTCGAAGCTAGTCAACTTACGTGACCAAAAGACTATAAAAAATTGAAAATTTATAATGCGTACAAAATAATAATCCAATTATTTTATTTAAGAAGTTTAATAAGATAACATGCAAATTCGATTTGTGGTCAAAACTATATCTTTCCAAGATGTAGTTCCTACGTGTAAACATACACAGCAACGGACAGATTTGATTTTTTGCATAGATTGTTTATAAACCGTAAAGTAAACATAATGTACTTTTTATCCCGGAAAAATGCACGATTCCTGTGGGAGTCAAATTTAAGTGAACGAAGCCGCCGTTAAGATATTTAAATATATTGTAAACGCCACCTATCGGTCACAGATGGAAACTGCGCAAAAGTTTGAAAGTTTTTTGTGCCAAAATGACTGATTTCAGGTGGAATACTTTTAGGGTTGTGACCAAGGCGAATAGGGTTACAGAATAGTACAAATTACTTACCCATGGTTTGGTTTACTTATTAAATACATCATCGTTTTTCTCTTTGCTAAAATTAAAGGAATTACATTTTTATAATTTGATTTGAAATTAATTACAAATTAAATACTCGAATTTATTACATTTTTTGCAAAGAAAAATATACAAGAGATTATGTACACAGACTAATTACACAAACACCTTCCAATATTTCAATTATAATACCTAACAAAATTCATTTGGCAAATTATAGGATATTTTTATTCATATAGTAACACACACCACTTATCGCTTCGTTAATAATTATTATAATTAAATATTACAAATATGTCTTTGTGTTTATTTTTAAAATTAATCTTTAGAAAACGTGGCAGTATTATTTTCATATAAAAGAAAAAACATCAAAAACAGTTTTCTAATACATAAATGCAACAAAAAAAGAGTGAGTGTCGTACATTTACAAAAATAACGAAAGGCATTTTATAAAAAAAAAGTTACTTTAGAAATACAGTATCAATACTTGCTTTTACATACACATAAGTATATTTAGCTATACAACAGTATTGTTGTGTATATTTAAGATAATATAACGAACCAACAATTTACAATCAGATATTTCCTACATTTATTTATACATACAACAATAATTAGCTTAGTAAAATTTTTATTAATGATTACTCTTCAAGGCCTTTCCATTTCTCTAAAGCATATGCAAAATGTATTAAAATAGAATTTATCGCATAGAAAAGCACACGATTTTTATATTTTACTGATTTTTTCCCATAATTTTTTTTCATTAATATTATCCCTTAAAAGTCGGTTAAAATTTGTCTTCTAAATTCTAATAAAAACTATTAAAGTAGGCCTTGATGCAGAAATTTTTTATGTAACATTAATACACACATATTCCTCTAAGAACATTTTTTTTTCATTTCAAAATGGAATTGTGATAAAAGTTTAAAGGCACTATTTTAATATAAAAAAGCACATTCATATATGGGACACCCTAGGCTTTTTAATTTTTGTTAATTTCTGTCTTTGGTAAAAAGTGTTGTCGATTGATGCTGTCCACGCAGTTTTGCTAAAAATACTCGTACTTTTTATAATTTTCTCTCCTTTGCATTCAATTTTGTTGTTCTATGCTGCAGAAAATTTTTATACGAAAGTTAAAATGTGAGACGAATATCTTTTACAAACACATGCGATGCCCAGTAATAAAAACAATTACGCATTTTAAAATAAGCCACTACTTAAATACAATAATACTAAGACTTCAAGATTTTCATTTTTAAACAACATTTGACTATATTAATTATATATGTATATCAAAATATACAATTATTGCATTGATATGTTCTCCGGAATACATGCATCCACAAAGATTACAACATTCACATAATGCATGTGCAACAAAATAAGAGGAAAAAAAATACAAAAAAGAAAAACGATTAGTATAGCCCGAGTAAATAGTTTTTCTTTCCTATAATTTGCAAAACAATAGACAACAACAAAAAAAGAAAAACCGTATTAAGCTACAACTACAATCATGAATATACAACATTTAACATTTTGGGGCTATAAACATCCGCTTTTTAATTAAGAAGATTAATTTCAATTCTTAGCCGTAAAATCTGTAGTACGCTATTTTCATTTTAAATTATTTAAATCATAACCGTGGATTTTAAGACTCAAAATTTAAATTGCTCCACCTACTCAAATAACAGACAATTAATTTTTTATAGCTTCCTCTTCCACCATCTTTGATACCTAAATTTAAATATTTCAAGATATGCGAATGTTAGATTAACATATCTATTTTTTACTTTTTCTCTTAGCTAAACGTCTAATCGCTTTTACTGTGTATATTTAACTAGCTTTAATAGTAACTTCAGTCTATCTTCATTATTATTCTTATTATTATCATTAATCATTAATAATCATTATTACTAATAATCCTTAAATCTACAATCAAATAATTTAAAGTTACTTTTGGTATACTTTATATCTAAAACTCATTATTGCCAAGTTGAATTAGAAATTGTCCAAAATCAACTCGTCAATAACGTAATCAGTTCATCGTCATTATTAAAGACTCATTTTGCCACAAAAGCACTTACATATATCTTTTTTTTTACTTCTTTCCCTTTTATAAATTAACAATATGTTCAGACTTTAAGTCTTGAACAAAAATGAAAAACATCAAGTGCTTTTGCAGAGGTGCGAGTCTGTGTTCGTCGCAGAAAGCTGCGAACTGTCTCTCGATATTGCAAAGCTGCCCTAAACGAAACATTGCACAAATTATCTGATTGTATCATTAATAAAAATTAAACTACAACAGATTTAGTTAGTGTTTAACTTTAGCGTTGTTGTTCAACGCATTATGCTTAAAGCCTTCGCTTTTTATAAAGTCTATTTCAGCGTAAGTGAATCCTGTTTCAGGTAACGATTGCGTGGGGCTCGTATTGGTGGCATCGTTAGTGTTATGTACGTTTTTAACAGTTCTAGGACTACGATTGCCACCCTCTTCCTCGGAAGTCGGCGCTAGATCTAAACTAGCATAATGCAATTGTCCTTCAACGTTTACAGAACCTGGTCGTACCTTATCACTATTCACAGAAGCTGGTCTAGATCCAACAATCGTCGAACTCGATGAACCCAATTCGCTGGAAGCGGAAGACGGTCTCGACAACGAAGATTTCGTCGTCGCAGCCTCGCCTCTAGAATTCGGTCTCGAAATCTTAGCAACAGGCGACTGACAATCGGCTATACAATAATCGGGTTCTTCTGGTACAGCTATAGTTGCAGTCGTCGTCGCAGTTGCCGCTGCCGCCGTCGTCGTCGACGCCGCAGCAGCTTTAGGCGCTACATCGCCAGGTTTCGGCGACATCGTTCCCAATCTTGTATCGTCCCGATTTTCGGAAATTGGAATAAAGCAACGCGTCCGATTCACGTTACCAAAAGTACCCAAAGCCATTGAAGATAATTGGGTGGTTAAAGTGGAAGGACTAGATACGACAGGTTCCGGACGAGCAATCTCCAATGTTCCTGGACGCATCACCGCGTAATCGCCGCCACCATCGTTCCTGGTATATCTCACAGGATTCGCTGGATTATAATTAACGTAGTCCGAGTCGTTGGAGTTTTTGGATTTGTCAAAATCCATGACCGTGTAATCTGAGGATCGGTCATACTTGGCGTTAAGAACGGCCGAAGGAATCTTAACGTTTGTGCTCTCTGGAGGTTTCAAAGGCGAACTCGGACTATTCAAGCTTATAGGAAATATTGTCGAAGAACTCGATGGAGTGGTAACACTCGAACTCGAACTATCCTTCGAATCTCTCCGACTATTCTTGCGCGACCTCTGCCTCGGCAGACTAGAATACGAATTTAAATCGCTGTTTGTAAGAGGTAGATACATTTTAGGAGGTGTGCCCGTCGAATACTTCCTTCCTATGTGCAAAGAAGAATAGACGGGACTTATGGAACTGGAACTTTTAGGAAACTGAGAGGCGTTTGTCGTTTGTATAGAAATCGGCTGAGATCTCGTCTTCTCCTTTTTGTTTTTCTTCTTGCTAGAACCGACCGACATGTTTGTGTAGTCGTCGGTACTTCCATCGAGACTCGATTGTCTGTGATGCCTTCCTAAAGACATCTCAACGTAACCATCAGTCGCGGCCATCGGCCTGTTGTTTTGGAACGCCATATCCATATAATCAAGCGCATTATTTTCGCTAGGAGAAGCGCTAAGCGTCGTTTTGCTCATGTCCATGTAATTTGCTTGAGGAGGATTCGGTTTTACTAAGTCTTTGGTACGATTCGTTCTGCGAGGATCCATATCGACATACTCTAGGCTCGATCTCGCGGGTGAAGAGCCCGATCGCATGTCGACGTAAGGAGATACTTCGGGAGTCTGAGGTGTGTCATGTATACCAGGTTTCATCTCGACGTAACCTGAAGGAACTTTATTAACAGGATTCATGTCCATATACCCAGACGACGAAGAAGGAGGTTTCGAGAAGTCCATCTCCATTAAATCGTCATTGTGCGAGCTCAACGTCCGCGAGCTCGAAAGCAAAGGAGCACTCGAAGACTTCGGTTTTGGATGCACGTGCGTTCCGTGCACGGGGAGAACTCGCGTGTGCAACTTCCGCGACTTTGAGCCCACGCTAAAAGCCCTAACACGCGAGTTCTCGGGAGTGGTTGACATTTCCACTCTCGATTTGTTTTTTATCGTATCTGGACGCGAACCTACCGAATACGCTCTAATGGGTCGTTCGGTCGAACTAGTTTCTTCTTCGGATGGGGTGAAGTAAGCGCTAACTTTTTCTAAAGGATATTCGGCAAATCTCATATCCGTAGAAGGAGTGCCTGAAGTAATGCTACTCGTGCTAGCGGCTGGCGACATGTTCGTATGTCTTCCTCTGGGGCTCATGTCGACGTAACCGTCGTCCGAACTTATGGGTGCCATTGGAAGATATCCGCTAGGACTCGCGCCTTGTGGCAGATAAGGACTATCCGGACATTCGTCGTAGTTCTCTTCGGCAATCGCTTCGTCGGGTGTTAAGGAATGACCGTACCTTCCAAGTATGGCGTCCGTCTCGGCCCACTGTTCTGAATCGTCTATACTAAGTGACGAACCCGCAGAATCGATCGAACAAGGAGCAGAAGGTGGACTAACTGGGCTTTCGGCAGGAGGACTGTGAGAGACCTCACGGGCATAAAGCGACTGAGGTCTATGAGGTGCCAAATATGAACGAGGTTGTACCCAGTTGTGCATTGGATGCGTTCCTTCGCTGCTTGTTCGTGGTCTTGATGGCATGCTATCGCAACGTTCTCTACCACCACCGGCAGTACCTGTAAAGAAAGAACGACCATAAATAACCCGCCACGTCTGTTCAAACTTAATTTATAAACATGCAAAAATGTTTACGTGGATGCTAATAAGCTTTTTCTTAGTTACAGCTGACCCTCCATTCATTAAATCAAAACGAGAGTCTCTAACAAGTTTGCACATCTGCATTAGTACCTGCAATGTTCCAAGTTTTACAATCAAAAACAAGCACACAAAAATTAAAAAAATCTAAACCTGCTAAGCTGTTGTATAATACTTGTAAAACTTTTTATGATTAAAAGGACTAACGTAACAGGCATTAGCAAGAAATGGTAATCTTTGGATGATACATACACCTGAAGGATTGATTGGAGCGTTTAGCTGCTCGCAAAGGTTGTAAAGGGTGATCATTTAAGGGTGCAGGATGCGCAAGGGGCAGTGACTGGGTGCGCTGGTGGTTTATAGTCCTGGGCCAAGGCATGCCCCCTGCTGTGAAATAAACCACTTAGTAACCACAGTCTCATCCCTTAAAATTAATTATGTACAATACAACTTAGCCTACAATTGCTTCGAAAACTTGGTTGGTTTGATTCTCAAGTCAGCAACGCTATTCAAATACGGTGCCATTATCAACAATTCTGATTGGTTAATGGACCAAGTTGCTGTGGTTACTCTACTTAAAGCACCAATCAAAATTCTTAGTTAAGGCAACATATTTAAATTAGAAACGAAAGCTGAATGTTCCCAGGAATCGCTTTTTGACTAATTCAAATCTTTCTATGGCTCTTTTGGTCATCCTGAAAACATTCTGGATTATGTCGATTTAGATCCCACCTACGTACATATCATACAAGAAAGCACCACCATTCTCTAATCGATTCACCTCTACATACAAACCAACCGATTGACTAATGCTTAGTCTTTTTAAAAAACAGAACACACCTGAAATCGAGTGACGACGCTGCGAAGCTCTGGAAGCACTGCGGTGATACAAATGTTGATACATGCAGCTTACCCAACTAACTGCAACCACACGCCCACGCATCTCACATTAATAAAAGGCATGAACCTTTCGTACCGTCACCAAAACAAAAATTATTTAATTGCAACCGAAAGTGCACTGTCGTTGCACACCTTCGACTGCACATTAAAATGCAATTAAAAAGCCAGCGTTAATACACAAACAGCACATCAAGTTAACCCCTTTTTGTTACATTTAAAAACACTGTAATTGATAAATTCGAAAAACGAAACGGACGCCCTCTGCGAGAACGTCGGTGAACTTTTCAAAGTCGCACGTCGATTTTAAATGTGAACAATGGTGCCCGCCAAATTTAAATAATATATGGTGTGTAGCGCAACAAAAGAAGAATGAAAAGAATGCATTTTAATGAGCAGAGCCTTACTAAATAATTTGAAAGTCAGCACCAGAAAGCTTTCAAATTGCATTAAGAAATATTTAAAGTGTGCATACCAGCAATATGTGTAGTGGAAGTACTCGCCGGAACTTGAGTCTCCGTGACTTGAGGATTTACATCTGGAAGCCAATAGCACTCAAGTTTTATCTCAGAATTTAACGCCAATTTCAATTTTTAATTTCTTTCGCCAGATTAAAATTTAATAAAAACATCGATAATGCCAATTTTAGCAAAACCGACATTGGGGACCAATTACTCTGTTTATAATGCAACTGCTATAAAATCATTGTGTAATAACAATATCACGAAACGATGACGCAACTTGTTATTTCTCTCACACATTCTGCATTACTCTGCTTAAGTCTAATGCAACTCTGAATTCTTACGATTAAGAAAGCGGACGTACTACAACAGAGGACATCGTGCCCTTAAGCCACCCCAAAAACTAAATAGTTTACCTTGCGTATGGTGATATTTTGATGATCCGGAATGGGATTGCTTTTTCCCGGGTTTAGAGGATTCGGTGGCAGAACTCGAGCGGATTCTTGGTGGTCCTAATTCGTCTTTACTGTTACTACTGGTCGACATGGCACTAAAAATAAATTATCATTAATACTCCTCCTTTTGCAGCCCTAACGTCGCGGGACCCTCGATACTTATTTATAGACACTCTATTGAAAATTGCGAAACGCGATAATTTCTACGATTTTATGTAAGTATTACATATTACGTACAAACAAATAAACACTTGACATGAACCTGTATTTTCCCTTATCTATATTTACTATAAAGAGACACCATTTGTGTATTCAGTCGTATTGTGCATATTGCGACAACATAAAACAGACAAAGTCGTCATCGAAGTTTCGTTCTTAATCGTTATCTAATAAATATTTACCCCACATTTCGGTATTACAGTAGAAACTCGGTTATCCGGACTAATTATTGTTGCAGCTCATTCGGAGTGTTCCTTGTAAGGCCGACCAAAAATTTGACGGCTGGCCTTACTAATTTTTATAATTTCATTATAAAAGTTATTGGCAACTTATTTGATATCGGTATAATACTCAGTATTATTTTTAAAACATTTCTACGAATACATTCTTAGTTATACGATTGTGTTCAAGTAATGTTCGTTGAGTATTTTATAAATGAATATATTATGATAAGCATTAAATGTTTCGTTTTAATAAAACACCTTTTTTATGTAGTTTAAGTATAAGCCAATATTTTGATTGTCACAAAGTTAGTTTTAAGTTAAACGATTGATTTATTATATCGCCCTTGTATGGAGCCTTGTTCCTAGTAAGGCCTTTTGGTAGAGTTTAATAACACTTAAGTTTAATAAATAGTTATTAAGTCTGCAATAAAAAAAAGTATTTTATATGTTACGTAATAAAATAAAGTGTCACTTAATAATTTGTTTGTTTCATTTATCCAGTAAATAATCGAATAATAACTGTTTATTTGTTACAGTGGCCTTCCATGGTCCACCCACCTTATTTAGTGCGAAATACAAAATAAAATAATAAAATATTTAGTAATAAATAACGAGGTTTAATTTTCGCAACGACCATACGGATAATTGCGAATCCGTATAACTGAGGTCCGGATAATCGAGGCTTTCTGTATTTAGAATTTACTCGATTACACGTTCTATTTTTAACGAATTCGCAGATATTAAACAAGTCGCGTTTCTTTTTTTTGTCTTGAATAAAAATCATGTTTTTTGATGATTCTTGACCTATTCGATGTCATTAAAACACACGACTGTTCATTTGTAACTTTTTGTTAAAAACTATTACAACATTCGATGCGATTTTTTTCCGGTTATCGCTTTTGATAACAAAGAATCTAATTATAAACATACAATATTTAGTAAGAACTTACTGAAAAACAGTTGTATGAACATTTTGTGCTATATTTGAATCCTCTGTTTCCATCCAGAGTTCTCCAGCACCGGTAACGCTCGATCTGCCGACCTAAAAATCATTATTTTTTTATCAATGAACACATTAAATTATAGTAATTTTACCTCTAAATAAAAATAATTCTTTAAGCTTCCACAGCTTCGTATACTGCTAAGGGATAATTCAGCTTGAGGTGTCTCCCGGTCCTTCCGAATTAGACTAAGGGTCCTGTCGGTTAAACATAATCGAAAGACCGGCGAATCTTGCCCTTTGGTATAAGCACCCATTACGCTAGTTCCACCTAGACCTCGATTCAGGACCGTCACTTGCCATATATGTTCTGCAAAAAAAAAATTGAAAATTAATTTTAGCACAAATGATTTATCCTAAAAATAGATTTAAAAGAGCAAACAGATAGAATTCAACCCTGAAGGTCACACATAATGCGATTAGATATAAATTGTTTATCGTATATCTCACATTGTTAAATATTGCATTTAGATTTTCGATTCTTCAGCGGACTACTTTTGAATACTTCTGAATAGGTGCACAAGTGTTGTTTCTATTTGTTTGTTTTATTTAATTTAGAACAAAAGTGAGATTAGAATTTTCATCTCTGTCCAATTTTTAAAAACTTTGCGATTGCACACGTCGAAAATATTGTAATTTATCCGAAAACACGATGTTAACCGTCTAATTAAAATACAAAGTGAATAAGTACAGTGGAGTCTCGATAATCCGACCTATAAGTTGTCCGAAGTTGATTGAATCAGCAGAATTGAGTTTTCCCTGCGCTGATTTAAAAAAGCATGGTCTGATTATCGAGATTGTATCGTATTTTCATACCGGTACCCCAATTCAATAGTGTGGCAAGTCAAAAACCCTTAGTTTTTAGATAATTGATGATTTAATGACATTATCATGAAGTTTTTATGTTAAGAAAATTATGGTTAAAATTAACATGATTATTTGGTAAATTAAGAGTAACTTGGTGGAAATTTTATTAATTATTTGATCTTTTGATAACTTGCAAAATTTTGAAAATATCGTAGACTATTGGACTGAAAATTTTAGTAAAAAATCTCAAGTTTTTCGGTGAAATTAATAAATTCATTTTTTTTTAATTCTATAAAACACATTTCTCTTTTGTGGGATGTCAAAATCAAGTAATTACAAAATTGAATATTTCTCTGCAGCAATGGTTCAATAGTTTTTTCATACACGACGAAAACTTCAGAATTTAAAAAATTCCTATGGGGTTTCACAACACTAAAAAAATTTTTTTTGGTGCCTGTTTGAACAATGATTCTGTAAAAAAACAAATTGATTGTATACTATAGTGAAAAGTCCAGTGTTGACATTCAAATTCGAAGTGGCGCATTTCTGAAGACGGGAAAAAAAGCGATTCTATTTTAAAGCCACTAACTGGTGTTTTTGGTATAATTACGGTCCTGTACTTTATTATTTAAAACATTTACAAAACAAATTAATTCTTGTGAATCGTTAATGATAATCGCAACGAGTAAATCTAAAAAAGGCGAAGAAAAATCAATACGGGCATCCCTCTATTTTGGACGACGTATTAATTTTCAAAATTAAGACTTTTTCCAATTAAAAAACGATTTATTTCAAAAACACTGGATCAAACGCGATTAATTTTTATAACTAAATCCGTTTATGGAATTTAATTATCGGTACAGCGACATCTAGGAACAAAAAATTTAATTTATTCTTTTAATTCATTTTTTAAAGTAGATCTCGGCCATTGTTACGAAAGAAAAACATATAGGTATATTTATTGTTGTTATCAGATTTTCTATCTTCAAATCCACAAAAAAGCCTCTTGGCACAAGTCTCTAACTGCTACAGTTTCTACTTAAAAATATATTAAACTTTTTTTTAGATGTTTTAAATACATATACTTATGCATTAATACGGTAAATCTCCAACAATAATAATTTTTAATAACATAAACGGATTTAGATATAAAAATTACTCTAGGGATAAAATTTCATAGTGACTGGCATAGTATTTATTTATTTAAATCGTGTTTTGAGGCAAAATAAAATAACTTATTACACGGTGAACATAGAGGGCCGCATGTTTCATATAGATTTTAGATTTGTCCTTTGAGCTATCATAAACAGGACACCCTGTATACACATCTTCCGTCTTTTAAGTTCAAAATATTCGATTTATTCCAATTTTAGATTTTATATTCAATAAAGTTATAGCGTTTATATATTTTTCAACATTGCATAAAAGCACGCAAAAGAACATTTGGTACTTGGTAGAAATACGGTCCTGCACTTCAACTCAGAGATAGGGTGTTTTTCGCATACGAAAAGGCTTGTAAATTTTAATTCAAAACTTTTATAAAATAAATTCATTCTTGTGATTCTTGCTTAAAGCCGAGTGTGCGCATTTGAGCTCAAAGTGGCACATTCCGATCTCGGGAAAATGAAGCGCGCCGCTCCGCGTCGCGCTTCATTTGCTTCCCTCGCTCGGAAATGTGCCACTTTTCGCTCGAATGCGCACATACATACATACGTACGCAGTATTCATCAAATTTTTCTATAATAATCTTCTATGTTTCAATCCTAAAAATAAAATTCCCATTTTTACAACAAAAATGCAGAAAAAAACAATTTATTTCTGATAAATTGATTCATCGCCTTCAAAAAAAAAAGTACGACTGTTTGGTCATATTAGATTTAAAATTAGACCAAAGATTAATCTCCAAAATGCAAGTTTTTGCGAGGAAAAATAATGATTAATAAATCTATTCTTACAAAAATGGTCGGATCCAGTTTAACGAAAAAAAGGATACGTTGGATAAATAGGTATGTAAGATAAAAAATATTACTATCGTAAAAAAGACATGTAAAATGTATTTAAAATATTCCTTAAATTAGATTAGAAAAAAATAAACCTTAAAGTGCAAAAACTAAACACACCATCTTAAAAATTAAAAGAAAAATCCAAAACCTCCATTTCTTTTAATTTGAAAATATTAAAGCTATTATTTTTTCTAAGTTAAACAGCACGCAATTTTTTTCTTTAAAATCGATCCAGCCCATTTCGAAAAAATCGACTTCTGAATTTACACTTTTCCTCCCCATAAAGTGGCAAAAACCTGCAATTTGTAGATTTCAATCTTTGCCGCAATTTTTCATCAATTTAACGCGGAGGGGGGCCGTTTCCATACGCTTTTCGCGCTATACCCTTTCGCCGAAAAGTTAATTGCATGGCCTACCAATTAAAAAACGAGCAATAAGTGTTTATTTATAGGTCGTGCAAAAAAAGAGAGTCGCTGTCTATAAATAACTTCCTAGACATAGATATTATTATTATTATTATTACTACACAGATAGTATTCTAGCATTTTCTTTTATTGCTAATTAAGTGTCTAATTTTAGATCGCAGTTCCTTGTATGCATTTATTTGTCCAGAATCGACGTTTGTTTGCGCTTTGCGAAGTTCGCCTTAAGAACAATTTAAAATTACCAGAAAAAATAGCTTGCGCATTAATCACATCCGACTTCTATTTTTATCGTTGTTTATGAATTGCTTTTAAATTCCGACGACCATTAAACAAACAGGTCACGCAAAACACGTATGATTTACTAATATAATTTTTTCGTACGAAAAATACGTATCGATAAAAATAATTTGTAACGTTCGAAAACATTCAACAGGTACTCGTTGGTACAAATTTAACATTTAAAATGTCAATAGTACGTTAAGTACCCGGGTATTTACATGTCTTACGGTTTCAATGACGACATACAAAGGTCATAAAAGTGTTAAAGTGAAATTATATCCCACAGTTACTGGAATTCAATACACAAATGCATAATTATTTATTAATAAACTCCCAGGTACAACTTTTACAAATGCCATTAATTACGAAGTTTTACTTTTATGTCGTTTGGGGGCGAGGGAAAAACAAAAATGCGCGACCAAGAACTTGAACTTTGGGCTTTTTTCTAAGTCCTTGGCATTTTCTTAAAAATTTTATTAAAAATAAAACGGATGTCTGTAATTGGTCATCAATACATAATTAATTTTTCTTTTTAATTTTCATTTTTAAAATTGAAGAAAATGCGGTGGACACTTGGCCCGTTTTTGTTGAAGAATACTTTAGGCGAAAAATAAGCGAAGGATTTTATAAAGTGAATTGATTGTTGTAAATTTTGGTGAAAAGTCGAGCGTGGCACATTTCTGTTTTTGGAAAAAATTAAAATGAATAAAGCGGACTCTTTTGGTGTTTAAATTAGTATATAAACGAACAAGTAATGTATTATTACAAAATTTTAGCGTAGAATTAATTATTTTGGATTGTACTTAAAGCCGAGTGCGCACATTCGAGCTCAAAGTGGCACATTCCGATCTCGGGAAAATGAAGCGCGCCGCTCCGCGTCGCGCTTCATTTGCCTCCCTCGCTCGGAAATGTGCCACTTTTCGCTCGAATGTGCACATACCTCGTATTCACCGGAATTGCTACATCAATCTTTTCGCTTTTATATCAAATTATGAATTTTTGTCTATTTTTATTTTCAACAAAAGTTATAGAGTTAATTTGTTTTAAGGAGGTTGAGGTGGGATAGTCCCAACCAAAAATTTGGAATGTTGTCACTCAAAAATGCCTTCTACTAAATAATTATAAAACTAATTCTATTTATTATTAGGATTTATTATGATTATCGAAAAATTTTTAATCTTATAAATATTGTTTATTTAATTTTGTTAAATCATTTTAGATGAATGGATCAACTTTTGTATATTTTGTACAAACTTATAGAAAAAAAATATGAAAAATAGAAATTAATTATACCTACATATTTTATAAATTTTCAAAGCAAATGATATAACAAAAATAAAAGAATTAAAAAAAAAATTTAATAGTTAAAAATAAAGTAATTAATTCAAAATGAGAATTAAAAATCTCAAAATTCCAGTGTTTCGAAACAGCAACACTTTAACGTCATTTACTGTTGGCTCTACTGTCACGCTAATACATAGATATATTTCATTTTGGGGTTACTTATTATTACATATTACTTATTACTTATTATTTCATATTAATCTATATTTGTTCTAAAAACAATTATTCAAATTTCAATATGAATATGTTTGAGTTATATTGGATTTAAGTTTTACATATTTATTTACCTATATTGTTACTTTTATAAATGCAATTTTCAATATAATTACTTATTAATGAAATAATTAAAACAAATACTTTACATTATTTATCACTATTTTATTAATCAAAACTAATAGTCATTGCAAATCTATTATTAATTAAACTAAATATTATTTACGTGTACCATATGTTTCGATTACATAACCTTAAATCATACAATTTAATATATTTCAATTTTCTGTCATTATTACTAAATACAACGTTGCCGTTATTTTAGACAATAAACGTAAATCATAAAGTACCCCTAATAATTGCTATTTTTCATAAGGTTAAAGATTCCTAATTAAATTTGAAATTTTTTAAAATAATCAAAATTTCAATGTTCAACATAGAGTGGATTTCGGTTATAACGAAAATGAAGGAACCATAAAATTTCGTCGCTATATCCGGAAGTCGCTACAAACGACTAGGTAATTCAACATTTCAGTAAATGTAGATAAGTAATACACTTGATAGTATATTAAGAACAATAGTTTTATTTATCAAATAACCTCAAAATTTACAATGGTTTTGAGACAGTTGTTGAGAAACGATTTTTGTTTCTCAATAACTCGCTGGAGCAATACTAACTTTTTGTGGATTTGTCTGAACTAATAAAACAAAAAATTAACAAAACAAAAATGCCTTTCGGTAAATCTTTGTCAATAGAAGATTCCAACAATCATAAATAAAATTTTAAATAATGTCTACGTGATAACATCACTACATACACACATAACATTATTTACTATCCTTTGCGTATTGTATAAAGCCGATGAGAATTGAATGTAGGCAGTATAAAAATAAGTATATAAATCTATATAGGTTTCATACAATGAATTATAATAATAAAACAACGGACGAGATAGGAAAATAAGAAAAAGTTATAATTTTATAAATAAATCTTTGCGTCTTTGCCGCCTCCGGCACAATATCTGCATGGCATTTTTAGAAATTTGTTACAAATGACTCATTAACCGCTATATCCGAAATCGGCGTTATATCCGAAGTCGCTATATCCAAATGAATTTTCTATGAAAGTATTCGTTAAACACAAGGGACTTTACAGTTATGTCGCTATAACCGAAAGGTCGTTAAAGCCGAGGTCGTTATAAATGTAGTCCACTGTAGTTAAATTTCGTATTGATGGCATTTTTTTAAAATGTTTAATGCAAAAAATGTGTTATTTTCATATCAAATTGATGAGTTCTCCATAATACAACGTGTATTGTTAATTTCGATTTATATTTAAATAAGCTTCCCAAAAACTTAAAATTTTTCATAGGAAATTTCTAAACCAATTAATCTATCGAAATTAATGTGTACAAAATAGTTTTCATATGTTACGTTTAACGGCTCAACCTCCTTAAAAACACTAAATTTTGAGATTTGATATTTTTATAAATTTTAATGAAAAACATGTAGAAAGTAAATGAATGTTTGTGAATTGTGCTTAAAGCCGAGTGCACACATTCGAGGCCAAAGTGGCACATTTCGATCCCGGGAAAATGCATTTGATCATATTTGATTTCAAATTAGGCCAAAGACTAAGTTTTTGCCAGTAAAATAAAGATTAATAAAACACTTCTTTCGAAAACGGCTGAAACGAATAAAAAAAGAGTTTTGCAAATGTTTGAGAAATACCTATGATAAAAAAAACATAACCAACGCAAAAAGACCAGCCAAAACGTACTTGGAATGTTTTTTTAAATAATCGTGTGATACACAACTTTAAACAATTGCTTCCTCAGAAATATGCCGCTTTTCGCCTAAATATGTACACACGGTTTCCAGCTTGAACCACTATAATTAATTCATTTTTTAAAATCGTTTGAATTCAAAATTAATTGATCTAATCGTTTCCGAGAAAATGGACTATTTAATTATCACTCTTCTTCGACTTGTAAATTAATTTAACGTGAAATTCAAAATTTAAAGGGCCCAAATTTGAACACAACAGGGCGGAGGAGCAGTGCCCATACGCTTTATCCCGCCAAATCCTTTCGACGTTGAAAGTTTTGTGGAAACCTCGTCGTCTTAGTTTTTGAGGGCAGAAATTTAATTTATTGAACTCGTTCTGGTCCATGACGCATGTTTATCCGATTTCGGGAAAATCCCAAAAATATATTTCATTTATACGCCTAAGCAATAAATGTTTGTTGTTGCAACTTTAAAAATAGAAAAACAAGTAATTAACCCTAAATGAAAAATATAATTAACGGAGTGACGTACGCAATAACAACGCAACGTCATCTCACAATAAAAAAACAAAACATTTAAAGTTCATACTTATTGGCAACACTGCTGAAAAAGAAATGTTTGTTGCTTATTAAAAAAAAAAATAGCGCAATAATAAAAATTCATAGTTCATAAGTTAATCTCCCGGAAATATTTGTTGAAATAATTAAGACAAGAACTAAATAAAGAAATAATCAAGTAGGCATTTGAAAGTTAACAGGATACATTTTGTACCTTGGACATTATCTGAATCGATTTTATTTAATAAATAAATCACGAAAATAATGTAATGCACTTTTGCTATTTGAATTATGTAAATAATAAGCGCTAATTAATTGAATTATTCAGGTCAGAGCACGAAGAGCCGTGCATTTACGTAAAAAAAAGACATCGTGGAGGAAGGTGTCGTAGCAAAAAAAAAACGCATTGTTTATTAAACAAAAACATTTTTTTTTAAATTATTTTCACTCCGGAAAAGAACTTTAACCATTGTAAACAATTAAATTGTTAATGAGAATCCCCTATCGCCCACATTGTCAAAGTTCTTTTTTTGTTAATTCCCATCGTATCTTCGCATTAATTTAAATTGCAAATACGTATTACACACGACGAAATTGCGTTGTTGCTAATTTCAGTTATTGTTTTATAAAACTCCCTCGCCGAACTTGCAATAGTTATCAAAAAAGTGTGGGTCGCGATAAAAATTACCTACCCATTTATTTTGCGCACAATCGTCGTCCGTCTCTCTCGCGACCCGCAATTCCGCAATGGCGCCCTCTCTCTCGGCCGACATTCGAATTACGGACCGACGATTTAATTAATTTTTAATTGCGGTTTATCTATACAAAATTTTAACGAGGGAACAATTATGTAAATTTTAATATTTAGCTAAATGTTAAACGTTTTAAATTCGAAAAATGAAAGAGCATCGACCGATAATGCAACAAGCAAAGTTTGCTTGCCTTGGGAAAAAAACAAATTTTTATTGTAACGACATGTAAAATGTCGCCGATTTATTTACGACAGGTTTTCTAGCGTTTTCGCTTTTGTCGGTGCATATTTAAATTTTTGCCATAAAAGTACGCGCAGTCGAGTCGTATTGCCGCAGACAACTTCGATAATTGAAATGTATTTGAAATAAAATCGTGGGACGAAAATGAATTGCAATTTCCTCGACACGTGGGAGCAAAATCCCACTTCTCGAAGCTTTAAATCGTATCAAGTTTTCCGCCCCCGAAGTCACCCTCTTGCTTCTACGTCTTAAGAAAAAAAAACAATTAAAGCAACTTGATCTATAAAATTTTCCACCTTTGGCAGTCTACCTTAATAGGCATTCATTTTGCTGAAACCAGAGAAGAATTACGTCGTATTTTTTTTCTCCCTCTCGTTTCGCCACATCTATAGATTTTTACGAAAAAGAAAACAAAAGAAATCAAATGAATAATTGACGCATTTCGTACTGTTCCGATAAATGCTATTAATCCAAGAGTAGCGATTAATTAAACGAACTAATCAAGTAGGCGAATGACATAATCCATTCAACTGTTTTTATAGGTAAATGGAACAATTATGTGCGGCCATATTAAAAATTAATTTAGATCAATAACAACCTGGCTTTTTTCCTTGAATATTAACGCGTAATTGTTTTTGAAATATTAAAAGTAGGGATGATATTATAAGAGTGGGAAGAAAAAAATCAAAATAAAGGCCTACAATGGCTCGAGTAAACCATTTTAATTTTTGGACGTTTCAAAAATCAATCTGCGGCCATTTTTCGATCGAGTCGAATAAATTTTTGTGACATTTGATACTAATTGAAAAAAAAATGGTGTTCTACCAATTTTGAGCAAAAAAATATGTGAAACACGGGTATGTCACCAAACAGATTTTTCGTGATTTTTTTTTTGATATACAGTGGACACTCGGTTATCCGGACTAACTATTGTTGCTCATTCGGATAAGCGATAATTCGGTTAATTGAATGTATAGAAAAAAACGCATTTTAGCTATATATAATGTGACCATATTTCCTGTTTTGAATGGGATTGTTCCGTTTTCATTTGGGATGCCAAAAAGTTCCGTTTTCAAGAAATTGTCAATTACGATATCAAATATGTATTAAGAAATCCTAACAAGAATTTCATTCTTGCCTCCTTATTTAAATACAAATTAATTTCACGGCAATTTCGCAATGAAAAAAGATAAAAATTATGAAAAATAAGCGAAACCCAAAGGAGACATTTTGAGAGCGCAACTACGGTTTTAGAATTACTTGAATTTTTTTAAAGTAAATTGATCATTGTTAATCGTGGCGAAAGTGGTGTGACATTCGAGCTCAAAGTGGCACATTCCGATCTCAGGAATGAAGCGCGCCGCCCGCGTCGCGCTTCATTTGCTTCCCTCGCTCGGAAATGTGCCACTTTTCGCTCGAATGCGCACATCTTCGTGTTAATTGGATTCGAGTATATTAATAGCAAATCCTTCAAATTCAGATTATCTATTCGGAAAAAGTTTTCGTTTGAAAGTGCGCATAGGTATTCCTTAATAATTGAATTTGCCTATCTTATTCTTCTCTCTTACAAATAATATTAATTAAATCAAGCTGAACTAAATGTACCACTTTTTGCTTTTCTTTTAATTAAAAATTACAGTAGGGTATTTTTAGCAAAAATCACATTTATAATTTAGTACTTTTAAACTAGGCTAGATAGGAGACTTCGGCGTACATGAAAAAAAAATGCTTTAACTTTTTCTGAATTTTGACTCTCATTTCCCAACCTTTTTTTTAACATAACCACCCAAGTCATTCTCAAATTTTGATGCGGCCCCTATGTAACATATAAATATTTTTTTATATTTAAAAATTGAATTATTCCATAAATGAAGTCTAATTACAACAGTGTATAAAAAATGTGCCTTAAAACTATTTTGTTTAGAATTTTTACAATAATGAAATTTACCCAAAAATATTTGGAGACATTAATTTTGACATATAAACCTTCAACATTCTGCAAAAGATGATATAAAAATCAACTAGTCGATTTTTAGTGGCCCACTTCAGAAAATTTGAATCATACAATTTTAATTAATCAAAAATGCGTATTAGTAAACATTCGAAAGTACACCTCAAATTTTTTTTATCAAGCTCGCTACAATTAGGTGTACGGAAGAGCACCATCACCAACTTATCAAAAGGAATAAAATATCTAACCCTTTTCAAACAAAAAATAGATCTAATTTATTCGACTTTTGATTTTTTGCATTGAAGAATAAAATAATAATATAGGCAAATCCAATAAATACGAGGATGTGCGCATTCGAGCGAAAAGTGGCACATTTCCGAGCGAGGGAGGCAAATGAAGCGCGTCGCGGAGCGGCGCGCTTCATTTTCCCGAGATCGGAATGTGCCACTTTGAGCTCGAATGTGCACACTCGGTTTTAAGCACGATTACAAAGCGTCCCGTTTTAACAGGAAAAAACTTGGTCAAATTGTTAGGTATATGTTTACAAAAAACACAACAAATATTAATCACTAAATAAAACAAAGCAAAAAAACACTGTTTAGTGCGAAATACAAAATTAAAATAATAAAATATTTAGTAAGAAATATCAAGGTTTAATTTTTGCAAAGAGTCCGAACGCGGTTGACAATCCGGATAATCGCGAACCCGTCTGAGGTCCGGATAATTGAGGTTTTACTGTAATTTTTTTTAATGAATTTAATTATTAGTCAAAAAAATAATGTAATCATTTCGCATTTGAAGGAAAAACCCACATTTTTTTTGGGCTCAAAATCCGCCATTTTTCGCTCAAACGGCAGTCAATTCCTCTCAACGATTTTAAAGGAGCCACACTTTGAGTTAGAAAACAAACGGTGTGTCACGTAGCAAATAATGCATTTTCTTAAATTAAACTTTGGAAATTTGCAATTGAAAAAAAAATGAAAAAAGATTATTGAAAGCATTTTATTTAGTTTTTATCAATATAATCGCTTTTAGAATATTATTTCCGAGAATCATAACGGTCGTTCATTGGTTTAACAACATTTAAAAACTTCACATTGTTTAAATAGAAAATACAAAAATGCAGTCCTTTTATAGCATGAAATGAGTCTCATGTAAAAACCCACCGATTCAAAAATATTTAAGTTGGTACGATTGCTCACTTGACAAAAGGATCGAGTACCCACCAATAGGGGTGATGACTCCTACCCCTCACCAAGCCCAATTTTGTCAAAGTCGGTTTAACTGTAAATGACAACTTGACAAGGTGAATTTCTCCACAACTGATCACGTTATTAAATATTATAATGAATGTTTTTTAAAATTGGCGCTTTTTTATTTTCTTGAAGTTTTCAATTGACAAAGTGGTCTGCTATTTTCTTCTTCCTTATTAACATGGGAAACATGAAATAGCTATAAAAAAAAAGTTGAAACTCCGAGGCTATACATTTAAGTTGGTATCGAAAACAGTGAAAAATTAGCTACCATCTAAAAGCATTGAGAAATCACCCCCAAAGAACCACTAAATTACACTTTTAGAATTAAAACTACCCCAATTTTTTTTTCTCAAGTTAATTTTCATTAATTGCAAATTAAAAAACTACTGGCGTTTGATGCTATTTTAAATTAAACTCATATGTGAAATTATCAACCAAAAAACAGTTTTCCAAAATTAAATCTGTGCCCCTTCTCTTTAATGTTTACAAATAATCAAAAAGTGTCATAATTTTAGGTTATAAAATTGGTGAATAGACAGGTGAGCCACACTAAAAATAAAAAAAATTCACGACGTAGAATCATTTGAACAAAACTCTACAGTTCATTTAAAATTGATCTCATGGTATTCACGTGTCGCACTGTATTTATTTAAAAACATCATATCATTGGTGACGATGCAATTTTTCATCCGATTTCCACAAACTAAAATAGCACAAACAGGAAAAAATTGAACGCACGTTGTCAAAATGTGACAACATTTAAAACTACCAACGACCTTATAAAAAGTAGAACGCCCAAACATCGTCGACTAATAAACCTGCTCATTTATTCTATTTTAGTGTTTTGTTTTTTTTTTTTTTTTGAAACTACGGAATATGATAAAAAGAGGTGCGAGGAATTTAAGGGTTAAATTAGTGTAGTGTAATTAAAAAGCAAAGAAATCGAGCGTTTCGAATAATCCTTGTTTACAACGAATTCGTAAACAACGTAATCAAATCTCATAAAAACATCCTGCGGCTATCAAATCAAGAGAGAAATGTTATGGGTGGGATCGTTAGTTATTTTCCACGTTCTATTGCCAAGATCAGACAAACGAAAGAAACAAATACCTATTATTAACGGTTAATTTACACCCACTTGCCGATACTTTGAATATTATACCCTCGAGGACTTTCCTTTACAAAATCCTAAGCTACTCGAATGGCGTCTTAACGACAAAAGAACCACGAACTTGGCGAGTCATCGAGGAGGTATTAATGAACCTTGGAGCCTCGCGGTGCACTTTAATAAATAAAATTCTCCCGGAACTCCTAATTTAACGGTTTATAAACTTTTCAACAAACACGAGAGGCATTTCCTTACAAAGCAACCTCCGAAATCGACATGGAACGCGCATTAGTGGAAAAAAAAAGTACCGCGAAAAACATAACCTAAAGCTTTTCGCGAATTTGTTGTTTTCGAAGGTGACGCGCCTCAAAATAAACAAAAGAACGCATTAGTCATTTCCTTTTGCATCGTGGGAGATTTGAAACAAAAAAAATCCCGCCGCTTTTTATGGCAGCGAAAAAATTCCAATAAAAAAAAAGGAGGCGAGACAGGGTTGTAATTAGGGATGATTGCGTTATTAGAAAGGATGAGATGTAACCTTCGGCGCACGTCCTTCGCATGCGGCGCCTCTGATCTCGATTATTTATAAATCGAATTAAAAAAAAATTGTGCATCCGTGTACGGTATGTGAATATAAAAATAGTATTGAATGGCTTTCGAAATAGATGAGTAAGAAATGATTAATACGGCCTTCCTTTTGATACCATTTCTATTACAACGAAATTCCTAAACATCTGACTAACTGTTTACATCTATTCAAACTTACTAAATATAAAACCGAGCTCTAAACACACTATTTCCGTTTGTTTTTCCTCTTTACGAGTTGCTTTTGAAGTGTTCCAGGAAAAAAAAACAAATTTTATCTGGTCCTCTAAGTACCTACGTCAATTTTGTTTTGTTTCGATTGCTTCGACATCCGGTGTACGTACTGATAAGAGATTACGCTCAAATGTCTTAAATCGGAGCTGTCTAAGCCAGCGCTTCTCAAAGTTTGGGTCGCGTTAAATTTTTATTAGGTCAGGAAGACGACAAAAAGATAAAAAAGAATAATTGTAATGCGTAATTAGTATTTTATGTTGTCTCCTAAAAATAAACGATTGGGTCGCAGTACGATTTCAAAGAAATATGATGGTTCGCGCGGAAAAATGGTTGAGAAACGCTGGTCTAAATTTTCGGATTGAAAAAGGACGATTTTATTCCCAAACGTTGCTTTACTTAAAACAAACAATCGGAAAGGTGGTTGTTTGCTTTTTGAAAACGAATTTTTTTTTAATTAAGTTTTTAACAGAATTCAAAAAAAAAATGAAGGTTCTCTGATTTCCTAGAATGTTTGTATGTGCGCGATTATTTCAGAAACTACACGACCGATTTTTATGATTCTTTCGCTGAGGCAATCCACATGCTTATGAAAAGGTTCTAGTATACAGTCTGTCAGACGAATAATGACCTAACTCACTTTTAAGAGCATACGAAGACGATACTGTGTTGCCATTTATTGGAAAATTAAAATGCATTTTCTTGAACTTTTATTATTCATATTGGTGTCAAGTATCATCCGGTCAAGTCTCAGTACCTATTCGTCTGACACCCTGAATGATTTTTAACAGACT
The DNA here is from genome assembly GCA_036325965.1 of Sinopyrophorus schimmeli. Classification (NCBI taxonomy): domain Eukaryota; kingdom Metazoa; phylum Arthropoda; class Insecta; order Coleoptera; family Elateridae; genus Sinopyrophorus; species Sinopyrophorus schimmeli. The sequence goes on from JARFIZ010000194.1 coordinate 291,782, forward strand.
TAAAAAAAATTAAATGAAAAAAATCAACAAAAGAAAAAGTGTGGCTGTGTTAGATTCTTAGAATACCGGATAAAAAATTATTAAATGACAATGGAACCCACTTCAGAAAATAACTAATAAGTTGAAAATATATCACAATTGAAAATAATAATAATAAGTAAATAATAATACAACCAAAACACAGCACAATAAGTACAGTGAAGTCTCTCTTAAGTGGACACCGATGGGTACATGTAAATGTGACGCCTCAAGAGAAGTGATCTTTTTAGTTTTTTTTTATGAAGTAGGTTCTTTTTTTTATTAAAACAACTTTAAATAACTTTGGATAAAAGCACCAAATAGGATATTTGTTTTTTTGTACAGAAAAGTTTTTACTTATAGTGTATCATACTTAAAACCGAGTGCGCACATTCGAGCTCGAATATGCACATCTTTGATTTTTTTAAATAGCATAAAGAAAATTTCATAAAGGCTCTGGAAGGGGCTGCAACCCAGTATTTCTCCCCCTTGGTGCGCCACTGGGCGATACATTAATTTTTTTCCAAAAATTTAATAAAATATAAATTCTAAATAAAACGCTAAAGTAACATATTCTAACGATTAGAAGTATAAAATTTATTCTTTAAATTTCCCCAATTCGCGGTATTTATTTAAATAGCGTTTCGCCGGTATTAATAAGAGGACGACTAACTGATTAAACATTGAGAATTGCTGATGTAAAAAACTTCAAGGAAAAATGCATCGAGTTTTATTTGTTCTTGTAAATTGTTTATTTTTAGAGAAAACGTTCTTTTTTTAATGACGGCTTTAATGCGATTATTCCAATTTGAAGAAAATGGAGGAAAATTGAGTTATCGAAAGTTCAACTAATCAAAATTTTATTAGTTTTTTAATAATTCAACAATAGTTAGTGGGTGAAAAGTTCTTCCATTGTGTATTTTAATATTTAATGAAACCAAACATACGTGTGTAAGCACAAAATTAATGAAGAAATCGACGTATTTTTTACCCAATAAAACAAATGGTAAGCATTTGTTGAATAAATATTTAAAATAATTACAATTTTTTCGGTATTTGTTTACTCTACAAACTTATTAATAAAATATAATTTATAAATCATAATTGAAATATAGCTCCATTTCGAAGTAGACAAAATTTTAAATTTCAATAGATTTAAAACTTTATAGATGAACTAGTGTTAATACAGTCGCCTTTTTTTAAGTTTCGATTCTGTTTAAAATTGCCGCCGTAATAATTATGAAAAGAATGTAAACGTTATAAAAATAAATAAATCAACGCACATCATTTTTTCAATATAAAAAAGAAAAACAGTAAATAGTCACTTATACGAACATGACAGGCTACGTAAAATTATTCGTACAAGTGAATACTTCGTTTAAATGAATAAGTTGCCTATTTGTTTATCTCTCTTCGTACGTGTAACTGAATAAAATTTACGATAGGAAGCCTCATTTTCTTTCGTATAACTGAATATCGTTTAAATGAGGTTTTACTGTATGTAATAAAAAATGTTTTAATTATATTAACGATAAAGTACCAATTAAATACACTCATAAGCTAGAATTTTTAGTATTGCGCCAACAAAATAATTCAATAATTTATAATATGGAGCTTACAGTTCCAAACTTCGCGAATTTTAAGGTTGAACATCACCGCACACAAAGCCCATTTTATCAAACTCAGAAATCCGTATCTCAACATTTCTTAAAAAAAAAACTTACAATCTGAGGTAGGACAACTATAAAGTCGACTTTTAATATAACAGGGACTCTACTGTAATTGCGATACACATCGTAAAATAGTATGTGTCGTAAGTATTGCGTAGCCTTTTTTATATGATGTGTATCAACACGCAATAAACAACAAACAAAACAATTATTTTTTTAATTTTCAATAAAAGAAACTAGCCACCTACAGTAGTACCTCGATTATGCAAACTAATTGAGAATTAGCTTGGAATAGTTCGTATAACCAATAAAAAAAATAAAATTGTTTATAAACACGTTTGATTGAAATACATGTTCAATTAGCTACTAATCACGCTAATAAATAATCACGTGTAACTATATTTTTTTTGATTATTGTGTTTTGAGAAAAGAATTATAGATTTACTTTAAAGTTTTGTGGGACGTTCCTATGGACCCCAAACCGACATAGCCGGAGCCATTCTTTCCTACTGTCCCTTCAAACCCCTAAATTTCCGAAAAAACTAAATAAATCGAAAAAAATACACGACGACTCACAAAAACGATGCTAGCGCCGTCATTTTCGATCCGATCATTAAAAACGTCGCGGATACGAAATCCTGACGCTTTTTTCCATAAGGTACGTGCAAAATTGGCATAGGGCGCAATGTTAATTTTTTGAGTAATTAAGCGTTGAAGTTTTAGGTTCATTTTGGTAGCACAAAATTTTACGTTAAAAACATTGTAGCGCCGTCATTTGTGGATAAATCTTTAAAAACTTTACAGATTCGGATTTGCCAAACTTTTTGACTTCGGATAGGCCCAAAAAACCATAAACGTGCCATTTGAAATTCGCGAGAAAAACGGGTTCGAAGAGTCCGACGCGTAATTATTTTTTTCTAATTTTCCACTTTGACAAATCGTAGCTCTATTATTTGTGAACGGATCTTTAAAAACTTTTCAGATTCTGAAAGCCCGCTTATCGGAGCGTAAGATCAGTAAAAAAATCCACAGAACCCTATGTTAAGTGTGAGAGAAAGCGCGCTTGAAGCTTTGAAAATGTAAATTTTGCTAAAATTTTTAATTTTCAAAATGCTGGAATCCTTTTCCGCCTTAATGTAGGTTTGATTTTAGCTACTTTGTAATTTTTATTTAGAATACAGTGGAAACTCGGTTATCCGGACTAATTATTGTTGCAGCTAATTCGGATAATCGAAAATTCGGTTAATTGAATGTATAGAAAAAATTGTGCTTAAAACCGGGTGCGCACATTCGAGCTCAAAGTGGCACATTCCGATCTCGGGAAAATGAAGCGCGCCGCTCCGCGTCGCGCTTCATTTGCCTCCCTCGCTCGGAAATGTGCCACTTTTCGCTCGAATGTGCACATCTTCGTGTTAATTGGATTCGACTATATTAATAACAAATCTTTCAAATCCAGATTTTCTATTCGAAAAAAGGTTTCGCTTGAAAGTGCACATACTCCTTAATAATTGAGTTTGCTTATCTTATTCTTCTCTCCTACAAATAATATTAATTAAATCGAACTGAACTAAATGTACCACTTCACGCTTTTCTTTTAATTAAAAATTACAGTGGGTATTTTTACCAAAAACCACATTTCTAATTTAGTACTTTTAAACTAGACTAGATAGGAGACTTCATCGTACAGTCAAACCAAGAAGTAATCAACACCCTAGAAACAGACCTACAGTAATTGTGTAGTTTTTTGTAATTTTAGTACCTTTAGTTCTAGGTACTAAAATTACAAAGATCAATCTTAATTGTTTTTTAACCACGCAGCGCCAGATTTTGTCTCCTGCAATAGTACGTTTACTGTAGGTCTGTTTCTAGGGTGTTGATTACTTCTTAGTTTGACTGTACATGAAAAAAAAAATACTTTAACTTTTTCCCAATTTTGACTCTTATTTCCCAACCTTTTTTTTAACATACCCCACCCAAGTCATTATAAAATTTTAATGCACCCCCTATGTAACATATAAATATTTTTTTATATTTAAAAATTGAATTAATCCATAAATGAAGTGGAATTACAACAGTGTATACAAAATGTGCCTTAAAACTAGTTTGTTTCGAATTTTTACAATAATAAAAATTACCCAAAAATATTTGGAGACATGATTTTGACATATAAACCTTCAACAATCTGCAAAAGATATTATAAAAATCAACTAGTTGATTTTTAGTGGCCCACTTCAGAAAATTTGAATGATATACAATTTTAATTAATCACAAATGCGAATTAGTAAACATTCGAAGGTACACCTGAAAATATTTAATGCGAGGATGTGCGCAGTCGAGCGAAAAGTGGCACATTTCCGAGCGAGGGAGGCAAATGAAGCGCGACGCGGAGCGGCGCGCTTCATTTTCCCGAGATCGGAATGTGCCACTTTGAGCTCGAATGCGCACACTCCGTTTTAAGCACGATTACGAAGCGTCCCGTTTTAACAGGAAAAAAATTGGTCAAATTGTTAGGTAGGTATATGTTTACAAAAAATGCAACAAATATTAATCATTAAGTAAAACAGTCGCACATTATCTTAAAACCAACAAAGCAAAAAAACACTGTTTTGTGCGAAACACAAAATAAAATATTTAGTAAAAAAAAGTTTAATTTTGGCAACGAGTCCGAACGCGGTTGACAATCCGGATAATCGCGAATCCGTATAACTGAGGTCCGGATAATTTTTTTGTTGATGAAATCGATTAACCAAAATAAATTTTTATGTTCTGTTTGAAAAAAAGTAATTTTATTTTTAAAATTGTTTTAAATTGTCCTAAGTCAAATTTTATACAATACGTACAATCGAGTTCCAAAAAACGGAGCTTCTACTGTATTTAAAAAAAAAAGTGCCATTAAAAAAAACAATTAAATCGTAAAATCTAATTTGAAAAAACAATGAAAGCAAACGAATACTTCTATTTATAAATTTTCGCAAAACACAAATTAAACGATATTTTTAATAAAAATGAACTTGACCGAGTGCAATAGAAAAATTGATTACGTTATCGTCCTCGTTTTAATCAGCTTTTGCTTTTACGCGTTGATAAAACGTGGAGCCTTTCATATGGACTTTATTTGTTTAGCGAAACACGAGTGCATTTTCCGTTTTATTTGCTGAACAAACACTCGCTTCCCAGAAAAATTGCAGCACGTGTCCTTATTGCCATTTTTGTAACCAATCGAACAGTCCCACAGTTTACTCCTATTCTCTCTTTCTCTCTCTCTTTCTTCACTGCTCCTCGCAATCGAATACAAAACCGGACAGATTTATCGCTATAAAATGTAAATGAATTCTAACTACAGGTGATTTAAAAAAATTCGCCGCTAACTCGATCGCTACGGAAAAAAAATCAAAAACTAACCTCAAAAACAAACAACATTTGAAAGTTAAATTAGGTAAGAGCACATACAAGCCGTAAAGAAAGTATAGGTAAAATATGTGTACATTCATGCAGACCTAATTATTTTCGCAAACTCGCGAATGCGTCATCGCATTTCTCAATCGCAAGACCCCGTTTCGAATTCCGCAAAAAGAATGTTATTCCCCGGAGGGCAAAACGTATTTTTGGCTGCCGAAAACACACAAGTCGCAAAAAAATTCGCAAAATTCCATCTGTACGTTCTTCTCTCTCTCTGTCTCACACACACACACTCTTTCTCTTGTACAGACGTTTCTCTTTTTTTTTAATCGTACATTCTTTAATAAAAATAAAATAAACGAAAAATGATATCAATAATTACTGTTCGTCTCGAACGAAAATATAATGTACAAAAAAATAAATAAAAACGTCGGAATAAATGGGAATGGATTTCAATTAGACCTCCAGACTAAACAAAACAAGAAGGCCGTTATTTGTTTTGCTAGAAATAATTGAACGTAAGCCATTCGATGGCGGTTTTTTTTTGTTGTTTTTTTGCGTCTCCTTTGATACGAGCGCGATTAATTGCAGACGTCTCGTACCTTCGCTAATTAAATTAAAAGCAAAGGACGCGCGGCGTCGCGACGCTTCGTGTCTCGAAAGTTCCCTTTTCGTCTCGTCGCGACGCGCTTTGTTTACGTCGTCGCTATAGCGACGAAAATTTGAGCGTTTTATTAGCGTCAAGATCGGAACGGGGCATTTAAATTGCGACGACAAAAGGAAGCAAAAAACAAAAAAGGGACGAAGAGAGAGAGAAGAGAGAGAGAGTGCGAGATTGCGCCACGGCGTATTTCTGTCCGACCTTGACGATGATAAACGACGGAGACGCTTACCAAACGTGGGTCGAGGCGTCTCGCCGTCCACCGCCTCCTCGCCGTGTTGGAGAGACAGGAGCGCTTTCAGCCAGGCCTCCAATTCGTCCTCGGACTCCAGAACCATACAAAAGCAGTCGTCTTTGGTGTAAAGGGCGATCACGTGCTTGTGTTTTGTATCGACACGCTTGTTGATGTTGAAGCACGTCTTCAAAGGGATCGACCGTTTCGGGGAATGTCCGTTGTTGAATTTCTTGTCGGAGTCGTAGTACTCGAGGCGGGCGGAGGCATCGGGACCTTCGGCCCTCAGCACGAAGTACTTCTTCTTGAAGGTTTTCAATTTTTTTAAGTAGCCCGCGCGTACAATCGTGTCGCCGCCCGGGATGGAGTTTGAGCTCTTCACGGACATGATCTGCGCCCTCCCTCACATCGATCACTGAAATTACGCCGTAACAAACACAATTGATACAGAATTGTCACTAGTATTTACGTCACCATGCGCGGACTGGAAAATAAGAGGTCGCCTCGCTTGCTCGACGTGCACTGCTTTTCGTTTTCGCTAATGCCGTTCGTCGGTCGCTCGCCGTCTCTTCTTCTTCTTCTCGTCGGTGGAAGAAACACACGAAACGAATTCTTCATGCGCAATACTTAAACACGAAAACACGTCAACATTCCAGGTCAATGAAAGGTAACGTTTCCTGCCGAGATGTGAACAGACTGGACATGGAAGAGCCGATATTCGAAACCAGAACGTCTGTAAATAGCACCAGACACGCACTACCTCAGACAGACAAACATTCCGTCGGTGCTACCAAAACAACGGGTTCACTTAACTGGTATGCGCGTTTATTGCGACACAAATATCCGCGCTCGCTGGCAGTCTTTTTTTTTCTGTTCGCGTTCGCCTTCGAACCGAATTCTTTTCGAATGCACTCCCGACGCGCTTTATTGCTAAACCTCCACGAGAGCGCACGCTACACTACAAGTTCCATCCATTTTGCTGAGGTCGGTCATGTGTTTGTAGACGTCTGCGACTGTTTGTGTCTGGCAGCAGACATGTCCCACATTCTCTCTCTCCCTCTGGCCTCTTCAATTTTTCATAAGTTGTCAAGGGGACGCGTTCGTACATTTAATGCGTACAACTGCGGCTACGAGTAGTTGTAAACAAGAAGCGCGCTTGCGCGCCACTATAGTATTCGATAACAAGGCTGTGGCTCCGTAGCGTCACGCATGTACACAAAACACTATATCGATAAATACGCAATAACGTTCCTTCGCCATTTAATTGCGAACACGCACGCCGAAATATTATTTACTATTTATTGCGCGCCTTTTATGTTTTCGCAAAATTTATTTAGCGCTGGCGACACGGCCAGTTACGCTTATATTTTTACTGCGTCCTTGTTGATTCTTCTCCCTCTTCACCCTCGTACACATGTCTGTGCAGACGCTTACCATTGCCAAAATCAACAAATATTACACAACCAACGTGTGCGGATTGCAAGTTCCCGCGCTCTGGGAGGGGGTTGTGCCGCCGCCCAAGAGCAACGCCCTTTGCAGGTCATTCATACATCAGGGCGAGTAACTGTACCCGCTACAAATCCAACCATGACGTATTACCTCGTCGTACGTTAAACTCTGCCTAATTAATTCGATTCTCAACAAAATTCGCATTACTCGCAGATTTTTATCCTTTACAATTTCAGTTTATTTAATCTGAAATTTAATCGAGATCACGCGATCTTTCCATTATTACTCGTAAAGTTTTTTAATAGAAAATATTGCTGTGTATATAAACAAATTGAAGTTTACCTTGCGTTAAAATAATTAACTTCTAATAAAACGATTTTTTAAAATAATAAGCGCTCTTTATCTGTGCGCCGCCTCGTAGCAGACTGCTGAACTTTCTCCAATTTTGAGGTTATAGCTGTATCAGCATTCAAATTATTTAATTTTTAATACGCTCGACATTGTATTATTTATCAATTCCGAAACTCGTCTAATTCTGCTATAATTAGTTTAATTCAAATAAATGATGAGTATTAATGGTCGAAAGGTTATGTTGAAAAACACTACAAGGTTTTCGATCCTAATAAATAAATATTTGAATCACAAAACGTCTAAATTACTTATTTTTAGTTTAATCTTGCAACAACATAGTTTTACATAACTTAAATTGAAATAACTGAAAGCAGTATTATGATGGCATTGCTGGTGATTTCTTATTTAGTTCGGCCTGAATTTGAATAAAACTTTTACCTTTAGTTTCAGGGAGTAATAAAAATGTTATTGATGAACCAACTATGCAGCATCCTGCATACATCCAAAACATGGTATGCATTCCCCAAGCATTTGAAATGGGTGAAAACGTTTTTATAACTAGGAAACCTAATAAGCCACCGTAACACGTAGCAATTGATACAGCAATACCTTTAATGTTTGTTGGAAACAATTCCCCCAGTAGGACGTAAGGCAAAGTAAATAATCCAATAGGATTCATAATTAAATACAATATTAAAGCAGTGGTAGGTATCCACGAGTAGTTAGTCAAATCTGTTTTCACGACATCCAATAAATAGAAATAGGTGCCTTCACATATTAAAGCAAAAGCACATCCGAATGATGAGATCATTAGTAATGGTTTTCTTCCCATTTTATCTACTAAAGCAGCAGCAGACAAAACTAAAGAAAACAGTTATTAAATACTCAAAAGTTTATAAATACAAATACCTGCTGGAATTTGTATGAAACCACATAAAATACTTGATAGTTCTTCTGAAATGCCACTATGGCTAAGTTTAACTATTGTTTGAGTATATGCATCGATGGCATTCATTCCACTAAACTGTTGCAACGTTTTCATTACTTAAAAGTCAATTTCAAATATTTTAAACATAAAATATCAAACATACAAACCAAATAAAATAAGCAAGGACCGCCGATATTCAGGTTTTATCAAAAATTCTTTGATGGAAGACTTATTCTGCATATCGCACTCTACAGTGGCAGTGATTTCGTCTAGCTTATCGCAAAGTTCTTTTTCAGTAATATTTTTACGATTTAAAGTACTAAGATTTCTTTTAGCCTTTTCAGGTTTTTGTGATTTTACAAGAAAATAAGGTGATTCTGGCATAAAGTAGAATGATCCCGCAAATATTAAAGGAGCAACACTGCAGCTTAACGTTAGTGCTCTGTAGGAAATAAAAGGCCCGACACTTAACACAAATAGGCTACCAGAAAGTTTTAAGATGTTAAACGCTGTACCTAGTTTTCCTCTTATGTCTTTGTCAGCAATTTCTCCGATGTAGATTGGTACAATCTGAAATTGAATTGGATTATTGGAATTCTTTATTACTGCTTTAATGATTTTACTGTCATTGCTACAGAGGCACCCATTCCAGCGAGACATCGTACAATAATTATAGCTATAATTGACTTTGTAAATGCACAAACTATCCAAGGAATAAATAATGGTATTGCGCTAGCCAATAAGAGCGTATGTCGTTCGAATTTATCTACGATAAATATTGTAACAAAGCAACTCGGTATTGCTCCTAGCAAAAAACTGGAAGCTATCCAAGAACCTTCTTTCTTTAAAAGAATTAATTTAATATTTTAGAAGATTTTTACGATACTGGCGGATCTTACATCTGTTATTGGATGACCTATTGGCGAGTTTTCTGATCCGAGATTTATTAAAGATGGAGAAGACCAACTATTATACATGCCACAACTTGCAATAGATAAGGCAACTAAAAAATTAATTTTTTTGAAAGCAATAGGAGTAAATATTATTAAATTTACCGACTAGAGTTGCTAAGTATTGCATAGAACGCGAATTTCTACATGATGGAAGCACCATATTATGTAAAATAATGTTACTTTATGTAGTTTTAAAGAAAACGCATCCAGACAAAGTTGATAACGGAGTGTAAATTATCACAGATGATAAAATATTAGTACCTTCATATTGTTTTAAGTGTTTATGATTTGTAAGCATTTTTAAATTATTTTAATAATACAAATAGACTAATAATACTGATTATACTAATAATTTCAGATTATTGAAGATAAATAATTTAAAAATTGAATTATTACGCCATCTGCTACCAACGAAGTAAACTACAAGTTGTATTTAACAATTATTTATTTCGATTTTATTATATATTTATAGAGGTATATTACAAATGTATTGCATCTTATACAGATAAAAGATTGTTGATGTACAGATTTAATAAATTCTCAAGTAGATATAATAAAAAGTAAGGTTATATGTTAGACTAATAAGGATATAAATACAAATGGTTAGAATGAATAATTTACCAGTTATTACTATTTCACGGTTGTTTAATATAATTATGTAATTTTCAGAATGATTTGTATCGAAACAATACGTGTTCAGTTATCGAATAATTATTAAATAGCTATATGTACAACTCGATTGCTGTTTTATTGATTTTACATGTCACTATGTGTTCTGAAGACATCATAGTAAGTACATATTATGACTTTTTCATATTAAGTTATTATTTTTACGTTTTTTTAGATATTTTGTAATTCAAAATATGAATAAGAAGTATGTCTTAGAAACAATAACAAATTATGGGAAGTTCGGAACAGTTGCGGCCTTCGAAAAACACATACTTAAATCCTGATAAGAGACTTCCACTTAATACAATCATTTTACCTCCCATAACTACTTCAGATGATAATCAGATAAAGATACTACACAAGGTTTTGGTATGGGCTTACCATTTCTTATCTGACACTTTAAATTAGAAATTTGCTTATGTTTACATTAGTAATGCGTTTGCTAGTTTAGTGTTTTTTTAATTGATTTTACTATTTTAATAGTATTGCTAAAGTATGTATTGAATAATGTTTTATAAAATGAATTTGGCATTAGAAATAGTAGAAAATGAAGTAGAGATAAGAAGGTGGCTAACTTGTGATGGTTCGTGTCTGTGCAATTCTTAAATTGATTTTAAAAGAAATCAATACCGAAGTGGTGCTGCGTAGGTGATAGCAATTCTGAGTCATAGGGAACGTGCGCTATTAATACCGGTGTTTAAGCATTAATGTAATTTTTAGAGATGATTTTTTAATGTTACTAATTTTAACGTGTTGTTTTTTGCTTACTGTTGAAAATAGCTGTGTATTTCTATTTAATTCGTCTTGAATATGGCATCAAAAGTAATGGTCAAAATTCCAGTTGCACCTTTTGGTCAGGTCAGGGATTAAAGCACCCGTTTAGTGTTTGTTCTTTGTGCTAAAACTAATGTTGTCTTTTGTAGGTAAACAAAGCCAAATCTAGTGGTGTAAATGGAGAATTAATGAGCGTAGGTCGTTCTTCCGAAGTTAATAGTCGAGGAAATGAAGTACCAATGGGTAATGATGCTTCAAGGGTGGCACAGTTGGAACAAAACATTCGGTTCCTTCAAGAGCAGCACACCCAAATGTTGTCGAGTCTTCATAAGGAAATCGACAACTTACGACATCGAAATAGGGGTAGGTTTTTTCTTACATAACTACAAGAATGCTTTATTCAATTTTTACATTTTTCAGAACTCCAATTTCAGTTAGTCTTTACAAAAGGTACCATACCGAGCTCTCCATCTTCTCCAGAAGACGATACCAAGCCAAAAGTAAGCAAGTTCAATTTAATTTAAGTTCTAGTGAATATAAAACGGTATTGTAGGTTTATCTTAGTCCTAAACAAGTTAATGTTACTCCTCTGCAGGTTGAAATACTGGAGAAGGAGCTTGGAGAACTGAAGATTCAATTGCAAGATATTGACAGCAGGAATGCATACCTTTCAGCAATAGTTGAAGAACAAAAGAAGTTCGTTACTAATAGAATACTTTTACAATTTTAATCTATGAGCTTAGCGAACCTTAAATTATCTATGTACATTTTTAGGAAACTGGAACGCTACGAACGAGATCGAGAACGCGAATTAGAACGAGTTAATCAGCCGGATCCTGAATTGCTTCGTAAGTTAGAAGATGCTGAAAATGTTATTCGAAGATTGCGTCGAGAAAACTCTGAATTACACCGTGATAACATGGTGACTGCCCCAAACCCGAATTACCATCAGGGGCAAAGAGGTGGATCGTCCCAGCATAGAAATAGCAATGGTAGACATCGGGGCAATAGTGCTGGACATTATCGGGGAAACTGGTTCCCTCCTTTACATGCTCAAACCTACTGGCATGGTGGCAGGGGTGTCGAAAGAAATGGAGGAAGTACTGGTGATAATACCACACTTCCAAGTTTAATTCCGAGCAATAGTGGAGGAGGCAATGGAAGTGGTAACAATAGTCAGTATCAAAATCGAAGGGGTACCAATAATAATCACTACCATAATGGAGACGGAAGGAAATATCGAAGTGGCCAAAATCGAGGTTCGAAACCTTCTTAATCTCTATTTAATCCTGAAACTTGAAGGATCCATTATAGTAGTATTGAGTATTATATATTTTGAGGATTCTATAGGGTTTTGATATTGTTGTTTATTTTTAACTACATATAATCTCGATTCCTTTCATATACTGTGCAATGAAACCCTACACTTCTATATAATTGTTTTAAGAATATTATAGTCTACATTCTTTATACAAAATACATAGAAGAGTTAAGGTAAAGATGTATGTTAGATATATATTATTAAATCTGTGCTAGAACTGGGTTTCATTGTGCCTTCAAAGCACTTGCTATATGTGTATTTACCACAAAGAACTGTAGTGTGTGATATTCTATTTATTTATAACTGTATTTTCTTGTGATACTATATTTAACTTTTTATTCTAATAATATATACTTCTCTACGTCTTTTCGATTTTCATTACACTTATTTTAATATGTAGTTGTTTTTTAAATCAAATTCTGCTTTAATAAGAAGTTCCTTCATTCACCGCTAGATGACAAGAATTGTCGTATTTAGGTTAGTCATAAAATGACGTGTTAGAGTCTTAACAGTTGTTTGGTGTTTTGAGCTTCCAAAAGTACTTAATTATAATAATTATTTATTGCTGATAACTCTAAATCAATTATCTACGAACACAAAAACACATTAAACGATATTTTAAAAAAATAAAGAATAATTAAAGTGAATTCATTACTCACGGATAATTTCGAAATACGCTTGCGCAATCTTCCAACCGCCAAGATGTGCTTTCCCATTAGCGCTCATTCATTTTCGTGTGCTAGGTGTGAAAGTTTGAGGTTACTTAATAACGGTGAGCAATGCCGGCTCAGGATTTGAACAAACAGCCCAATTATACTTTAAAACTACTTAACATGGAACCGGGCATACCTCAGAACCGTTCCCATCAACATTTAGTTAATGACACTGAAGAAAGTCAAGAAGATGAGACAGGTAGCAGAAGCATTCGAGATGTTACCATTGGAGAATGGATAACTGTTATTATTTTATGCTTCGTTAATCTAATTAATTATATGGACCGATTTACACTTGCCGGTGAGTTCAATTCTTATCACTTACCTGTCCGATTTGATAAAATTTCCAACCACCTGTTGTAATTTGTTTGATGTATTTATATCTTCAGCAAGCTATTCTAAAAATTTTGTTTACACAGACTTTAATTTTTTTATTATTTTAGTTTAGTACAACCAGTTTCGACAGAGTCATCTCATAAATAAATTGAGATTGTGTTATGTAAAAGCGCACTACGACCTTGATTTAAAACTTAAAAAAAGGTTATAGCTCCTTTGCAATAGGTACAACATTGCAAATTGTACGAGGAATAAATTTAGCTCTTGCAATTCTGTTGCCAATTTTGCTTGAATAGAATTTTTAAGTAAACGGCACCAAATTCATTCAACTTTATGTATGGTACGAGAATTTAATTTCCCATGGGACCCCAGTAAATGTTTGAAGATACTCGAGATTGAGTGCAAAATCCGGGTACATATTACGATGTATTACATCAAAATATTTTGATTACATTTGTTATGAGTAATTAAAGTAGAAAAAGAAGGATTGTGATTAATTATCAATGAGATTCCGCGTAAAAAAAACGACTGACATTGATATCAGTTTATAATCATCGTCTGGAAATAAAACTGATAAAGGTTTGCGTGTATGTGTGTACATAGGAAAGCGGATTCAAGTAGTAAAAAAATATCGCCTGATTTCTATACAGCCAATAAACTTTGAATGTAGGTTGGGTTGACACCTTACGTCACCTGCGAAATTGTAGGTGATTTACCTTTTAAATCGCAGTAACCCATAGTTATTTATTAACTATTTTATTAAGAAATATTGTTTGTATTGTTATTTTTTCTAGTTGTCATGGCTAGCTTGTTTTTTTTTTCATTTTTGGCTAGTAACTATTTATACTACAGTGGAACCCCGTTAATCCGAACCCTATGAGGATGGGGTGGTGTTCGCATTAGCGAAATGTTTGGATTACCGGGGTTAATGTACAAATTAAGACGCTTTCCAACAAATATTTTCCTGAAAGTACGACATATCAAATAGATTGGGCTTAAAAAAGTTTTTTTGTTTAATATCTTCAGGTGTCTCACCAATTTTTAAAATTGATAATTAATTTAATTTTTGGTTTTAAGAGAAAAATGTTTGTTCTACTTAGAATCTTTAGTAACATCTAAAAATACCGGAATGTGATCATTTTCAACTTGATTTTGTCTCATAAAAATAGGAGCCTGTTGTTTTTTATATTTTTGTTTTTAAGTTACAATAATCGTGAAATTTTTTCTTGTTTTTAATTATTTGACTGACTTTAAAAGGGATACTTTGCAGTATCTAGAACAATTTTTATATTTATTATTAATTTAAAAAATAGTGACACCTATTAAAAACAATTTTCCTCTTTTTTATGTCAAAAATGTCCCCCCCTCCAACAGCTACTTAAATTACAACTGTATACTTCATCCATTTACGTGTATGTACATTTTTCTTGATGGCTTATAACCTAAAAAGTTTTTCTCATGGTTATGTTTTTTTTGTGGAACCGTTCGGATTAGCGAGGTCCTACTGTATTTAAGTTTCACGTAAACGAATTGTCCAAAATCAGACTTGGACTTTACTATGTCGTAAGTCGTTACACAATTATTATAATTGAAAAAAAAATGACACTTCGAAAATTAAAGAAGCTTCGCTTACATAAATTTTAAATTAAACCTGCCTTCAATTTACCTTCTTAATTGTTTCTTTAATTACCTCTTAGAAACCCGAATACAGTAGTAATTACGTTTTCCTCCTACGTTCAATTATATTTCAATAGCCGGCGAAAATTGAGTTTGTATTAACTAAGGGAAAGTTATTAATGGGGTGTCAGGATCTAAAATTACATCAGAAACCTCTTTTTCTATTTACTTTTTGAAATGGCTTTTTAGATGACTTTTGGGGAACAGAAGTTGACAGATTTTTCATGGAACTCGAGATATACTACATACAACGCAAATGGTTAAACGAAATTAATCCAGTTTCCATTGGATATAATCAATATTTAATTTTTGTTTTTTTGAAGATTATTAGTTCTTATTATGAAAGACTTTTTGATGCCGAGAGAAACGTAATACAGTGTAGTCTCGATAATCACAACTGTAAGTTGTTCGAATTATTAGAAATAGATCGGAAAATATCTTATTTTTTTATTTAAATTAAATCACATACTTTGGACATCTACAACTAACAAAGAAACTTAAAACTTGGGTTTTTAAAGAATTTAAAAAGAACTTTATTTGGCTTGTTTAATGGCATCTTTTTTTGTGCGAACAGGTTTGTTTTTTATTTTATGGAATAGAAGCATCGGACAGATTATTTTAGGTTTTTTTTTATCGCAGATTGCCACTTCAACATTCAAATTTTGAGATAGAGACGTAATTGTTTTTTCTGATTTAAATCATTCGATTATATTTATTTTATCTTTGATTAATACCTACCTAATTGTAAGATAACTTATTTGCGTCTACGAGCACTAAGACAGTTTAGGGAGACGGGGGCAGAGTATTAATTGCCGAAAAATTATGTTTTTTGATACGTATTTGGACAGTTCTACGGTTTTCGTGGCTTCTATGACGGATTTTTCTCCTCGAAATAATATTAAGGATAAATAAAGAATGTAAAATAAATTACCAAATTAAAATTTTAAAATACAGACTTTTTTTTTAATTTTTAATTTGCTTTTTTTATACAATTTTTTTGAATTTTTTCTGCCTCTCACGTGATGTGTTTTCACTTGAAGAATTAATTTTTTGTTTAAATAAATTTAATATTTATTATTTAATAATTACTATTTTGTAATGCCAAAAAACTGAAATTTTATTTTTGACATAAATTATAAATATTTGCTTAAACTTAGCTGAATTTGTTCTTAATAGAAAGTAATAACTTTAATTTAAATGCGGTTTAACCGCTTCCATGGAAAAATTCTTCTTTGAACCCAGAAATAGGATACAGGCCATATCCCATCTACCCAGCCCATATCATATGGCATGTTTAAAAATAATATTTGCAATAGATGTTTTTAAGATGCGCAACATTTTGGGGAGGCTTTAGAAAATATTTTATTCTCAAAGTTTTGATAAGCTGCGTTCTACTATAACAGTGGTGGCCAAGCTCCGTGATAGTCTGAGCCATTTTTTAAAATTTGAAATTTTTCGCGAGCCGCAATAAAATACGTATTTAAAAGGTATGCAAAAAAGGTATTTAAAAATAAAATTACAGAAATTATATTTATTGAAAACATAAATAAAAGTACAAAATATGTATATTGAATTTAAATATTAAAAATTAAACACATTTATTTTACTTCCCTTCATAATTCTTTAAAATTTTGGGAGCCACAAATAATCCTTCAAAGAGCCGCATGTGGCTCGCGAGCCGCACGTTGGCCACCTCTGTACTATAATTTTCTCTCTTTCAAATAGAAAAATCCAATAACGGGACACATAAGGGTCACACGATTTTTAAGATTTCTAGACCCCTTTCTTCCTTTATGTCACATTTTTATTCAATCTCTCCCTGCCTCGTGACGTCACACTGTGACACCCAGGCTATAATTTCATAATCCGTGGTAAATTATTTTCACAAATAAATTATATTAAATTAATAGATATATTTATATACTTATCACGTATTACTTGCTGAAATAGCTTCAGTACAGAAAAAGTATCTGATGAGCGATCCATGGATCAAAAAATATATTTTTTAAAGATTGGACTTTGTAACTTTTTCCAAACATAAATTCATTTGGCACTACATTTAATTTAAAGTAGGAAGATTAGTGTAGAAAGCCAATGAAGACGAAGATGTGCACATTCGAGCGAAAAGTGGCACATTACCGAGCGAGGGAAGCAAATGAAGCGCGACGCGGAGCGGCGCGCTTCATTTTCCCGAGATCGAAATGTGCCACTTTGAGCTCGAATGTGCACACTCGGCTTTAAGCACGATTCACAATAATTAATTTGCTTTCTAAGAATGTTTAATTTAATATTGTAGGACCGTATTTATAACAAAAATCGCAAATCAAAGTTATTATTAAAAATAATCGTTGTAACTTTTTCCAAACATAAATTCATTAAAGTAGCAAAGACGAAGACGTGCACATTTAAGCGAAAAGTTGCACATTTCCGAGCGAGGGAGGCAAATGGAGCTTCATTTTCCCTCGCTCAAATGTGCCACTTTTTGCTCGAATGTGCACACTCGACTTTAAGCACGATTCACAATAATTAATTTAATTTTCAAACATTTTAATTAAAAGTTGTAAAACTACAGTGGCGCACCCAGAAGGGGCTCGGTTTACTTTTCATAAGCTTCCAAAAATTTTAATTATTTTAATTAATTTTTGTCAATTAAAGCAGCAATCCCGTAGCCTTTCCGCTGGGTGCCCCGCTTGAACCACACAGAAAGCCCCCTTCGAGGAGGAAGCCTGAGAACTTATTGTGGAAGAAGAATGGAATGCAACTCGAGATAATTAAACGAAAGCAATACTCCTTATCAACGGTCCCGCCATATAAATTTCAGAATCTCTTGAAAATGCTGCGTAAATTCTGAAGTGGGGTACTTATAAGTCTCACGTCATGTCTCCTGCATAACGATACGTTCGGGGTTAAAGGTCGATATTAATTGCTTTTTGAATATGTATTTCCAAATCGAAGCGAAACAACAGGATACAAAAATGAGCAACAAACAAACTCCTCCAAAAAGAAAACACCGAAGAAATGTATCAACCTTCCAAAATAGACGAGACTGGTGTAATAAATAGGGGCTGTCTGTTTAAAATAACTTTTGGTTGTCGTTTCTAAAAATACAACCACTTCTTTTATTCCACCTTTTGCATTGCTTATTCAATGCGTAAAGCTCCAAGAACTCGCATGGCTCTACGAATGGTTTTATTAAACCATTTAAAGGGGGAGAGGAACTTCGTGAGGCTGCATAAGCGAATGTGTACCCCCTGGAGCTTCCCTAGGAAAAGCCTTCCATCCCCCTTTTGGGGTTTTTATGGTGGAAGCACTCAATGGCCTTTGTTTACGCGTTTTTACTACGCCGAAGAGGAAGATGTGTTTAAATAACGTTGAACCCCTGGTAATAGGAAGAAGAATGGCACGTGTGTGTGCATACAATTATAAGGTCAAGCCACCAGCATCCGGATTATCACGGTTCCCCTTAAATTTCATTAAATTAATTATGAATTAAGCTCCTCTTCCTGTATATTATATTAAGAGAATTTTTCTAAGGGCTCTTGATTACTATTAGTAGTACTTTCTTTATAAGGAATTTTAATAAGTGAATCTAAATTTAACTGAAAATTTTTAAGCTGAAAAGAATATTGGGGAGAAGTAGATAGGAAGATTGCCTGTTTGCTGAATAAACACAAGCTAATGGCATCCTGGTGTGAAATTCAACATATCTTATATTTGTGTATTATGTTGTTAAGCAAAAATGTAAAAAACAGAGAACACACGTCTTATTAGTAACACTTGAATTATATATTTTTTTTTTACAGGTATCTTAACTGATATACAAGACTATTATAAAATAAATGATTCCGAAGGAGGGCTTCTTCAAACTGCTTTTATATTAAGTTACATGATCTTCGCACCTTTGTTTGGATATATGGGTGATCGATACTCCAGGCGTATGATTATGGCTTTTGGAGTCTTCCTCTGGAGTCTTACAACTTTCGTAGGCTCCTACATGGAGGTAAAAAACTTTACATACTTTTCTTCAAAAATTAACATTTTATTGTTCTTACAGAGCTTTCCTGTCTTCGTTATATTTCGTGCTTTAGTTGGAATAGGAGAGGCCAGTTACTCTACGATAGCTCCAACAATTATCAGCGATCTGTTTGTTAAAGACATACGCTCCAAAATGTTGGCGCTCTTTTATTTTGCCATACCCGTTGGAAGGTAAAAGTTTCCCTATTTTTCCTTCCGATATTTCAATCATTTTATTTTTAGTGGGCTCGGGTACATTGTTGGTTCAGAAACTGCTCGAATTGCGGGATCTTGGCAATGGGGGCTTCGAGTAACCCCGATCTTGGGTGCTGCAGCAGTTTTACTTATTATTTTTGTACTCAAAGATCCCGAACGCGGGCAAAGCGAAGGCGGTGGACATCTAACTACAACTTCTTGGTTCGAAGATGTTGCCGATATTGTGAAAAAGTATTTCGTTTATTTTAAGTTGAACTTGCAATTAATTGTTATTTTTTAGTCCCAGTTTTGTACTATCAACAATTGGTTTTACTTGTGTTGCTTTTGTTGCCGGAGCATTGGCTTGGTGGGGACCTAAATTTATATATTTAGGAATTAAACTGCAACCGGGAGGTGAAGATGTACAATTAAATGAGTGAGTGTTTCTAATATTTTTGTTAAATTTAACTTAGCATTTTAAGAGTAGTTTTAATAATTGGGACTCCAGTGAAACCTACTAAATTGAACATCTCTAGAACTTGAACAATTTAATTCGAATTCGAACATGAAGCGCTTATTTCAGATGAAAATATCGTTCTAGCATTGAAAGTATCGTTGACCGAGGCAACTGAGGACAGTTTAAAAACGGGCGCAATTAGAATGAATTGACATCATTGTTAATTTACATTTAAATCATGTATTTTTAACAAGCAATATTTGCTTAAATGAGGAAAGTTTCATCATAATTTTTCTTTTTTTATATTTTATGTTATATAATAGTAGTCGGTCAATGGTGTTTCGTCTTCAACCTCGTCGACCCTTTTGATTTTAAATAAAGGCTTTTAGGCAGTTTTGTCCTTTAAATTTGAAAGATTTTTTCCGCTTCTATAGGTCAATTAGTGTTATAGAATTGGTAATATGAAAAGATATGGAAGAGATTTAGTAGAACCAATAATGTTCACCTTAGATAGGTTTTACTGTATTAATAAATGATATACATTCTACAAAATTAAGTTGAAGGTTAAATAATATTCAAATAACATCCAACTGGTAATTTTGGAGTATGTATGTATGTAATTAAAATAATAACAATAGTTAAAATGGCATTGGTGGGTGTTTTGCAGTGTATCGTATAAATTCGGAATCTTAGCAATGGTATCGGGATTGATAGGAGTACCAGCAGGAAGTTTTTTGGCACAAGTATTAAGAATTAAATATCCAAACATCGATCCTCTAGTATGTGGTATTGGTATGATTATATCAAGTCCGATGGTATTTTTTGCGTGCGTAACAGCAGGTGCAAACACGGCAGCCTGTTTTTTCTTCGTCTTCCTGGGCGAGGTTTTCTTAAATCTCACATGGTCACTTGTTGCGGACATTTTACTGGTAAGGATTAGGTTTTATCTAGAGGACTTTTGTATGCTGACCATGTGAGATATGTGTATGTCTTTACGGTTTGAAGTGCTATCAATTAACTAAAATGTTGAGCACCCATTTATGCATCTTATTCCATCAACTAACGCTTAAGAAAAATTAACAACATTATCTATCTGATGAAAACAAAGATATGCATGTCTCACATAACTCTTAATGTTGTTTCAGTTTGTCTTTTCCATTCGGTGGCATTACAATGTTGGCTGGCATATGTGGCTTAAGTCTGGGTTGTTTTTTGAGTCAATGGCTAAAGAAATCATACCCAAATATAGATCCAATTATATGTGGAGCCGGTTTACTAACCTCCGCTCCATTACTTCTATTATGTACTTATGCTGCACCAAAAAATTCATATATTTGTTTTGTGCTATTGTTTTTTGGACAAGTTGCGTTGAATCTGAACTGGGCAATAGTCGGTGATATTCTGCTGGTAAGAAAATTAAAGAAATCTACTTTTTATGTTCGTTACTTGCTTTGTCTTATCTCTGTTGGTCTTGAAAGGGCGGAAAGGTGGAAACTACTTGCTTTTAAAAGTCTGGTTTTTTCTTCTTTCTTTGTAGTATGATTTGTGGTTACATGTTTTCTTTCTTCAGTATTTGCACATGGAAATTATTTAATGCTGCGATTCGAGTAATGGTCACGTTTAAGATTGGTAGTTTGTTATTTATTGTTGAATTATGTTTATAACTATTGCCCATCAGTTTTTAACACGAAATTATAAAAAAAAATACAGCACTCGTTTCATTGAAATTGCATGTTCGTTGTTCTTTTGTAATGCATTGATTAAAATTTAAATACAGCTAATGCGTTTTGCTAATAAAATTAATTTCTAGTATGTCGTTGTACCGACAAGAAGATCGACAGCTGAAGGTTTCCAGTTATTGGTTTCCCATGCCCTTGGAGATGCCGGAAGTCCATACTTGATAGGAATTGTGAGTATTAGTTCTAAGTCACCTTCAAGATACTAACTGCAAATTTTAGCTATCCGATGCACTTAGAATCGCACTTAGGCAAGGAAGTTCGAATTCCGATGACGGCTACGTACAATTTAAAGCGTTGCAGTATTCACTATTTACAACATGTTTTGTGGAAATAATAGGAGGCATAGTATTTTTAGTCACTGCTATATTTATAGTAAAGGATCGTACTAAAGTCGACAAATACATCAAAGGTAAGACATGCGGTTGAAAGAATTTAAGTTCTTTTTTTCGATTCTTTTGAATAACAGAGCTTAAATTTTTGTGTAGAATTAGCCATGACAACTATCGAACCGCCTGGAAATAATTCAGATGTCCCAAAAACAGATTGATGACTTATTATTGTAGTAAAAAAATTGGTAAATTATTTTTGTAGCGTGTTTTGGTGTCGGTGGTGGTTTAACACAGAAGTTTTCCACTGTTGGCTTTGTTTTTACACTTAGAATAATACTAATTATCATGTATTTTATGCTTGGGGTTTTAAAACGAGAATAATAGTTAATTTAAATTTTCAGATGCGGTTGAGAATGAACGTGCGGCGCATATATTAGCACATGAAACAGAAAGGAGAACTTTAATGTCTTGATTATTTATTTGTTAATGATACCTATGGATTTTGTGATATCATTTGCACTTATCATATACCTCCTCATCGTAATATAACAAGTTCATCATAAGAATCTACAAAATAGTACAAGAAAAACTTTAGAAGTGTATATATCAGGTTGTACATAAAATTAATATGTTTTACTAAATTATTAAGGAACTTTAAAGAGCCTAATATGTAAATCTTTTAGAAAAGGAAAAACTTACTTTTGTATATAAAGCAAATTTTTAACATATCAAAGGTTTTCCTTTTAAGGATATGCTCATTATTTAATGTTTTCGAATTGTACATATAACTTAAACTTAATTCAATCAGGTTTAAAGGCCTTTTATGAGAAATGTAATTTTAGTGCAATAAGTTAGTTTAAAGACCACTCTAACTGCAGGGGCATTTTAAGTATCATTATTGTGATTGATTAACACAATTCTTGCTCTAATAATATGCTTCAAAAGACTGATTTGTGTTAGTCCATTATCTTTTAAAATAATCTCGATGGTATAGTTTTTTTTAAATGAAATATAGAAAATGTTCCTAAGCTGCCGTTTTATCGCTCGTACTGTCGGGAAATAATGTTAAGGATTTGAAGCTCAAATATTGAGCAGCGTTGTACAGCTCACTCTGTGTTGTTGTTCCTTTATGAATCAATTACAACAATTGTTAATGGATATTCTATTAGTTTTGTATAACAAATTAAAGTATTTTCTATTCTTGGTACTTGGTGGAGTTGGTTTTAGCTTAATCAATATTTTTAAATCAATTTAATATATTTATGGTAAGGTTAGTGAGTTATTTTATTACATTTGAGCTTAATTCTAATGATTAACAATATCAAACTGACTGCTACTTATCAAATACATATTTTCCAATTTTATATGGATTAAAGAATGTACATGTAAATTTATATGCATATTAATTTCACAGAAATAAATTGGCAATTAAGATTTTATCAGAATTATTTTAATTTAATCGATACTTTAATATTTTGATTTTTTTATTTTATAATGCCATCAATAGGAAGTTCACAATTTAAAATATAGATGGACATAGTGTATTGTTTGATTTAAGGTTAATGGAATAATACTTTATTATTAATATTATTATCGGGTCTTGTGCAATTTTGGCCTTTTATTTATTTAAAAATATTTATAAACCGTAATACAATAACCATTTAATCTATTTTAAATAAATGTGTCATCAATTATTCAAATTTATATGATAAAATTGGAAGAATAATTGAACTTTCTGCAATTAGTAAAAAAGGTAATTCGAAGATTAAGTAATATTAACGACTGAAATACAAATGTTTGCAAAAAGTGTGATTTAGTATAATTATCTTGTTCTATTTTACAGGGAATCCAAATGAGTCAAGACCACACCAAGGATTAATTTCTCAAGATTTTTATTAATTTGATTTTGTTTATTTCAAAATTATATTATAATTAGTTTTCTTTATAACATACCAAAGGATAGTCTGAAAACACTTCATCTCTTTCAGACTCTAAAATGGTTTCTGATAAATTAAGGTAATTTTCTTCAGTTTCAATTATACAACTTTTAAAAGCAACCTTTGTCGGGTGGTACAGAGTTTACATAAAAGATATGGATTTAGTTCTCTACCATAATGTTACATATTGGAAAATTAAATTTATTCTTGCCACATAAAGGTCATCCGATCACAGATAAAGAGCAAATCCTGACCTACAAACATGGCATTATTATAATAGACCAAAGAAAAAAGTATTAGTTCTGTGACTAACTTAAACATGTAGATAGCAAGTGTTACATGATGGACAGGAAACGTGGAAGTAATGAATTAATTGTTTTTTATATTATATTACATTAATCTGTTTTTATATTTACACCAACTAAAACTAATCCAAACTGGTTAAAATTAACTCGGTTGTTGTCTTTATACAAAAACAAAATTAATGAGTTTACTCGTTAAATAAACACTGTGTTTTGAATAATAATAATCCTTTGAGGGGTAAGTTTGATTATCCATAATAGGCATAGTTATGCAGAAACCCACTAGCTCGCAAATATGCAAAAATTAAGTACAGCTCTCTAAAATGGTTGTTTATCCAAAATTTGACTTTTCTTTAAATTTCTTTTTGAATTTTTCTGGTGGATGGCAGGTTTTTGCATGGCTGTGTCCAATTATAAATCTTACTGGATTTGAATTGCTTTTTAAAGGATTTTATACAATGGAAGCTCTATTATCCAGCACTCTATTATTCAAAACAGAGATTGGCAAAAAAATTCTCAATTTACTTTTTTTTTGGCTCATGCAATTTTTATAGAAACATTTGAAATTTTTTTGATATTATATATGTTTTTAATTAGAGATTTCTATTTTTTTACTTTTTCATTGTCTGAAAAATGAATTCCTTTTTTCTTAATAATTTTGATCGTTGAAATAATTATCGAAATCCCACAATATTTAAAGTTTCTTTTAACCCAAATTTTTATTACTATTATAATTAATTTTATTTCTTTCACAAATATTGATTATTTAGAAATTTAAATCTTATTTCTGTTATAAGCTGTAATTATTTTTAACATGATAACAAATCATGTAAAGAATGATTATATTAATAAATTATTAATTCTCAGATGAAAATAATATACACAAGACATCGTTTAGCACTTAGAATGCATTCCTAGACGCACTAAACGAAATAGTGTTAAACGAGGTCATTTTGAAATTCCGCAATAATCGAATATCCGTGAATTCGAGCCGACCGCGTTATATCGAATCAGCGTTAAACGAGGTTTTACTGTAAGTTTTATAATAAATTATAGTACACCATAACATCTATAAATTTTTGAAAAGATCGCGTGAACTATACATTGATTCAATTTATTGACATAATTTTTTATCAATTTAGTCAGCAGTCGTATAATTAGATAATATGAGTTTCTCTGGTTCAAAATGATGCGTAATTAATCTATAACCCACCATGCTTTTTTTTTCTGGGGGTTAAAAACACAACTTATCCTAGGTGTACAACGAAGACACTTAATCCAAATTTGGCTTTATTTGCAATTTTTAACAAAAGATAATAGTTTTCAATTACAAAACATTAGTTTGTCTTATCAAATAATGTACCTACAACTGATTTTGAAGTAGGTATTTGTGTTTTTTCTTCAGTATTTGCACATGGAAATTATTTAATGCTGCGATTCGAGTAATGGTCACGTTTAAGATTGGTAGTTTGTTATTTATTGTTGAATTATGTTTATAACTATTGCCCATCAGTTTTTAACACGAAATTATAAAAAAAAATACAGCACTCGTTTCATTGAAATTGCATGGTCGTTGTTCTTCTGTAATGCATTGATTAAAATTTAAATACAGCTAATGCTTTTTGCTAATAAAATTAATTTCTAGTATGTCGTTGTACCGACAAGAAGATCGACAGCTGAAGGTTTCCAGTTATTGGTTTCCCATGCCCTTGGAGATGCCGGAAGTCCATACTTAATAGGAATTGTAAGTATTAGTTCTAAGTCACCTTCAAGATACTAACTGCAAATTTTAGCTATCCGATGCACTTAGAATCGCACTTAGGCAAGGAAGTTCGAATTCCGATGACGGCTACGTACAATTTAAAGCGTTGCAGTATTCACTATTTACAACATGTTTTGTGGAAATAATAGGAGGCATAGTATTTTTAGTCACTGCTATATTTATAGTAAAGGATCGTACTAAAGTCGACAAATACATCAAAGGTAAGACATGCGGTTGAAAGAATTTAAGTTCTTTTTTTCGATTCTTTTGAATAACAGAGCTTAAATTTTTGTGTAGAATTAGCCATGACAACTATCGAACCGCCTGGAAATAATTCAGATGTCCCAAAAACAGATTGATGACTTATTATTGTAGTAAAAAAATTGGTAAATTATTTTTGTAGCGTGTTTTGGTGTCGGTGGTGGTTTAACACAGAAGTTTTCCACTGTTGGCTTTGTTTTTACACTTAGAATAATACTAATTATCATGTATTTTATGCTTGGGGTTTTAAAACGAGAATAATAGTTAATTTAAATTTTCAGATGCGGTTGAGAATGAACGTGCGGCGCATATATTAGCACATGAAACAGAAAGGAGAACTTTAATGTCTTGATTATTTATTTGTTAATGATACCTATGGATTTTGTGATATCATTTGCACTTATCATATACCTCCTCATCGTAATATAACAAGTTCATCATAAGAATCTACAAAATAGTACAAGAAAAACTTTAGAAGTGTATATATCAGGTTGTACATAAAATTAATATGTTTTACTAAATTATTAAGGAACTTTAAAGAGCCTAATATGTAAATCTTTTAGAAAAGGAAAAACTTACTTTTTGTATATAAAGCAAATTTTTTAACATATCAAAGGTTTTCCTTTTAAGGATATGCTCATTATTTAATGTTTTCGAATTGTACATATAACTTAAACTTAATTCAATCAGGTTTAAAGGCCTTTTATGAGAAATGTAATTTTAGTGCAATAAGTTAGTTTAAAGACCACTCTAACTGCAGGGGCATTTTAAGTATCATTATTGTGATTGATTAACACAATTCTTGCTCTAATAATATGCTTCAAAAGACTGATTTGTGTTAGTCCATTATCTTTTAAAATAATCTCGATGGTATAGTTTTTTTTAAATGAAATATAGAAAATGTTCCTAAGCTGCCGTTTTATCGCTCGTACTGTCGGGAAATAATGTTAAGGATTTGAAGCTCAAATATTGAGCAGCGTTGTACAGCTCACTCTGTGTTGTTGTTCCTTTATGAATCAATTACAACAATTGTTAATGGATATTCTATTAGTTTTGTATAACAAATTAAAGTATTTTCTATTCTTGGTACTTGGTGGAGTTGGTTTTAGCTTAATCAATATTTTTAAATCAATTTAATATATTTATGGTAAGGTTAGTGAGTTATTTTATTACATTTGAGCTTAATTCTAATGATTAACAATATCAAACTGACTGCTACTTATCAAATACATATTTTCCAATTTTATATGGATTAAAGAATGTACATGTAAATTTATATGCATATTAATTTCACAGAAATAAATTGGCAATTAAGATTTTATCAGAATTATTTTAATTTAATCGATACTTTAATATTTTGATTTTTTTATTTTATAATGCCATCAATAGGAAGTTCACAATTTAAAATATAGATGGACATAGTGTATTGTTTGATTTAAGGTTAATGGAATAATACTTTATTATTAATATTATTATCGGGTCTTGTGCAATTTTTGGCCTTTTATTTATTTAAAAATATTTATAAACCGTAATACAATAACCATTTAATCTATTTTAAATAAATGTGTCATCAATTATTCAAATTTATATGATAAAATTGGAAGAATAATTGAACTTTCTGCAATTAGTAAAAAAGGTAATTCGAAGATTAAGTAATATTAACGACTGAAATACAAATGTTTGCAAAAAGTGTGATTTAGTATAATTATCTTGTTCTATTTTACAGGGAATCCAAATGAGTCAAGACCACACCAAGGATTAATTTCTCAAGATTTTTATTAATTTGATTTTGTTTATTTCAAAATTATATTATAATTAGTTTTCTTTATAACATACCAAAGGATAGTCTGAAAACACTTCATCTCTTTCAGACTCTAAAATGGTTTCTGATAAATTAAGGTAATTTTCTTCAGTTTCAATTATACAACTTTTAAAAGCAACCTTTGTCGGGTGGTACAGAGTTTACATAAAAGATATGGATTTAGTTCTCTACCATAATGTTACATATTGGAAAATTAAATTTATTCTTGCCACATAAAGGTCATCCGATCACAGATAAAGAGCAAATCCTGACCTACAAACATGGCATTATTATAATAGACCAAAGAAAAAAGTATTAGTTCTGTGACTAACTTAAACATGTAGATAGCAAGTGTTACATGATGGACAGGAAACGTGGAAGTAATGAATTAATTGTTTTTTATATTATATTACATTAATCTGTTTTTATATTTACACCAACTAAAACTAATCCAAACTGGTTAAAATTAACTCGGTTGTTGTCTTTATACAAAAACAAAATTAATGAGTTTACTCGTTAAATAAACACTGTGTTTTGAATAATAATAATCCTTTGAGGGGTAAGTTTGATTATCCATAATAGGCATAGTTATGCAGAAACCCACTAGCTCGCAAATATGCAAAAATTAAGTACAGCTCTCTAAAATGGTTTCTTTTTGAATTTTTCTGGTGGATGGCAGGTTTTTGCATGGCTGTGTCCAATTATAAATCTTACTGGATTTGAATTGCTTTTTAAAGGATTTTATACAATGGAAGCTCTATTATCCAGCACTCTATTATTCAAAACAGAGATTGGCAAAAAAATTCTCAATTTACTTTTTTTTTGGCTCATGCAATTTTTATAGAAACATTTGAAATTTTTTTGATATTATATATGTTTTTAATTAGAGATTTCTATTTTTTTACTTTTTCATTGTCTGAAAAATGAATTCCTTTTTTCTTAATAATTTTGATCGTTGAAATAATTATCGAAATCCCACAATATTTAAAGTTTCTTTTAACCCAAATTTTTATTACTATTATAATTAATTTTATTTCTTTCACAAATATTGATTATTTAGAAATTTAAATCTTATTTCTGTTATAAGCTGTAATTATTTTTAACATGATAACAAATCATGTAAAGAATGATTATATTAATAAATTATTAATTCTCAGATGAAAATAATATACACAAGACATCGTTTAGCACTTAGAATGCATTCCTAGACGCACTAAACGAAATAGTGTTAAACGAGGTCATTTTGAAATTCCGCAATAATCGAATATCCGTGAATTCGAGCCGACCGCGTTATATCGAATCAGCGTTAAACGAGGTTTTACTGTAAGTTTTATAATAAATTATAGTACACCATAACATCTATAAATTTTTGAAAAGATCGCGTGAACTATACATTGATTCAATTTATTGACATAATTTTTTATCAATTTAGTCAGCAGTCGTATAATTAGATAATATGAGTTTCTCTGGTTCAAAATGATGCGTAATTAATCTATAACCCACCATGCTTTTTTTTCTGGGGGTTAAAAACACAACTTATCCTAGGTGTACAACGAAGACACTTAATCCAAATTTGGCTTTATTTGCAATTTTTAACAAAAGATAATAGTTTTCAATTACAAAACATTAGTTTGTCTTATCAAATAATGTACCTACAACTGATTTTGAAGTAGGTATTTGTAATTTTATTTCGATTTTACATTGACTGATAAATTTAAATATTCATTTTATCGAAGCTTGCTGTCTTTTCTTTGTACGCTCACGATATTGTTATAAAATGCACGTATAACAGGTATGTGAAGTTATATTTCAATAAAAAGTATTTATAGGTAATATATTTTTTTTCTCTTTTCAATTATGCGAATTTTTCGTTATACGGACCATGTTAATCCTCAATTAGTCCCAATAATTGAGGTTTTACTGTACTCCACTTATTTGTTTTATGTAACATGACTTTTAAAACATAGATTCGGGAAATAGGTAAATAAATTATTCATTGTTATAATGCCATTCAATAAATTTTAAAAATAATAAACGCTGTACCTCCCACCACCTTTTGAAAATTCAAGTCTACTGAGGTAAGGATCATAGTTGCATTGAGCCTAGAAGTCAGGCAACACTCAATAAAATAAATTGCATAAAAGTTATAACTCAAAAAAGTTATTAAAAAGTGTGACTTTAATTTTTTGAGTGCTCCACAGCGATAATTCGTTTAGGGTTCAAGGTTTTTGATGTGGTTTCTTGTTATATTTATAATTATCAAGGTAGGCCTCTCTCATTTCCCTTTGCTTTTTGATAATCTTATTTATCCTTTTATTTGTTTTTTTTCCAAGGCTATCGTTGCTTTTCTATATTAAGTATTATTACATAAATGTATTATAATTTGTTTGCATCCATTACCTTGTTAACACAGTAAATAAATCGCTTTTTTAAGTATCTCTTGTGGCTTTTATTTCAAAATAGTCATTAAAATCGAAAGTAAACAATTTAAATTTATCTTCACTTTTTAACGAAATACTTTTAAATTATTAGAACAAGGTTGCGTTAATCAATAGGAATTCCTCTAATCTGAAGTGTGCCAAAATTCTAATAATTTACACGTCATTATTTCTAAATAGATTCGCAAAACTGGAAAAAACTCAACTTTTCTAGTTATATCCAGTTTAGCAATTTCACCAAACGAAACATAAATATTATAGTATACCTTATATTGTGCATTTGCGTTCGTAAAAAGTGAACGAACTTGCAATTCAATGGAAAATTACAGCGGCCAACAATTCATTCCGTTTCCTTTTTTTTTTAGATTTCGGAGGTTATTTTTTGTAGTTTTATTAATAAAGTTGTATTCTGGATATTCACCAGAGATTCAAAAAAAAATTTTATTTTTTAATGTAAATGTATGATGTTTGTTTATTAATTGTTTGGCAAG
Organism: Sinopyrophorus schimmeli; assembly: GCA_036325965.1. Lineage (NCBI taxonomy): Eukaryota > Metazoa > Arthropoda > Insecta > Coleoptera > Elateridae > Sinopyrophorus > Sinopyrophorus schimmeli. Next base: position 322,659 of record JARFIZ010000194.1, read on the forward strand.
TACAGTCGGTTCCCAGTTCAGCAAAAGATCAGATGTTCGGTAAAGCCAAAATTGAAAGGTTATATTTTACCATTAAATTTGATCGATTATTTAGATATAAAAATTGTAGTAAAATAAACAGTATTTCACAATACACTTTTAATAATATTGTTAATACTGATAAAAACTATATAATATTTAATATTTTTATTTTGATAGCGATTGTTAAATTTTTGTTTATTAAATCCATAATTCTTTACATTAACATTCATAGAATTGGGTGTCTACTGTAATAGAAATCAGTGTGCTTTATTTAATTACTTATTAGATTTGGTTAGTGCATTTTTATTGAGTTAATAAGTAATTCAATTACGCGTATCTAAATGGAAGCAAACTTCTGATCATTTCCAGATTTGACTAGTTCTTATTTTTTAATTCTCAATTAGCCAATTTCTTATAATCTCATGCCGTAAATAGATTGCATTTAATATTTCTTCAAAATTCTACGAAAATATACGATTTGGTTTTTACACTACAATTTTTTTTTTGTACACATTTAAATCAATGAAAGTTCTATTTTCGGAAAATAGTGCGAAGGAGGAACGATATGACGCCTCTCTTAATAACAGACGTCGTGACGTCAATTTGAATCGATACCCTACAAAACCGTATTTAAATCTTTTGTAAATTGATAAAACTTATCGTTTGTTTTGTAATAGAACGATAAGTAATTTGTTAAAAACTAAGTTTTATGTTAATCGCGTAACCTTTCGGAATAATTTTAGTTGCAATTAATTTATGATAAATATTCCAGTTTATCTTTATCGTAATTATTTACGATGCTAATTATGTTCTAATTTAAATGCTATCAAAAAGAAACGGCTTCCAACCACTGAATTTTCAAATTTGAAAAAGTAACGGTACTTCACACACGGCCATTTTTCTTTTTGCGGTTGTCACTCGAACATGTACCGAGGTTATGTCGTTTACCTTTCAAAATGATCGATAATAATTTCGAAAATACTTGAAGAGTCAGTGAACATCTGGCCGTTTTAATTGCCAGATCAAAATGCAAAACGATTATGAATGTTTACATTGTTTTTTAACGATGGATGTTGATTATTATAAAGCATGCAAATTAAAGTAATATAAAAACCGATAAGTATTATTATCAACGCAGAGCAATCAGAAATATGAAATAAAAGATTGTTAGATTATTGCGTTCTACTAGTCCCAGAATAGAAATTGGCAGAAGTAAAAAATTTGGCTCAATTTGCATTCTATTACTACTAATATTAAAGCAGACTAGACGGTTACGTGATGGCAGTTGTTGTTAGACAGTTTATGGAAAAACAAGTTATATCCTTTTAGTACTTTGTTCATATATTTGGAACTATGTAGAATACACTAGGTGATTATACTCGATAACATACTCGGTTGGTGTGGTTTCCACCAAGTAACATGTGATTTTCCGTTACAGGTTGATCGAGCCAATTAGAAGAGACGTTTGAAATAATTGAAGACTAACAAAATAAAACCATCAATTTTATAGGAAGCTTACACAAGAATTTTATTTTGATTAGAATTTTAACACCGGTTCTTGATGAACAGGAACGTGGTGCCACCCCGCATTGTATCAATTCTGTCTATACGTCCCATCCTGTGCCGAGACCCAAGATTAAGATTACAAAGTTGGTCTAAGCGCTGGATGCAGTTTTAAAAAGGCGAAAAGGTTTTAGCGGATATTAACAAAATCGAATTTTCATCAGTATTATTTATAGTATCTGTTGCATATTTCTATGCTGTTGATTTTTTTAGAAAAGAATTCAAGTATTATAGGCACTCGAATACGCTAACTCTTATCAGATAGAGTATTAATCTAAAGCAAACTAGGAGCACTAGCAGAATCGATAAACAGATACTACCTTACATAAAAATTTTGATAAGCGAAGGCGACTTAAGAATTAATCGAAATCTTATTAGTACTGTTTTGTCTGTGATAACTGTTAGTATTATCGTTGAACACTTAAAAAATGGAACCACAAATTGACAAGCAAGAAAATGGGAAAGCTCCACTGGTTGTGTGGTCTGCTTCTCCTTCGATCACACCAACGAAACCTATCAATGGATCTGCCGTCAAATCTACTCCATATGCAAAAGTGCCAGTTTCCGAAGGCAAGCCTGCTAATGAGGACCAGAGCGCCGCCGAACCATTACTGGAAGTTACATTCGAAAATGACGAAAAAGATTCCATAATATCATCAAGTTACAGTTTAAGTATCGACGAAGACGAAAAGAAAGACAAACCGATTATCCCAGACGGTGGTTGGGGATGGATTGTAGTTTTATCATCCGTAGTAATATCCATGATCGCGGATGGAATTAGTTTTTCTTTCGGTTTACTTTACATAGAATTTCTCTACGAATTTCAGGCTTCAAAGTCTGCAACTTCTTGGATCGGAAGTCTTTTTCTCGCTGTTCCTTTAATGACCGGGCCAATTATGAGCGCACTTGTAGATCGTTACGGTTGCAGATCGATGACAATAGTTGGAGGTATCGTTTCAGCACTGGGATTTATCTTGAGCTGCTTTGCTCGTAGCATGACGATGATGTACTTAACGTTTGGTGTAATTGCCGGTCTGGGTTTAGGTTTGTGTTACGTCACTGCCGTCGTATCTATCGCCTTTTGGTTTGATAAGCGAAGAACTCTAGCGATTGGAATAGGGGCTTGTGGTACAGGAATTGGCACTTTTGTATATGCCCCAATGACTCAGTTATTTATAACTGAATACGGATGGAGAGGAACCGTTTTACTACTCGCCGGAACATTTTTAAATCTTTGTGTTTGTGGAGCTGTAATGAGAGATCCCGAATGGTTAATTCAAGCAGATCAAGAGAAGTAAGGGTACGGATTTAATTGTATTATGTTATTTAATAATTTTTAATGTTAGGGCACTGTCCTCGGGGAAACGTTCCGTAAAAAATGCGTCTAGCACTGCCTCTATTTCTGGACGAAGTGTCTCAGAATCAGATTTTCCAGGTGTGGAAGAAATACGTAAATTATTAAAAAAAGGAGAGACGCCCGAATATATTTTACAAACGCTTGTAACATCGATGGATTCTGCACCTGAACCGGACGTTAAAACGAGGGAACGTCATAGATCTGTGGTCAATTTACCAACGTTTCTTAAAAAAAGTGAATCTGTATGTAAAAGGCATTTTATTATTATTTTGTTTATTTATTTAAGTTGCTGAATCATATTAAATGATTGTGGATGTATTATTTTTAATTTGCAGGTGCCTTTAGAAGTTTTGGAGCAATTAAGTTCTAATAAACGACTGTACAACGTAATTTTAGAAAATTATCCAAGTCTTCTAGCCTGTCGTAGTACCTCAGACAAGGGCCTTAACAAAATATCGGAAGATGCAACTGCTATTACTGCGCGAGTACCTGTACGAATGTCGATGAAATTGAAGAAGGCTCATAAATCGTCTTCCCCTACTAAGCATTTCACACGTCAGGTTTGTAAAAATATTATCATTTATTGTTTTTTAGTTGAATTTTGGTCTTTCAGGAATCTGTGCCAGAAGGAAATGAACAGCCCCTTATTTCACATTCAAAGCATCCAACAGCCAATGCTCACAATGGACCACTTGTTCGTACAAATTCCTTAGCTTTAATAAAATCGAACAACCCTAACACTGGAAATTATTTAAAAAATATAAAACTAAGAAAGCATTCTGTTATGTATCGTGGTGCTATGTTGAATATTCCCAAATATCATTTAAGGGCTTCTAGTTGTCCAGATATTTATAGAAATTCGATGACTACTTTAGCTAAAGAAACTGAAGAGGTAAAAATTTTATAAATAAGCAAGCAATTTAACTTTAATCTTAATTTTAGAAATGGTATACAGAATTTTTAGAGATTCTTAAAAGTATTGTCGACTTTTCGCCTTTTCTAGAGTTTCATTTTTTGATTTTAAATATTTCAACAATGCTTCTTTTTACTTGGTTTATCGTACCATATTTTTATTTGGCAGATCATCTTACTAAACATTCTTCGTATACAGAGGGCGAAGCTTCTCTTTGCATCTCTGTTATAGGATTCACAAGCACTATAGGAATGGTAATGCATAATCGCAAAATTACCAATTGGTTAACTTAATGGTTGTTTTTTTTTTAGATTGGATTAGGATGGGCTGGTGATCAACCTTGGCTTCATGTTACGAAAACATATTCTGTATGTTTGATACTTTGCGGCCTCTCAAACGCTGCCATGATGTTCTTTACTGAAAATTTCGTACTACTTTTAATATCGTGTGGTTGTTTTGGATTGTTTTTTTCGAGTAATTATTCTTTTACACCTACAATTGTTGTCGATCTTATATCTTTAGAGAAATTTACAAGTTCTTATGGACTAATATTGCTTAGTCAAGGAATTGGAAATCTGGTGGGACCACCTGTAGCTGGTTTGTGCTTCTTATTAATTAGTTTCACTTTTAATCAATATTTTTTATTTTAGGATTTCTTGTCGACGTAACTGAAAATTATGAACAATCTTTTTATCAAGCAGCAATTTGGATTGCGGTTGCAGGTGTTCTTATTGGTCTTATACCGTTCACAAAGAATAGGAAGATGTGTAGTTGCAGTTGCAAAAGAGGTACAGAAAGCGACAGCGAAAGTGTAGCATAAATTTTAAAAGTTTACATAAATTATCTCTGCGAATCTCGAATATATAACAATCTTTGTTGTTTACATGTACTTATAGTGTAAGACTTTTATTATCTTGCCTTATATACAATTAATTTTTGCTGGTTGTGCATAGAATATTAGAACATTTTATGAACTTATGATTGTACTTATATAAATAATCGTTGACTTGAACGTTTTCTTATTGAACAATATGACATGATGGTGTAATCAAAATTGGTGTTATGGCCTTATGTATAATAAGGCTATGTACTTATCGGCTTTTTTGCTAGAATTATTACATGTACCTTTTAAATGTACTGTATATCTAATATATAATTAAATAATCTGTTTTGATACTGCTTATTTATTACACCTTATTTGACTTTGTTGATGCAAAATAAACTAATGAGCGGTTAACTTATAAATACATTCTAATTAATATTATTTTTATGTTTCAAGAAGATACATCAAATACAAATTGTGAAATATTCTAAATTTAAATTTCCCGCATGAAGTCATATCCTGTTGTCAAGATTCCATCTATTCCTAGTTATTTTTTGATTGTAAATATCGAATGTCCTTTTACATAACAGCGGAAAATTTTAAGCAGATTTGTATGGTAATTATCTGCACTATAAAGCTTTAAGAAAACCTTGGAAAAAACAAAAAAGAAAGTTTGAAGTTTAATTTGTTTCAATAGTGACATTTGACGGCCATTAATTTCCGGTATAGGAGATAGTGCACGCGGATTTGGCAGGAGAGAAGTCGTCCTGGTGAATATAAAATTTATAAATACATAAAGGAATTGTGTGTATCATAGAAAGTGATATAATGTCGAACAATACCGCCCCTGACTCGTGGGAAACTCAAGCTGATTCTACTTCTGCAAACAACTCGCCAACTCAACCCGCAGATGTCACAGCGAAATTCTCCACGTTGAATGTCAATGCAGAAGTTTTCGTGCCTTCTTTTGCCAGGTCAACTGTAATTACAGACGAAAGCTCACCTACGAAATCACCGAAATCCGATAGTTCACCGACTCATGACGTTTTATTGAATGGTTCGTACAATTTTTAAGAAATCCCGTAACACGTTAACAAAATGGTGTGTTTAGGTTAAGGGTTCACCCTATTTATATTGCTTTGTGTTTTTCTAACAAAGACAGGTCTTGTTTATTTTTAACGTGCATCGTATTGCAGGAACGAATGTAGAGGAACCTACAGAAAGAGAAGAAATTAAGGAACCACCACCTCTGCCTCCTGCAGATGGTGATGCATCTCCAGGAGATGGTGGGACTGGGGGTACTTGGGAAGACGAAGCCGAGGAACCAGATATCATTTTAACACCTGAAGGAGATGACGAAGAACCATCCTCCGAAGAAACACCTAAAGTATCTAAGAAAAAAGCAGTAAAGCCCGAGGAAGTTTCTAAAAACAAAAAAGAACATGTTAACGTAGTGTTTATTGGACATGTTGATGCTGGTAAATCAACAATCGGTGGGCAAATTATGGCACTTACTGGAATGGTAGATAAAAGAACGTTAGAAAAATATGAAAGAGAAGCTAGAGAGAAAAGTAGAGAGTCTTGGTATTTATCATGGGCTCTCGATACTAATCAAGAAGGTGGGTCTGCTTATTTGTGTATTTCTATGTTTAATTAGCAACATTTATTTTTAGAAAGAGACAAAGGAAAAACAGTAGAAGTAGGACGAGCATATTTTGAGACTGAAAGAAAACATTTTACAATCTTAGATGCTCCCGGTCATAAAAGCTTTGTTCCTAATATGATTGGCGGTGCAGCTCAGGCAGATTTAGCTGTATTGGTAAATACATAAAATATTAGACATATTAGACATTTAGGCTAATCCTAAATATTTCAGGTTATTTCTGCAAGAAAAGGGGAATTTGAAACAGGATTTGATCGAGGAGGACAAACGAGAGAACATGCCATGTTAGCAAAAACAGCTGGAGTCAAGCACCTTGTAGTTTTAGTTAATAAAATGGACGACCCTACTGTAAATTGGGATGAAGGAAGATACAACGAATGTAGAGATAAGATCCTTCCATATCTTAAAAAATTAGGATTCAATCCTGCCAAGGACCTTACTTTTCTTCCTTGTTCTGGATTATCGGGTCAGGGTCTTAAAGAACCAATAGATCCAAAATTATGTTCATGGTACAAGTAAGTTATTAACGGCTTGCATCAAATCAACTTCAATTTTAAGAAATTATAAGTATATGGATTGTTACTTAAATTTTAAAAGACTCGAAATTTAAGTTGACTGGGTGCAAACATCCATAAGCATTTTGTTGATGATTTTGTAATTACTTTATTTTATTGCAGAGGTCCTGCCTTCATTCCTTTTATTGATGAGTTGCCCTCTCTCAATCGTAAGACTGATGGTCCTTTTATAATGCCTATCGTAGACAAATATAAAGATATGGGTACTGTAGTTATGGGAAAAGTGGAATCTGGGGAATGTCGAAAAGGACAGAACCTTATGATAATGCCAAACAGGGTAAGATAAAAATTTGTTTCTTTTTCTGCAAAAGAAACATAATTATTTTTGTAGACACCAGTCACAGTGGATCAACTATGGTCAGATGACGACGAAGTTAGTTCTATAGTTGTAGGTGAAAATGTAAAAGTTAAAGTAAAAGGAGTAGAAGAAGAAGACGTTAGTCCTGGCTTTGTATTATGTGATGCTGCTAATCCTATTCGCACAGGTCGCGTTTTTGATGCCCAGGTTGTTATATTAGAACATAAGTCTATTATATGTGCGGGTTATAGTGCTGTAATGCACATTCACTGTGCCGCTGAAGAAGTCACAGTCAAAGTATGATTGTTGTTTTATTTTTAATGCCAAATATTACATTGGTTATATTTTACAGGCCTTAATTTGTCTAGTTGATAAGAAAACTGGTGAAAAAAGTAAAACACGGCCGAGGTTTGTTAAACAAGACCAAGTTGCCATTATGCGAATAGAATGCGCCGGTGTTATTTGTTTAGAACAGTTTAAACTTTTCCCACAGATGGGTCGCTTTACTCTTCGAGATGAAAGTAAGTTTGTTTTTCTTTTAATTTCCAATCACCAATGTAACGAGTATTATTTTATTTTTAGATAAAACAATAGCAATTGGTAAAGTTTTAAAAGTTGTGGAGTAAGATATGTTTTACACCTATGTAAGGGTTGCAAAAAGAATAAGGATGGTTTCTAAACGAATCCAAAAATGAACGCCACACAATATTACGTTTTATACATCGTTCATCTAAAGTCTGTTATAATACATTAAGACTCAATTTGTGCTACTCGAATTACAAATGTAGCAGCCTGAATAAGTGTACATTAATGGAGTTTGTTTTCTTTTGTTTTTACTTTTATTTCCTATAATTTATGTAGCATATGAAAAAAAGGTAATGGTTTCTGGTTATGTTCCATAATTTTAACAATATTTATTACTATTATTATTACTACTGACGACAAGCTATTTTCTTCTGACTTAATCGGTTGTGGAGTTGTCAAGAGTTAAATTTTAGTTTTATTTATATGTCTTGACAGTTCCTACAAAATTTAAAAAGGATTTTATTTGGTAAGACGACAATTGTGTGGTGCGTTCATTGCGCACTTGGAAAAAATAATATATAGACATTGGTGCTTTTATTAATTAGTTGGAGGTATGCAATAATATTCAAATTTTATGGCATGTCGTAATCCTAATAATAAAAGTAATGATTGTAACAGGAATTTATTCAATATATAATTTAATATTTATCTTATATTTTTTATAGAAGCAAGTATTGCATTTTTGTTTTCTTACTTTTGTTAAGCATTAAGATGGGTCTTAAGTTGATTGGTATTCAATTACATGCCTTCAACTTATTAATTAAAGTAATTTACAGTTATTTTATTATTTTTACACAATTTTGCCTGAGACATACTACTGTTAACTAAATAGGTGCTGCAAACAATTTTGGTAATAAAGCATGCCTCCATTTTTAAAAGATTTACATTGTATATAATAAACAGTTAAAATCACTATGTGAAATACTGTAACATAATTTTTTTGTTAAATCGATTTAGTTTTGTGTTGTTAATTTTTGGTATAAGTACTTGAGAAGTTGCTATCAAATTTTATATATTCAATAAATTGTAAAAGTGACAATTTTTCACTAAAGATATTCAAAAATTAATCTGCTCAGTGCTTCAAAAGTAGAAACATGATTTAACTTTTCAGCTAATTGTAATTAACGTATTGATTTTGGCATTTTTAAATTTTTAGCGGCAACGTTTGGCTTCTTTCGTGAGTCATCGTAGTAAATCGTTAGTTGTTATCGATACCCACCCAAAGCGATTATTTCGTTAAAAGAGCAATAAATTATAATTTGCTTGATTAAATTATTAGTTTAGGTAATGTATTATATTGTTTAATTCGATCAAATTTACGTTGATTGTAATGTTATTTAAAGAAATATTATTTCTAAATCACAAACTTGTGAAATACTTAAGCCGGTATCGTTCAATATTTTCATCTAAATCAGATCTTTAGATACAATTTACAAGAAAATATTAACGTTTTGCGTTTAGTAGTACGTAGTAATCTACAGCTTTTCTTAATCAAAGTTGATTAAAGAAAAAAGATTAATAACTAACCTCAAATTCTTTTGTTCTGAAAATAGCCATGTCTGGAGATGCTCCCACACCTGATGAAGAGTTTGAACACGAAACCGATGGTAACTACAAACCTCCTCCAGAGAAAACCATCGAGGAAATCTTAGCGGCTGATCAAGAAGACGAAAGTTTGAGAAAATACAAACAAGCTCTACTTGGCCAAGCAGAGTCAGGCAAAATTATTGTTGGTGCGAACATTGCTTTCTTATTTGAATTTAAATTTAATTATTAATACCAACATGGTCATATATTAAAGAAACACTGCTAAACTTGAATTGTTTACAGATTCAGATGACCCTAGAAAAGTTATAGTAAAAAAATTGGTTTTGGTGGTGGCTGATAGGCCGGAGGTCTCTCTTGATTTAACTGGAGATTTGTCTCAACTTAAGAAACAAACGTTCATCATTAAAGAAGGCATTTCATATAAAATTCGTATCGAATTTATTGTACAAAGAGAAATCGTTCATGGTCTGAAATATGTACAAAAAACTTATAAAATGGGATTGGAAGGTGTGTATTATTTTTAGGTTTTAGATGAGCATGATTTTATTTGTATATGTGAAAATCCTGAGTATGATAAACTTTAATGTTTTTATGCATTTCTATTGGATGTAGAACCAGGTAAATTTTGGTATTTTGCAGCCACATTTCCACACGTTACAAGTTGTTACCTAATCCTTATTTGTGTTAAACTATTATACACTTACACACAAAATGTAGTTATAAGAATAAATATTAATTGTATTCTTATAATTGTAGTGGACAAGATGACCCATATGGTTGGTTCTTATGCTCCTAAAGCAGAAATGCAGTCATACACTACGCCGAGTGAAGATGCTCCCAGTGGGATGTTAGCTCGTGGAAGCTACACCGTAAAATCTCTTTTTACAGACGATGATAAAAACGAACATCTTAAATGGGAGTGGAGCTTTGAAATAAAGAAGGATTGGAAAGATTAAATGTCTACCTCTCTTAAAAGGTGAGCCATGAAACATATTTATATTCACTTCAACCTTAATCTTCTTTATTAAAAAGTAGTACAGTAGTTCTTTATTGTTTCAGTGCTAAGCATAAACAATTCAAAAAAAAGTATGTATTATTATGAACCAAAAGTATTCGCTTTTATCCCATTTGTACTTCCTATCTTTTTGAAACATTTACACCTTTGTAAAGTGTGTTTACCAATTGTCTGCCTTATAAAGATATTGATAATTACTATTGTAATATTGTTTGGAGTATATTAATATCAAAAAGAAAATCATTTTAATGTAGCATTAGTAAGTACTTAATCGCTCATGTAATTCTATGTTATGCTACATTATTGTGGTTTAGGGATACGTGCTCAGCTTTCAATAGCAGATACTCTTTTATATTTAATCGCTATTCATATATTAGTTTATTGCATTTTTAATTAATTTTTGGTAATTGAACTTGCTCATTACTAGATATTTTTATATATATATAAGTTCTCCTTTATTTCTTGATTGTAAAGACTTGCCTTAGCTATTGGTCTAACCGATTGTTGTTTCTAAAATGGAACTTAAGTGTGGTTCCTGCTTTAAAACAATATTTTAATGTATTGAGGTTTGTAAGTCTTGAAATAATAAATATGTCTGTAATTCCTACATTACAAAGATATTTATTTAAGAGTTATGTTCTAATTCTTTCGTTTGAAATGGTTATGGTTTAATGAGGAAGCTTTAAAGCAGTATTTTCGTTTTATTATTTACATGTGTGATCAAAAAGCTTTAAATACATTTGATGTTTGAATTTCGAAATGGTTTAAACTAGTTCTAAATTTAAAGCAGTTGTCGATGTAGCGCTTCGGTAGAATTCGATGAAAACTAACATAACCTCAACATCCCTACTTATAATCAACTCTGGAAAATGTATTTTTTAACTAATAAAACGGTTAAAAAATAATTAGAAAGTGAACTCATTTACTGCAGTGGTTAGTCCTGTTTTTTTTAAAATACTTTTAACTATTACGAGTTGTTTTTTAGATTTTCAAAAATATGAATGTAAGTTACGATGAGTGTCTTATTGAAAATCCATTTTTTCAATTACTACAAGAAAACCATAGCGATATTATAAAAACAGCAACAGAAGAAGAATGGATAATATGTATTCCACGTATCGGTAGCATTCAAGCAGATGCAATAAATGGCGATGATATTTTGGAACATGTTTTGGTTCCCAATTTAGAGTTACCTGTTACCCATTTTTCAACCCTGACTAAGAAAGAATTAGTTGTAAAAGATAAATTTATACTGGTCAACAATAATGATCCAGTCCTTATATTATTTGATGAAACATTTTATGTTAGTAAGATCAAAAAGTATAAAGTCTGGTGTATCGATAGGCCTTTACATTATCATAATTTAACCAAAGGAAATGATTATATCAGTGTTCAAAGCTTGCATGATTGCATTAAACTTTTATGGAAAGAAGATAAGACTATTTTAGAAGATATTAATAAGTTGGTAGAACGATTTCTAAGAAATAAATTTGAATCGAATAATTTACAGATTTTAAAAGAGAAAAGTACTCAATTGTATAAGCAGTGTATTGAATTAATAGGAAATCCGTCTATTTACAACAATTCTGTACAATTAGCCATTGAAACATACATGCAACATTCCATTCATTATACCATATTTCGATCGATCTGTAATTATACGTCGCAAAAAGATGCAAGCTTGAACAAAAGGATCAGAAATATTTCAGATGTTCAACTAAGAGATTTAGAAATTAATTGTTTAAATACTGAAAGTATAACAAAGGCGAGGCATGAATTGAGTTTATTGAATAAAGTTTCATCGGTTTTAGGAAAACTACAAACTTTGAAACAAGTTATAAATCAAAGACAATTGTTTGTAACTACTGAAGATCTTTTAAAGGTTTTTGTATTTCTCATAATTAAGTCGAATGTAAATAATTGGATAGCAAACTTAACGTATATTGTTCATTTTAGATTTAGCTCTTTGAGTATGAGCGAGGAGAATTCTTTTTTAATCACAACACTTGAAGCTGCTTTGGAATACATTAAAGTCGGAGAGATTTGTATAAAGAGTTGTCTGGATAGTAACGATTCTTTAAACACTTTATTTAGCTATATCGAAGATGGAGATTTGGAAGCAGTTAAAGGTATATCTGATTTTGGTTATTCCAGTGATATATTATTATGCCATCCACTTTGTTCTTGCGATAAGTGCAAGAATACTATGATATTTAATATAAATACTCGTAACGATAAAGGTTGTACGCTTCTACACATTGCATGTCTTTATGGACAAGCTCACATAATCGATTATTTTATAAGTAAAAAAATTAATGTGAATGCAATGGACTATTCGGAGTCAAGCCCACTGCACTATGCAGCTTTGCGGGGTCATCAAAATGCAGTTTTACTGCTTCTTCATGCAAATGCAAATGTTAAATCATCAGATAGCGATGGCAACACACCTTTACACTTAGCTGCAAATAATGGGCACGAGAATTGCGTTAAAGCTATTTTGTACTTTGTGGAACAGCGAGGTGGTTATATTGATGTGAATTTTAAGAATAATTTAGGCGATACTGCTTTACATTTTGCTGCTAAATGGGGATACGAAGGGATAGTTTCCATTTTACTGCAATATGGAGCCGACATAGGAATTTTAAACAAACGGAATCAAAGCGTTTTTCATGTTGCACACAATGATTATTTGACACAGTTATTACGGACTAAAAGCACTGAAAATTTGATATTGCCTTCTGCGAATTTAAAAGGAGAAGTAACCCATAAAAGTAAAAAGGAAGGACGTTTCAAAAAAGTTGATTTGGTTTTAAAAGCTATCAAAAATAATGATATACCACTTATGTGTTACTATTTAGGAATACTTAGCCCTCGAGACAATATTAAATTACATACCAAAAACACATGTCATCCTTTGTGTGTCTGTGAAAAGTGTTTAGCAGACTCTGAGAATACTAATCAAAATTTAATAAACGACAGCGGACTTCATCTACATTTAAACAGTTGTAATGGTGAGGGATATTCTCCTTTACATGTAGCAGCGAGATGTGGACACATCGACATTGTAAGACTACTTTTAGATTCTGGTGCCTTGGTCAATTTAGAAACGACATCTCAATTTACACCTTTACATTTAGCTTGTAAAAATCAACATATTCAAATTGTACGAGAACTTTTAAAGTGTGGTAATTGTAAATTGGACGTGCAAGATTCTTTGGGAAACACGCCTTTACATTATGCTTGTATTAACAATAACAATAAAATTGTAGATTTGTTACTTAGTAATGAAAGTGATATTAATATTAAAAATTTAGAAGGAAAAACTGCGTTCCAAAAAGCTGGTGGTAAACTACAATCTAACATCATTAAACTTATAGATAACAGAAAATCAAGAAATGAAGCTGAGAATTATTTTAGTTCTTGAATTTAGTTCACAAGGTATAATTTACATATTTTAAACTGTTATAAATTTTATAGTTTATTTATTTTTGCATATTTATTTTATTGTACCTATTATATTTAACATTTTAATTGTTCTTATAATAATCGCATACCGAAGTCCTTATGCAATTTAACCAATTATTAAAATAGTTTTATATAAAATTTTGTTTGATTTAAACTTGTCATTTTCAATTGGCTATTTTGGAAAATCCGAAGCCAGTATAAAAAAAAACCAGGAATTTATTTTCATCCAAAATCAAGACAATTTTCTACTTATTTATACAACTTTTAATTACTATCTTTAAGATAGGTAAAAATATTGTTTTATTTGTTTTGCTCTCTAAACAAGTAGCATTTACGTATAAGTTTTGTATACCAATACTCAAAGCGGTCCGCTAAAGCAAAACCAACATTTACCTTGCTAAGAAAAAGTTATTACAAAACTACATGTAAAGAATCGGTAAGAAAATATGTTTATTTAATAAATCTATATATAAATATAATAAAATTAAACAAAATACTATAGCTTAGCTTTATCTAAAGTTCCATGAACTCTTAGCCTGAAACAAAGTATAATTATTATTTTTGTGCCAAATTAGTAATAGTCTACCTGTAAACACATGTAAAGTCTGGATTTCCATGATTAGAATGTATTTTAAATTCAATATAATCGTACGATTTAGGTTCGGAAGAAGAGCATTCTATACCGAAAAATTGCAGGGGCGACATGTTAATTTCATAGGTAAATTTACCCAAAAACATGTTTTCTTCATCACTTCCATAGGGTACACCCTACGAATTAAAGAAATACTTAGAACTACCTCCATAGGGGAAATTCGCTTAAAAGTTATTGCGTTTTAAAAGTTTTATTTTAAAACCAAAATTAATTTTTTAAAAAGGCGAAAATTTTTGTTTTAGGGGGAAAGCGCCGGGAAATGACTCTGGCTATAGTTGCTAGGGGTACGTAGGAACATCCCCTTGCAATATAAAGCAATTCTATTTTTTTCATTTAAGAAAAAAAAACATTGTTAACATCCATATTTTTTCCCGATTTTGGCCGATTCTGGGGATTTTGAGTTAGCACCAGTTTTGGACGTTCGAAAATGAACGCATTCCGCGTACTTCTTAAAAATAAAAAAGTTATTGCGTTTTAAAGTTTCATTTTAAAACCAAAATTAATTTTTTAAAAAGGCGAAAAATTTTGTTTTAGTGGGAAAACGCCGGGAAATGACACTGGCTATAGTTGCTAGCGGTACGTAGGAACATTCCCTTGCAATATAAAGCAATTCTATTTTTTTCAATTTTTTGCCAAAAAAACATGGATTAACATCCATGTTTTTTCTCGATTTTGGTCGATTTTGGGGGTTTTCAGTTAGGACCGGATTTCGACATATTAGGGTTGAAAACGTGCAGAAATGAAAGGATTTGACGAAATTCGCAAAGACGAATAAGTTAAAGCATTTTGAAAATTAAAAATTTTAGTAAAATTTACATTCTGCGAGTTTGAACACGTTTTTCTCCCAGACTTAACATTGGGCCCTGTTTATTTTTTTGGCTGATCCTACGCTCCGATAACAGGACTTTCAGAGTCTGAAAATTTTTAAAAATGCGTTAACAAATAAGCGAGCTACGATTTTTCAAAGTGGAAATATAAAAAAAAAATAATTACAAGTCGAACTTTTCGAACCCGTTTTTCTCGAAAATTTCAAATGACACTTCTATGTTTTTTTGGGCCTATGCGAAGCCAAAAAGATTGGCGAATCCGAATCTATACAGTTTTTAAAGATCCGTGAACATATATAGGCGCTACAATTTTTATAACGTAATATTTAGTGCTACAAAAGGTTTCAGGATTTTGAATCGGGGTCTGTTTTAATGATCAGATCGAAAATCAGTCCTATTACCTAACGGACTCAACATTGATCACAATAAACGAAAAAATGTTAATGCTTTTGTATTGGGTGGGCCGGTTCCAAGTCAGTTTGATCACACTAAACGGTTGATAACATTAACCGTGATCACATTAAGCGGCTTCTACTGTAATTAATTTACTTTTTTGGATTGCCAACTTCATGCTGTCGAATTTTCGTTAGCAGTGCGCGCGCAATTCCGTTGCCTTCTAAAATTTTACTCTCGAACGCAAAAAGAAGTATAATTTCAAAAATACAATTTTTTTGAATAAGTGGTTTACTTTATCGACCTACCTGCTTACGGCTTACGATCTAATACATACCCAAATACTGAATTCTTTTGGAGCTGTATCAAGAATGCCCGTTGGCGAGATAGCTTTAGAAATGTGTTCTAAACTAACGCCATCGATGAAGACCGGTCCCAGAAGTTTTATAACCACCGATCCTGTCGATCCTTTAA
This sequence comes from Sinopyrophorus schimmeli, assembly GCA_036325965.1. NCBI lineage: Eukaryota > Metazoa > Arthropoda > Insecta > Coleoptera > Elateridae > Sinopyrophorus > Sinopyrophorus schimmeli. The sequence goes on from JARFIZ010000194.1 coordinate 338,831, forward strand.
AAGCCCAACATTCACCAGGCAAATAAGTCGCCTAAAATCTTACGAATTAAAAGGAAGGGAACTAAAAGATAATAGTCACTTGAATAAGCGCTCGAGGACCATTCTTTTGGGGACATATCGATATTCCAAAGAGAGTTTTGGCCGAATTTGGTTCAAAAGGTATCGTCTGACCTGTGCTTATGATGCTTCCACCTATAATTAAACAATATATGAAGATCGAGTTATTTTTATTAGTGGTAAGAACCAGAAGCTTCCAAATGCAAAATCAGTTTTTCCTGTTCGATCAGCACTATATTCATCCAAGGCTTGTCTTATAATCTCGTATACTTCTCTGTTTACCTTATTATCAACTTGAAAAGCACCTCCAGATTGGGATGGGGCCATAGGTTCTGCTATAGAACGAAAGTGCGTCAAAATTTATTTTGACCGTCAGGATTTATCAATAAAAAATAATAAGTACAGGTAGATATCGATTTATTAAGTTTACCTTTTTAGATTTATTATTTGAACTTACGTGGTGGTTCTTCGGAACATTTGTATTGGCTTTTTTTAATTTCTTCCAAGTGATTTTGGATGATTTCCAATTTTTGATTCGTCGCTTGTTTGCCTTTAATTGCGCATTCGTCATACTAAAAATTTGTGTAATTTGATATTTTTGACGATTAAAAATCAATAGTTTGCGTACATTCATTTGCTCCATTTTGTCTTTGATATCGTGGAGATCTGTCTTCATGTCTTGGAAATTGTAAATAAGGAAGCCTGCGGTGATTCCCAAGATAACTAATAAACAAACACTGTAATAACTGCGTGTAGTAAAATTTTAATTTTACCAAAAAATACGGCCAACAAAAATAGTTTGTATTTGCTATTTGATTCTGCGCATGGTGTGTGGTCCATCGGGATTATTCTCGGTATTAATTGGTATTTGGTATAAGAAAAACCATTAGTCCTCGTAATTTGGGGCTCGATGAGACTTAAATGATTTGAGCTATTTTGTATGGCAACAGACTGGCGTTTGGCTAAAAGAACACTTAAGTTTCGCAGTATTTTATTATGAGCATTTCAAACCTGCAGATCGCGTGTAATACGAATGTTTTGGAAAGTCAAAACTTGCCGAAACATTAGCTAAAATGTGAAATGTCAAAAAAATATTTATGTAAGTAATATAGATTGCTATAGTAAAACCACTTTGGAAACAACACAATGACTCATCAAAAGCTGCGCCAACTTCGGTCGACGTGGCAGTGGCGGAGCATTGTATTCCGTAAACGGGAGTTTGACAAGAAAATGCACACCTCAGAAACACGCTACCAGAGAACAGTTTAAATGTCTACGCCGTTGGCCGAGCGGTTTAGAGGAAATATTTAACCTTGTACGCTATTTCGGTTTCTGCGCACTATAGTGTTTCGAAAATAGTTTTACTCTAAGCATTTATGTATTTCACTTACGCATTTGGAGGGAAGTGTCACTGTCATTTTCTTGGTGATCTTTATTTTGACAATTGTATTAGACAATGAGAGCTAATTTTACGGTAATGCTTACCATTTAATGATTCGTCCACAGTTAACGAGTTTGAACTTAAAGATGTCAAATTTCTGTTTAATCTCGACATGTTTCAATGTCTAACTTTATAAAGAAAATTTTTATGTCAGTAAACAATAGTTATTTTGAATTATATTGGACTAATACAATTATATAGTAAGCGAGTGAAATAACTTTGTACGACTGAATCTTCGGCTTCGGGATTCGGCTACCTTCGGCTTCGGCCAAATAGCAACCGTAGGTTTTGCCGAAGCCGCAGTTTTATATCAACCGCTGAAAATGGACGAACTTGTACGAATGCCCACGAGTTGTGTTTGAGGGTTGCTTGTATCGGTTAGCGGGAGGATTGATTCTTTTATTACTTTTATTACTGTATTGCATAATATCAAATAATTTCTATACGATATGCATTAATATTATTATGGTTTTTAGCCAGTATTATAGATTTTCCAACTAAAGTTATTCCTTTGGATTCGGCTAAGGCTGAAGGTTACAGCTAGGGTCGAACAATCCACTTCGGCTTCGGTCAAAATCCGACCTTCGGTCGGACGTTCGAAATAATAGGGTCCAACAAAAGTTCGTGCGTTTTTCTATTATTTTTTAGTTTACATAATTTTATCATTTTATTGCTACATAAAGAGCTGCGAAATGATATAATGTTTGCACATGAAGCTTTAAAAAATTCTGTTTACAGAAAGAATTAAAAACGCACGAACTTTTGTTTCACCCCAAAAAAAGTGTTTTTAGATTCGATTCAATTACAGAATTAATAATTTATTAATCATAATATTATAATGAGTAAAATTATCTGTGGTTACATTCAAATCCATTGTTACTAGAATAGGACAAACTCTAAAATTTTTCAGTAATGAAGGATTCAAATTATTTTTAACAGTTGTTCGGCCTTATATACAGGGTGCGTATGGTATTTGCGGACAGATGGACATTAAAATTAAATTAAATGTTCTGATATTGCCTTTCTTAAATTATCTTTTTGCTGTCCATTTACCACCTGACAATCAATTAAGTATAAAACAAAAATGCTATGTTGAACCAATGGTCACATATTTTAATGTTCTTATATATCGTACGCTCCCTGTATATATTAAGATTAAGACAATAGATAATTTATTTTTATGCGCCTTACATATGGGCCATTCTTTATGCAGGAAAAACATTCTGGTTTATTTATGGGTACAAAGTTATAAGTTTTTAATCGTGTAAATTCGCGGACGAAATCATTTTTGTTGGTTACATAACGTTATTAAACATTCATTAAAAAAGAGTTATTCGTGTCACTTTAAACATATTTACACATATTTATTATATTAGAGTATCAAATTAATCACAAAAGTGTCGGTTTACGATGTCTTAGTTGGTGCCCTTTGGAATACCGCAAGTGCCATTTTTTTATATATTTTTTAGTTTAAATTTGAAATGAAGTCTTGATCTGAGAAGTTCAGAGGTACAAAAGTCATAATACGTATAATAATCAGGGCATGCGGAAGGGTACTCAGCACCCTTGTAAAATTTAGTGACTCGCTTTTTCAAAAAATAATCCATAATTTATTCTCAATTTTGCAGGGTTTTGGCGCCCCTACTGTATCGGTGCCTTTCATGCCACGTTGCCGACTCTGCAAATACACTTTGTACAAATACATTTTGTAGATGCACATAAAATTCATATGCGTAGCTATAGTAAACAATTAAGTTGTAAAAAAACTGATTTCCATTGAGTAAGATCATGGATAGTTTGACCTTAATAAAATTCAAGATTATTGCAAATCGAATAAAAAAACATTATTTAAATGTAAACTATACAGCAAAATAACCGAAACGAATTGGTACATTTTTAATAGTTTATTTTCATATCTTAACTCTAACAACATAATTTAGTAAATTTAACTATAGATTTTCTAAATAATTGTAATTACAGTTGAATTGTTGATTTTTTTGAATACTCATCCAATTCTACCTCAGATGGCACGAAACTAATTATAAATATTAAGCAAATCACAGCAACGCATAAAAACAAACAAAACGGAACATACAAATCAAACGTGAACAACAACACTTGGAAGATCTTAGTAATTATTAAGGCCAAAGCTGAATGCTGCACAACTTGAAACTTAGATACAACATCTCTAGCATTTAAGGGAAAATACTCCTTGGTCAACATGAATGGTACCACAGCTAATCCCGTGCTGTGGAAAAAAATAAAGATTGACATACTCACAAACGATGTTAAGCTCCAATAACGATCATTAATATTATAATAAAATACGAATATATTTAATAGTAAACTAAAAATGGTTCCCACGGTTGAATACAATAGGCAACATTTTCTATTGAACTGCTTCGAATAGAAGACTCCAATTAAATTTGAAAGAAAAAAAAGAACGGAATAGGCCATAGCGCAATATTGGGAATGAGAGCTATCACTTGCGTCAAAAATAATTTGTGTGTAAACGATTGTAGATGGAGCCCCTGTAAACTGCTGGAAAAAAGTCAACATACCCAAAAGCGCAAATTGTTTCCTCAGGAATGGGTCTCGTAGCACTTGAGTAAAACTCAGATTTTTTGTTTTAAAATTGACATCGATTTTCATGATTTCTAACTCGTTTTCGACGTCCACTTCTGGTTTTAAGTAGTTCAACATGAGTTTAGCATGCTTTTCTTTGCCAAACTTCAGATATTCCTTTGGCGAATGCGGTAGTAGGAATGTTACAACTAAAATAATGCCTGTTAGGCATGTCGAGAACAAAGAAAAATTGGCGAAGCTCAAAAAGCATCCAACAACATTAGCAAGAATTACGCCGAAATAAACGAAGAAAGTTGGAAGTTGCAGAAAAATTGGCGTTAGGTTCGATTGGCAAATGTCCTTGATGTAGGCTTTAAGTGACCCGATGGAATATCCAAAGCCTATGCCTATTAAAAGTCTGCTTCCCAAGAGAAAATATATATTTGTCGCGTGCCACATCACCAACCATCCCAGCAACATCAAGAACAAGCCGATTGTTATACCAAATTTGGTACCCAGCAGGTACCAAGTAGAGAAAGGTGTCCCTAAAATATTTCCGATCATTAAGAAACCGGCAATCATTGCACTCTGGTCGTAAGATATCCGAATGGGGGCTCCAGATTTTAACAGATTCGGATAAGTTGGCGAAGGCCATCCCAGCATCAATCCAAAAGGTATACACATCAGTAAACCTGAAAAAAAAACTCGTTAAAAACAGTATAAAAAACTTTGTTCGTTCACGTAATTCAAATTAATACGATTGGGTAATGTATTTTGCTTCTTTCTTAATGCTTTTATTACCCAATCGACTTTGTGTCTTCTTTAGGTTTATTTTCTGCGGTTCTTACCGATTGTTGTTGGTAAAACCTGCCATATTTTACTTTTAAATTTTTTCAACGAAGACATGCTTTGGGTCGAGTCAAATACGTAAGTATGAATGCCCCCTGCATCGGTACTGAGATTTTTAGCCAGGCACGTTGTTGTAGACATTACTAATATTTGTTCACTTTAATTAATATATGCAGAGCCTCCGATTCAATATTTGGGAATTTGCGTTTATTGCTCCTTAATTGTTCCTAATAAAGCGAAGACGATATGAACTTTGTATTATTCCAATACGGTTTTTTCGTTTAATTACTTAAGAACTACATTGAAAAGAATTGAACTTCAAAAAATGGAACAACATTCGGAACACTTTTTAATGAATGTGCTTGCATGTAAAACACTTGTGTAACAAATAAATTTCTTATTAATTGGTTGTGATATAATCGAAGTCTCTTGGAAGAGGAACGCTGTCCAAACGTTAATTTAACAAATAATTGTTAGATCTGGACGATTTGCAGTGTCCTTCAATTAATTTTTACAACATGAATTTGCGTGATTCTGACTTTTGCAACAATTTTGCACATATACACACGTGAAAATTATTATGTATGTAGGTCTCGGAAAAAATTAACACTTTGCAGGGATGTTATCGCTACAATAACGATAAATTTGTATTGTTTGTTTATTCTTAACAATAATTAGATTACTAATTGCATACTCGTGTTACTTTTGCTCGATAAATTTTATTGGTTCGTGTGGCTTGAACGTTTTAATTGTATTACAAATATAAAAATAGTTGTGTTTTAATTCTTCGACGTACAAATGAGACTTTAATTGTTACATTTCAATTGCTATTAAGAAATACATTACATTACTATAAAAAATTTAAATGGTGGCAGCTCCCACCATCTATGTGCCAACATATACACCATATGACAGCGCATAGGCATTTTGTTTCAAGTTATGTATTACCAATTGCATAAGTGGAAGGAGGTTTAAAAGTTGAATTTTTTAATTTAAAAAAAAATTATTATTCTTTCGAATCTTGTATTTTACATAGATTTTTATATAGTTAATTCTTATTTAATTTTGACAAACGCCATAGTATTTTATTTCAATTGAGAAAAACCTGGTATAAGCATATCAAAATCAGATTCAAAATAAATTAAAGTATTGATATAATTGTTTTATTTAGTTGATAAATTTTTATTATACATTTTCAAAGTAAGAAAAGCTGGAAAAACGTACAGAGCTCTGTACTATCACACAATTACAATACATAACGAATTATATAGACCTATGTTATATCTATTTTTATATTAAATTTCAGGCAATACATTATTAATTAATTACAATCAGGTTCAACATGTGTGTGTGTATGTTAAATCTTAGATTTTTCTTTTATAATTTGTTTTCTTTAATGATTAAAGTGCACTAATATTAATTTCTAATTTTCTCCCGATAGCTACTGAATAAAACTCAAAAATTATTTAAATGCATAATTTACATTTCGTACCTATAAGAAACAGTAATTCTAAATTATACAAAAGAAACTAACAATAAAAAAAGAAATTAACGTATCTTATAGTAGTTACCAGCAACATAAATTAAATTAAAGAAGTCTTTCTTCAGTAACTAACACGCAATTTTAATCTGAAAAAATTCCAGAATAATACAGATTGTACTTTAGTCAATATAAAAAAGTGACAACTTAGAAATGTGATTGTCGTTTGCTTTAGAAAAAAATGTAATTTATTTTTTGATTACATAAATTAACTAAAATTGCTGCACAGATTAAAATTATAAAATTAAGTACGAGGATATATTTTAATACTAAATACTATAAACTATTCCAAATCACAATTTTAATGCCCCTAAAGCATTGCAAAGATATATTGTTGCAAAATCCACATTACAACAAATAACTTTTAATTCAGTCCTCTGTGGAGATTTTTCTCGTTTTGTTTGTTTGTTTGTTCGCTTGCTTAATGATATACAATATATAATATATATATGTGTAAATCTATTCATATAAATATCACGAGTTTCTAAAAATATTGTTAACATACTTACTAGAGAGATTTCAATCACATACAAAGAACAAATGCATATAAATCTATATCTAACAAGGAAGGTGATGGCAATGCGATGTACAGTCAAATCAGTCTTCGTTTTACTTGTTTTTCATCATCTTCTACTATTAATATGTTATTCGATATATGAACGATATAATTTGTTTTTGCTTAAAACATATGCAGGACTTAGGACAACAGTACCACTTCTTGTAAGGTTTCTAAAATTATAGACTATGTAATTTAAAAGAAAAATAATTTTTTATAAATTTATACTTAAGAAATTGTGGTAAAAACGAATTCCATCCACTGGCTGCCTGTTTAAGCGTAAGGTACAATTCGAAAGTGGAAGCAGTCGTTGGATCACACTTTATAATGCTCAGTCTCGTACATTCCTCATGTCCTTCGAAATCAAGGTACAATGTGCAGCCCCTTAATCCACAAGGTTCAGATTCTGCCATTGCTAATATATCTCTTGATATTCTTTGTAACAAACCACAAGGCAAAAGAACTTCCCCACAATCTAAATGCGTATGTTTCGCTTCTCTCAATTCAGTTTCTAATCTTCTTGATAACGCCTTTATCATTAATTCACAGCTATCTTCGGTATAACAATTGGATTCATAAACTAGAGCTGAAATTGAATAAATCATTTCAGGATTGATTTAAATCAATTAATAAAACTTACATTGAGGTTGAGGTATCGGTACATCGCTTAAAACTGATTCAATTATCTCTGAAGACATCTTATTATTAGTTCCATGTCCCAATTCTCCAGGTCTTGGAAAAATACCGGTAATCTTACTAAAAACAGCTTGAAGTTTCGAATCGGGCTGAGCCTTTTCCTTTTTGAAATAATTCCCGAACATTGTTTTTTAAATTATCATTAATAAGTTTTTTGTTGTTTTCAAATTATCGATAACGAATTGGTTGCATGTTTTAAAATAGTTTCCGTTTCTTTTATTACATTTTTACCTTTAATTCAACAAAAGCAGCTTCTTCCTAAAACATCCACAGAACTAATACGTGCACAACAAAGAAACATAGGAAGAGAACAGCTGATCTTCTTCTAAACCTTCCTAGTGGTTGTTCGGAGACCAATGAGCATGTGTTTTGCTTTGGGGGTCCCTCGGCCTGGCAACAGCCGTCAAAATCAGCTGTAACGATCCAATGCGATTAAGAAACACCCTATACTCGTCTTCTCTTTCGCTCTTTCAACGTTTATCATTTATATTGAATTTTAGGAAAAATAGGGTGTTATTTGGGTTTATTGATTTTATATTAATGTAGATGTGTCAATTGTCGATGTAGATTTACGTTGATTTGTAACACATTTACTCCGTTTGCGTTTAGAAAATATAAATGGTAAGTTGACAAAGAACCGCTTGGAAATTATGGATTTTGGACGTATTTCCTCTCCAACTTCGTTTACTTTGCGTGTTTCCTCTCTTGGTTATTCGTTTATTAAATTTTATGGAATTATTAAATTTGTGATTGTTAATTAACACTAATTATGGCATTAAAAAAATTACAAAAATCTCAAGTGTGGTACTGGGATATTATTGTTTAGCATTTAAATAACGCGCCTCAGACTTCGCGAAGAAACGCAAGCAAACGGAAACGAACGAGTTTTAAAATTCAAACTGAATTGTTTTTTGAACTACCGGTAATGCAAGAGTTTTACTGGTTGATAAAATAAATATAAATGATATAACCAATTTATTTAAATAATTTTCAATAGTACAAATAAATAAAGTATAACAAAGGCTCCAAGTCAACGAAAAGTCTTCTTACCATCCATAATTCAAACCGTAGTTTCCTGTGTAAGCGAAATGAGAAACAGCAGGGGCTGCAGAGTATGCAACTGCAGCGGGGGCTGCATGAATAGCGGGTGCAGCATAGGCAAGGGCAGGTCCTGCAGCAATTCTTAATCCTGGGTTAGAGACACGAACGTCGGACTTTTGTACGCTCGAAAATGGGGTGTCGATGGTTTTTGAATAGGTGGAAACTTGTCCTAAATTTCCGTAGCTGCGGAGGATGTTTTGGGATTGAGTGGTGATGGCGGGGGCTGCTGCTGCGGCGATGGGACCTCCGTAGGACACAATGGGGGATGAATAAGAGACGTGGGAAACTGCTGGTGCTGCTGAATAAGCTACTCCAATGGCTGGGCCTGGTGCATAGGTTGCGGGAGCTCCCAAGTAACCAGCATTAGCTGCTGCCAAAAGGGCGCAAAGTACGACAAACTAAAACAGAATTAGAAAAATGCAAATTTCATACTCGACATCGCCGAAGCTTCGTAAAAGAGACTTACTTTGTATGCCATTGTTGGAAGAATGCAGAATGAAATCTGATTTAAATTTGTGATTTCTTCGTTTTTATATTTAAAATTAAAAGCCCGGGGCTTATGTTACACTTTCGATGGCATTATATTAAGGGCAAGACCACCGCCCCATGTACCAGATGTAACTCGCATTAAAAAAATGTCTTGTATTACGTCATTGTATTGCTGCTTTTAATTGACCCGGCCATACAATTTTTGTATTATTCGACTTAAATGTCAATTCCAATAATTCGTTAACTCGTTTTGAACAATAAAGATTTAGTTCAAGGGCTTCAGGGTTTGGTTGTAAAAGATGGAAAATTAATTATCGTCTTATTAAACCAATCTTACGAATTTTTTTTCTACAGGAACGCGGCGTATTATATTTTAAGCAAAGTTAAATATTAAATTTGTTCGTAAACTTAAATGGAAAAGAAGAAAAATGTAAATTACGCTTCTCGCTCATACATAACGTAAGGCTAGAGTTAATTTATAAGCGTTTTATTCGTAGTAATCGAACGGTAGTCCGCTGTTTCTCAGTAAAAGGGTATCGGGTAGAACCTCTAACTCGCCCCTTTCGTGGACACTTATGAATAAGTATTAGATAGGAGCCGAAATTATATCGATCGTTTCCAACAATATCTAAAGATACTAAAAAACAAGTGTTTACAAAACAACTAAAAAAAATTCAAGAGTTATCGAAAACTCTCTATCACAACCGATAGAGAAGAAGTTCAAAGTTACCGTGGAAACGACTATGGCTACCATTTTGCATTTTTTAAATGACTACTATTATTTAGAACAATAAACACTTTAAAAAATAATTCAAATATTTCTTTTATTAAACTCAAACATGAAAGTTAGAAAGTTGTTTTTTAAAAATTACGCATTATTTTACACACAAAAATTAAATATAATCGAAAATATGCTTTTTTTGGTAATATTTTAACACATCTAATAATTATTATTAATCAATTCCAAAGAAGAGTTAATTGAAAACCTCTATTTCAGTCATAAAAAAGCTGTTGATATAATTATTAACGTGGTATAATTTACTCAATAATAACCGACGCTTTATTTATTAATAAATATTTAATAATAGATCAAAACGAGGGAATCCGTTGCAATAAGTGATATTAATCTACTTTGGAGCAAAGTACAGTCAAACTTCCATATAACGAACTTCTATATAACGAATTTTTGTGGTGCACGTCGGTTTAAAAAAAATACATCTAAACTTGTTTCTAAAAAACGAAGTAAAATCTCCATATGGCGCCAAACTCAAATATAATTTTTTAAGTAAATGTATCTAGAATGGTTAAAACTTGCTTTCTTTTTACGTGGCAGATTAAAATGTAAATTGCTCATCTTTTGAGATGCGGCATATCAAGTCGGCACATTTAAAAAAAAAACATTCAAAACATCATTCAATTTTGTCTAAATGTTAAATGAAAAATGATTTAAACTGACATGAAGAGATCTTAAGGTTTATCGTTCCATTCTCGTTTACCTTTGAAGCATTTTATACTCTTTATTTACAAGAGGGTTTTAGCCTTCTAATTCTATGAAAAAATAAAATTCAATTAAGTCTTATGTTAGTATGTGAAAATAAATTTATTACTACAGCAGTTGCAAATACTTTAGAAGTAGCCCCCGTAGCAGATACACCGAAATATTAGATCTTATTTCAATATACGCTGCAAGTTGGTATGAAATTGAAATTTTTAATTTGCTATTTAAACATTAACAATTTATATTATTATTATTGTTATATAGTTTCTAATTTAAATTTGAGGTTTAATTCATCTGTGGATAGTTTATAAAGTTTTATAAAAGCAAGTTTAAGGGCTTCAGATTTGGTTGCAAAACATAGGAAATGAATTATCGTATTGTTAAAACATTTTTAAAGAACATTATTCTACAGAAAGGTGGCATATTATATCTTCAGTAAAATTAAATATTCAATTTGTTCATAAACATAAATGGAAAAGCAAAAAAATGTAAATAATTCTTCTCGCTCATACATAAAGCAAGACTGGAGGTATTTTAAAAGCGTTTTGTTACGTGATATACTAACGGTAGTCCGCTGTTTCCCGGTGAAAGGGTATTGGGTAGAACCTCTAACTCGCCTGATTGTAGCTTATGTATAAGCAGTCATAAAGCGCCAGTAGCGCGCGTGTTAAAGATGCAAAGAAGCATTGATCAATATTGAAAAATAATTCATAAAGGTGAAGTTGTAGACTCTCTGCCGATAGAGGGAACTTCAAAGTTACCGTGGAAGCGACTATGGCTATCGTTTTGCATTTTTTTAAATTGTTTAAAATAATAAACATTTTAGCCACATAAAAATCAAATGAAATCAAAAGTATCCTTTATTTTATTCAGAAGACTTTCAAGTCTTATTACATGGAAAGGATGTTTTTTTTTTGGTAATATTTTAAGTTACCCAATAATTACTTTTAATCAATAATTATCTAAGTTTTTGAACACCAGATAAACTAACAAATGGCAGTCCTTTATAAACATCAGATCCATATTTTTCTAGTTTAAATTCTTTCTTAGCTGCTATCCATCCACATACATGAGCCTCAGAATTGGGCAATGGCTTTGTAGTTCTCATTTCATGATAAGTTTTTATAACAACAGGTAAAGTAGTAGAATTTCTAGTAGCTTCATCTAATTGATTGCGCAGTTGCCTGAAATAAAATTGAGTTTTAGTTGTCTGCTACAGAGTATTTGAATTGTTTCCAATTTTGTTGTACGCACTTGTATTCACCCAAAATCCATCCCCATTTAATCTGCCATTTTTCAGAAGCTACATCTTCAGATCGAACGTTAGCTTTCCACAATTGATCTTCTATATTTGGAGATATTTTCCAAACTTTAGGCTCCGGTGGTTTTCCAAATGCCATTTTTAATTTAAAAATTAATTGAAAAATATTTTGACAAAAATCTATTTTTGTTTATTTGAATAATTGTTTTAACATTTGTTTCCCTATTTTTGAGCAGTTGGCCACAAAACATATCCAAAGCGTAAGATAATATATAAATCATATCCAGCACAAATGGGCAATTCTGAGCCATTAAAAAGTTAATTTAATTTTAAGATGTATTGCTGATACAAAAACCTTCAATAGTAACCAAGTACCTAAAAGTATTACTTGAGGTAGACCTTTAAAATAATATAAATACAAACAGGTCAGACTTACTAATGTAGGCCCTCCGTTAAAAAGTATGTACTATGTATTTAACTACTATTAATATTATTAAAATGATAATATTTTAATTAGTTTTTGAAAGGAGATAAACATTTGTTGTTAACTTCTTTATAACCAAACTTTTAGTTACATCAGGAATACCAAAATTAAATTATACTTCAACGAAACATTAATTTTGGATTTAACCTCAAATTTTAATGGCTTTTCTCTCGTTAATGGATTAGAGAATAGTGGTGAATACAGACCGTTTCTTTAAGAACTTATCTAGTAATTTAATAAAATGGCAGATCCTGAATTAGAAGAACTAAGGAAACAACGATTAGCTCAACTGCAATCTCAATACAAGGTGAAAATTTTCATTAATTATAATTTATTGTAATTTAATTTCCTTGTAAGGGCGAAGATGGTCAAAATCAACAACAAAGGCAAGAAGAACAAGCTAAAGCGCAAGAAGAAGTTAAAAATTCAATTTTATCTCAAATTTTGGATCAATCAGCCAGAGCTAGATGTAAGTATTGTATACGACTGTAAAAATAGATAATTTTTTTATTTCTGATAATCATTTTTAATTTTATCAATTCACTTTAATTTTAATTATTTGAAAACTAATTATGTACTATTTAGAATTGAATTTGATTACATTATTTATTCTTAGTGAATACATTGATGTTAGGAAAACCAGAAAAAGGAAAAATGGTAGAATCAATGCTAATACGTATGGCTCAAATGGGACAAATTGGACAGAAAATCGGAGAAACAGAATTGATTGGATTGTTAAAAAACGTTAATTCAAAAATGCCACAATCAAAATCTTCTGTTAAATTTGATAGAAGGAGAGCTGCACTCGATTCCGATGATGACGACTTTTAGATTTTAAAACTGTTAATCATGATATTTGTGTTATTTATCTAACAATATAATTACACTACTAATGTGGTATAATATTCTAAATATATTTACTAAGAATGATGGTTTATATTAATGAAATACATACCTGATATTTATTTCTACTGACTAGATGATTTATTTTATTTTTATGTAAATACTTATTCTTTCTTTTCGTGTTGCAGTAGTGGTTCTAAAAAAAAAGTTACCATCAATAAGCATTGGGATAAATCAGAAATATTCTAAATACCACTCTCTTCGTCCTCAGCATCAAGAATATCTTGACAACACATCGAATATAAAATAAGCGACAAAAAGCCAAGTGGAAGACCAAATAAGACAGTAGTAAGAACAGGATTCCCTCGCCACATATCCGCCAGGGATGTTCTTGCTTCAAAATATGTCCGATACATTCGCACAGGGATACTATTTCCCCCATAAGCCTAAACAGTATTTACATAAAAAAAAGTAACATATTTTTTTAAAGACATTTAAAAAAAACTTACCGGAACGCTTTGATTGTAAATTTGTTCTAAAAATAGATCGATTGCTTCTATTGTGAGTTGTCCTGGTTCATCTTCAGGTATATGATGATGGTTTGTTGTAGAATTCAGTACAAGTAAATAAGGCAGTGGTAAAACTGTCATAGCAATGCTATTAGCAAGATCGGGACTTCCAATCCATCCAAATTGAAAATTTTTATGGTATTTGTCACGTTTCTTCCTAATAATGGATTCAATCATGTCACGAAATTCCAGCATTTCTGTAGAAATTTGTTGTAATTTATTCTCTTCGACTACCGCTAAGACTAAATATTTCTTGGTCTGCAATATTTCATTGATATTCCCTCTTGTTACTTTTGGAAAAGTTTCAAAGCGTTCTTCATTAAGCCATTCAAATAATGTCTTATTTAAATATTCAACGTCCACCGTTGTCTCTACTATAAATTTGAATTGTAGTGTTTTTCATTAAATAAAGTAATAATTAATACCTTCGTAAAAGTAGTGCAAACTTTCTTTATAGACAAATATAGCTGGCAGTTCATCAATATCTACATATTGACTGGCGATTTCGCTACTTGCTGCATAAAAAAATCCATGAGCTTGTAATTTACTAGCACCTGCATAATAAGTATCCCATAAAACTCCTTCTTTTACACCCACATACATAAAAAATATATTGTGATTGCTTTTAATAGTATTCAAACTTTCTGGACGTGTTATTTCTTGAACAGGAGGACTAGACATTCGCAAAGCAAAATTTACTATATCATCTTTAGTTCTGTCACCATTAAATGTATATTCCCGACCTTCCTTGATGCTACAACATATTAATTTTGAAAATTCACATAAATAATGTAATTGTTTAGCATACAATTTAATTGTTGGGAAACCACCAACACCAAATTCTTTAGCAACTCCAGTAAACCGAGTACAATCAATGCGCCCTACCCTAATGTTAGTTTTATATAAAGTCTGAGCTACATGGCCCCAGACAGGTTCCAATCTCTTGCAGTGACCACACCAAGGTGCATAAAACATAACAAGCCAATGACCTCCTTCTTTTCGAACTTCTGCAAACTTGTCACTCAATTCCAAGACCCTAGAGGCACTACAGGATATTATAACTACAATTTAAATAGGTTATGTTCATAAACTACTGTATTATTTCAATTAAAATACATACCTACGTACGTAAAAAGTATAGATATTATAAATTTGTACATTTTTGTTAGGTGTTTATATAAAAAGCCACATCAAATTTTAAAAAGGATTAATGTTTGTTGAACCATTCTAATTATTGATTGGCTTCTCCCCATTTTACATCTCTGGCTTTACAATTGACCTGCACACAAAATAATTTGATTATAGTATTTTAATAATTTAAAATTAGATGCATCTAAATATAATCAATATTTTATAAACTTATACAATGAAAATTATGAAAAGATAAAGCAAGGTAAATTTAGTTTTGCATAACTAATGAATATCATGTTTAGAAGCAAGAAAACTAATATAGGTACTTATTATTAGCTATTGAAATTTTTTATTCAATTAAAGCAATTAAAAATTTTAAAAACTCCTTTAAGTTAAAATTAATTTTTTTTTTTAATTTTACTAAATTGTTGTGAAATGAATTCGAATAGTAAAATAGATAATTAAAATATAATAAGGAAACAACATTGAAATAGTTTAAATTGAAATCTAAAGTACACTAACAAAATTATTTAATAAATGAAATTCTTCTAAACTATATTACCATTTTCTTATGTTAAGTAAATATTAGACTAAATTATAAATAAATACCAATTACAACTATCACTTGTACTGCATATTTATTAGGAATTAATAACAAATTAAATCACATCTAAACACTTTATAAGGTTATACCCGTTTGACAACTTGTGAATTAATGAGAAAGTGATACCAATAGTTTGGTAATAAAACGAATTATTCAAACATTTGTTGTTTAAGAAGCTACTGTCATTTTAACGTCAAGTCCTGAGGGAGGATTTGTCTTTGTTATTTTTATTATTAATCCAGAATGGGGGACGGAAACGATAGTGAAAAACAGCCTTTACTAAAAAGCGATACAACTACTTACGGTGGTGATACTACAGGTAATTAAGCACTCTACAAACTGATTATTTTTTCTTTATTTATCTTTCTTTATAATATAAAAGATGACTCATGTTTGAGCTTTTTTACATGATAAGTTCAATGTTACAATATAGGGCAACAAACAACAGTTTCCCCAATCGGTCCCGATGAATTACCACCGCCCTTTTATCAAAATACCACAGGAGCTGGAGTGCCTATGGTTACCTGCAGAGTTTGTCAGGCAATGATTGATATCTCTGGAAAGCGCGATCAACACGTTGTAAAATGTTGTCAGTGCAATGAAGCTACAGTAAGCATTAATTTGTAATTTAATATTGATATCTTCTATGCAAACTTGTTTATAGCCAATTAGAAATGCTCCTCCAGGGAAGAAGTATGTACGGTGCCCTTGCAATTGTTTATTAATATGCAAAAGTTCATCACAACGTATTGCATGTCCAAGACCAAATTGTAAAAGAATTATTAATCTAGCTCCTAGTCCTGTAACGCCACCTGTACCTTCGATGCCTGGAATGTGTCGAGTAACCTGTGGGCATTGCCACGATACATTTTTGGTAAGTCAACTATAAACGATTGATAAGAGCAAGTTAAATATTTCTTTTATAGTTTAATACGCTAAATAATGCTCTGGCACGTTGCCCTCATTGCCGTAAAGTATCATCAGTAGGACCAGATTTTGCTCGAGGCAGAGGTATAATATTTTTGGTATTAGGAATTGTATTTTTAAGTATTGGCATTGGCGTAACTGTAGGAACTTACTGGTTTGCTTCAACGCATAGTACCATTTTTGTTGCTTACGTTGGAGCATTTATTATTGCAATATTTTTACTTGCTCGCAGCATATATTACTGTTTTATGAAAGTCAGTATAATTGATGGACCCATGTAATAGTTTTTGGCTAAGGAGGATATCACTTTAAACTATTTATGTTGCTTGTGTTAGTCTCTAGAATTCATAAGTATAAAAACTTTAACGTGACCAAACGTCTCCTTTGAACGGGCCTGTCTCCGTTCTTAGGTCAGCTGTCCCGTTGCTCCTAAGTAAAGTTTTGGCAAGCCAAAATATCCCGTTTGAAAAGGAATCGGCGTCAAAAGTTCCATCTTAAAGGAACTGTTAATTAGAATAACAATTATTAACAAATCCTTTGAAATATTTCATTTTTGTTTAAAGTGAAAACCAAATCGCGAAACTTTTACCTAAAATTTGCCAAGTATTCCGTTTCGAGAAGAAAAAAGGTCACGTTAATAATAATACAACATATTATGTACCAAAACTTTGGGCCATAGTAGAACAATAGCGTTTTTTATTATATTAGGCTTTATTTTTGTACTTCAGTGATTCTCAACCTGTCAGTTGAGAACCCTAAACATATGTAAGCAAAGTTTAAAATAATTAAATAATCTGAAATATCCACAAAATATTTTCTTAAGATATTATCGTTTAGATTAGTTTTCATTTAATTGAATGTTTTTATGTATTTTATTTCTTATAAATTGGATTAAAGTGGATTATTGCAACGAAAAATGAGTCCGTTTTGCTTAAAAACGCTATTAAAAAGTACAACTGATTGTGAGATTTTTTTTTGAATTGTCACCTGAAAAACGTGTGAATAGGTGATGAAACAAAAAAGACATTAAAAGGGGGCCCTTCATGTAGAAGACGGGTTGAGAAATACTGTTGTATATTCAGTGGATATAATATCTAATAAATAATTGTTAAGTTAAAGGCACTTATAAATAATCAAAACATTTTTCTACAAATATGAAATTTATCAAAAAGTTTAACATTCCTCCTATGTAATTTATTGCCATTATTGTGTATACATTAAACGACTACGTAATTGTAAATAATTTTAATCAGTTGTAATGTAGCGAGTTTATTTGAAGACTTATATAAAAATTCTGTAACAGACTGTATAGAAGGTTGAGTGATAAATATATTAATTATTAAATTATTTATGTTTTTTGTCGTACGTATCTGCGTTTTTATAGCCCTCAACGTATCCCCGATTATCTGCAATATCTTCCCTACCGGCTTTGCCTTTCCCTTTGCCACTTTCATCAAATCTTTCTTTGTGGGTCCCCGTATATTGCGTTGTATCTGTTAGGCGATCAACACCACCAACTTTTACAGCTTGCTTTAATTTAAAAATAATTATTTAAATAGAGCAAACAATGATTAAAATTACCGTAGTATTAGTTGTACCCGGAGTGCCACAATTGACCAATTTTTCTTTCAGTTCTTTCCCGTCCGCATTTTTATATGCGGCTAAATCTTCAACATACTTAACAAACTGTTGATAAGTGATCGTTTTCGATCTAAAAAATAAAGCTAATTACAAGTTATGGATCTTTGTTTTTTCTTTGAAAATATTTACTTTATTTTATTGAAACAAATCGCTGTATCGGTTGTGGTAATTTTTTTCCCATCAATTACTTGCGCCTGTTTCATCCATTTATCAGCGTTCGAAAGCGTTATCGCTTTTCCATCCGATTTACTATCGCCAAACTTTGCAAATTTTCCGAATTGTTGCTCCAAAGTAACGCCACCAGAAGCCATACTAAATAATTTCTAGAATTTTGTTGTAAATTTTGAAAATTGTATCTATTTTTAATTTTGAAAGTGACGTTTTAAGAAAACAGGGGGTGCATTGCTCCAAAATAAAATGGCACTACAAAATTTAAAATAAACAAAACTTTTGTCTGAACAAAACAATTTAAAATTTCCGTTTATCGATAATTTAAAGGTAAAGTACGGCAGAGCTTAGTTGAAGTTCAATTTTAGAAAAAATTTAATTAGCATTTATCAGAGAGATTATTTGTAGTTCTGCGCGTTAGCGTTCGTTTCAAAATTCAGTGCTAATTCTAGCAGCGCCTAGTAAACTACATTTTATCGCTTGCAATTTGTACGAAAATCTAACAAATAACCGTGTTAAGTGTTCAAAAACTAATTTACAATCAAAACTATCAAAAGAGAATAAACTACACGCAAAAAGGTTAGACAATTTTTGCATGCCAATCATAAACTCTATCCTAAATCATTAATATTTCATATTTCGTTTAATAATGGAAAGCACTTTTTCCAAAGGCACGCAATCTTTTGGAAAATGTAATTTTTTTGATTACTTTATAAATTAAAGCTTGAAATTATCTTTTTCTAATTAAAAAAACTTTTTGATCAAAAAACTTTTAAAAGCTGAATTAGATATTTTTGAAAATGTATTTGTACCAATCAACGATCAAGTATTTAAAGAGCATTAAAAATAAAATGATATAGAAATATAAACAAAGGCAGTTTGTTTAAGATCCCAAATTGATTTTTTCTTCTGCGCATGTAACTAGCCCTTATTTCAAGGGTGACTCACGTTATGCTGCCCTAAAATAGGGAATGCGTTCATTTAATTTATTTTTACCCGCCTTCAACAGGTGTTTTTTGTGTTACAAACGCTTTAGCTCATACCTTTGCAATAAATTAACGCTTTACTATAAATAGGAATGATTCTCACTGACATAATAAGTATTCTATCTAGTTGCGATTAATCCCCATAAAAATTTTGACGATTTTTCAAAAGCCCGATAAACACTTCGATCAGATTCAAAAGTGGAAAATTCGTATAATCTTTACAATTGGCCTAAATTAGAATTTCGTCATATTTAAATTTACTGCCTTCACCTTGAATTTATTATGCACGCAATTTTTACCAAAAAATCGTAAAAATGAAAATTTGAGAAGTAGGTGTTTTTATTTATTTTAATTTAACAGCTAGAAAATAACTTTCTAATCGAATAATAGAATGGTATGTCCACATTAATTTATTAAAAATTTAAAAAAATAAGCGACGCAAATACATTTTGGTACAATTTTTTTTGTTGGACGGTAGTGGGTGCTGCATTTTGACTCTTATTAAATAATTTACACAGATAAAAAGTTATGAGTCATTATTTTTAATCTGCGTTATCATTTTTATATTTATTCACGCTTTAAGTTTAAACTTGATATCGTTTTCAAGTTGGTTACAAATTTTAGTTGACCGTTTAGATTAAAAAGTAGTAATTAAACAAATTTTAAACTTACCACCGCCAAATCTGGGCTTCTGATTGGCAAATAGAACGTACTCATTTGTTAAAGACGCGTTAAATGTGAAAGTCTGAATTGGAAATAAGCTATAAATATTTCTATTAGCTTAAATTTTGAAATTTAAGCTTTGTTTACTTTTGGATTACCATAAATAATTAATTGAATGTGAAGTTCAGGGACTGTCTTGTCTAATATTATTAATAAACCACCGAAAACCTTGAGTTAATTATTATAACATTTAAAAAAGAGATGACGTAAATGCTGTTATCTTCACATAATACAAAAATAAAAGTATAGAAAATGTACAGGAAAGTAAATTACGTATTCAACGACTTGTTTTAATTTCAAAAATGATCTCATCGAAGTAAAATAGCACAGAACATACCAACTATTTATTTAAAATTCAAAATGCATCGTGAGAATTTAAACAATAAACATTGAATCGATTTTTTAAAAGATAACACAATAGGATATTAAAACTATGCCTTGAAATTCAAAACAATCTAAAGAGGAAGTTGTCTAAAAATAAAACCGGTAAAATAAATCTGTCTTGCTGTTCCAAAAATATATTTTAAAGCAGGGCTGTCCAACTGGCGGAATTGGAGTCTAAGAAATTGAAAAAAAAATGTTTTGTCGTCTACCTTTTATAAACATTTTTATATATGCTAATTTTTTAGATATTTAACAAAATTTCGTAAAATCGTAATTTATAGACTTTGTGCATTAAAAAGATCTGTACTCTTTCCATTTTGTGTCGTCATTCGGGTTAAGTGTGCGCACTTAAACATTTGAACAGGTGTCAGGACTAAAAGAAAAGGGTTGGAGAAAATTAAACTAAGTGTGTGATAAGATTATTTATTTAACTAATGATTAAATTAACAAACTTAATAGAAAAAAAGATATATTAAGAAAATCCAAAGTGCGCACACTTGACTCGTGGGTAACTGTGCGCATTTTTCTTACTATAATTATAAATATCCTGACATTTAAAATTTTAATAACAATTATAAATCATATTACTGGATAATTGTTCTTAGGAAAAAATTGAAATAATTACACATAAAGCTATGAATGTAAGACTAGCTCTATAGGTAACTAAAGATTGACTTATTAATAAAATCTCGTAGAACTCGTCGCATAAAAATTAATTTGAAGCAAAATTAACTGATTGGAATTTTATGAAGAATCGTTCTGGCAGTGATCACACATAAAAATACTTCATACCAAGTTCCATCACTCTATACATCTTATACACTGGATGCATTCTTTAAGAGGCGCTTCTATATATTTTACTTTACAGAGGGGTAAAAATAGTCTTTTAGATTTAAGTTAAAGGGCTTTGGATTTTTTTTAGAAATAAATTTCTTTCTCTTTAGCGCTAATTTGTTCAACGTGCTATCAATTATTTGACTCAGGACATTTGTTGTTCATTCCAGGGGTACGTTCAGGTTTTTGTGTTACAATTATATAATTTCGTGGCATTATGATTAAAATTTACAATATAATAAACGTCATCAATTAAATTTTTATAAACCAAATTCAGTTTTTGACGAAAGATGACCGCGGATAAGAGTGCACATGCGTACACTTACCCGCACACAGTTATCTCAGAGAGACTAATGTTATATGTATAAATACTCCATAACTGTATCAGAACTGAACATCAACTCGGTTATTTGTGTAAGATAAGTTAAAAAAATTATAGGACTTTATTTGGGAAACTTAAAAAAATTGAGAAAAAAAAATTGGTGATTATTTCTCTGTTATTTTTTGAGATATTGAAAATTTGAACGATTATAGAGTACCAAAACATTATAATCGTTGGAAGGTCATAAAACCAAAAACGTTTTCTTACAAAATTGCTTGAAAAAGTCTAAACAATCATTTTAATTGAACTAATTAAGGAGAAAAAATCGCCACCCCTAATTATTGATTAAAAAAGCTAAAAAAACATATCAGTTATTTCTGGACATGTTTTTAAAACTTTATAAATTTGACTTTCCCAAACTTTTAGTAATATAAAGTACCTCTTGTTAAACCTTAAAAAAAGGGCATTGAGCAATAACAGAAGCAATTATAGAAGTTTGGATAGCCCTGTTCTAAAGTTCTTGCGGTGCATTTGTATCTTTAACAATGCAGTACATTAATTTGGGGACGACTAATTCTTCTAAATTTGGATTTCCGGTAACGCAAATGAATAATGAGGAAAATAGGTTACAACGTTTATAAACTGCGAGCTCCCTTGAGAACGCAAAAAAAACATTTTTATACAAAATATCGATCTCTTTAACCCAAATAAATTACACAATACCACACCTTTGTCGTGTCCCATCTACATTTAGGTCAAAGGAATTTTTTAAATTAAAATTTAAACTTTAAAATAGAATGTCTTCAGAAACAAACGGCGCACCTCCAACCGCCGAAGTTGCCAACTTAAGTCTTCAAAATGGGGATGGCGAGAAACCTCCAGCTTCCCCGACGCCTACAGGTCAACTATCACTTAAGGATGTTTTTAAAGCATTTTCAAAATTTGGCGACACCAAATCTGATGGGAAACACATAACCTTATCGCAGAGTGACAAATGGATGAAGCAAGCCAAAGTGATTGACGGCAAAAAAATCACAACCACAGATACTGGGATTTATTTTAAAAAATTAAAATCGCAAAAGATCAGTTTTGATGATTACAATAAGTTTTTGGAGGATTTGGCGAAGAATAAGAAGGTGGAAGTTGAAGAAATCAAAAGTAAGTTGGCTAACTGTGGACAACCTGGATTTACTGGTGTTTCGGTGAGTGTTGGATTATTTTGACTAAAATAAATTTTATTTGGGGATTTTTGTAGCCACCAAAAGCGGGGGCTACTGTTGATAGACTTACCGATACTTCGAAGTACACTGGATCACATAAACAACGTTTTGATGAAAGTGGAAAAGGCAAAGGGATCGCCGGCCGAAAGGATCTTCCCGATGGTTCTGGATACGTCACTGGTTACCAGAACAAAGACAGCTTCGGGAAAAAATAATTTTGTTACGTTTTCTTTTTTGTTATGATATACCAGAGTTGATATATTTATACGTATTAATTAAGGGAATTTATTATTATGGTCGCTAGAAAGTAAGGTCTAAAAATATTCTTACACTTTCATAATTTTAAAATGGCAAATATATTGTCAATCGATTACATCGTACAAAAATAAAAAAGAATATTTAAGGACTTTAATGCATGTACTATATTACATTAAATTAGGAAGTCAAGTCCATTGTAGTTAGCACGGTGCATTTCTTGATTTATGGGAACAATTTTCATAGAGAAAAAATTTCTTTCTAATCATTAAAAAATTATGATGATATATCAATACTTATACTGTAAAATACATAGTTCGGATTCTGTTAATCTGATACCCATTATACACTTATATATAAATATTATCTTTAATATTTATTGTTAATTTTGACAAAGAACGGTTTTTTTAAGTTATTTTTTAAACCTCCATTTTCTGCGCAATTGATTCCTATAATTTTCATAATTTATCAATGCAAGTTTCTTCCAATTATATAAACTATTTTTATAACAATGATATTTTTTTTAATTGATATATTTATATAGTTGAGTAAATTTTATTACAAAGTTAGAAATTTTATTTTTCTGTGATGTAATAACTGCTATAAAAAAGAATAAACATGTGTTTTATATTTATGATTGGATTTTTGATTTTCTAACTTTGATTTATTTAAATTCAATTTACATAACTACATATTTCTATATAATCCAGCGATTGATGAGATGGGTGGAAGAAATACTTCAAAAACTTTTAAATAATAATACAGTAGACGCCGCATAATATGATCACTTTGGGACCTAGATAATAACCGACTGATAACAATAAGCTAAGAAGGTAAAACTTACGTTTTCAAAGCTTCGAACGGGTTTTTCTCTTAGACTTAACATTAGGCTATGTTGATTTTTTTAGCTGATCTTAGGCTCCGATAAACGGGCTTTCAAAATCTAAAAAGTTTTTAAAGTTCCGTTCACGAATAAGCGAGCCACGATTTTTCAAAATGGAAAGGAGTTGTCGGATTAAGGAATTTATGTATTTTAAAAATGATATTTTGGCAAAAATGATTAATAGGACTGATGAATTGTTGATGAAAAACAATAACTCTGTTGATATGTAGAGAGGAAGTCCACCAAGGGCATAACAAGAATGAATACAAAAGTTGTCATAACTTTTTATCGGCAAATGATAATTAAAAATTTCTTTCTGATTATTAATCAGTGGATATGACTGCATCTTATTTGCATGGTAACTTGTGACCTAGATCATGATTACCTAGTTAGTCTATGATATGATAAATAAGAAATGCCATTCCAACTGTATTAACCTCGAGTTCCAGTTAGTTTCATTACTGATTTTGAAAGCTCTTTAGGAATAGTTTAAGATAAAATTTAGATATCAAAGGGAACCCGAGATTAATACCTTCAACCAGAACCAGACCCAGACCCGCAACCAGAACCAGAACCGCAACCAGAACCAGAACCTGAACCACAAACAGAACCGCAAACACGACCAGAACCTGAAACACAACCCGACCCAAGAGATGAATCGATGTTAGTTCAACTTCACAATTTTTTCTGTGATTATCATAAACACCAAGCTCTATATGAATCCAAAATTTCATCAAGATCGGACAACCTTTTTTCTTATTCCGACAACTCCTTTAGAAAAAAATAATTACAAGTTAGATTCTTCAAACCCGTTTTTTTCGAGAATTTCAAATAGCACGTCTATGGTTTCCTAAACCTATCCCATGCTAAAAAGTCAGGGAAATCCGAATCTGTAAACTTTTTAAAGATCTGTCCATAAATAACGGCGCTACACTGTTTTAATTGCAGATTTTGCAATTAACTTGCGGAAAAAAGTCTGAGGATTTCGAAATCGGACTTTTTGTAATGATCGAATCGAAAATAAGGACGCTACGATCGTTTTGTGAGTGGAAGTGTGGTTTTCAAAATGACTAAAAGTTGAAATGGCGCGCTCTCTACAACAACAACCTCAATGCAAACACAACCTAACCTCACTTTTAATATAACTTTATGCATTTATTTCGTATTCTTTTTAAAGTAAATCAGTTATTTATAAGATACAATAAAATGTCTGTGTGCGTACAGAAATTAAATCCAATTTTAGGTGAAAACACATGGGAATTACAACCAGACGACTATGATTTTCAGCAGGAAATAGCACGATCATCTTTTGCAGACATGCTGCATGATACAGAACGAAATCAGATGTACTACGATGCCATTAAAATAGCCATTAATAAAACACATTCGTTAGGTAAAAAAGCTAACGTCTTAGATATAGGAACAGGCACTGGTTTGCTCTCGATGATGGCAGTAAAATGTGGAGCCGACTCAGTTGTAGCGTGCGAAGCATTTGGGCCCATAAGCGAATGTGCCAGGAAAGTTATAGCTCTGAATGGACTTCATAATAAAATTAAAGTGGTTTCAAAGCATAGCACAGAGTTAACAGTTGGTCAAAATGGAGATTTACCAGAAAAAGTCAACATTTTAATTACTGAAGTATTTGACACCGAACTTATTGGCGAAGGTGCTATACAAACATTTAGTCATGCACAAAAAGTTTTACTGGAATCTGATTGTATTATTGTACCACATTCTGCTACCATTTATGTGCAAGTTGTTCAAAGCCCCTTTGCTCAAAATTGGAATCGACTTAAAGATATTTATTCCAAAGATGGTCAACTGGTTTTACAAGTACCTCAAATGGTTAAAGAATGTCCAGGTTCTTCAGCCGTACATGACATACAATTAAGTCAATTATCTAACGATTATTTTAAAGAAATAACACAGCCCTATCCGATTTTACATTTTAACTGGGCTAAGATTAATACATTATATAATTCTTTGGAAAATAATATTATAAAAGTTAAATCAGAATGTGATGGAGTTGGACAAGTAGTTTTTATGTGGTGGGAACTGGCAATGGATATGGAAAATAAAATTATTCTTAGCTGTGCCCCATATTGGGCACATCCATTAAAAAAAAACAATAAGAATTTAAATAGTTCTAACATTCCTTGGCGAGATCATTGGATGCAAGCTTTGTATTATTTACCAAAAGAATTGCCCGTTAAGAAAGGCCAAGAGTTGTTTTTAATTGGCTGTCATGATCAGTATTCTCTTTGGTTTAATTTAGTGAGTACGATTACAAAAGATAGTTGTATAAATCCCAATTGTGAATGTGGATTACATTATAGTAGTTCTCGTACTTTAATAGGGCAGTTAAATGACGATTCAAGAAACTTAAAATATTTATCTGTGTTGCAAAAATATGTAAATAAAGAAAGTGTAGTTTTATGTTTAAGTAATCAATTTTATTGCGGATTAGCTGCGTTAAAATTTGGGGCTAAGAAAGTGTTATATTATGTGGATAGTCTTGCGTCTTATCCATTAACAAAGGATTACATAGAAGCAAATCAATTAGAAAACGTTGCAATAATACGCGACGTCGAACATTTACAGACTCACGAAGATATAAAAAGTGTATCTTTAATTATCGGACAACCAAATTTTTCGACAACCATTTTGCCTTGGGACAATTTATTCTTTGCTTATTTGATAAAAAAACTTTCTCATTCGTTATCTAAGAATGTTGTTATAGCACCAAGGGCTTGTTCAATTAAAGCAGTTGTAGTTGAATTTAAAGACTTACAGAAAATTCGATTACCTATTGAACGTTTTGCTGAATTCAACATGAAACCGTTCGATGATTTAATTCTGGTTAGTGCATATTTTTTGCAATTTATAAAATGTAGAATGGCTCAATAATTATTTTTATATTTTTTGGCAGAAGTCCAGCGATCAATGCGATGCAAAAGTTGAAGCACAACCTCTGTGGGAATATCCATGCATTGCAAAGAGTTTGGTCCAAGAATTGGCAAACTTAGATTTGATCGAAATGCTCAATAAAGACGTTATTGAACACTGTACTAATTTTAAAATTCATGGGTTAGTTTGTAACTTACACTGTATTTTGAAAAATTAAATGAACTGTTTTATTTTTATGTATAGGAAGTACAACGGAATTGCTCTATGGACGGAATGGGATTTCGATGGCACTGCAGAGAACATAATATCAACAGGTCCCACGCAATCTCCCGTTATTGGGGACCAAATTACTTGGGACATTCACACAAGACAAGGGGTGTATTTTTTAAATTATGAAGCCAAAGAAGAGCTAAACTTGAAATTTCATTTTAAAGTTAACGAAGGGAAAATTAATTTTTTAGTTTCTTAGCAAAGTTTTATTAGATTAGTGTAGCAATGACGCTTGTTTCTTGCATACAGAACTGTCTCATTTAAATGTACAAAAATTTAGATATTTTTATAGATTAACATATAACTATAAATAACTATTTCATTATTCCTACCGATCATTTCCTAAAACTGACGAATATTGCAATTTTTTAGTAATTTGGAATTTGTTTTAAAAAATATTGAAAGAGAATTCAAATAATTTGAAATTTTACGCATTACTTCGTAAATTTTTGTCGAAAGTACTTAATTATTTTATTAGCACTTTGCAAATTAAATTACAAAAATGGTTTTAATATTTGTAGATCCTACCTAATTTCAGAAGAAAAAACAGCTATAATTTAACAATACGTTCAAAAATATTTTCAAAAAGCAATTAACTTTGTAGTTGTATTATTCAAATTATGCAGCAAGCCCTTCGATTAATCCCGACCTATTAAATTTCTAGGGAAACGCGCCCTATTTACAACGTTGTTTTGTCAATATTGGAACGTGCCAGAAAATCTACGAAGAGTAGCTCAGCATTTTGGACATTTTTCTAAAATCTTATTGCAAAATTTGTGCATAACGATGTCAGCTTCTGTAGTAACATTTGAGAAGCCAATCCAGCATATTGGTCTTGCGGATTGGTACGCAAAACAATGGGAGAGTCAACAAACCAACGATACAAGAAGAAACGACGCCTTTAAATTAAGACATGAAGCAAGACAGTTACGCAACGAAACAAGAATACGCACTGAATGGGACACTTATCACAACAATGCCCGACTTGCCGATCGCATTACAGAATTGGATCGTTGGAAGGATTTGCTAGTAGCTTGTCTCGAACGTATCGACAAAGAAATGGATCTTTTAAAAAATGAGAAGTTTTCCACGGAGCGCGAGTTGGACGCTCTTGGTATTCCAATTGGGGTAATTTCCGAATGCATAACGATGAGGGATTGTCGACAGGGCAGCGAATTGACTTACGACGACGGAGATACCGAACTTAAAAAGGTCCACCTTTGAGTTTACTTAATTTTCAAAAACTAATTAAATCTTTATAGGAATTATGCATTGTGGAAAACGTTAAAAAATTGCTTATGGATCGAAGCCAATCCGCTTGGGAGAAGATTAATCGATTGCAAGAAATCCGTTTTAAAGTAATGTTGGATATTAACGATAAACATGAGGCTATCGATATAGATAAAGATCAATTAACAATGGACAAAAACTGTGCCAACATTAGCTTTAAAACAGATGCTCTGCGTATTCCTAAGGGGTAAAAAAATTATATATTTTTAATATGTTTAATCGTACAATATTGTATTTTAGTTCGATTCCATACGAAACTTGGTTGGAGCATTCTCGATATACAAAATTGCTGGCAGACACCGAACTCGCTGATACCTACAAACTCAGAGAAGCCCTTTTCGTAGTCCGCGAACGTGCAAGAAACGACATGAGAGCTCAAAGAGATTGCGTCGATTTCACCCTTCGTAAGAGAATTTACCAAACGCAACGGGGCCGTAATGAACTCGAATGGCAACTGATGAAGATGCGCGAAGAAATGGATAAAGTAGTAAAAGAAATTCAAACATTAGTCGATGCTTTACAAGCGAAAACGGATGCTCTGAAATTTTGCGAGACGAGATTAGAAAATCGAACCTACAGACCTGGCGTTGAATTGGCTCAAGATGAGTCGGAAATGGGATTGAAGGATGAAGTTTTACAACTTAGACAGACTAAAAAGGATTTAGAGGATAAGATTAATTGTGCAAAATCTACTTATAATGCTTTGGAAAATCAGCAAGTACTTATTGATCGTGACTTGGCTAATAAAAGTCAGTCTTTGATGACCGATATTCGATGTCTCGATTTGAGAGTACGTCTAAAAACAGAGTCTCTTTCTGACACTGATCGAAATATTAATTTGGTTCATATGGAAGACGAGATACCACCAACATGAGTAAATGTTTAACGATTACTCATTTTTATCTTCAGCGAAGAATTTGCGATTGCACCATTACACTCTTTTCAACTTCTTACACTTACATTTATGCAATTAGCACTAAAAATTAATTGTATCTAAATCTTTAAAGTAGAGTATTTATAAAATATTTAATATGCACTAGTAAGAGTGTTAATATCACTAATTTAGAAACAGTATTCTGTACCTATGTGAGTGCTTTTTAAAGTCATTGAAATCTTTTTAGTAGTGTATTTACTTTACCTTTTCTAAAGTAATAAGTGATGTACCTAGAATATACCAGTTTCATATGTAATATTTTGTTTAAAAAAAGGATAAGTGAACCACTAGGCATTTCAGTAAGTGGATTAATTAGTCATTAATATCAATTAAAAGCCATGGTCATAACTCTAAAAGTGACTATAGCAGAAATAAATCACAGCGATATAAAAGATTTTTAACGTAGAAGTGTTTATTTAGTTTCGCGGACAGTAGTTGGCGCTACTTATTTTCAAATTGCAGATTGAAAGCAATAGTTCCTATTCCTATTTTCTATCACTTTTTTAACTTGTATTTTTCGTAGACAATATTTGATAGACATATATTTATAGATATCACAAAACTAATAATACAAATACCAGAATTTATATAAAAACTTTTAATGATTGTTTTTCCAATAAAACTACAATACTTTTTAAATACTTATAAATAAAATAATAAATTACAAAACTACCTAATACATAAAAAATACAATAAATTATCACAGATAGTTTCAAAAAGAGTATTGGTCAAATATTTGGATGGAACGAAATGAAACGAATCGAATGAGATGGTTGCTCTGAAACTTCATTTTCCTAATTGTTCTGATTATTTATTTAGGAAGGTCGTGAGCCATTTGGCATTTACATTCGGTGTGATTTGTAGTTGTGACATGGATAAATCCTTCGCTAGATTTGCCGTACGCTTGCCTTCTGTGTATTTGGTTAAATACTCTGAATACTAATGTAACATTTTCCGTAACTATCGGTGCACATATCTTCTTTGAACTTCGACAACAGCCAGAATAAGAGTCGCATCGATGTAAAACTGTCATCGGGGGAAATATCTAAAACAGAATACCGTCATTAGTAAATATTTCGATAGCTCGAAGTTAAATTTGACAACTTTTCATAAAAGTACACTACCTGGTAGGATTAAAGAACGGGTTTGTTTAATGTTATTGCTGGTCAAAATGGCTATTGTAAAATGTGATGAAAAGGTTTCATACTACAAGAGTTTGATGTTTTTACGACGGCACTTCAATTGCATTTAAATACTAAATTATGTTTAAATGCTTTCTCAACGGTTATTAAATTTAAGATGATTTTGTCGTTTTTTTACAAGAAAAGGGTTTATTTTTGCCTTTTTGTTTTTGTCCTGGTCGTTAGTCGTCGACCACGAGTACGAAAAAATATATTTTTTGTTATTTGTAGTTTATAACAGTGTGTAACAGAAAATCTAAAAAAATAAATAGTTTTTATAAAATTATTTACCGACTAACAAGGAGCGTTAACAAAAATTAAAAAAAGGATAAAGGAATGTCCTTTTCTCAACTTGGAAAAAGCTATGATTGAATAGTTTTGGTATGCACGTAGTAAAAATATTCCAATTTCGGGAGATCATTAGAAAAATTTGTAGAAACCGAACATTTTGGATCAATGAAGCAAAAGACAATTTTCGATAACTTTCAATCCAACAATAAATAAGATGTAAATAACCATATTATCTAAGTACTTAATAACAATATATAATGTTAATGATTGTTTAGAAATTTTAGTTATTTTCGAATTCGAATTATTTTTAGTTCTTTTCAACTTCGACTTATCGAGGTTTGACTGTAGGTATGTGCACATTAGAGCAAAAAGTGCATAGTTATTTTCTCGATACCAAATTGTACACTCGTATTTTAACGAAAATCTATAATAAAAAAATTATGAATTCGATTTACACGGTTTTCTCCGGTACCTATCTACCTTGTTAGAGCAGCAAAATTACATTTTTTTTAAAGGAGTCGCAGTAACGTGTAGTTTGAAAACCACTGGCCTAGCTATACACAAACGCAAGGTAAACAATATACGGGGTTATATTGAAAAGGATCTGGTGGTCTATAATTTTCAAAAACTCGATCTTTTTTAATATTTTGAAAGTATAATCTTTAGAGAATATACTGTTAAATTTTCATGGCGATAAACATACTTAAAACTTTAAACTTATTTATCGCAAAACTACTTTTTTTCCGCATGGCGGGGATAAAAAAAAACTATTCGTCCGAATTATCTCAAATTTTGATATGTTATTCAGCATATTAGTGGCTATGGCCGGAACCACACAAAAAATTTATCTTCACAGCTTCTTATTTTTTTCGTAAAACAACTACTGAAAAATTGTTTATTTTTCGGATATTCAAAATTCAATAACGCCTTATTTTGCCAAAAAAAATGTTTTTTCTTTTTTTCTGGTTCATGCGATAGCTCCACCCATATTGATTAATATTTTTTTTAATAAGTTGAAGAGCCAAAAGCATACCAACCACCTAAGACCATTTTTTTGAGGGTGTTATCTTCAGTGCCATTTTTTCGACGATTAATAAATTTATTTTTTTTATTATAAATATATTTTTGTATTCTTTATAAGTATTATAATGTTCCTACAGAGTTTAGTTATCAAGGTTTATTATATTCACGTTAAAAAAAATTCAAAAAATCCCTTAAATTTAAGGGCACTAAACCGGTTCCCCCTTAATTTATTTAAGCCAAAAAAGTATAACTTTTTTTTGAATTCAGTATTACAAAACTGCAGAAATCCACACGGATATCTTTAAGTTTGTAACAATATGAAAAAAATTGTAGTTCAAAGATATTAAAAAAAAATGGTACTTACAAATGAATGAACGTCCTGTACATCGTTAGCGTCCGCAAGCTCTTCGAATGTGAAAGACCGTGGTTGCGGTTTTCCGCAGGAAAAGCTGCTGCTCCTTCTATCGTTGGCTGTAAACTCGGCTAAATCCTTTAAATCTGAAGATTTTGACGATCGTAGGAAAGTCACTAATATAACGAGGAGGCACACTGTAAACGAACCCATTTTTCTTTAAATGTTATTCCGAAGAGAAAAAAATAAGAGCAGTCGCTACACGAGTTTTAAATGTTGTAAATTATGTTTAAACAATGTGATAACCTTCGATAAGTTTAATTACGATAGCGGTTCGATGAAGAGCCGCTGTGGTGGTCAGTTCTTAGCCGATTTTCGAACGTGTTTGTGGTCTTATGGGCAAAAGTGTTGCGATTTATATATACAGAGGAGAGGAATGCATAAATGGTGACTAATTTTGCGGAATATAACATTTGGGAAACACTGTTCTTTCCAGGAGCTGCTTCATTAAGTTATGTCGGGCGAGAGTTTGTTGCTCTTCTCGTCTTTTTTCAATTTTATAGTAAAAGTATGTACTTGTAAACATATTATGGCTCGTTTTCTTTTCTTATCACTTAATTTGTTTGTTTTTATTTTTCCTAAATTTTAACTTTTTTTCCTTAAATCAAAAGCGCGTTTTAAATCAGTCTTCATTTATCGAATTCTTTTAACGACATAAAGCGTAAGTTCTTTTTTTTAAGTAACTCTCAATTACATCTTATGTTTAAACAATTTTTTTATTAAATTTAACAAGTATTGTGTGACTAACATTTTAACACACATTTGTTAATGTTGCAGGAGCGCTTTACATAACATTACAAAATTTTAACAAATATAATACGATTTAAATAAAAAAGAGAAATTCGGTTGATTTTTAAATTTTATTCCTGTGTTTTCATAATTTCTTTCTAGAACAAAATGGTTTAAATTGTAATTTTTAAATTAATCCTCACCTGGATTACCTATCCAAATGTTGTTGCCAAGGTTACCATTTAAATATTTATTATTCTTTAAATTACACTTGCTTTTATTATTAGAGTAAATATTGATCTGGAACAACAATAGTTTGAGCAATTTGTGTTTTAAGTTATTTACAAAAATAAATTAAAGTCATATATGTTTATTTTACTCTGTTTATTTACTTTGAACATCAGGAAAATAAGTTACAAAAAGTGTTATAAACCGATCTTGTTGTAAAAGATTAGAAAAAAAATTATAAAAAGGTCAGAAGACCATGTTTTAGGGATTTCCAAGTAATCCCATGTTCGCTTTAGATCTGTTTAAATATGATAATTGTAGCAATTAATTCTTATACAATTGTCGCCTAAAAGAATGTATTCCCTTCGGAAAATCTATAATTAATTGGAAAATTATCGGTTAGCTGTTTCGCAACCGCGTTAATTATTGTGTGGTTGTATATTTATGTGTAAAGTAATTTTATATTGAGACATGCTCGTGTCTGGCTTGGAAAATTGAATATCATTCATTGTCAGTCGATCTATATATAAATGGTAATTAGAATTCAAGAAAAACCCTTTAAATTTTTTGTTACTCAATTAATTTTATGTAGATTTTCAATATCAGTTTTTAGGTAGAAGAATCTAACGTCCAATCAAGAAACGTATCAGGAAAGAACGATAAATTATTAAAAATTGGGGAACGTATGTACCGGGTGTTTCATATAAAGTGTCACGAGCTTATAACTTCTAGACTAACAAAAATTTGAAAAAAAGTACGAGTATTAACGTTTCTTTAATTTTTAAAATGCATGTAATGACATAAATACAAATTGTGTTCCAATTCCGGTTTTAACCGGAAATGGTGATCCGAAAGAAAAAAAAATTATTAATCAAATGGTAAGTTATTATACTTCTTCTGCTTCTTCTTCTGCTTTAAGCTAGGAATTTTTAGAAAACTCTAGACGAGCTTTCTTCAATTATCTAAAAAAAGTAATACCCTTTCACTTAAGATAAGAAAGTTGACACGATTTGTGGTTAAACCGGGAGTACTACAAACGTTGTACTTAGATCGATACTTTTTTCGAAATTTTATTATTTTAGAAATTATAAGGTCGTGGCACTTTAAATAAAACACCCGGTATAATAGTTGATTTGAAATAAAAATTACATGTTTTTAGTGAAAATCATTTTAATTTTTTAACAAAAAAGTAGGTGATTGATATTAATTTGAAACCTATTAGTAATATCTAAACCTGAAGCTTCCAACATTTTCGTGCCCTATACGAAGAGTTCCCAACGTTTTTTTGAGCATAAAATCTTTTGATAATTCCCTAAATTTTAATGCTCTTACATTTTGCTAGTTAAGAAAGACATCTATATAAAATATATGCTAAATTAGCATAGAGCGCAATGTTAACGTTTGCAATAATTAAGGGTTGATTTTTATTTTCTTTTGGAAACACAGAATTGGATATGAAAAAAATCGTAGCGCGGTTAATTGTAATCGGATCTTTAAAAACTTCGCAAATTTCGAATTTTTGAACTATTTCGCTTCGAATAGACTTACGGTTCCATAAGCGTGCCATTTAAAATTTGTAGCTGGATTATTTGTGGAGATATCTTTAAAAACTTTTCAGATTCTAAAAGATTCTCTAGCGGAGGTCAAAACTAGTCAAAAAAACAATTAGGGGCCAATGGTAAATAATTGAGAAAAACGTGCTTGAAACTTTTAAAGTATGAATTTATCGAAAAATTGTAATTTTCAAAAGGATGTAAATCAGTTAATTTTTTTTGTTTAAATTTATTTTATTTCTGAACCTGTCTGACTCTAATACATAAGAAACTGGCCCCTACCCTCAAAATTGGTCAAAATCGAAAATTAGTTTAACCCTTTTGTTTTTTAAAAAAAAACGTAACTTTCAAAGTGTGAATTTATCAAAAAATTTTAACTTTCTACAGCTCGACTGTTTTACAGATTTTTACAAATTTCTTTCATTTTTGAACTCATCGGACCCTAACCCATACGAAACTGGTTCTAACTCAAAATCACCAAAATAGGTCAAAATCGAGGAAAAAAGTTAACACCTGTTCTTTTTGAGGAAAAAAAATTTAAAGCAGTATTTGTTTAAATTTTTACGGAACGTTCTTATGGACCCTTAGTATCTACTAGTAAAACAATTTTTTTGTGCTGCCTATTCAACTCCAAAAATTTTTGACAAATCTAAAAATTTCGAAAAATTTAAACTTTGTCACGGAAATCTAGTAGAGATTCCCTTTTTTTTGTTCAATCGATAATAACGACCATATTTAGAATTTTGAGACTTTCTCTTATAAGATACAGGCACAATCAACATAAGGCACAATGTTAATTTTTTGAGCAATTAAGGGTGGTAGTTTGGGACCATTTTTGCAACACAGATTTGAACATAAAAATTATTTGCAAAGGGATGTTTAAAAACTTTGCAAATTTCGATTACCCGGAATTTTTTCTTTGGATAACCTTATAGACCCATAGGTGTGCTATTTGAAATTTACAATGTTCCAGAAAAAGCAAATATAAAAATAATAAAATAATTTCGTGTATTTACAAATAGGTATATGACATAAAACACTCTTGCCGTTTGCAAAAGTAGTTGATTTTTTTTCTTAGCATGAAGTTTCTTCTTCATGCAGTTTATCAAATACCAATACCATTAACTATAAGGTGATTTCTGAACATGAAAAGTTAAAAAGACCTTAAAAGCTTAGAAATCCAAACAGATTGAATAAACTTGAACTTGTGCAATCTAAAAATGGAAATATTCATCACAACGCAGTAAAACAATTAAAAACGCATTAATTAAAACAAACATAAATTAATATACATATGTGCATAAGACTAGACGCAAAATACTCATCAATTCTTTGAAAAGTTCATCGAATAAGTTCATTATTATTCACAATGCTAGAAAATGACAAGACGATTTAAATTTGGAAGTAGACACAATGTCTATTAATATGTCTACATGAAAATCACCCAAATTATTCTTAATCCACTTATATTGACATATAAAAATTTATTCAGTTCGCCTTTCTCATAGTTAATATTAAATAAATGACATATTACAAAAATGGTGCACTTCCTCACATCCGCTCTTTTCTGCAAACACACATTATTTACTATATAATTGCTATTACTTCATTCAAGGAAATACATCACAACAAATTAATTGATTTCTTGTAAAAATTATGACTATTAAATGATTATAGATTTTTTTGAAGGAAGATCCTAGAAATTTAATTACCATGTAATAAATTTTGATCATTAATACATCACATAATTATTTTTCTCTGTAACTACCTACAAAATTTAATTTCTGATTAAATTCCAATTGAAATAGTGTGTCGATTACATTTATCGATTTGTTATCTAAGATGGCCTTGTAAAGTGTATTATTATTATGTGTTATTTTATTAAGTATTAAAAAACCAACGGATTAATACTTTCAAATTGATTAGCGTTTTTCCAATAAGATTTTTGTGTAGGTATTTATCGAGAAAAATGATTAAACATTTTCCTTATAAGAAAGTGTTTTCAAATTATGCGAGAGCGTCACAAACATTATTTATCGCAAATTAGGTTGTTAAAATAAATCAAACTCATTTGCTTGTTGTCACTGGCAACGAGAAAATAAAAGCGAAACATCAAAGTAACTTTACTTATAAGTCATATAATTTTTTCTCAAATGTTGGTCACACTTCGTACGAAAATCACAATTGTTTCCTAAATATTTAATTAAATAATTGGATCAAATCACCATTGTCGCATTACGCTAATAATTCTACAGGAAATATCCTACAGAAGTGATCAAATCCTGTGACGTCAATTTAAATAAAAGCTGAATTTCAAAGGAGACATGTGCATACCACAATTTGTTGATTATTACTCATTGAACTGGTTAATTAAATTAAAAATCTGCTCAACCTGTTGTTATAAAAAATATACCGTGACTCACTTTTGTCAGCCATAAAAGAATCCCCCGTTTTTTTCTTAAACTCGGGAAGTCGGAGGAATGTTAAAACGGCAAACTAATTCATAAATCAATACCATTATCACAAATTGTTTATAGTTGCATTATATCCGGCAACTTTCATTTTTGTTTACAGTTGATTCATCCCGTTAAGAGCGCCCCCTTTTTAATTAATAATTTGTGAATCACGGGTAAAGGTATTTGGTACTCGATGGGTAGATGCCACTAAGAATTTTAATCTGACCACACTTGTCGATATAAATGTTGAGCCTATTCGAATCCAAAAAAACCCGTCGAGCATTAAAAAAATAAATCTGAATGACTGACTCAAGAGAATAATATTTAAATTGGCCTAAGGTGTCATCTTTGAAAAATTTACAAGCCTTTCTCTAATATTTACTCGGACGATGAATGGAAGGATCTAAGTAGCTTAGGTATGTGGAAGTAATGTCCTTCTTAATAGTTTTTTTTAAATATGTTTACAGGGTGTCCCAATGAAAAAACATTTTTATTTTTTAATCTATAACACATTGTTTGTTTGCTATTGTACACTGCATATTTTGGCATAGTTTTAAAAATAACAAAGCTTTGATTGTGTGAAAACCGTATGTTTACTTTGCCTATGTAAGTGGAAATACAACCATACCTCGCTTTACGGCTTAGACACGTTTGGGAAAAGTTGATCCCAGAGTCAAAAGCCGTATAACGAATCAATAATTGTGATACCAACCCATACAAATTTAATTGGACCTGTTCCAATCTTTATGAAATAATATAGTTTTTAGTTCACAAAGTATTTTATTCTTTTTTTTCGATAAAAATGTTTACATAAAAATAATTTTTTTTTATATTTTTGTGAAAAAAAATGTAGCAGTGCTGCCTAAAAGAACAAGCTGAAACTAAACAGAAAGTCGCATTTTTTTTAACCGTATAACATTGTATACCGTAAATCAAAAAAAGACCATAATTAAAAAACGACCGTATGGCGAGGTATGAATATACTCTGCATATTTATAAATTTTGATTATTTATAATGTAAGACTATTAATTTGAGTTTAAATTTACCGCCCCAATCAAGTAACCTATGTCGGCATGGTGATGAGCGTGAAGAGGGGAAACTTAGATTCGGGAATCAGATTCCAGTAGTGAAGTTATGTTGCGCTATGTATAGATGTTTGAAAGACTCATGAACATTGCGCAAAGAACTAAAACACGCAGGGTTACTCTTTCTACACAAGAAACTATCTACTCTTTAACCTATAAACATTCGCTTTAATATAGGTTTATTTTTATCCTTGTTCTCGTGGCGTGAAGATCTTGCAGAGTGGTTTATTTACATTTCTTCTTTCGATTATTTTCTTGGCTTACGTTTATTTAAAAACAATCTGTCTTTTTCAAGACAATTCTATTTTAACTTCAGTATAACTTTTTGCTTTGGGTAGTATATTTTCACCACTCGTCCTCTTTCCTGATTTATAACTCCTCCTTCGCGCATTAGCGTAGTCATGAGTCTTTCAAACATCTATAGTCGATCTTATGCTTTTTTGTTTAATTACTGTAAATATTAAATAATGCGGGACCTTAAATCCTATAATAAAAATATTCGGTACAGTCCCGATTAGTTCGGGACACTTATTGCTCCAGAATTCTAAAATTTAGTATATTAACATTTTTAATAAGAATAAAAAAGAAGCCATTATATTATTGGGAACACAATTTATGTCGATAAAACAAAGACGGTGAATTGTCAGAATAGGTCAAAATTTTGTGAAAACGCTTTTTTGTTTTAAGCAACTACGTTTTACCAAAAAAAAATATAGAATAATTTATTATGTACCCATTTTTTATTTTTTTAAAATGGTTTCTTCAATTACGCATTATTTAGAACGCCAAAATACAAAAAATCGATTCTAAATAGTGAAAATTGTATTATTAATAGGAAGGTAGAGTTAATTGCATTTTTAAACAAAAATGAATTTGGGGGGTTGGTCAAATTGTGTATAATTTTATTTATCATAGTTCTAATGTAATCTTACTCTTGACAAAAAAAAAGATTTTTTTAATATTTTTAAATATCTACCTAATACATTAAAAATACTTTTTTATTATGTCTAGTTTTAAACTTAGGCAGTTGGCATGTAATATGTTATATTTTTAATTGAAATTTTAGGCATTTATTAACACAAACATAAAATTTATATGTTTATGTACATTTTTTCAAATTAGTTATTTTTTACTATAAATACAGTAGTTTCCGGTTATTGTGTTCACCGGTTATTAGAATCAGTGGCTTAATATGACCAATATACAGAATACCGGCAGAAATAGAAAAAGTCGTTGTACATATGCCGCACATTTGTGGTTAAAAAAATTATAAAATTCCTTGATAAAGATTCTGACAAAGGATTACAATATTTTCGTAGAAAAGTAGTTAACTATTTATAAATTTGCATAGAAAGGTTCAATAATTTCTTCTATTTTACACATCCTAATTTTTATTAACTATAGCTTATTTCTCTATTATCTGCCTTGCCAAGGATGTTCAAAATTAAAAGACACAGGAACCTAAAAGTTGGTCATTACTGAAAGTACAATTCTGTAATTTTAATTAAAAAACTAAATTCTGATGAAAATATAAGCCCGTAAGTTCAGAATTTAAATTGGCACATTTTCCATATCTGGAAAATTCAGCAAATGTACCTACAATTAATTTTTTCTAACACCGGTTGTTAAAGTTTGTATTTCGAGTGCTGTGCGGTGGTAGTCCCCATTTCAGAAT
This sequence comes from Sinopyrophorus schimmeli, assembly GCA_036325965.1. NCBI lineage: Eukaryota > Metazoa > Arthropoda > Insecta > Coleoptera > Elateridae > Sinopyrophorus > Sinopyrophorus schimmeli. The sequence continues at coordinate 378,893 of JARFIZ010000194.1, forward strand.
AGAGTACTTTTATCGTTCCGTTCTGCACTTGTGTCGAAAGTGCGTACATTCGCTCTTCTGCTTTCCACTTGTTTTAGTATTTACAATCAGTTTATATATATAGTTACACAATTTGAATAAAACTAGTAATCAGCGTGTAAAATTGAAATTTCCTTTATTCGAATTTTTTCCTTAAATCATTTTTTGTTGTGAAAAATTATATTTTCGATTGTTATTTAGGACAATGCGAGTGTTCCTCCTACAGAGGGATTTACAAAAAATATTGTTCGATACGTATGCGTAAAACGGGGGACTCGGTAGACTTGAATTGACAACACGCGTCAAACGTTATGAAACACTAACAACGGCACCTCGTACCTTTACACATACTCTCCTATCGGCTCGTACGTGTACTCTGCATACTCGATGCCGGTGGTGAATGTTACAATAACCTTAACCTCGCGTCATCAAATCTAAGCCTACCCTAATCGTTCACTTTCCGCATAAGCACCGAAAATATTTATCAAACAACAAAAATGCACTTTGCTGGGACATCCTGTATGCATAAGTTGAATATAATTTAAGTTCCATCTTATTTTAATGATCGGTAGACTTTTACAAGTTAATAAATCAGTTTTTAACAATTAATTTTAATCTGTCTTATCAATGTCGGAGGTTATTTCTTTTTCAAAGAACCGAAGCAATAATAATTAGTTTCCTAGTTTTTTTTTATAGCTCACTTTATCATGGTTACAGAATGTAAAAATAGCAATTTCCATATTTAGCAAATTTCGTGTGAGTAATGCCAAAATATTATTACTGCGGTTTTGCCTATCACAGACTAAAAATATTTGAAAATCATTGTGGTTTTACGTTTTCATTCAAACACAATTAATATGCAGAAAAGTGTAACATGACAAACGCACACTTGTTCGTTTATTTCTATGGAAATTCGCTCCGTTTCCAACTCATTCATAAAAATAGGTCCAATTACTAAAAGACGTCATTCAAACAAATTGATAAATTTGGGGTTTTATTATACAACGCTACGACATTAAATAACAGTTTAAAAAATATCATTATGCAAATAAGCTTGTAGTACAAACGACATAAGAGGCTAGTAAAAAAAAATGGGGCCAAGTTCACAAGTAAATAAAAATATTTAATCCAACTCTACAAACATACAATCACATTCACAAATAAACTACATGCATATGTAGTAAGTACATTGTATCATTTGAAAGAATGCAAAACCTTTGGAGTACCGGTTTTACAGGATTTCGGTGTAACTTTTTTTTTCGAAAAAAAAAATGCAAAGAACTTGCACTTCAAATTAATGCACCGAATTAATTTATAAGCTTGTTTATAACTTTTTGGATTATGTAAAAAATTTTTTTTTGCAATAATCAAAATAACTCCTGACGCAAATTTGAAAATCTTAATATTGCAGATTCTCGAAACCACTCCGGTTTTGCTATAAATCAACGATAGAAATTGAAACGCAATTAAATATCACCTGCTTGTTTAAGTCCAAGGCAATCAAACTTGTTTGCTGTTTTTTTTTCCAAATTTATATATGTACATCTCTACAGTTGTACATGTATATTTTATATCTTTGTTGCGAGGGGGTTACAGTTATAAAATGTGCCGTAGTCGCGATAAACAGTTGTATCTTTTTAATTGCTATAAGTTTTCTCGATTTAAATTATTTGAATAAAAGCTCTACAATAATTACATATACCTAAATATAAAATTTTTGATATTTGCTATTTGCTATTAAAAATTAGCGAATGCAATAAAATATGTTGTTGCTCTATAAATAAAGATTTTTTTAATTATAATACATTGTTTAGAAAACTTTACCTATAAATAAAGAAACGGCTTTTAAAGTTTATTTTTTTCACTTGTCAATTTCTTTTTTTAATTTTAAAACTACTTTAAATTTAAAATTAAAGAACTAGGTTTTTTTTACACATATATAAATATTTAATATTTTATTTTAATAATATTAATTCAATCTATAAATTATAGTAAAAATTGAAATATGGGGTTGAAAAACTGATATTATGTTAAATACAGTTACAGTTATAATTATTCGTACACTTATCTATTGTTCTAAAGAAATGCTAGAAAAAATACAAAAAAAGTTATAAATAAATAATATAATAAAAAATAATTATATTACAATTAGAAAAATAATCACTTCTTGTTTTCAAATTGTCGATATTCCTTACTTAATTTTGATCAGCTTATTTTAACACTTTTTTGGAAGTTACAAATGAAATATTATTCAGGTTGTACTGAAAATTTTCTTTGGAGGATTTGTGAGTTTTTTTATATTTAGGTTTTTATAATTTTTTACTCCAATAATATTTTGTATTGAGGTATGTTTGATATGTATTTTAGATATTTATGGGTTATCCCATATTTAATAAAGCAACATTTTAAGGTTTCTACTATTTGTTTTTATATTATGCGGTTATTTATACCTGCTTTTTGCCATTTGGGATATACGTCTTTACACGGATAGTTTTAAAGATATTTCAAAATTATTATTTGCTTACAATAATAAAAATTCATTTTAAATAGGAAATATGAAATATTATTTTATGATAGATATAGAGGGTGTCAGACAAATAGGTACTAAAACTTGAACGAGTGATACCTGACATATGGCTTTAATGGGATCGTTATAATAGACGAACAACAAATTCTCGAAATATTTTGAATAATAAAGTATTTATTACATACTTTTAAATTGAAGTTTACAATGTCTTAACTCAAAAATATTTCACATAAGATCACATAACTTGGGGTATGTTTTTGTTTAGTTTAGCCTCATGGGTTAAGTTTTAGTACTTATTCTCCTGACAGGCTGTACAGTAAGATATCAAAAAAATTAAAAATTGCCTAGTCATACTAAAAAACTATACCGATTGTGTTATTTTAAATAGAACACCCCACAAAAATAGTGTAATATTTTGGTATTACCGTTAAATCAAAAGAGCATTTTGTCAAATATAACTCAAGGCCTCTTTTAGCAAAAACAAACAAACCAACAAACCAGGGGTGCCCAAACAACGACAAACTATTACTTAGAAAAATGTTACCTATGAATATAAAATATAAAATACATTTAAATTCTTAAAAAGGTTAGGAAGTCTTGGGTTAAGCAATTTAGAGAGTTTTGAAGTTTATTGTTTTTTACAACAACAAATATTATGAATTTAAATTAATTCAATAAAACTGCTACTAAATTTAGCTATTTGAATTTGAATTTTAAACTTACACTATTTATTTCTTTTTAATGAAACGGAAGGTTATGGTGTTCAATCCACTAAAGCTAAATTTAATTTTCATTTAATGCTGTTAAAGAATTTTTATAGCCGTATCTACCCGTTTTGGCGATAAGTGGAGTTTAAATGTTGGTGCAAGGAGTGAACGGCACTCAACTGTAAAAAATTGTCATTGCGCCCTTTTAACCTATTTTCTTCAAAATCAAAATTATTTAATTTGTTTTATATGTTACATTTTATCACCTAATTCTAAAGGCCATTGCACTTAAGCCGGAAATATTCGTAATTTTCTATTTTCTTTATTTTGAATATTCAGTAATTTGTTAATTTTGTTAAATACAAACAGGTTTTACTATTTATACAATATGGAAAATAGTACCGAATGGTTATTAAATACACAATAATTTAATTTAAGAAAGAATACAAGATTTTAATGATATGCACACATGGTATAAATCCAACAAAGTTTTCGAAAGTTTATTTCAAATATATTTTCATATTTTTGGTAAAATGAGGTATTATACGATGAAGTATAGGATCGATAAGATTTAAGAACTGTATAATTTATTCTAAAAACAAATTATAATTAATTAATCCGAATATATTTTAAATATTTAAGAGTTTTTTTCTCAATTCCAGGAAGAGGAGGAAGTCCTCCCACTTGTTCCATTTTAAAAAAGCTGGGAATCAATCTTAGAGAAAGATCATAATTTTTTTTCTTTACAACGTACTTGAGCGACTCTTTAGTTGATAATAAAAAACCGATGCGTGCACTTATGTAAACGCGTTAGAAGTTATACTTCTTTGGCGGTACATAATTAAATATGGCCACTTGTAAAAATTAATATAGGGCTATCAAAATAGTGCTTCCTAACTTTCAAATGTCATAGTCGCCAACTTGTTTTTTATTTTGTTTTTTAAATTGATATTTATCTTCGGTAATATTTAACAAATTATTATGGAAAGATTTACAATTGAACAACGTATACAAATTACTAAAACTTATTATGAAAATAATGATTCTGTTTGTTCTACGTTTTGTGCTTTACATGAAATTTTTGGTTAACATAATCGAACATCAGAGCCTTCTATTCATCATTTAATTAATGAATTTGAATCAACTTGTATTGTTGATGAGGTTAAATATCCAACACGTGAAAAGAGAAAACAAACACTTGAAAATATCCATGCTGTAAGACAAAGTGTAAGTGACGGTCCAAATCAATCAAATAGGTACATATCGTTCTCAAAAACTTGGAAATTCTTGGTGCACAACTTGGAATATTTTGCCTAAAGATTTAATTTTTAAGGCAATTTTCAGTTGACTCAAGAACTTAAACAAGGTGACCAGTATTTGCGTAGAAATTGCGCGAATTAGGTGTTACCAAAGCTTGAAACCGATGCATTATTTTATGAAAAATTATCTTCGACGATGAAGCACATTTTTGGATAAACGGATATGTCAATAAACAAAACTGTAGAATATGGAGTAATGAAAATCCTCATCAAATTATTGAGAAACGATTATATCCACAACAATTAACTGTTTGGTGTGGTTTTTTGCACGAAAGAAATCATTGGTCCGTATTTTTTTGCAAATTCTCTAGGTGCTTCAGTTACAGTCAATGGATATCGGTATATGAAAAATGTTGACCCAATATTTTTGGCAGAAACTTCAAGCTTATGATATATGTACAAGATATTTGGTTTTAACAAGATGGACCAACATGCCATACATCAATAGAAACCATTCAATTACTGAGAGAAGAGTTTGGTGATCGCGTTATTTCCAGAAATGCTAATGTTAACTGGTCACCAAGATCTTCTGACATAACTCCATTGAATTTCTTTCTATGGGCAGGGTTGCCAAAAATTTTTTCTTCAATTCGCCCCATCTGTGATCAAAGTCGCAAAATGTTCTGAACAGTCGCCCAATCGTAAGCTTGAAAAAATTCAATAGATACATTTGAATTTAAATTGTGTTTTAATACAAAAAAGAACAGTAGGGGGAAAGTGGCATGAAACAGCCAAGTTTTGAAACAGCCATTATCAATTACGCGGTAGTTTTCATACGAATCGTTTATGTATTATTATTGTAAGATAGCAACACTAGCCAGATATCCCCACAAAAATTTGACCGTTCAGCCGTCAATAAACGGCGCCGATACGACGTATTGAAGATTTTGTCGTCAAAAGTAAGGTTTTGAGTTCAGTTTATTTGTTTTCTAACGCCTATACGTACAAAACTAATAATAATATGATTACACTATAATTTTATAGATATATTAGGCCTTCTAATAACGTATATATTTTGTAGACTAATCTTTGATTTCATAGTAATTTTCGAGATTTTGTTTCTTGAGAGAATATGTTTTGAAATAGCCGGACTGCAGTGTAATGAAAAAGCCACCTTTTAATTCCATAAAATGCAATAATAATTGTAGTAACAGCAATCAAGAGTGGTACCGATGCAAAATTGTAATGGTTGGGCATATAAATCCTGTGGCATAAAAGGAAATTGCATTATTTTTGCTAAAAACGTTTTAAGTTTTGCAATGATTGATCTCAAACGTCAAATTTTTGACAGTTTCTTAGATTTATGTAAGTAAATATTTTATGGAGAGTTTGCGTTATTTAAAACGTTTTATAATTATATAAGATCTAAAATTATAGCTTAAGTTTATTATTAAATAATATCTTCGTTAATGTGCAGTTTTAATCTTGTAATAAGAACATGGCTTTTCAAATTGGTTGGCTGTTTCAATACCTATAGGTTATGAAAAAGCCAAATTTTATTTTTATAAATGATTAGAAGTCGAAAATATCGTTAATTTTGAAAAATGTTTTATGACATTACGTACATAAATGCATGAACAATTACAGATTTAAAAAATTGATTTATTTATGTCCTTCTATATTATTTATCCTTTTTAAAACTGGTTTTCATGCACTTTACCTATATAGAACATCTTTATGCATTATGCATTTTAAGTCAATGTTAATTAATGAAAATAGCCCAAAGAGTCTAATTTGCGATTTGTCGCCCAAGTTCAATTAAGGAGCATACACATGAAGAAAATCGCCCAGTTCGTGATAAATCGCCCAATCTGGCAAGATTGGGGTTATGTCAAGTCCTTAGGTAATGTCAATAAACCACAAACATTCGATGATCTAAAGACCAATATTACTCATGTTATTGGTCAAATAAGCGCTGATTTATGTAAAACTGTGACTAAAAATTGGTACTCTAGAATCGAGTTCCTAAAGAAGTCTCGATGTGGTCTTTGGGATCAAATAATTTTTAAATAAAAATGTCATTGACTAATAGTTAACATACAAAAATACTGATTGAATCCTAGCATTATAGTGTTTCTTTATTTAAATTAAAGTTAGGAAGCTCTTATTTGATGACTATTTATAAATAAATACATTGATGTGCGCATTCGAGCGAAAAGTGGCACATTTCCGAGCGAGGGAAGCAAATGAAGCGCGACGCGGAGCGGCGCGCTTCATTTGTCCGAGATCCGAAATGTGCCACTTTGAGCTCGAATGTGCACACTCGGTTTTAAGCACGATCCACAATTATTTAGACAATTATTAGACGAAACATCAATTGCATAACTTTAATCGTTTCCTCACGCTTGAATTCGTGAGATCGTCGTATCTTTTCGCTCCCTTCCACTCATTGCTATGGTAAATACGTTTTTCGAACGTAAAATCGTTATTTGCTAAAATAATTTTAAATTTATCAAAAGGATAAAAGTAGACAAATGTAATAAGTACTAAGATGTGCGCATTCGAGCGAAAAGTGGCACATTTCCGAGCGAGGGAAGCAAATGAAGCGCGACGCGGAGCGGCGCGCTTCATTTTCCCGAGATCGGAATGTGCCACTTTGAGCTCGAATGTGCACACTCGGTTCTAAGCATGATTTACAATAATTTTCTTACTAAACAATTGTAATTAAAAATTACAAGGCGCTATTTATATGAGAAAGACCATATTTTCCGGTACCAGCAAAAATGTTACTCTGAAACTCCAAAAGAAGTATAACTTCAAAAAATTTGATGTTATTCAAAATTTTTTTAAAGAAGACCATTACCTAATAATTTTTTTAATGCCTTGTATATTGAATCATTAAAATTAATTTCCAATCTTATCGAAAGTAGTAAATATTTGTTTCGAGTACCTAACACTATCGATAATTTTTAATGGCTCGTTAGAATTGTAGTGTTTGTGCTTTTTAGAGCAGTTAAATAATTAATGATCACTTCAGCCTTGACATCTAAATTATTATTGAAATAGTCCTTGAAATATTAATTTCAATAATCGAAAAAACGTACTTTGTGTCGTAGGTTTTGCGAAGAAATTGTGAAGAAATGCGATAAAACCGCAGCACCTAGCTGGGCAGCGATCGCTGAAAAATGTTCAAGTTGAAGGTTTTTCCTAAATGTTGAAAAAAGGTTGATTCACTCGGAGAGTCGGATCGAGAGAATTATAAAAGAACGGACTCCTTTGGATTCGGATTAGTCGACGGTGCGACTTTCGATGATAAACAGGCACCGGTTCTAAAATTGTATTTTATCTCTAGTACATACTAAAAATAAAAAATAATAATAAAGTATATCTGTACTTGAATATTATTGAATCGATTCGGTGCACCAGGCGGGCCATAAAGGACCGAAGAAATAGATCCCTCAGAAAGTTATTTCGAGGTCGACTTCATAATCGAAATGACTGAATATTTTTTTATTAAATGTAAAGTTTAGTGTCCGCGTAGACGATTTTATAAATAAATATAATGGCAATAAAATATCAACCTACGCGAATTAAAACGAACCTTGTGCTATGTGGACTAGTTTTATTAATAATTCCTACCTGTAAAACACAATTAACTTCCAAAGAGAAACTGTTAAGATTTTCAAGACATTTGGACGCCGTTAAACAATTTCCATGTGAACTTCCTCAGCCAAGATCAATTAGTGTCGAAGAACTCTTAGGAAATCAATTAGAAACTTCTGAAGATGCGCAACCTCATACTACGGTCCTGCACAGGTATTTACTTCTTCCTTTCTTCACAAAAATTCAGTTTTCTTTATAACAAATGGTCGTCCACAAATTACGGTTTTTAACTTTTATCTTGTTTCGAACTCCAATTTTGTTCTTCTTTTAATTTTTAAAATGTAAACTTTTAGATTTGTTTAAGAATAGAATGAAGCCTCAGCGCGAGAAAAAAAATTAAATTAATAGTGCACGTTATAGTTTGCCAAATTAAATTCAATGCTTTTTATTGATTCAAAAGACATTTTATTGAATTATACTTTAATTAGAAATATATCGATTTAAAAGCTTTACTCTCCAAGTTCCAAAATAATTTTATTTAGTTTAACATTTATTATTGTAAATTGTGGAGAAAATTCAAATGGTACATTTGAGGCAAAAAGTGACATATTTAGTGTGTCACTTTTTGCTCGAATACGTATGCATCTTCTGTTGCTTACCTGTAAAAAAGCCTTATGCTGAAAGAGATACAAATACTTGTTCAGTTTAATCAAATTTTATAACATTTTATACAAAGATTAATTGTTGCAATTTGAAGTGTACACTTCGAGCCAAAAGTATCATATCCTTGTGTTCATTAAGTTGCATAACTTACATTGACCCAATGAAATCAAAAACTACCAGGGATGTTGTAAGACACAATAAAAAATTGCGTTTCTTTAAGAGAAAACGTGTTTAATTTATTTAATGTGTTTGTAACGGCTTTGGTTATTAAACACCAACATTAATAACGTTGCAAAAGTTTAAAAGTATTAATTATAAATGAAGGAACACCAAACTAGTTTAATTTTTCTTAATTGGCACTCGATTTGCAGGTTTTGCTCTCCAAAATCACCTTTTTTCAAATCAAATTCACTTTTTTGCAAATCAAATTCGCCCTTTTGCAAAACACATTTATCCTGTTATATTCGAATTTGATTCGTCAAAAAGTGAATTTGTTTTGCAAAGTGAAAAATTGATTTACAAAAGGATGAATTTGTAGTGAAAATCCTATATAAAAGCATACAATATTCTAAATGTCCTTTATATTACATCTTAAAAGTACTAAAACTAGTATTCCTGCTATAAATATTTCAAAATTTAAAGAATTTATTTTCGGTTTATTTAGAAGTATTCCATGAACTGGAGGACGTTACGAATCATTGTACACTGAGAGACAAAATTAATATTTTACCTCTTTCATTAAAATGGTGTTAACTAAGTCTCAAGAATTGTCTAATACACTCAATTTTATATTTAATAAATAAATTATAAATATTATTTCATTTAAAATTGCATCTCTTATCTTCGTTCACCGACGTTTATTAATCAGTTTATTCGATTAAAAAAAAACTTGCAAAATTACTAAAAGGCTATATTTTTAAAATGAGATTTTTAATTCACGTTTCTCATTGTTGATTATTTTTATTTCAGGTGCGATTCGGGCACAGGTTGTTGCATACATAAATCCCAAGTTTGTAAAGTACAGGAATCACAATTAGTAGAATTACATTTTTTTATAACAGATCACATCCGCAAGACAAAGCCCGAATTTAAGGAGTTTAAAGTAGCAAACCATACTAAATGTTCGTGCCAATCAAAAACGAACGATATTAAATGAACGAACTCATTTTAATTCCGTAAAATTTTTAATTCGACTGACTTAATAAATTCATACGATGTATTATTAATTATTAGTGTATCATATACCTAACTATAATGTGATTGTAAGATATTATTGTTAAATCTAAGTTATTTATTTATTTTTGTACTGTGTAAAACAATGTGTGATATTAATTGTATTTAAGGTAGCTGATAAATATATTGTGTTTTAAATCTAAGAAATTACTTTTCTTGTAGTGTAATTTGAAAAAACAACGTATACCAGAAGTATATTTATAGACGAATATCTTCAAGTAAATTAACAACCTTTCAAATCAATTTATTCTATTAAAATTTATGTAGCTACAGTGAGCCATCTTCAAGTAGCAGGCTAGGGCAATTCAATAAATTCTTCACCAAAGATATAAGGATGATTTATATCTACCTTTTATATTTCCAAAATAAGTATTCGATCTGTAAGTATACGAAGAGAAATTGCATATCGTAGATTAGTTACTCAATAAAATTATTTAAATCTTTTTTTTCTAAAAGGTATGGATCTCAGGCTGCAATAAAAAATCACTTCACAATAAAAAGTTGTATGTCAATGAAAACTGAGACATTAAACAATTTATAAAATATTAAATTTTCTTAAATTAAAAGTATTAATACTCAGCGAATTACTATCAGTTCTTATACCCACATGTACTGCTTAAGCAGAATCGATCTGTCGTAAACATTAATGAACATTAACTATTTTAAAACATAATTTCAAAATTATATCATACTACCTCTGTCCGAAAGTTTTTCAGAATTTAAGACGTACAAGTAATTTGAAATTGATTTAGGTAGAGTATGTTTTATGTTTACAAAATAATAAAATTAGGAATATACATTTTTAATACTGGTATTTATCCTTGCCTAATTGCATGATTTTTGGAAACACTTTTGCTGGTAATTATCCCGCGCGATCAAGTTTTGCCTTTTTGAATTATATAGATATATAAATGTATAAATATCATATTTATAAAATATATAAATATTTCTTTAGTCAACAAAATTGTATCGATTTCGTACTTGTTCTTTGCAATTCAACACTAGTTTCACCAAAATCTTACATTTGTGAAAAACAACCAGTATTCTTTATTGTACATAATACAGTATTCATCTTATTTAGAAAATGTAAATTAATCAAAAACTAATGTCCTTTTATTATTATGCGTTATAGTATTATCACTGTAAATTCGCTAATTACCAAATTGTTTACTTTATCCCTTAATAGACGTTTTAAAATACATACTCTATCTTCGGACAGTGGGAGTATTATATTAAAATTAAATTACTATATCGGCAAACATTTCGAAACCTATGTGTTGCACATATGAATAATATATTCTAGTTATGACAAACTTACTAAAAATTACAATATTGAATTAAAATTTTAATCTTAAACGGAATACATCAAATTTCTATTCTAACACCTTATGAAAAAATCTAGTTACGAAAGCAAATGCTTCCTTAAATATGAATAAGTGTTGCGAATTTATAAACGTAGCCCAACATACAACTTTATAACTTACAAATAACCCTTATTAAACGCAAATTATTTCTGCATTGGAAAAAACTGATATAACGTAAGGATTATTGGGTTACTATTTTAAATTACAACAATCAAAGAACGTGAAATTACTGATATACACTGCCGGCCAACAGAAATAGTTAAGTCACTCCCACAAATGTGCGCTAAATTTAAATTGAATTTTTTCTATTGGCTTAATTTTTAAAGCACGTAACACAAGCAACCATATTAGCATTTATGTCCTGCAAGAACGGGGACAAACTTGATTATTAATTTGTACCGTGTGAAACTGGGCACTGCATATATTGGTTCAATTTAGTGGGGCGTGGCTTAACTATTTCTGTTGACCGGACAAAGTATAGTAACCAAATCAAATAAGTTTCATTAGCAAAAATTGTTTTACAGCAAAAAAACGTAACTCAGTCAACATATCAATAGTTCCAAACCACATTGTTAAATTTCACTAAAAAAACCAATAAAGTATCATATGAAAAGGAATGATGAATTATGATGTTTTAAAAGCGACCATAGGGAGAACGAGAAGTACGGCCCTACTTCTTCTTGCGGCTCTAGGTGTAAAGTTTTGGCCACGACTACCTCGAGTTTCTACAATACCAAACTGTGTACAACAGAAAGATACAATTTATTCTAACTTACGTTGATGCCTAACTATGTTATGCTGTTCATTCCAAATAATAGGTGTAGGTCCAGATCTATTAAGTCCACCACGCATATGAGCATTTCTGACGGATCTCCTAGCGGCTGTAGAGTTACGAGTGTTATGACTACTTCTAGATCGTGTATTTGTACTTGGGGATGCCTCGGCTTCTCTTCCCTCTTCTTCGCTTTCTTCCGAAGCTGGTGGTTTTTCGCCTTCGGAAGTTACCTTTAAAATAATTAAATGCCGATAATTCTATTTAATTAAAACACTTCATACACCATACCCCATCCTCGTTTTCTAACATTTCATCACGTCTTTGTTCAATAATTTGAGATACGTCAGTCGAAGTTCCGGAAGTGTTAGGTGGTCCCATACATTCAACGGCTTCTTGCGCTGATTCCGGTTCATCTGCAGCACCACTTACAGTTATAACAGGTATTTCAGCTATAAATTTATTTAATGGAAACCTAACACTTAAAATAGAAATAAATTAACTCACGCTCCGAACTGGTGCTTTGATGAGAATTGTGCTCTTCGCCTGCTGGTCCTGATTCTTGAGGCGATGCTTGTAACGGGGTACTTGGCACGCTACGTCCGGTACCTTAAAAAAATACAATGAAAAGATGTCACTAAAAGTGTTGGTTATAAAACGTACTATTATCATCGTTTTGTGAAAATTCTAATGTTTGTTCTGGTATTACTTCTGTTGATCCAGTATTGTTAGATGGTGCAGATTCGCTAAAAGTAAACCTACCACTAGTTGGTACATGTGGAGAGCTAACTGCTTCGCCAAAGCCATCACATCTACGAGGAACAATTAATATGGGCGTCGAGGGTACTATGCCTAAAACGGTAAGTTTTAAGTTTAATAATATCAAAACAAATTGTAATAATAAGAACAACGCACTAATGTTTAATTAATTTTAATTAAGATTTAAAAAAATATATTACCATCATCACCTCCCTCATCAATACCATGAGGAAGCAATAAATGAGATTGTTGCTGTCTCGTCAGTGGTGCAACTGGTCTTGTCCGCGCATAAGATGGCAATGTAACAGCCACCGATGGACATGCTTGTGACACAGTTACATTCGAGGGTCCTATCAATGAAAAGAAACTTGTTAAGACATTCTGAAATAAAACTGAAAAATTACCGTCGGTGCCGCTGCTAATAGCTTCAGATTGGGCTTGTTCTGAGTTTTCTTCTTCCGGTAAATCTTCCTGCATGGATCTTTCACTTTGATTAGGAACTTCGCTAGGATCTTCCACGACTTCGACTTCGTTACCGCCTTCCTCTTCTTCGGTATCCTGACAATTAACATCATAATTTAACTCTTCTGCCTAAATGCTCAATTTAATAATTGTTTTTTTTTAAAGAAAATAAATTAACAACATACCGGATAAACCTCCATGTCGTAACCTTCTGTATCGGGATCGTCGCCGTCGCCTTCGCCTTCATCAGGACCGTCACCATCTTCGTCGCTCTCCACAACAATAACGGCATCTGGATCTTCTTCGTGATCCCGTTGACTGCTCGTTGGTACTTGATATTCCACTTCCAACCCACTATCGGTTACTGTTCCATGCGACTGTATCATTTCGGTAGCACCTTGTTGAAGCCGGCTACGTTTATTTTGTTGTTGTATTTTGCCTTGTTCATCTAATTGGCAACTGTCTGTATCAACCTCTCGAGAGCGTTTCAAACTAGCCTGAGTTGTAGTTACTGTATTTGAACTGCTACTACTAGTACCAGACTCCTGAGCTGGACCATTACTTGGCTGTTCTACTCGGGGTAAAACCAGTGCAACAGCCTGCTGTTGCGGTGCTGGTTGAATCTGAAATTAATTCACATTTAAATGGATGGAAAAATTTTCTTTAAAAGGGTTGGCTCGCTACAGTAAAAATTTACACCACCTTCAGTTGCTACAGTAATCAGGATTGGTGCTACCATTTAGGCAAGTGTTAAATAAACAGAAAATTTCAAAATAAAATAAGATTAAAAACATTAAAAAAATTTGGAAAATTGCAATCTTATAGAACGCAACATTTTGTTGAAAATGGCATGCCTATAGACCTATAGACCTCCTTAACTATTGAGTTTCGAACAAAAGTGTATAAAGCACTTTCGACTTAAAATTGTCAAAAGAATATGCTCGTAAGCTATGGCCATCGAGTCACGGGACACCCAGTATATCGATAATGACTTTTCAGAGATTTTAAAAGATTATTTTAAAACCATACATCATATGAAAGAAAAGGAGCTCTTGTAAATTTTGTGTAGGCCATAGGGTGTAAAATAACATGAGACCGCCAGTGATACTAACCTGCATGTTGTTATCGTCATCCTCAGCATCTTGACTGGATTGAGTTGGAGGTACGGCTACTTGTCTAGGTCCAACTACTGTAGGAGTTGCTGAACTAGTAGCTGGCATGTACTCAGTATGAGAACTCGTCGGGCTGCTTGATAAGGGCTCGATGGTACTTGGACCAGTCGTATGAACTTGCTGAGGCGATACCATTACAGCACTAGGTCCCTGACTTGTAGAAGGACCTTGACTAGTTGGTAAGACCGCCACAGTTCTGAGTTGCATCGACATGGGGCGAATGCTCGCTAAAGGAGTTTCGGGTCCAGTACGCCACGGTTGTATTTGTATAGACTGAGTTTGAGTATTGGTCGAGTGTCCTGCCATCGGTTTAATATTTGCAGTCGGCGGTTCGGACGTTGATTTATCACAAACTCCTGAACTCGTCGTTGGTTTTGAACTTTGTTGACCGACTTGCCTTTGCAATTGGTTAACTCGTTGCGTTAAACTCTCAATTTCTGCAGTCAACCTCTCCTTCTCCTGTTGTTTGTCTGCTAAAATTTCATCTTTCTCCTTCGATAACCTCTCGATTTCTTTGCTTCGATCCATGTCACTGTGATCTGTAGATTTCGTACTAGATAGTTCAGATCGTAAAGTGTTATTTTGATCTGTAAGAGCTACAATGCGTTCTTTTGCATTTTTGAATAGTGTTTTAAAACGTTCTTCCTTATCAAGAGATAATTGTTTTAAGCCATCGATCTCTTTTTTAAAAGCATCAGACTCTTCGGTGACCGTAGCGATTTGTTGGGTCAGTTCGTTTAATTTTTCGGTCTGCGTTTGTTCCAACAGCGAAATGCGTTCCTGCGATTGTGTTCGAGCCTCCGCAATCGCTTGTTCATGTTTTTCGGCAGCAAGAACTTCGTTTTTGGTTTTTTCTTCCAGCTCATTTTTCAGCACCTCCGTTTCTTTGGTTAAGTCTTCGCATTGTTGCTTGTATTTCTTCGCAATTTTTCTGACCGCTAATAAATTATTTTTGAGCTCGATTATAGACTCCGTTTTACTCTCAAGATCTGCATCGGATTTATTCTTTTCTTCTGAAAGTTTAGAATGAGCTTCTTTCGCCTGCTCCAACTCCTGACTTAAGTTAGTAACTTGTTCTTTGACTTTTGTTAGTTCGGCTCGCGTCTTTTCTAATTCTTCAGTTACTTGATTGTGTTGTTGACGTAAACTACGCAGTTGCTCCTCCATTTTCTGTTTCTCTTGTCTAGCGGTATTGAGTTCGTCGTTTAATTTCGTGGAAGTTGATCGTTCAATGGTCAATTGTTTGGCTAAATTTTCGCGTTCATTTTGTAACTTTTTCCAATCTTCAGGACTCGTCCTGTTGGATTTCTCAATGAGCATGTTGGCTCTTTGACGCCATCTTGTCGCTTCTCCTCTGATGGTTACATTTTCAGTATGCAAAGACTCGTATTTGGAAGAAAGCTCTTTGCACTTCTCTTGGAGTGGAGTGGTCTGTTCTTCCAAAATTTCAACTCGACTTTTTAGTTCGTTAATTTGCACAATTAACGTATCGCGTTCTTGTCTTAAGGTTCTATTGCTATCTGTAATGGCGTTAAGTGTTTCAACTTGTCGTAACACTTCTGCATGTTTGGCCGCGGTTACCATAGAAACTTCAGATTTTTCCCTTTCCGACACTAAGGCGGCTTTAGCTTCCGTCAGCTGCTTTACAATAAGATTGTGCTGTGACTTCAATCGAATATGTTCTGCTTCCAATATTTCGCATTTGCTCACAGATATATCTTTCTCGTGTCTCAGATATTTGATGATCTTTAGCAATTGATCGGATGATTTAGTTTCGTCTTCGGTGAACGACACGCTTAAATGATCGCTGGAACCAAAGGACTGATTATGTGTTTCAGACGCTTGAACTTGTATGATTCCAATCTGACTATTGAGAGTTTGTATTTGATCTAAGAGTAGAGCATTCTGATCGTCCATGTCTTTAAATCGTTTTTGAATTTCTTCCTTTTCTTTTTGGAAGAATGCTTCTTGTGCCGTAAATCCAGCTTTGGTTTCTTCCAGAATCGTTTCGGCTTGCTGCTTCGCATGTTTTAATGCTTCAACTTCGCCCAAAGTCGTTTGCAATTCCTCTTTTATTGTTGTAAGAACCTAAAAAATAATTTATTGAAAAAATAATATTTATCAATACTACCTCTACCCGAAAATAGTTATTACAATTCAATTTAATGCAAAAGTTATTTCTGATATGTGACGTAATTTAATTTGTTTGATATAGGAAGTAGATTTATAAGTAAATGTAAGATGATCAAAACAATTGCACTTTAGCTTTGAAAGGCAGTTATCAAACACAATATTTATATCTATTAGTCATTGTACAAAATGTCCTGAAATATTTAACAAAATACTTCAACGAATAAAAAAAAAGCACAGAGAATTGAACAATAATGAAGGTAAACAAATCTTGGATATAAATAAAATTAAATTAAGGAGAAGTACTTCATCAATCGTTTTCCCAAAAACACCGCTAAAACTGTACAATTTTTAACAAGGGACGATGTACAATTGTAGTTATCAATTTTTTTTAAGTTTCTATTTAAAGCAATAAAGAGTTTCTCAGCATTTAATTGTTCTTTTATTTATTTTCATATAAAAGTTATTTATTCTAAGGACAATAGATTCGTTATAACAAGAATGAAACTCTAGATAACGCGAACCCAAACATTTAACCATTGACGTCCGATAACATAGGCCAAGCTTGTATTCGATGTGGTGACACAATTGACATTTTAGTTTGAAGAAAATTTAGATTAAAATACATTGATAAGTATTCAAAGAAAAAAATTATATCAAACAAAATTTTCAACTGATTTAACAAAATAGTTGTTATAGTTTATTTATTAATTCTATCGTTTAGAAAATATTTTAATTTTTATTTTACAGTATATAAAAAGGTGTTTTGTTTTATATTTTTTAAATGGTTTTGTACGTATATCCTTGTTTTCCTTTACATCAATTATTCCCTCTCGCTAATGTAAACAATTCGCGAACGTTAACAGATTCGGTTTTAATTAGATCGCATTATCGCGGGTCTACTGTTTTTAAAAAACCGTGATAACCATAACACAAAATATTGTTTTTTTTTAAAGTGGACAAACACTGTCAGTGGGCAATCACTCCCTGGTTTACCCTATTACTAATCTTACCTGTAAGTCGTTTGAATGCAACAACATTTCTCTAGTATATTTATTTTCGGCAACTTCCAAATTTTCGGTTAGTTGTTTAATTTCATTCTTAGCAGACTCTAAATTAGCATTCGCTTCATCCAAATCAGTCTTTACACTCTTATGCTCGGTTTCTAAACGAGTTAGACGACTTCTTAAATCAAAACCAGCCATCGTACCATCTCCGTTTATCGCCAACTCTCCTTGAAGTTCTGTACACCGTTCTTCTAATGCCAAAACACGAGCTTCTTTTTCTTTAAGTTTCGCTTCCACAGCTTTAATAGATTTCTCGTTTTCTTCTAATAACACCTGCAGTTGCTTTTCGGCACCTTCTGCAATATTGCTGTGATGCTCGATGGTGTCTTTTGCTGTTTTTAATTGCTGTGTCAATGATTCGACTTGTGATTGGCTATCGTTGAACATTTTTTCCAGTTCGCGGAATTTGCTTAAATCTACAGAACCTTCGCTTGAGGATGATATAAGCGAATCTTTTATTTTTTTTGTAAGTGATTCGATGTGAACTTGTTGTTCTACGAAATCTGCCCTGCTCTTTTCAATTTCATTTCTTAGTTTTTCTGCGGCTTGTTTTTCTTCTTGCATGCCAGCCTAGCAAAAGAATACAATTATTAGAAAAATTTACACAAATAAAAACGTCTTCGTCTTAGGCTTGTTTTTATTTGCCCGCTTGCGCCCTTGTTGCATATGTAAGTAGTGCTTCAAAAAGGCACCGAACCTACAGTTTACTATGGGTTCCAAACCACGATAGGGAAATAAAAACTTGTTTTAAATTATTTTTAAAATGGTAACTTACTTGAGCTGCTTGTGTTTGTTTCTCTAAATGATCAGCGAGCTCTCTGAAACGATCCTGTTCCTCTTCCATTCGCCTTCGAAGTGCTGCACATTCGCGGAACGCCTGGTCCAGTCTCTCTTCCAAACGAATGCGGCTCTCTGCATCATTTCGTTCCAAAGTAGCTTTTATTAATTCGATATTAGTGTGTAATAAGCTCTTAGCGTGAGAATCTGATTTCAGGAATTCTAATTCTTTAATTAAACGCGATTCTCTATCATGAAGTAATGCATTCTCTTTTTCGAGATTTGCAAGTTTAACCTCGCTTTTTGAAAGTTTAGTTTGAGCGCTCATCGTTTCGTCTTTCAAATATGTAACCATTTGTTCGTGTTTTATAATTGCTTCGTTGAAGATTTTATTCTGTTTCTCCAATGCCGAAATTTGATTTTTGTATACCTCAACATTAGACTTCATGATTTTAAAACGCTCATTACTCACATCGGTAGCCGAAGATAATTTATAATTCTGACGAGTTACCGTACGAACTTCTTTGCGCATTTCTTCCATTTGATCCAGTAGTATTTTTTCGTTGGCCGACTTCTCATTGCGATATGTTTCGTGTTCTTCTTTCAGTGTGTCAATCTCTTTTTTGGCCTTTTCCAACTGGTTCTCTACTTCTTGAATCTAAAATTGAAAAGTTGTAAATCAAATTAATTGAATTAAAAATAATAGTACTTTATCGTCAACAGGAACATCGGAATCATCGTTTCCTTTCGAGCTCTGTGAACGTCGCTCCCCTTCAGTTACGTAGGGTCTTTCCAAATTCATCGTTACATCCTCTCCTACACCTTTAGCTGCTTGTTCGTATAAAGTTTTGTACATGTCCCGTTGTCCTATAATCATACCCATCATCTTGTTCTGCGAGTCTTGCTGTTCGAGTAGATTACTTTGCGTCTCCTTCATACTTTCTAACTTCATTTGCATTTGTGCAATAACGGTAGGGTCGAATGATTCAATTTCTTCTTGTTTCTCACTAAGTTCACGTACTAAGGCAAGTAGACGCTGATTTGTATTCTGAAGTTCACTGATATCGCCAAATGTAACCAATCTTTTTGTAATTATGTCTCCTGAACTCATACTATCGCTCATATCCTGATCTGTGGATGTTGAACAAGAGCCCACTCGTGATAATTCTACTTCTCGAAGCAAATGACACACCTAATAAGTAAAATAGTATTATTTCACAAAGATGGTGTAAAGATACTACAAACAATATAATAAAGGATGGCCAAAAGTCAGTTTACCAATACAATTTTGCTGCAGTGTTTCGATACAATTGTTTTCTATTTGCTATTTTAAATTGTTTTATAATTTTAATTGAAAGTTATTTGGAGAGTAAATTAATTATCGTAAATCATGCATAAAATCGAGCGAGAAATGTGCCACTTTTCGCTTAAATGTGCACATTCGACTGCTTCATTTTAGTGCTTAGCCACTATACAAGTGTTCAAAAAAGAATTATCACTATAAATTTTTTTAATTGTTATTTTGTTCAAAATTAAGTTAACATGAAGCAATTACATAGCTTGTCTTAAGTCCAAAACATTATCGTAATTTTTCACATGCGAAAACTGGTAAAAAGTTACATAAAATGGTAGCAAAGGTTCCAGCCTCCTTTCAAAATAACTAATACATGTTTTTAAAATATTTAATGTTATTTTAAATGTAAATCCGTCAAGTGACATTTGAGGCACCCTCTACACAACATTTATTGTTAGATAATAAAAGTATATCTTACCTGCCGACTCAAGTCAGACATTTCTTTCTTCAGACGAGAATTTTCACGACCTACAACTCCTTCGTTTCTTTTACATTGTATAGCTTCGTCCTTTAATTGTTGGCAATCTAGAATAAGAGAATCATTTTGTTGTGTAAGTTCCTTAATAGTATCTAAAGCATTTTCATAATCCTCTCGTTGTTTTTTAAGTAAAGGACCCTTTTCCTCTAGTTCATTAATAATATGTTGTATATAAGACCTTAATCTACTGGATTCTTCCCTCTCATGTGTCAATTCATCACATGCAGTAGCATACTGCGTGTAAATCTGCGTCAAAGTCATTCCAGGTTTAATTAGACGAGAAGCAGTAGAAGCCGATGGAGAAATACTTTCTACTTCCTTCTGAATCGTATCATCTTTCATCGTTTTAAACACTTCATTCGATTTTTCTAATTCTTGTTTAAGCATCGCTATACATTCGTTCTTTTTAATTATTATTTCTTCATTAGAAAGTTGCATTTCCTTGTGCTTCGTTTCCAAATCTCCATATTTATCTGAAGCTTCACGTAAAATTGTCTGTAATTCATTTACGGCTTTTGCAAGTTCTTCTGAATGCTCTTTGGTTTGTTCGCTCATGTTTTTATAAAGATCTGCTAACTTCGTTTGAGCTTCAATTTCTTGCTGATACAGTTCATGAGTTTTTTGATCGTTGTCTCTTTCGGTTCTCAATTGTTCGGCTAATTCTTCAACTCTACTTGTTAAGTTATCATTTATTTCGGTTAGATTTTTATTAGACTCCTCGGCGACAGCCAGTTCTTGTGTCCTTTCAATCAATTTATTCTCTAGTTGAACACTTCTAAGACTATTATCTTTTTTCAAATTTAACAATTCTTCAGTACGATCGTTCAGGCTTTCACTTAAGGTCTCGACTTGGTTGTTTAGTAGTGCTCGTTCCTGATCCAGTCGTTTTTCTTTAAACTCCAAGGTCATTTTCATAGAAAGTATTTCATTTACTTCTGCTAAAGCTTCACATTTAGCATTTATCGCAGTTTGTAACTGAGTTGTTAATGTCGTTACCTCCATTTGAAGTCGTTCAACTTCAGCAGAACTTCGATTGAATTGATTATATAGATCATCCTTCTCACTACTAATTGAATTGCGTTGGTGTCTAAGATCAGCTACTTCATTCTCAAGACGATTACATGCTCCTTGTAACTTGAGCATATCAGCAGTGCAAGCCGAAACCTGACTCTCTAATTCTGATATTGTATCTAAAGCACCTTTTAATTTCACATTTGAATCTTTCAGATTAGTCTCGGCCGCTTCAAACTTGTCCTGCACTTCTTTCAGGTCGTTTTCTTAAAACAAAGAAAATAATTAATTGTATTACTAATAATTGCAGCAATTTACCAGCATTAAATCTATTGGTCTCGGATAGAGCTTTAGCCGTGAAAAATTCATCGAACTTTTGAACAAAAAACGTTTCAAGCTTCTTGCGAATTTTAGAGGGAATTTGCGCCCATTCGTTATCAGTCACAGCAGCCCCAAGTACATTATGAGTGTTAGCGTCCTCCATCTTAAAAACTAATTGGCACTTACAACACTATATTTAACTATGTGTTGGTTGTTTCACCATTTTAAATCTAACGATTCTTATTAAATTTACATGAAAACGATTCTAAAACGCAAGTAGCAAACAGGCCGGTGTGTTCCCACAATACAACAGTTCGGACTTTTACTACCAACCGCATAAAAAATCACTATATGTAGCAAATTCCAATTTTATCAAATATTTTTATTATGTATTAATCGGTATTGTTTGAATACATACAATTACTAATAATATTTAAAATATTACCTTTTTTTATTAGACCAAAATTATTTGACAATTTTCTTTGTATTCTTATTTAAAAAAAATATCACGAATATAAGTTAACATGACAATTATCCCTAACATTCGAACCAATAATGGCTGTTAGTAATTATTAACCGTCCAAATATTTGAATATACTATTAAAATCGAATTAAGACATTTAATTTCTTAAAGGAACATGAAGGAACTTATTGAAAATCTAAAAATTGAACGAAGAAAATACGATAAGTATAAAATAATAAAAAATATCATTTTAAATCGTGACTATGAAGAAGGTAAATCGTCAGAAAATGTTTATAATAAAGCTTACAGTCTGGTAATGGCTTCTGAATTAAAACAATGCTTAGATTCACCTATCCACGACATTGAACTCGGGCTCGCCTCGTTTAAACCATCCGATTTATTGATGTTTGAAAAGGAACAGTTGCAAGACTTGGTTCAAAGAAAAATTGAAGAAAAAAAAGTTACACTTCAAGAACAATTAAAAGAGTATGGTATTATATTAGATTTCTCTAAAGATACGCAACCTAATGACTTAACAGACAGAATTAAAACAGTGCTTGATTTAAGACTCAAAGTCAAAGATATGCAACAATTACGTGTGGAGAAGCTACAAGAACTTACGAATACATTCGAAGAAATACTTAAATTACAAACAGAAGTATTGCCCTTAAATGTAGATAAAAAAATTGCGGAATTGAATATATTGCTTGAATTAAATAGAATTAAAACGAAGATTCTAAATTGCCAATTAAACATGAATATATTTAAAGAGACGAGCATTTGCAAGCCTGCATATGCTGAATTATTAACCAGTATTTCTCAAGAACAAAATAAGGTAAAAACAGAAGTGCAAAGTCTTCAAAAACTACAAATGCAATATAAAGAAGTTTCTTGTAGAGAATACAATGAAATATTAGAAGCCTATTCACAATACAAACGCCACATTAATAAACAATCTAACAATAATAAATAAGCAATTATATTTTTATCAATAATTATTATTTTAATCTACTTTTGTTCTGAAATTATGCATATATTTTATTATTGAAAAATAATATTTATTAAATAAAAATTCAAAAAACCATAATGTGATTAATAGAGCCATTTATTTAATATACAGTATCTAGCATAATAACGAATACGGCAGTACAATTTGTGTTTAATGTATTAAGTTAGATGTGTAAATACAGAGAATGTGTGAATATGATGTGATAAGATGAAATACATTAGTCACTATCACTTGAAGAAGCCTCTCCATGTTTAATAATTGGAGGTGCATAGGTGAGATCTTCTAATAATCCATGTTCAACTAAAAGTTCTTGAACGTCTTCAGAACAAAAATTATTTCCCAAATCATCAGTTAATTTAACAAAATTTCCAATAAGAATTTTATTCTTATAAACAAGTAAAGCGGGCAATCCCTTAACTTTGAAATGTTTACTGACGCCTGCTTTACTTCCTTGAATTGCACAAAACTTAGTGCTTTGGTATATTTCTGCCAATTCCTGTAGACACTGATTCATCAACTGGCAAGCTTGGATTCGCTCTTCGTAAATATGTATAATAACGGTCACTAACTTGTCTGTCTCATCTACAACATTTAGATAATCATCTCCGCTATTCAAAAACATAAGTTCTTTAAATTTAGTTTTGGAATCCATTTGTTGCAATAATTCTTGCATACGTTGCTTCTGATATTGCAGCAAAAAATCATCGTTAAGCAATTCAGCAAGTTCGGGATCTTCTAAAGCTGCCTTTTCTTTTTCTTCGTCAAGCGTAGATTGTACGGTTAAAGTTAATTTTTTGGCTAAATCAAGTGTGGCAGTTTCTTGCTGTGCTCGTTTCTCTCGTGCAAGATCTCTAAAGATTTGCCAATCTTTGATGACACCTTTAGGTCCAGTGTTCTGAGAGGTTCCATCCCATTTATTTACTTCGGGTGGTGGTTCCTGCGTTGGTTCTTGTGGTACCGAAAGGTTACTTGACTCCGATTCATCTTCCAAATCACTTCCTTCGCTATCACTGCAGTAGCATTGTCGAGTGTCTCCTAAAATTTTATCTTCCAACGTCGCCATAACGTTCTAATTAAATTAAAACGTTAAAATTATAGTTTAATAAATTAAAATAGGTTAATTTCCAGTTAGTAACCAATTATGGACTAGAATCACTTTGTTTCTAGGTTAGCTCATTGCTTCTTCCAAATACTACCGTTTATGATATTACAGGTGTAATATTAATTCATAAAAATAATAGATTAGTTAATTTTGAAGCCAAATTGATTTTTTGTATGTAATAAATTTGGAATTTACTGCAAAAAAATCGAGAATGAAACGATTTTAATGTAATCAGATTTTTGTATTGTAGGTACTTTATGCGCCAAATTTAAAAATGTTTGAGATGCATGAATTATGGGTTCTTGAGAGGTGTTAAATAATTCACAGCTAATTGTAAGTATATATTTTCGATGATAAGCCTTAATTAAGTATAATTTAATTCAAAAATTTATTTAATTTTAGGAAAATAAAATCGTAGTAAGTATTGTAACGACCACAAATTGGTTACCTTAGCAACTACAGTTTGTTTGCTGAGAATCAAATTGCATGTTGAGGTCTCTTCAGTGTGGTTTTGTAAAATTAAGCACAAATATGACCTTTTATTTTTCTATAAATTGGAAAAAATACGTGCTTCCTTTTCTTTTTAATACATTAAATGCCCAATTTTGATCTCACAAATTATTCAATTGTTAATTTATTAAGAGAGCTCCAAATTACTTATTAATGTAGTTTTAAATTAGTGAGCTTCTTTAATTTGTTCTTGATATGGGTTCATGCATAAGTGTTGGGGATAAAATTGAACCAGAAGATGTATAAAATATTTTATAGTATTTTTTATAATAACTAATTTAATTTTAGGTAGAATTAAATCAGAACGATGCAGAGGCTTTTCGAAATAAAAGGAGATATACAACAGATGTTATATTTTTCTTTTTACATTCATTTGCTCTTGTATTTTTGGTAAGTTTAGTATTTTTATATAAGTATATTTGTAGAAATTAAAATGCATTAGATAATTTTATTGATTAGTTTGAGAAGCATACAGAACAATATACTTACATATGAATACAAGTAAATAAGTGCTCTAAATTGTAATCAATATTTTTTTTATTCTTTTGTATTATTGTTAATAATAGATTGTTCAATTTTAGATACCTCTTTTATTGTATTGTGTTGTAAATGGAAATATATATAGGATTATTAACGGATATGATAGTTGCTTGAATGTATGTGGAAGAGATAATGACTTTAAAAGTAACCAATCGCAGTGCAGTGGACATAATATGAAAGAAAAACCGTAAGAAATAATTAATTAAGATTAGAATATAGTTTTAATATTCTTATAAATAATTGATACACTATGCATTTAATTTCTAGTTTTGATTTATATTTATATAAATTTAATTTTAGATACATCTTGGTTTTCAAACCTGATGGAAAGAATTCATACAAAGCCCGAAATTTAGATGAAGTTGAATTGGTGGGAGGTATAACATTAAACTTATATTTAATCAATTTATTCGTCACTAAATATGTTTTAGTTCCTGGGGTATTAAATGAAACTCTGCAAAGAGCATGTTTAAAAAATTGCAGCACTTTTCCGTATTAGTAAGTTAATAAATGAAGAACAAAATAAATCAATACAATACATTAGTTCTTTATAAATTATGAACAAAAAAGAATATTAAGTAAAGCAAACTCCATTATCTGATTAGGTCAATATTAATTTCGTTTATTGTTAAACTTTCAGACACGCTACAATTTATATGTTTTACTTTGTGTTGTATTGATGTGGTTATTTAAATTTTTAATTAAACTTAATGATATTGCAGCACTCAACTTCTAAATCGATGTGTCTTAGAAAGAAACCAAGACGTGTCCGATACTATTTTGGGAAAATCAGGAATAAAAGACTTCTTTGAGGTATTATTTTGAGTGTCAGATTAATTTATTGGTTGAAAGGCTTTAAGTTTAGGTTTCAACAATCTAAAAAGTTGTGTATTTTTTTTAAGATTACTTACTTTTTAATTTTATTATGCATTATGAAATAACTAATATTACATTGTGAAAGTAAGAACAATATCCGCAGGTATGGAGGGTAGGTGCAGAAAATAAGATTTGGGCATTACAAATAGTATTAAAAATCAACATTAATAAAAATCAAAGTTCAGTATGGTGCCTTACTCGCACGATCTGCAATATGATTCTGTTGTGAAGAGCTCTTGCAACATTTTACAGTGTTATAGGTGTTATTTTAGCAGCACAAGATCCTTTGGAATGTTCTAGATGATCAATGTCTCTGAATGAATGATGCTTATAAACTTTATTTTTCCAAAAACTTCTACAAGAAGATGGCACGACGTCATGTCAGGTGACTTGGGTGGCCAAGGAGTTTCGGAATATCTTACAATCCATTTTCCACGGAACATATTAAATACCCTTCGTGTGCTGCTGAAACAACACTTATGATTCTGCAAAATGTTGCAAAGGCTTTTTGCAATAGAATAATATTGTGCATCGCGCGAGAAGGCCACCACACTGAAGTTTAATCTTATTAATGTTTATTAATACCTTTCTAATAACTTTTTCCTGTTTTTTTTCTTAAATAAAGTCTGTAACGCCCAAACTTTATTTTTGCCATCTACCCTCCACATCTTCGGTCAATATCTTACTTTCACAATATAATATTAGTTTGAAATGGTGCCAAATATTTATATAATACCAAAAATTACCATATCGCTACTAACAAAAAAAAAAGGCCCGACTTATATGGCGCCTCTCTATATCCATTTAAGTTACATGAACATTCAGCTATGTTATAAATTGTTAAAAGAATTTTGTTCATAACTAATCGTGACAAAGCTGCTTTCAGTACCTACAATAGATTTTATTAAATTCTTTTGTAGGAAGTTTCCGAAGATTTCGAATTATGTTGGTTCGAAATATTGTACCTATGTACTGTTTCTTTGGTATTTTCTTTTCTCATAATGGTTTTACTTCGATTTGTAGTAGGATTAGTCGTTTGGCTGGTTTTGATTGGAGTTACTTTTGCATCCATATCTGGAACTGTTTATTTATGGTAAATTGAATGCTTATCTTAGTTAAATGTCTTACTAAGTGATTGTATTCAGGTTTAAATGGAAAGAGTCTAAAGATGAAGAAAAGTTTGTTGGAGAAATTGAAACACAGAGAACGTCAAGCTATTTGGCTTTTTCAATTATTGCAACTATTATATCAGTGTGCATCGTACTTTTAATTTTAGTTATGCGAAAAAGAATACAATTGGTTATTCAGTTATTTAAGGAGGCTGGCAAGGCCGTAGCTGCTATGCCTTTATTACTTTTTCAACCAGTTATTGTAAGAATGACTTATAAATGTATTTTCTATATGCGATCTAATTGTTTTTAGACTTTTTTATGCATTGTTACGACAATAGGATTTTGGATTTATTTTACGTTATGGATAGAAAGCGCTGGTCATAGTAAAAAAATACGAGAAGATTTTTATATTTTTGAGAAAAACTTTTTAATTCAATTTACACGTTGGTATAACATTTTTATAACATTGTGGATGATTCAATTTATAATTGGCTGTCAGCATATTGTAATAGCTGGTGCCGTATCTACTTGGTATTTTACAAGGTAACGTTTTAAAATAATTGCTTCTAATTTTTACCAATCAATAATTTTTTGTAGAGCTAAAACCAGTTTAGGAAGTCCAATATTTTACAGCTTTTATAACTTAACTCGTTACCATTTGGGATCTGTATCATTTGGCTCTCTTTTGATTTCTCTTGTTCAGTTTGCGCGTATTTGTCTATCCTTATTACAAAAATATTTAAAAACACATAATGGAAACTGTGTGGATTGCCTGATAAAATGTTGTCAGTGTTGTTTGTGCTGTCTAGAAAAAATATTAAAGTTTCTTACTACAAATGCCTACATAGAAATAGGTAAAGAGCATTATAGATTAGATCTACAAAATTCTAATATTTTAATTTTAGCAATACATGGATCTAGTTTTTGTGAAGGAGGAAAACAAGCTTTTAAAATATTATCAGCAAATGCTCTTCGTGTTGCTGCCATTAATTCCGTTGGCGATTTTGTACTATTTTTAGGAAAAATCATAGTAATAGTAGCTACAATTGTTGTAGGAATTGAATTAATACAGGTAGGAATTGTTATTTTTTTTCTCAAATTGATTTACATAAAACTTGTAGAAAAAGGAAGGCATATTACATGCGTGGGTCCCTTTAACGCTTTCAGGATTATTTGCTTATTTTATAGCTCATTGTTTCCTTTCTGTTTATGAGGTATGGAATGTGATATTATTTTTAAACTAATGAATTTTTGATGATTTTATAGATGGCAATTGATACTATTTTCATATGCTTCTGTGAAGATAGTGAGCAAAATGATGGAATATCAAAGCCTTATTATATGTCACGTAATTTAATGGAATTTGTAGAGAATTCTAAAAAATCCTTACTAAATAATGGTATTAACGAAGCGTGGAAAGAACAACCGATAGTTGTTAATCCAGCTTCCGAGGATTAAATTATTTTATGAAATACTGTGGGACCAATTTAAAAATCTATACTATCTTTTTTTTTTAATAATGATCTTTTGAAATGAAGAACTAATAAAGTTTATGGTTAACATCAGATTTTTGTGTTATATTTTACGTACCGCACAATTTTGAATGTTTGCCAAATGGCAGTGGTGAGCTCACGATACTAATAAAAGCGTTACAATTGAAATCGGTAAAACAGTTTATTGCAGCGCAGCTGAATTTTAGCCAATCAGATTAAAGCATTTGAAACTTTTCCAACTGACAATTTTAACGTTCATTTCATGTTTCACGGTCTTTGACTGTTGAATGTGTTTGTTAACTTTTGTATAAATTGTGATATTTTATAACTTATTAAAAGACTTTTGAGTGGATTTTTACAAGTGCTATAACATTCTTTAACAAAATGTCAAAAGAAAACGAAGATTATCAAATACCCGATATCATTAAAGATAAAGAGGAAAAAACGGCTTACAAAAGAGGTAGATTTTTTGGCAAGGTAGGTACTGCATTGTTTTAATCGCTTATGGTATACTTCGGTAATCAATTTAAATATGAAGATTTTTGTCATATTTTTTGATATTTTAATTATTTAAGAACATTATCTAATTAATTACTCTCATAAGATTTGATTTATCATGATAAGTATTATATGTTCTATCGAATTTTTAAGTTTTACAAAGATTTTGATTCGTTCTCTTGGTATCGTAGGGTGGATTTGCAAGATGTTACGAAATCATCGATATTGCTACCAACAAAGTATATGCTGGAAAAATAGTATCAAAAAATTTCATTGCTAAACAGAACCAACGCGAAAAAATGTTTCAAGAAATTAGCATTCATCGTTCTTTATCTCATAAAAACATAGTTGGTTTTAATGGCTTTTTTGAGGACAGTTTGAATATATACATCATTTTAGAATTATGCAGGCGTCGGGTATGTATTTCTATTATAGGTAGTGCTTTAAAAATTAAAAAAAGCTATCTTTTAGTCGATGATGGCATTACATAAAAGAAGACACACTATTACTGAACCAGAAATGAGATATTACATGAAGCAAATTTTAAGCGGGGTTCATTATTTACACCAAAATAAAATTATCCATCGTGACTTGAAACTGGGGAACTTATTTCTAAATGATGATTTACAAGTTAAAATAGGCGATTTCGGTCTTGCTACACGCATTACTTATGATGGAGAAGAAAAGAAAACGTTATGTGGCACTCCCAATTATATAGCCCCTGAAATTTTAACAAAGAGAGGTCATTCTTACGAAGTGGACATTTGGTCCATAGGATGTATTATGTATACTTTGCTTGCTGGAAAACCTCCATTTGAAACATCGACTTTAAAAGAAACTTATAATAAGATCAAGAACTGCGAATATCAGTAAGTATTTTCGATTTATAGAATTTTACAATATTATTTCTTATTTTTCTAGAGTTACTGTAAATATTTCTGAATTTGCAAAGGAAATGATCATAAGTATGCTCCAATCAAATCCAAAAAATCGTCCTAAGGTTAAGGATTTAATCAACGATCCGTTTATCACGGAAGGATATACGCCATCGCATCTTCCTGCAAGTTGTTTATCGATGGCACCTCGTTTTGATCAACTTGAGAAGCATTCTAAACCCATGCCACTTGGTCAAATTAACGGTTTGTTTTTTTATGTATATATATATAGTCTATTTTCTTTTACCGCTTGGTGCAGGGTTCACGCATGTATAAATTTTAGCAACTTGTGTGACCTTGGCTTATTTTATTGTTTTTTCCTCTGTTTATTAATATTTTCTTTTGGCTTTCCTTTCTGTTATAGATCTTATGTCTTTCTTTTATTTTTCAAGAAATATACACAAAATTTACAATGTGTATACCCTATAGGAACCCTTAACTATATATAACATAGGTCGGGAAAAAGGAAAAGACAAAATATACAAAAAAAATTAGAAACTGATATGCACATTCATACCAATGAAAAAAACTCCGTTAAACAACAAATGAAATTATCAATACTGACTAAAGTACTGTTTTATCTCGTGTTCATTTTCTTAGAGTTTTCCTAATTGTTTTATTTGAAAAGGTCAGTTTTTTCAGGTTGTAAGATAACATGTTGAAGTATTATAATTAGCGGGGTATCACTACCTTAAGCAGATATCTTTTTTCTAATTCGGTTTTGGATATCTCTTAATATTTCGTTATATTACTATAGGGCACCACCCCATGCAATGTCGCCATAATTTACAATACTTTCAAAAAGAGTATGACAAATTATTTTCTGAATTTTGCATCCCAGATGAATTTAAAGTATCTAATTTTTTTTATTAATTTTTTATCTGAACGTCCTATCTCATTATATACCAAGGTATTTATATAAATTATTTTTTTAAATTCTAGCATTGTCAATGTGAAGTGTAATATTAGATGGTAAACTAGTAGTATAACAAAAAGTTATATAAACGTCTTATCCACCTTTATCATTTATCATATGGCCCTTCCAAGTTAATTGTCTTTCTTCTACATATTGTAATATTGACTTATAACGAAGGAAGGTATTCCGGGTGGTTCTCCCCAATTTTAATGGGACTAATATATGTTATTCTACATCGAATTCTAAGAGACCCAAATTTTTGTATTTTGCAAGAAAATATCTCTAAGGAGTGAAATGAACCTTCAAACGTAATTACCTCGGGGGATGGTTTTAAAGTTTCACATACCTACAGGCAATATTTTTTCAAACAACCAGCTGGGTAATAATTTTCGTAAAATTATTTAAAAACATATTGACTGTATGTGAAACCTTATAACTATCCTTATTCTTTTAATTCTAACGTGGACCCCCCGGTCCATTTCACCCTTTAGAAATGTTTTGCCACGAAATAAAAAATGTACGTCTCCACTTCCCATATATTTCATAGTTTCCGCAGCCACTCCGTCATGTCTCTTTTCTATTCTCCAGGTTTTTACGACTTCTTCTACAGTAATGATTTTTTCGTTCTTCTGTTCTACATTTCTAATCCTTCCTTCTTTTTTATTTGCTCTCCTTGTGTAGCACTTAGTAATTCCTTCTTCTGGCGGCGTTATCATCTATTTTTAAAATTACAACATACTAAATGAATTATATATAATTTAATTTAATTTCTAATAATATGTACAGGAAATGCAATGGATCATAATTTACGACAAAAAGATCAGAATTCGATTGCTGCATCGGGCTTGACTTCTGCCAGTATGTGTGCAGGTGCAAGTCCTCCATTTAATGCCAAAGGAGATTTTTTGGTACTTCGTCAAATGTTGGGCAAAGTAAGTTAGCTTGTTATGATCATTTAGAAATAACATTTTGCCTTTTCAATAAGTTTGGATAAAAGGTTTTTTTATTCGAAATTTACTTCTTTATGACTGGCATGGTAAAACCAATTATTTTCAATCACTTTCATGAAAGCAAAGAAGGGCTAAAGAAAACAGATATATATATATATAATTCGATAAAAAAATCGAAGTTTATTTTCCTTTGTAATTTATGTTTTATATTTCTTTTCGAAAGATACTCAAAAGTGTTTTTAAAAACATTTAAATTTTGAAACTTTCTGTTTAGTGAAGTTTATATTTTTTGAAAATAACTAATGTAAGAAAATTGGAAATTGATTTATAACAAACTCTTGATGGGGATTTAGTTGTGTACTTTTTTTTCATTTAAGAACTGATTTTCATATGATTATTAATATTCTATTTGCAGGTATTGAAATCGAATCCTGTGCGTAATGGTTTTTACGGAGACGAAATGTCGGATCCTGACGCTCAGCCTCTGGTATGGGTGTCTAAATGGGTTGACTATTCAGACAAATATGGATTTGGTTATCAACTATGTGATGAAAGTGTAGGAGTAATGTTTAACGATACCACTAAGTTGATTATGCTTCGTAATGGAATGTAAGAAGTCTTTCTTAACTAATTAGATACTGTTTGTAACTTTTTACAATTATAGAAACGTGCATTACATTGATCGCAGAGGAGAAGAAACTTACATGACCATTGAAGATTATCCAAAGATTATGGATAAGAAAATGAAATTATTATCATATTTTAATCGGTATATGTGTGAGCATTTGGTTAAAGCTGGAGCTTCTGCTGTTAAGGAAGCCGACTCGTTATCTCGTGTACCACATTTACATCAATGGTGTCGTTCATCCACTGGAGTATTAATGCAATTAAATAATGGGACTGTACAGGTATGAAAGACAATTTTATATTTAAAAAGATGAAATTCTAATTGGAAGTGTGTAGGTCAATTTTACGGATCACACCAAAATAATTATGTGTCCTTTAATGGCGGCAATTACATTTATAGATGAAGATAAATCTTTCCGAACATTTAGATTTTCTTCCATACAACAAAATGGCTGTTCTAACTCTTTATACTCCAAAATGAAGTATGCCTACGAAAAAATGCAATCTTTAATAAATTCTGAATCTGGAAAATAATTTACATTGGCACATTTTAGTTGCCGAATTCTTATTTAAATGTTTTTGCCTTTCTACATATTTTCTTTTCCAATTATTTTTTTAAGGTATTAATTTTTTATATTAAACGATAGGTGTACTTTTTCTACAGGTTTTTTGTATTGTCATTGAAATTAATTTACTGAAATAACTATTGCTTCAAGTCATAAATGAACGAATAGTTGCTTTAGAAAAGAAAATATGTATCTTTTCTTACTGTATAAATTTTAATTTTTTGAGAATAATATAAACAGTTAAAATGTTGATGGTTATCCATGAAATGTAAAACAAAAGTGCCATTATTCTTCTATACAAAAGGGGTCGAATGTATTGAGTTATCTAAGTTAATTGTAATTGTTAGTTAATTTTTCACGCACAAATCGACTCACTTAAGTTTTACTGACTGAGTTAGAAAAAAGAATGTTTAGTCTTTAGCTATTTAGAATAAGTAAGAAGCATTCGTGACCCAACACCGTGAGGTATAAATGGGGACAAAGAGAAAGAAGAAGCATTCGTCTTTTCCAATATAATTTTTGCATTATATTGGAAACAACGAATACTTCTTATGTTGCAAATTTTGATGTACTGCACAACTACTGACATTGATTCTAACGCTCAATTTAAAACAATTATTTCTTAAAAGGTGTCTTTAAATATGAATTAACATTCAAATGCGCGGGATATTAATTGCATTTTTTCAACATTGGCGTCTTTAATATTTTAGTTCAATTTATAATTAGATTTGGTGTAAATATCAACTGTGCAGTATTGTGCTTTCAACATTCAATAAACTAGTATTTTTAAATATAAGTTTTGTTCTTTTCTAATATAAAAATCCAGGGATAAGTTGTAAATTTACAAAGATTGTAACTAGAAAATCCTGGCAGATTTGGAATAATGTTATGTTCTTTTTAAAATTTAATAAAAATATAATCTATTACATTTAAAATTAAATCTTAGACTACAAAAGTACCGACAAATACTAAAACAATCTTGGTAAATTGTAAAATATGTATTAATAATTAATTGTAATTTTTTTTTCAAAATTTTTATTTAAAATGATACGCTTAGGTACTTGTGAGGATTTTGTATAACAAATGTAGTACTTGCAATAATTTCCAAATAGTAATCGATTATTAGAAACTGGCTCAATAAAAGTTGATCGGGATCTCTTTAAATTTGTATTTTAATCTATTTCAGTATTTGAATGGTTTTTATATAGTAGTAATTTGTAAAACCAATTTTATTTCAAACAATTTATTATAACATCTGTTTCATGGGGGAGAAATACATAATGCATTAAACGTAATGGTTGACATTCTAGTAAACTTTCATATGGCCAATATTTGCCGGAACACAAATTTTTTGATGTTTATCTTAAAACATTAGGATTTTATTAATATATTACTTTTATATTTATATACTGACTTAACACAATAAAGACTAAGAAAGTCAAAAGGTGTTACATTAAGTGGATTAGAAGACTTGAGTTTTAATAATATTATAAGACAAATTATAGTGTGGTTATAATATACAGTATTACAAAATGAGTGAAAATAAAATTCAACAAATAGAGGAGACTGAAGTGTTATTAGCCATTTATGGTTTAGATTGGCAAAAAGACCCTAATATTGAAGGCTCGTATTGCATAAAACTCGACAAAGATGTACAACTTTCAATCACGTACAACTCTGAGTATCCTTCACATAAACCACCTAGCTATGAATTGTTAGCACCAAATCTTACAAAATATCAGAAACAAGATCTCAACACAGCCTTTGAAGAAATTTACAGGTTCTATTTTTTTAATTATTTTCTCACTAAATTATTGAACTAAAACAATATTTTTAATAGAAGTAATATGGGAAGCCCAATTTTGTTTCAGTGGATTGAAAAGCTTAAAGAGATTGTTGAATCCAACAACTGTTGTAAGGTAGAAAAGGTTAATGAAGCTGTAGAAACTCCAGCAGAAGAACAAGTTTTAAAAGATTTATCATACAACATAATTCATGGCTCTGTAATACAAGATCGCAAAAGCACATTTCAGGGACATTCTTGTTCTGTTGAAAATCAACAAGATATAAAGTATGATTTAAATTATTTTTAACTATGTGAGATTACATTAATTTATTTATAATAATTTTAGGAATGTACTTGATTTTTTATTACAAAATAAGAAAGTATCACAGGCTACGCATAACATCTTGGCTTATAGGATCATTTTACCAAATGGAAATTTATTGCAGGTAATAGAAACAAGTAGTTTATTTTCTTTATGAAAATTGACGTGTAATTGTTTTAGGATTACGATGATGATGGCGAAACTCATGCTGGTGGTCGTTTACTACATCTCTTGCAAATAGTTGATGTAACTAATGTTGCAGTTATTGTCTCACGGTGGTAAATATTTTTACATAGAATTATTTTAAGCAATAGAGTGTAGCTAATATCAAATTTAGATAGCAAATGATGGCTAGACTAATGGTAGAATATAAAAGATAACTTAATGCCAAAATGAATAAATCAGGGGATATAAAAGAAACCAAGATCATTAGTAAAATCAATTTCCTTACATTTTAAATAGTACATACTCATTTAGTGAAAAAAAATAATTATCAAAAATTAAAATATTTAACTGAATCTTGTTCCCAGTGCTAATTAAATAGTTTATCACGTAACATAAATGCGGTCAAACGTCATTAGTATGAACTCATTTGTTCTGTTCAAATAATTCATACTTATTAACTGGAGTTCAGTTTTTGATTCAAGTTAACAATAAATTAATAGTCCAAATAACAGATCACCGAAAATGGTGTTAGTTTTATAGGATAATGTAAGATTGTTAACAGTCAAGTTAGATATGAATTCAAACATTCTGGTAATTCTGATGGTTAAATGCTTATGAATTTCTTATACACTTACAGTTTTAATGCACTAAACTAATTGATTTACACTCGTATTTATTTACAAATTAAGCTTCACCGCGCGTTAGTGATTATCTTGAGATTCACCGAGAACCAGCTGAGTACAGAGCACTGATTCTAACAAAACTAAAGTTAGACTTAGACTGCTTATTACGGAAGTCGGTTGAGCTTATATGTGTATCTCGGTTACAGTATTAGTGTTTCTAGAAAATTAAAAATTATTCTCATCTTTAACGATATCCACATTCAATGTCTTAAACGATAGATCTTCTCGAGCGCGTGTTTAGATCAATGTAGCGCGTTCGCTTACATTCATCTCTTGCGTTCGCTTATATTAATCTATTGGGATCGCTACGATAGTAAATGTGTTGAATGAAAATGTCCAAACTATTGAAAGTTCATATAAACGGAGACCTTTTCCAAGTATTCTCAATGACTCAATTTGTTTTGTTCAAAGTATTCATACCAGCGCGGTATTCATAGTAACGGGGGTGCTACTAACGCGGTTTTACTGTATATATTTAAATTGGAAAATAAATGTTTACGATTTTTATAGGTTTGGAGGTATTCATTTGGGTCCAGATCGATTTCGCCATATTAACAACGCTGCAAGGCAGGTACTTGAGCAAGGAGGATTTCTACGCACTAAAAAATCTTAAAGTTAATATTTTAATTATGGAAAATGTATATAAACAATTAAAATGAAGTATTGACGTTTTTTGCGTTTCAATTTATTTATTTTCATTTATATCCACTGAATTACTTAAGGTCATATCTTTGCTCCTATCCTCTTCTGTATCAATAATATACTCCGGTTGAATTAATTGGGATGCTAAATTGCATTCTGTTTCAGGGTCCAGGTCTTCATCAGCATTATTTAACATTTCTTCAACTTCATCATCAGGCGGTAAAGGTTCCATATCAACTGGAGGACGTGCTGAATATAAAGCATTCATAACTTCGTTCGTTATTTCTTGATTATCCCATTTATATAGTGGCTTAGTTCCGATAATAAGAGGAATACCAGGAGTATCAATATTGGGATATCCATATGCTTTATATCTCGGTAACGAAGCTTGTAATGATATCCACACTTCATATATAATTTGACAAGTGGAACACCAGTATTGGTTTGTTGGAGTCGTAGTGGCATCAGTTTCTAAAATGCAATAAAATTCATATGTGCCTCGAAGAATATCCACCATTCTTGGAATACGGCATATGTCTTTACGGTGAGTATTTGTTGCTTTTGTTGGATATTTACTTCTATAAAGAGCACAAAGTTATTTTAAATGAGTTCCAGGATGAAAAATATCAATTAGTAACCTAAGTATTTCTATTTGAGTTAGCACAAAAATAAGACCTCCAAATTGTACTTTTGATTGATTCCGAATGGTACATAACAAAGGAATGCCTTGCCCTGCAGCAATTCCACAAATTGGTAGCCATAAGCTTACAGATACATATCCTAAGTTTATGACTGAAAATCTAAAATTTCGTTCAACCTCTTGTCTTGCTTCATTTAATAAATACTGTTCAAGTTGTAAATTTCTACGGGACTTTACTATAATTTCTCTTGTAAATATATACAGAGGATAGTTTACTCTTTTTATTAAAACTTTCGCTAGATATCTATAAAATCATTTCTTAAATATTTACAAATTAGTATTATTTTTCATACGATAATTACTTAATTTCACCATATACTCCTTTCCAAGTACCAGGTAAATATTCAGGTAATCCACATTTAAAAGGGTAAATCTGAGGAGTACTGTTTAAAGTAAATTTGCCTGAACTCCCTCCTGCTAAGGTGTGTCTTGCTAAATAAAATTCTTGTTTTCCATGGAATTTTGTGCCTTTTTTATAAATTCTGAACGATTTTATTACATGTTTATTGCATATCCATTCACATTCTGCAGTTCCACTGACCTACGAAACAGTTGTATTAATTGTTCATAGGATTTAAAAAGTAAAAAAGAGTTTACCTCAATTATAACTTGTTGTAGTATACAATACTCTGTAGATTTAACTGCAACATTACCTGTTATATTTTGTTTGGGATAAATAACATCAAAATTGAAACAAATATCACAGGATATGCACGTTTTACTATTATTTTGAATAAAATCCATTATATTAAAAATTAAGCTAAATGACATTAAATTTTAATGGTTTTTCACATAGCAATCTATAGAATACTGTTATTTCAGCTTTATTTATTAATTTAATTACCATTCTGTATTTATTAAATTCTATTAAAATTTTATTTTGAATATTTGTGCATTTTTATTTTTATAAAATGGCAACACTGAATGAGCGTTTATTCCAAAGAAATTGTAACCTAAAAAGATTAAGTAATTATAAACAACGCAATTAATAATATTCTCATCACAATCGGTTAAATATGATTAACGTAACTGATTCACATATATCCTTCAGTAACGCGGAAAAAATGGACGCTGCAAACAATGCACGACGTAGAAGGTAATATTGAAAGCAATCTTTTTTATGATATAACCTTTTGTTCTGGTTCTAGTTCTAATCGTTCTATTAAACGCAAGAAATTTGATGACGAATTGGTAGAATACAGCTTAGGATTACCAGGAGTTTCAAATGTAAAGGTATCTTAAAAATGTTGATGTTTAAAACAATTTGAAGTTTATTGTTTTCAGAGTGGACGAGCTCGTACACAGTCTTTAACTGCAGTTCATACTGAATATCCTATCCCCGCTGTTACGACGCCGGCAGCTCCTGTTGTTGCACCACCTATACAAGTAGTAGCCGATCCAAAACGTAAATCTGTCTCTAAAGGGGTATCGGGAGTATCAAGACGAAACAAGAAAGGACGACAACAAAACCAGATTGCTACTAAAGATTTAGGCCGATGGAAACCAGCAGATGATTTAGCCTTGATCATTGGTGTTCAACAAACTAATGATTTGCGAATGGTACATTTGGGTACCAAGTTTTCTTGCAAGTTTACTGTGCAAGAACTGCAGCAGAGATGGTATGCTTTATTATACGATAAAGCTGTTTCTCGGGTAGCTGTTGCCGCT
Organism: Sinopyrophorus schimmeli; assembly: GCA_036325965.1. NCBI lineage: Eukaryota > Metazoa > Arthropoda > Insecta > Coleoptera > Elateridae > Sinopyrophorus > Sinopyrophorus schimmeli. The sequence continues at coordinate 418,133 of JARFIZ010000194.1, forward strand.
ATGCGAAATTTGCATCCAGATATGGTTGCTGCTGTACAAGATCGTGCTTTATGGAGTACCCAAGAGGAACAGTTATTGGGTACTATTAAATCTGTAAGTTGTAACAAATAATTTTGTTGATATTTTTTAAAACGTACTATTCTCACAGCAATCCAATCCAACTTTAACAATCTTTGCTGATTTATTATCGCAACATTCAGATGTGTTTTATCCAAGTCGTACAGCCATTGCATTGCAAAGACATTGGCATACAATGCGATCGTTTCATTTATTACCTGATCAAACTGCCGGTGCTTTACCTACACAAACAAAGCCAATTCTTTCATTTAAAGATGCCGAGGACATGATACATGATATTGATTTAAATGAACCACCAGATGAAGCTTTAGATAGGGAGTTAAGACTTCAACAACGTCGAACAACCCGTGAAATCCGACAATTAGAAAATGAAGTTGGAAGATGGAATGTCCTTGTTGATAGCGTAATTGGCAGTTGTCCCGGAGAACTGGATAATCAAACGCTAGCAGTACTCCGGGGCCGATTAGTGCGATATCTTATGCGTAGTCGCGAAATTACTATAGGAAGGTCGGCGAAAAATCACGCTGTAGATGTAGATTTATCTTTAGAAGGGCCTGCTGAAAAGATATCGCGTCGTCAAGGAACGTTGAGGTAATTAAATTATATTAACATAATTTACTATGTTTTAAAAAATATTATTTTTAGATTGCGGAATACTGGTGAATTCTTTTTGTCTTCAGAAGGTAAAAGACCAATTTTTGTGGATGGCAGGCCTATAATGTGCGGAAACAAAGCTAGACTTTTTGATAACTCTGTTGTAGAATTCTCCTCTTTACGTTTCATCTTTTCTGTAAATCAGGATCTTATTAGAGTGATACATACTGAATCGGTACGCTTTAACATCCCATCGTAATTTGTATAAAGGATGTTCTGATTTTTACAAACCCAATATTTGTTTGTAAACATCATTTAATTGTATTTATTATTTTGTATTCTATGTGTAGATCTCTACAAATGAATTCCAGTGTTTAAATATATAAAATTATAATTAGTAGATATTAAGTGAATTCATTAAAGCAATTCCGTATTATTTTATATAGTATTTTATTTAAATTTTGGCGGATATTTATAATCGGAAATATGTACTTAGATTGAATATTACCAAAAATTAATAAATACTTTTTGATGTTGGCTATATATATTAATTTACAATTCCCTGCTTGAATCAGTAACTTTTCTCTGAGTTGTATTAATGGCGGGACAAGTTGTTTATAATTATTTTAAGTCAGTTTTATGTATTTAATATGGATAGTCCCACAATAGATCTCAATTTACAAAAATTAGAATATTTTATTGCTGATGATGATAAAATTGTAAGTTGTAAATTGTAATTAATTAAATTACTAAACAACTGTTGGTCTGACCCAACTGTTTTAGGTCACCTGGAGATGGTTAAGTTACAATTTGGGTATTAGTATTAATGATTCCAAAATTTTATTGAATCAATATGTTACTGATAATCGTAATTTAAAACCTAATTCTTTGGGTATCACTTACGTTATCTGTGGTAAACTTAGAGATAATGGTGAAATTATTAAAGTTGTTAAAGAATCAGAATTGGAAAGGACCGAAAAAAGGTTTACCGAGGTTTTCAGTAAAGAAATTTACAGTATACAGAAAAGCAAAGATGTGGATTTAAATATTATAACCATGGTTGATTCATTTAACATCCACCACGCTACTCAAAGTCCTGCGTAAATATAGATTAAAATTAATTGTCATGTAAATATTATTAATTTTATTTAACAGATTGGGTTCAATTGTTGGAGCAAATTGCGTTAAATCTGTATTTAAAGAAAAGAAAATTGTACCTAAGCCGCCACCAGTGATTAAAGGAAAGTCCACGTTTTTTTCAAATCTACAACCAAAATCTGCAATTACAACAAAAACCAATAATATTAAAGTAAACACTGCAGATACAGCAACAAAAGAAACAGTTATAGATGATAAATCAAAAAATACAGGGCTAAAGGTATCCGTTTTATATAAGTGATAATCAAATATTTCATTATTGCTATTGTAGTTGAAACAAAATGGTTTAACATCCTTTTTAAATAGTGAGGGAAAGAAACCTACTGAAAAACCTAAAGAAACAGATCCAACACCAAAATTGGTTGAATCTCCAGTAGAAGAAAAAGAAGTAGAGATCAAAGAAAAGTCATATAAAGATCTTTTAGATGTTGAAAGTGATTCAGAAGATGGCATTTTGGAAAAGGCTATTTCTATTAGTAAGGAAAACCAAAAACCGAAGCAATCTAAAAAACGTCAACGTAAGCAACAGAAAAAGTCTATTCCCAGTCCAAAAAGACGTAAAAGGATTGTCGAACAGAACGAATCTGATGATGGTAATTATTACATTTATTTTTTACAATGGCTAATATTTATTTTTAGATATGTTTGCCAATCATGAAGAAGACAATAAAGAAGTAATGGAATTGTCAGAAGAAGAAATCCCAAATATTACACGACCTTTACTGCCTAAAAATAAAAAACGTAAATTTGTGGATCAAACTTTCGAAGATGAAGAAGGATTTACTTGTAAAAAATTATTAGCTATTAGTGAACACTTATTAATAGCATATTTTTAGTGACTCGTAAAGAATGGGTAGAAATAAGTTCATCGGATGATGAAGTTAAAGTAATTAAATCACAAGATTCTGACGTAAAAAAGGCACAAAAACATGAAGAAACCACTTCAGAGAAACAGAAAAATGAAGTAAAGGAAGTAGTAACAAACGGCAAATTAAAAGTTGGTAAAACTAAGAAACCACTTCCATCAAATCAGTCGACGCTAATGAATTTTTTTAAGAAAAAATAATCCAGCTTCTAAAACTCAATTTCTTTGCATCTAAAGTTTGTATTGTTCTACAAGCTTATTTCTTCAAATCTTAATTAAACGTGTTTTGGATGAATATTGAAATATTTACTTTAATTAATATATTTATAACAGTATATCTATCTGTTAATGTTCACTGGAATTCCAGTGAACATTAACATATTATAAGATATTGGACGTGAACATTATGATTAGTATATCTATCTTTTAACAAAAGATGGAACTGGTAACTGTAATCCTTCTTTTGCTTCAAAAAATGTGTAAGATAATGTAACTTCATCAACATATTCCATTTTAGGATCAAGTACAAATTCAGGATCAATATAAAAGAATACTGGCATATCAACCTAAAAATTTTAAATTAATTATCTCGTGTAAAGATCACAAACTGAAGTACTTGTTCATGTGGATTTAATTGTTGTTCCTCAAAACAGAAACATTGGATTTTATTGAAATATTGCCCAGCTTCAAACGGAACCACGTTATATGTGCTAATGCCTGTAACAGGACTATCGCTGGGATTTTGTGCAGTATAAAATGCAAGTGCAGTTTCACCAGGTACAACCTGTTGTGATAAAATTAAAATAGTTATAATATCATTTGTACCTTTATACCGTTATCTCCCTTTGTTGAGGTTTAAAATTCCATCTCATACTTGATACAGTATCTGCATTAAATTTTATTTTAAGTGGTCTACGATTAACAGCCTTCATGTTCTCAACTTTTGAAGTATCATGCCCTACGCTAGTTGTTCCTCCATAACTGTAAGCTTGACAAAACATACGATAAAGGGGTACAGCTGCATAACTTAGGCCCAATATTAATACACCAGCTGCACTTAAATAATACAGTGTTGATTTTATTTTTGTATTTTGTAGAGGAGACTGATTGAAACTTTTTAGTCTACAAAATTGATTTAGACTATTAAATAACCATTTTCGACTATTACAATTATGTAAAAGTGTAAATAACCGTGAAGTTACAAATAACATATCTAATAATCTATTTTACATTTGCCTATTTTTATAAGTCGGTTTAAATTGCCAATATTAAATTGTAGGTTAGATTATATGTTACGTTGGTATTCTTCAAAATGAAAGCAGGTTATACATTGTAAAAATTTAATTTTGTATTTTCTAAATGTATAGAAAATGTCTCTAGTTCAAAACACTTATAAACTGCTACATCGGCATACATTATTTTTGAAAAATTGTCGGAATTTTTCATCAGGAGACTCGAAATGTAAGATTGTGTTAACTAAGGATGGTAGTACTCTGGTAGCTTGGCATCCAAAAGAAGACTTTCCATATGAATATACCAAACCATTACCAGAACCAAAAATAGAAGAGAATACTTCAGTTCTGAAGACTCAGATGACCAATGATTTAAAACAAATATTTAAAAAGAAAACACCAGAACAAGCACGCCAAGAATTAATGAATATCACATATACAACTAAACATAGGTGGTTTCCCCGAGCTCGTGATAAGAAAGCTAAAAAGACACCTATGGATAGAGAATATTTGTAACTTCTAGTATTAATGTACAATTTTTATTGTAAACGATGTCAACTCGCATTGTGAAGTTAGTTATTTCACTGTACACCTTATAACAATAATAATAATTATAACAAGACAATGTTTAATCTAAATAACTTAATTTGTTAAAGCAATTAGAGCTTTTACAACATTTCCATGATGTTCTCTTAATGTTCTTTCTGCTTTGCTTCTTGTTATCTCCATTTCTCGTACTATAAGATCTACATCTTCCTTTTTGATAGAAACTTTAAGTAATTCTTTTTCTCTTGCAATTTTTTCAGCAGCTTGTTTGTTTCGTTGATCTCCAATTAATGAAATTGCTCCAGACACATCCTGTGTAGATATTTCTTTCTCTTCGGCATAGTCTGTTACTCTTTCCAAATCGGCCGCACCACTATCATGTTTCGCAGACTTTTTTTGGGATTTTTCTTCGCTATCGTCAACTGCACCATTAACTACTTCCTCATCAGCCATAATAATAATTTTAAAAAAATGTGATAATTAATTGACAGAAAACATGTTGGGAACAATACCAACTTATTAGGATTTTTATCTGTAGTAAATTATCATGTAGAGTTTTTATTTATTGGGGTTTGTCACACTGACCATTAGTTCTTGTTTATTGATGTTAACAGCAGGTTATAATTTTTACAAACTGTTTTTTAAAGTGAACTAAATAAAAGACATTAATTTAATTACATTTTATTGAATCAATTCATAATGTGCCTTACTACAATATAGGTAAATAATTTTTGTGTAAAAAAATGTAATATCTAAAAGTTTATAAACAAGTAGTGGTTTCAATTTACAATGTGTGATTGTGAATTTTATGGAATGACAATGGATTCAATAAGTAATAATATGAATTTAATTAAAACTAATGAAACCTTTTGGGAATTTGAAGAAACTAAAGATACCATGATGATGGTTAATTTAAATAAACCTACGGTGTCAACCACTGAAAGTACATTAAATTCATCAAATGATCAATCCAAAGCACGCAAATTTCCTTGTACGTATTGCAATAAAATGTTTGCGAAGAAACAGCAACAACAGAATCACATAAAGATACATACAAAGGAAAAGAATTTCAAATGTGCAACTTGTAGTAAAATGTTTATTCATAAACAACAGTTAACAAATCATGAAAAGACTCATTTAGGAATTAAAAACTTTAAATGTGAATATTGTTACAAGTGTTTTTTATTAAAGCAACAGTTGCAGGTACATGTTAGAATACACACTGGCGAAAAGAATTATAAATGCAATTCTTGCGATAGAAGTTTTATTACAAAGCAACAGCTGCAAAATCATATCATAACACATTTAAAGATCAAATCATTTGCTTGTGAACAATGTGAAAAAAGATTTGCTCATAAACAACAATTGGAACGTCATAAAAATAGTCACAATTTTCAAAAGGCTAATATATAATAGTAGGTAAACAACAATCTAGTATAATTATGCAATAAATAAGAAGTATACGTACTCGACTTTTGAATCAGACAACTTAAAATTAATTTTCAAGTATTTTAAAAATATGAGTAAATAATCTGATGGCAACATTGTATGTAAATATATACATAACCTCACTACTTTAAATCAAGTTATCAGCTATTGTGGTTTAATCAGTGATAAAGTTATTTATAGATCATACATTGAGAATAACAAATGAAAAGAATATGTCGCTGTCTTCCAAGACTACGGATGATGAACATCCAAAAAAACTTATACCAGAATTATGTCGACAATTTTATCATTTGGGATGGGTAACAGGAACAGGTAAATAATCCAGCTACAATTATAATTTTATCAATTCCTTGTTTATTCCAATTAAAGGTGGTGGAATAAGTATTAAACACCAGAATAAAATTTACATTGCACCTTCTGGTGTACAAAAAGAACGAATACAATCAGATGATATGTTTGTACAAAACATGGACGGTGTTGATCTTGAACTACCTCCACCAGAAAAGAAACTAAAAAAAAGCCAATGTACACCTTTATTTATGTGCGCTTACAAAGCGAGAAATGCAGGAGCTGTTATTCATACTCACTCAAAATTTGCTCTTCTGGTAACATTATTGTTCCCTGGTAAAGAATTTCGATGCACTCATTTAGAAATGATAAAAGGCATTAAAAATCAAAAGCTGGGTCGAAATTACAGATACGACGAAGAACTAGTCGTTCCTATAATTGAAAATACGCCTTTCGAAGAGGATTTGAAAGATCGCATGGCTGAAGTTATCAAACAATATCCCGAAACTTGTGCTGTACTAGTTCGACGACATGGTGTTAGTTTCTTCTTTTTAATTAGAAACATCTTTAATAATAATTGTTTTAGGTTTATGTATGGGGTGACACTTGGCAACAAGCAAAAACTATGAGCGAATGCTACGATTATTTGTTTGATATTGTTATACAAATGAAAAATCTAGGCATAAATCCAACATCTACACCTGCAGATTATGAACTGAAATATCAAGAACAAAATGGAGCAGAGGAGAAGGTATAATGTATTTTTCAATTACTTATCCCTAGACTGTTTGATAATTGAATCAGATTAAATAGGAAAACAAGATCTATAAACTAAAGCAATAAATAAGAAGGGAGAAAATTATAACTTATAATCTGCAGCACCTCCTAATCCAATAATTTCAGGTAAATTAATATTAAGGTTTTGTTAAACCAAAAAAGGATATTTTATTTGCCAATAATTTGTTATTAAAATACACTATTATAAAAAATTTACTGAACAAGTACAATCATGCGAATGAAATTTAAAATCAACTCGAAAAAATTAAAATAAAAAAAAATTAATTTTGAAAAATTAAATTATTTATAAATCTGAGGCACAAGCTTCGTTACTCTCAATCTCCGTATTTAATGGACGCAATAATTTAGCTTCCAATTTATTTGATTTCAGTTTTCTATGCAAACTTACTTTGACAATTACAAATAATTGGATAATGTAACATTCCTCAGGTAAACTAGACGTTTCTGGAAAGACAACCGTTACTTTTCTTTTAGAGTTATCCTCCTCTGGAATCCATTTGTAATTATCAAAACCCTAAAATAATAAAATGTTTAAAGCAATTTGTAATTCAATGTTCAATATTAACTTACATGGTTGAATATTCGGACATTGTATGATGTATTTTTGATTAAGACATCAAATGATTTATTTTTAACATCGATCACTACACCGCTAGTAATGAAAGGCTGATGTTGTGCTACGTAGTGTGCAAAATACAAATCAGAACTTGCATCTCCTGCACATTTAGCATTATACTTTTGTTTGTTACAATTCTCAGCAATTCCGTGCACAAAAACTGGATCCCAGTGTGGTTTCATCGAATATCCTTTAAAATAACGATTAATATTATTTTTTTAATATCTAGTTTTATATTTACTTAAACTAGCAGCAAGAAGTCTGTGCACCATAATGTCTGCATATCTACGAATGGGAGATGTAAAATGCGTATAAATAGGGACGTGAAGTGCATAATGTTGATATGCAGATTCATTAGGAACTTTTCCAGTACAAAAGTAACGTGCTCTCGTCATTGGTTTTGCCAGCATCTGATTAATGACGGCTAGGGCATCTTCCCCTACAGGTTTTTACTTTTAGTTAAATATTACAAACAATTCTAAAGATATACCTAATCTGCCCTGCATTTGAATGTTAAAAACACTTTGTTGTATGCTCTTTGAAGTAGAAATATCTAAATCAAGCTTAAAAGATTCTAGTTGACGTTTTACGTCTTCTAAAAGTCGTTGATTTGGAGAGTCGTGACATCGAAGAAAAGCTAACTTTGGAAAATCCTTGACTATTTGCCTTGCTACAGTTATATTAGCCAGGAGCATAAATTCTTCAATTAATCGATGTGCATCTTTATTTTCATATACAAAGTATTCAGTTGGTTCTCCTGAATCTTGGTCAAGCCGAAAAAGCAGTTTAGTTTGGTCAATTCTTAAAGCCCCATCAGAGAATCGTTTCTCTCTTAAAATAAGTGCAATACTTTGTAAAGCATTCACGGTTTTACTTAAATCTGTATAAGTAAAACCTCCGTGAATCATTGGAAGTTCGTCATCTTTAAATTTGTGTTCGGGATTTTCAATCATGCTTTGTGCATGTTCATAAGCCAGTTGGCTACAGGAATTGATTACACTTCTAGAAAAACGATAACACAGAATTTGACCCGTTTTTGTAATTTCCCAAAACACTGAAAATGCTCTTTTGTCAACTCCTGGTAAAAGCGAACAACGCATACATAATTCTTGAGGTAGCATGTGATAAACGTTATTTACTAAATAAATTGTTGTTGCCTTTTTACAGACCATATGATCGAGCGGCGTGCCTTCTAATAAAAAAAAGGATACATCGGAGATATGTACCCCAATTAATAAATTTCCATTCGGTAATTCCTTACAAGAAACTGCATCGTCCAAATCGCGAGCCGTTAACGGATCAATTGTGAATACGCATTCTTTACGTAAATCTTCACGATGTTGCATTTCTTCTTGATCTTGTCTTTCGCCATCAGAAAACGGAATAAATTGCAGATAATCATGTGGAAATGGTGTTGTGTCCAAATTATACTCGGTTAGCAGAGCTTGCGTCTCTGATTCGAGATCTCCCGTAATGCCAACCTGATCCATAATTGTACCAATTGCATACTTAATCTCCTTCCAATAATCTATTTTTACTTTAAACAACATACTTTCGAATCTATTAGGATGCTTGTAAAAGTTTGGAGGACATCCTTTTGCTTCAATTTTAATTCTCGGAATACGAGAATCTCGAGGAATAAATGCCACATATTGCTTCGATTGATTTAGCATGGGTTGTAAGAATCCTACACCCGTTCTTGAATGAACCTATAAAGTTATATTTACATAATAAAGTAAACCGAAAAATAAAAGGCGATGCTTACTTTCTCTAAAATAAAAACGACGCTTGCTGTTTGTTGTTTTTCTGTCCATTCTTCTTTTGGCTTCAATTTTATGGCAACTACGTCCCCCTCTAAAGCTCGATTTCTATCTAACATATCCTGTATGAAAAAGTCTTGCAAAGAACGATTCTCTTGGCTAACATATGCTTCACGATAGTTTTTAGAATTAATTCTAATAGTTCCTTTAAATAAGGTGCCTTCTTCAATACCTTTTTGTACCTCAAATTCTGACCAATAAGAAGGAAAGACTTTCGATTTTTGTTGATGGCGTTTTGATGAATTGCTTGTATTTGCAGTTTGTGCATCATTATTTAACTGGAAATTTACATTACATTCTGCTACCATACTTTGCTTTGAGGTACCACTCTCAGTATTATTAATTGACTTACTGCCCTTCTTAATAATCCAATCCTTTGTAGTTGCTACAGTAATTTTGCAACTATTTCCAGATTTTACAAAAATTGGTTTACAACTACATGTCGTTTTAATTCTAACAAATTTACCATTTGTTTGTGCTTTAATGGCTGTGATCTTAAAATCTCCTAGTAATTTTAATAAAGCATTCTCTTCAGTGTTATTAGAATCTTGTGTTTCTATCGACTGGTTTAATTTCTTCATAATTCGCCATCTAGGTTTTCTTCGTACTTTCTTTTTTATTGTACTTTCTGTTACGGAGTCATTACTAACAGTAGCTAGATGGTTTTGTTCGTGCAATCCGCTTGTTGATGCAGTTTCACTCATACCCCTTATAATTCTTTCTTGAGATGTAGTTTTTGGAAGTACTTCTATGTGTTGTACTCTATTCATGTTACTAATTATTAAAATTCATTTATTTCATTATCCTGTTCTCATAATGAAGATGTTTTGCTGTCAAATTATAAAATTAGAAAAGTAACCTAATTTAGAGATATGAATACAAATGATAAATTTATAGATTTATAAATAATGAACAAATCATATTGTTCAATTCATTTACTTACAACTATCAAGAAAAATTTATATATGAATACAATATTACACAACATGAACAATTATGTTGATTTTAGTTTCTTACACAGAACAGTTATTGTCATAATAAAAACTAATCAGTTTCGTAAATATAACAATATCAAAAGTAACTATTTTCTTAGAACTGTAATCAAACTAGTTTATAAACTAATATGGCGCATTACACGAATGTTTATAGTCTGTTTATTCATTGAATAATGCATTGTTTACGATTACTTTTAAAAAAATTATGATTAATGCATCGTCTGGATTTTATAATTTTATTTATGAGACGGTATGTTAATTTATTACAGATTGTGAAAGAAAACACTTTATTGTTGTATATGCTAATGAGTACTTTTTAGATATTCAAATGATTTATTACAAATTCAGAATACAGCAGATGGTTTAAGATGTCATCACGGAACTGGTTTAGATTCAGGTCGAATTTTTACAGTTAGTTTTTATGATTATACTGTGCCGTTAGTATTAAACTTAAATCCTAAGTTAACATGCATATCCTAAGATCTATTATTGTGGTTGCTATAATTTCTGTTCAATCCACATCTTCTGAACAATGTAAAAACTTTGGTGATAGGTTTGAACATCATTTGGGACCAAAAACTGCATATCGATTTCTTGCTAATGACGATGTTAATAGGATTGAGTTTGAAGGTATGCAATATCAATGTTTAAATTCTAACTAATAATACATAGATATTTTTAATTACAGGATGTCAACCCCAAAAGATTTGGATGTTAGTTAGGCACGGTACTCGTAACCCAAGTTTAAGTTTCATGGAGAAAATGAGAGAGAGATTGCCAGAAATCCGAGATATAATTTTAGAGAATAATTCCGAACCAAGCGGTATGCATCACAGTCTTTAAATTATCAATGTAAAATTTACTTTTATAGAACGACTCAGAAATTCCGATTTGTATGCTTTTAAAAAATGGACCAATAAATTGGAAGAACCAGATAATAAGAAATTAACTAGAGAAGGCGAAGATGAAATGATTGAATTAGCTGAGAGAATGCAAGCAAGATTTCCTACATTATTCCCACCAACTTACAGCAATTCAACTTACTACGTAAATATGTTATTAAAGATAGCTCAAGAATTTATTTGTTTTTAATTTTAGTTTAAATACACTTCAACCCAACGTACTAAAGCCAGCGCAAAATATTTTGCAGCTGGATTATTTGGTAGACCTGCAGTTAAGGGCGTTTGGTACCCAAAACCTGAAAAAGATGACCCAGTCTTGCGATTCTATAATTTATGCAGAAATTGGAAAGTTAACGTAAAAGGAAATCCTTCAGCGTTTGAAGAAAAGAAGCTCTTCGAAAAATCTGCAGAAATGCTAGGAGCTATCGAATTAATTAACGATGATTTGAATTTAGAAGAAGAAATAACCATAGGTTTGTTATATAGTAGTCTTCTTCTTTTTAAAATGTAGGCTTTTTGTAGAGGATGCTTATTTAATGTACATGACTTGTGCATTCGAAACTGCTTGGAATAAAAGAAGGAAATCTCCATGGTGTTCTGTATTTTCGCCTGAAACATTGCAGGTAAATTTAAAGTCTAAACAATTTAATTTAATAATAGAAATTAACAATTGTAGGTCATGGAATTTGCTGAAGATTTGCAATATTATTATAAAAGCGGTTATGGGTATGAAGTAACTTACAAACAAGCTTGCCCTTTATTTAAGGATATGATTGAATTCCTTGATGAGTTAATAATAAGTCCAAATTATCAATACGATATTTTACAATTTATTTTTCTAGCAAATCAAAATCTCCAAGATCAGTTGTGTACTTTAGTCATTCGGGTGCTTTATTAAAGTTTTTGGCACATTTGGGATTATACAAAGACAACCAATTATTGCATACAGACATTAATAGTAATCATTTATGGAGAACGAGTAAACTTAATGCTTTTGGTTCAAATATTGCGTTTGTTATGTATCGGTGAGTATGATAATTGTTTTAGAAAAGTAAAACAAGAGTATGTGATTACAGATGCGGTCAAAAATCAAAAGTCGCTGTTTTACATCAAGAACGATCAATAAATTTACCCAATTGTGGTCCTTTGTGTGATCTGTCTGCTGTTAAACAATATTATAAAAGTAGTATCAATAACTGCTCTTTTAACAAAATATGCAATGCAGGCTAATGAGTTATTTAAATGATTATAAATTATTTATTTAAAAAAGGAAATTTCGTTTATAAATTAGGTAATATAGTATAATTCTTATATTTCTACAATCACAAACAATAAATGTGAATACTAATTTATTCAACATTGAATGCTTTACAGAATTAATTTTGTATCAAGCTTTTTACAATAAAATACAATGGGGCCGATAAAATTTAATCTTACATTAAAATGTATTAAGTTAAAATGTTGCTAATATTTTTTACTTTCTATACCACATTTGTAAAGTGTTCATTCTCTTTACTTTCTTTTGTAGTTGTAATACTCCATAAAGTAAAGCTTCAGCAGTAGGTGGGCAGCCAGGAACATAAATATCTACAGGGATTATACGATCACAACCCCTACAAAAGATTTTGTTTCTTAACTATTCAAAATTGTACAAATGCAGCTTACCGAACTACAGAATAAGAATAGTGATAATAGCCTCCCCCATTTGCACAGCTACCCATTGAGATTACCCACCTAGGTTCTGGCATTTGATCATAAACCTTACGTAAAGCTGGTGCCATTTTATTAGTAAGTGTGCCAGCTACTATAATCACATCTGATTGTCGAGGTGAAGCTCGAAATACAACTCCAAATCTTAAATTAGAACCGTTAAGACTTAATTTATAAAATAATTCATATATACCTGTCCATATCATAACGAGGTGCTGCTATGTGCATCATTTCAACAGCACAACATGCTAAACCAAATGTCATTGGCCATATCGAGCATTTTCTACCCCAATTTAGTAAATCATCTAAACGAGCTAAACTATATTCTGCTAAATTGCTAGTTTTTTGAAATGGAGAATAAGGTCTATCTACTCCTTGCGATTGGGTTTCAGTTTGTACTGCTGTTGACTGAGGTCTTTGAAGAACGTTTAAACTTGTAACCTTTATAATGTTATTAAGTGTTGACCTAGAAGTGTGGGGCAGTAATGCTGTTCGAAGCATCTAAAAAAAATATAATAATTCTATGATACTTGGTAATTCCGTTACATTATATATGGTTATTTAAAATATATTGTGCTAACCTTTTGTTAATAATGCGATTTAAATCTATTTCAATATTAAATATTTACGTAATTCATGTCAAAATTTTGACAGCTAGGAAAATAGGTTTATAACTAAATTAGTAATTTAACTAATCTTTTATTGTGTTGGTAATAAAATTAACCGCCACTAAAAGTGACGTTAGAATTATTCCATTTCTATTTATTTATTTATAATGTGTTGGGTAGTTAAATATTTAATTTTATTGTGCTTTAGTGTTTTAGCAATACATTGAAAGACTAAATGACATTCAAACATGTATATTTAATACAAAAATAGAACAAAATTGTTTTCTATTGGGGGTAAGTAGGGTTGCTTAAATTTTTACACAAAATTTTATTTGTGGTCCATTCTTTATGCCCCCTTCTATTATATCACCTGGTTTTACTATTCCAGGTGTTGGTGGAGTTCCTGTAAGAATAAGATCATTGGGCTCAAGCGTATTAGTTTGTGAAAGATAGCTTATTAATTGAGCTGTTGAAAACACCAAGTCTTTGGTATTTCCATTTTGTTGTGGCTGACCGTTAATAGTACACCAAAGTTCTACATTACCAGGGTCTGGAATAAGTTCTTTTGGAATGAAATTGCTCACCGGGCATGCCGTATCAAAACTTTTGCTAGCAGAGCAAGGCCATCCCCTTTCTCTAGCGTACACCTTTATAAAACTGTGATGGTTACTCTAATTATTTGAAATGGATTTAATTACCAATTCACTTGTGGCTGTCATATCTAAACCTATGCAAAATCCACCGATATAATCTAAGGCTTGTTGCTCAGTCACTTTACGACAGGTTTTTCCTATAATGACACCTAATTCAAGTTCTTCAATAATTGTATAACCTTCTGGTATCTGAAATGGATGATTTCATAAGAAAGATTGAAAAGTAGAATATATACTTCTATGAGCATTCCTTCAGTGATATAATTCGATGGTGCTTTCAGAAACATTACTGGTCGCTCAATTTGTTTTGAAGCGTTTCCAGATGGATCCCTGTAAGTATATTTTAAATTATTTTACTAAGTAATTCTTGTGTATGATTTTACTTGTAATTAAAAGCGGCACCATAGATTTTTCGCCCATTTTTCACAAAATCTTTTACTCGTGAAGCAGCCATTACTTTGAAAGTAATTTACTTATCAACAAAACGAATTGAATTTAAAAATTTGGTAATATTCATACTTGATAAGATAATGCGGCTTGATTTATTGCTATTTCTTTGGTGTATGTTTATGTTGATTAATAATGATGTATTAAATTATGCAATTAAGTATTAAACTTAATTAGAATCTAATGTTTATAATTGTAGATAATATTTTAAAACTTGACTAGGAATTATAGGCTCTAATGTATAGATGCAAAAGCATGGAAAATTAGATTCAGAAGATATTTCTCTGATTACTTATAGCAAAAAGATTGATTTTAAATTATCTGGTTATAGCCTTAACAATTTTTGAGCAAATGCATGTATGGTGTGTTGCATAATTTTTAATGACACTAATTAATATACATTTTAATTATTATTTTATTTAACAGAAGTAATTATTGAATGAAACTATGGGACTGTAGTAGAACTCAAGGATGACTAGAATCATAAAAGATCGTTGACCCTGCAAAATATTTTATAAATTGAATTAAATATTGGAAATAAAACATGGATCATCCAATAATGTGTAAGTCTTACGTATTATTTATTAACAACAACTATTCTTTTATTTAGATTATTCAAATTATGTGGTGCAAGGTGATAATCACTAGTTTAACGGTGTTATCTGTTCAAAAACAACGAGACTATGAATTAAAAATTTAATGGAACGTTTTTAGTTTTGGATAAATGGTCTTAAATTGGTTTTAACGATTTTTTAACGAATTCAGGTATTCGATTATCAAATTTATCTGTTACACGCCACATAAATACTGTAAGAATTTTGGAAATTCCAATCATATCGGGATTGTTGTATTTATAATATCTTAATGTTGAACTATAAATAAAACGAGAAGAAAAAAAGATTAGGTTTATGATCGGCGGAACAGGTTTAACTTAACTTAGATTTATTTTGTAAATCGTTTAATGATAAACGGTTCGCTTAGCGAGGATGCGATAGGGAGTCTTGAAGGCACCAATCGTCAAACAAATGCGAAAAGAGTGTTTAACTTTGATAGTAGATACATATTTTTGTTGAATTTCGTGTTGGTGAGCGGCATGTGATTTATTAGAGCAAATTCAAGGCTTAAAGCTTTAGGTTCCTGAACGTTTCACTCCCTCACTGTCTTCAAGAATCAGCGGAGACAAACCTCTTGGTAGTGGGCGCGTGCACCTCAAATCGTATGTTGCAAGAAGTTGCTATCGTAGTGTTGACGCGTTCTTAAAGAGTGGTATGTGATACATATTTGCTTTAATCTCAATGTTTCTTTGTGTCTTTCGGATGTAACGCAAAAACTTTAAGGTGAGACTGTTTCGAATGACAAACTCAAAGAGAAAAGTGTAATAATTCCAATCTTTGCATTACGAGCGATTCATGTGAAGAAAGTTCTTATTGCATAACATCTCACACGCAACTCTTATTACTTTAAATTCGACAAAGAAACGAAAGTTAAATCAGATTTTAAATCTGCTTCGATTTCTTTCTTTATTGCTGTTAAGTTTAATAAATAACCAAGGTTGTGCTTTGAATACATTGGAACTTAGTTTTTCTACGTTTTATTAACAATTTAATTTTTTGGTTTTGTTTTTAGATGATTCAATTTCTCATCATGGATAAGGAGAAAATATGTTCAATGTTATAAAAGCATGGCCCTATTAAACTACAGTGCACCGTACTTCGCCACTCCGGCGCCTCCGACTACAAATTTTTATCAAAACCGCAACCTTATTTATATCCAACACCTCAGCAACCGTTCAGAGGCGAAGAAGTTCCTGATAGACCAATAAAACCACCAACATTCACGAGGGTTCAAGCTGGAGGTGGTGGAACCACAAGAGTCCACGCTATTGTTGATTATGACGACCCTGATTATTACGAGGAACCTGATGACAATCACCACTTGCCTGTAACTCCAATCCAAGGACCTATTTTTGTAAAAAATGGAAGTGTGCCCGTTGTCCCACTTTATTCATATCCTTTATTAAATAATGGAACCTTTGTACAAATTCCGGTAAGAATAATTTTTTTCTTTCTCAACTTTATTGATAGGTAAATATAGCGCTTTAAATGGTTGATCTCGTTGGTTAATATATCGCGTTACGATAGTTACGAATTAAACTAAGCAATCGGAAATCTAGTTTGAAATGATGGCTTAGGGAGGATTTCATTTTGTATTTATAAAGATTAGTCAGACTTTTCTAAAACTGTTTAATCAACTTAATTAATTTTTAATGCTTTTTTTTAAGTATTCGGATTAGTTTTTAATTAAGTTGGATTGATGAGGCCTCGTTATGGGTTCAGAAATTGATAAAAGCCCGAAATAGGGTTTGACGTGCTTGTTAGTTTTGTAAAGATTTAATTTATACAAAAATTGTATCACAAAATTACAAGTGAAAGATTAGAAATAATGAAATATGGAGGAAAGCTTGGTATAATAAAAAATTTCTAATATTCCTCCGAATTTACAAAGGTCATCAACGAGCACGAATTTGCGAGAAAGGAGAAAGCACGTATTATTGAATATTAAGAGCCAACTAAATAAATGCTTCGAGCCTTTCCCTAAATGTGATTAGAATTTATATATTTTATTATCGTAAAAGCGGTGCTCTACTTTAGAGATTTATTACATACTTGTGCTTTGATTAGTAAGACTTAAAAAAAATGATTATTACAACAGACAATTACTTCTTGTAATATTTTTTCAAGGACATTATTGAAAGCGTTTAATTAAACTCTGCATTTAGATAACCTTTCATTCTGTTCAAATATTTGCGCTGCTATTTCGATAGATTAGTAAAGCAAAATTATCAAAGGCACACACTTGACTATCTCTTCGACAGCACTTGGTCAATGTTTTGCAAACAATAAATGTGAATACTAATTTATTCAACATTGAATGCTTTACAGAATTAATTTTGTATCAAGCTTTTTACAATAAAATACAATGGGGCCGATAAAATTTAATCTTACATTAAAATGTATTAAGTTAAAATGTTGCTAATATTTTTTACTTTCTATACCACATTTGTAAAGTGTTCATTCTCTTTACTTTCTTTTGTAGTTGTAATACTCCATAAAGTAAAGCTTCAGCAGTAGGTGGGCAGCCAGGAACATAAATATCTACAGGGATTATACGATCACAACCCCTACAAAAGATTTTGTTTCTTAACTATTCAAAATTGTACAAATGCAGCTTACCGAACTACAGAATAAGAATAGTGATAATAGCCTCCCCCATTTGCACAGCTACCCATTGAGATTACCCACCTAGGTTCTGGCATTTGATCATAAACCTTACGTAAAGCTGGTGCCATTTTATTAGTAAGTGTGCCAGCTACTATAATCACATCTGATTGTCGAGGTGAAGCTCGAAATACAACTCCAAATCTTAAATTAGAACCGTTAAGACTTAATTTATAAAATAATTCATATATACCTGTCCATATCATAACGAGGTGCTGCTATGTGCATCATTTCAACAGCACAACATGCTAAACCAAATGTCATTGGCCATATCGAGCATTTTCTACCCCAATTTAGTAAATCATCTAAACGAGCTAAACTATATTCTGCTAAATTGCTAGTTTTTTGAAATGGAGAATAAGGTCTATCTACTCCTTGCGATTGGGTTTCAGTTTGTACTGCTGTTGACTGAGGTCTTTGAAGAACGTTTAAACTTGTAACCTTTATAATGTTATTAAGTGTTGACCTAGAAGTGTGGGGCAGTAATGCTGTTCGAAGCATCTAAAAAAAATATAATAATTCTATGATACTTGGTAATTCCGTTACATTATATATGGTTATTTAAAATATATTGTGCTAACCTTTTGTTAATAATGCGATTTAAATCTATTTCAATATTAAATATTTACGTAATTCATGTCAAAATTTTGACAGCTAGGAAAATAGGTTTATAACTAAATTAGTAATTTAACTAATCTTTTATTGTGTTGGTAATAAAATTAACCGCCACTAAAAGTGACGTTAGAATTATTCCATTTCTATTTATTTATTTATAATGTGTTGGGTAGTTAAATATTTAATTTTATTGTGCTTTAGTGTTTTAGCAATACATTGAAAGACTAAATGACATTCAAACATGTATATTTAATACAAAAATAGAACAAAATTGTTTTCTATTGGGGTAAGTAGGGTTGCTTAAATTTTTACACAAAATTTTATTTGTGGTCCATTCTTTATGCCCCCTTCTATTATATCACCTGGTTTTACTATTCCAGGTGTTGGTGGAGTTCCTGTAAGAATAAGATCATTGGGCTCAAGCGTATTAGTTTGTGAAAGATAGCTTATTAATTGAGCTGTTGAAAACACCAAGTCTTTGGTATTTCCATTTTGTTGTGGCTGACCGTTAATAGTACACCAAAGTTCTACATTACCAGGGTCTGGAATAAGTTCTTTTGGAATGAAATTGCTCACCGGGCATGCCGTATCAAAACTTTTGCTAGCAGAGCAAGGCCATCCCCTTTCTCTAGCGTACACCTTTATAAAACTGTGATGGTTACTCTAATTATTTGAAATGGATTTAATTACCAATTCACTTGTGGCTGTCATATCTAAACCTATGCAAAATCCACCGATATAATCTAAGGCTTGTTGCTCAGTCACTTTCGACAGGTTTTTCCTATAATGACACCTAATTCAAGTTCTTCAATAATTGTATAACCTTCTGGTATCTGAAATGGATGATTTCATAAGAAAGATTGAAAAGTAGAATATATACTTCTATGAGCATTCCTTCAGTGATATAATTCGATGGTGCTTTCAGAAACATTACTGGTCGCTCAATTTGTTTTGAAGCGTTTCCAGATGGATCCCTGTAAGTATATTTTAAATTATTTTACTAAGTAATTCTTGTGTATGATTTTACTTGTAATTAAAAGCGGCACCATAGATTTTTCGCCCATTTTTCACAAAATCTTTTACTCGTGAAGCAGCCATTACTTTGAAAGTAATTTACTTATCAACAAAACGAATTGAATTTAAAAATTTGGTAATATTCATACTTGATAAGATAATGCGGCTTGATTTATTGCTATTTCTTTGGTGTATGTTTATGTTGATTAATAATGATGTATTAAATTATGCAATTAAGTATTAAACTTAATTAGAATCTAATGTTTATAATTGTAGATAATATTTTAAAACTTGACTAGGAATTATAGGCTCTAATGTATAGATGCAAAAGCATGGAAAATTAGATTCAGAAGATATTTCTCTGATTACTTATAGCAAAAGATTGATTTTAAATTATCTGGTTATAGCCTTAACAATTTTTGAGCAAATGCATGTATGGTGTGTTGCATAATTTTTAATGACACTAATTAATATACATTTTAATTATTATTTTATTTAACAGAAGTAATTATTGAATGAAACTATGGGACTGTAGTAGAACTCAAGGATGACTAGAATCATAAAAGATCGTTGACCCTGCAAAATATTTTATAAATTGAATTAAATATTGGAAATAAAACATGGATCATCCAATAATGTGTAAGTCTTACGTATTATTTATTAACAACAACTATTCTTTTATTTAGATTATTCAAATTATGTGGTGCAAGGTGATAATCACTAGTTTAACGGTGTTATCTGTTCAAAAACAACGAGACTATGAATTAAAAATTTAATGGAACGTTTTTAGTTTTGGATAAATGGTCTTAAATTGGTTTTAACGATTTTTTAACGAATTCAGGTATTCGATTATCAAATTTATCTGTTACACGCCACATAAATACTGTAAGAATTTTGGAAATTCCAATCATATCGGGATTGTTGTATTTATAATATCTTAATGTTGAACTATAAATAAAACGAGAAGAAAAAAAGATTAGGTTTATGATCGGCGGAACAGGTTTAACTTAACTTAGATTTATTTTGTAAATCGTTTAATGATAAACGGTTCGCTTAGCGAGGATGCGATAGGGAGTCTTGGAAGGCACCAATCGTCAAACAAATGCGAAAAGAGTGTTTAACTTTGATAGTAGATACATATTTTTGTTGAATTTCGTGTTGGTGAGCGGCATGTGATTTATTAGAGCAAATTCAAGGCTTAAAGCTTTAGGTTCCTGAACGTTTCACTCCCTCACTGTCTTCAAGAATCAGCGGGAGACAAACCTCTTGGTAGTGGGCGCGTGCACCTCAAATCGTATGTTGCAAGAAGTTGCTATCGTAGTGTTGACGCGTTCTTAAAGAGTGGTATGTGATACATATTTGCTTTAATCTCAATGTTTCTTTGTGTCTTTCGGATGTAACGCAAAAACTTTAAGGTGAGACTGTTTCGAATGACAAACTCAAAGAGAAAAGTGTAATAATTCCAATCTTTGCATTACGAGCGATTCATGTGAAGAAAGTTCTTATTGCATAACATCTCACACGCAACTCTTATTACTTTAAATTCGACAAAGAAACGAAAGTTAAATCAGATTTTAAATCTGCTTCGATTTCTTTCTTTATTGCTGTTAAGTTTAATAAATAACCAAGGTTGTGCTTTGAATACATTGGAACTTAGTTTTTCTACGTTTTATTAACAATTTAATTTTTTGGTTTTGTTTTTAGATGATTCAATTTCTCATCATGGATAAGGAGAAAATATGTTCAATGTTATAAAAGCATGGCCCTATTAAACTACAGTGCACCGTACTTCGCCACTCCGGCGCCTCCGACTACAAATTTTTATCAAAAACCGCAACCTTATTTATATCCAACACCTCAGCAACCGTTCAGAGGCGAAGAAGTTCCTGATAGACCAATAAAACCACCAACATTCACGAGGGTTCAAGCTGGAGGTGGTGGAACCACAAGAGTCCACGCTATTGTTGATTATGACGACCCTGATTATTACGAGGAACCTGATGACAATCACCACTTGCCTGTAACTCCAATCCAAGGACCTATTTTTGTAAAAAATGGAAGTGTGCCCGTTGTCCCACTTTATTCATATCCTTTATTAAATAATGGAACCTTTGTACAAATTCCGGTAAGAATAATTTTTTTCTTTCTCAACTTTATTGATAGGTAAATATAGCGCTTTAAATGGTTGATCTCGTTGGTTAATATATCGCGTTACGATAGTTACGAATTAAACTAAGCAATCGGAAATCTAGTTTGAAATGATGGCTTAGGGAGGATTTCATTTTGTATTTATAAAGATTAGTCAGACTTTTCTAAAACTGTTTAATCAACTTAATTAATTTTTAATGCTTTTTTTTAAGTATTCGGATTAGTTTTTAATTAAGTTGGATTGATGAGGCCTCGTTATGGGTTCAGAAATTGATAAAAGCCCGAAATAGGGTTTGACGTGCTTGTTAGTTTTGTAAAGATTTAATTTATACAAAAATTGTATCACAAAATTACAAGTGAAAGATTAGAAATAATGAAATATGGAGGAAAGCTTGGTATAATAAAAAATTTCTAATATTCCTCCGAATTTACAAAGGTCATCAACGAGCACGAATTTGCGAGAAAGGAGAAAGCACGTATTATTGAATATTAAGAGCCAACTAAATAAATGCTTCGAGCCTTTCCCTAAATGTGATTAGAATTTATATATTTTATTATCGTAAAAGCGGTGCTCTACTTTAGAGATTTATTACATACTTGTGCTTTGATTAGTAAGACTTAAAAAAAATGATTATTACAACAGACAATTACTTCTTGTAATATTTTTTCAAGGACATTATTGAAAGCGTTTAATTAAACTCTGCATTTAGATAACCTTTCATTCTGTTCAAATATTTGCGCTGCTATTTCGATAGATTAGTAAAGCAAAATTATCAAAGGCACACACTTGACTATCTCTTCGACAGCACTTGGTCAATGTTTTGAAATTTTGCTCTTTCATTAGCCAGGTTTTAAATTAATAAGTCATATCCTTTAAAAGGTAACTCATTCTTTTCTGGACATAATTAAACTTTAACCTTGCACTCTTATTACGAGTGCATTTTCTTTCTGAATCGTGACTGCAATGTTACATGAACAAACACTTCGCACGTATTAGTAACACAAATAATGATTCAACCACTTTTGCTTTTAATTGGTCGATTTTGTAAAGAATAAAAAAATTGTTCAAATTCCATAAATAATATAAACGAATGAAAATTCTAAAGGTCAAGAATATTTGAAAATTATACTAATGAGCCAAGTTTATTGTCTTCATCAGTTGTCGAAATTTATTTAATAATTTAAATATTAATATTTTTTTTATCGGATCGATTTAATTTCGTTAAGAAACATAGAAGTGGAACACTTTGAGTATTCTTAAGGTGTGCTCATTACTTGAATTAGAGTTTTGTTGTTTAAAACAGAAAATTATGTAACGTTTCGAAAGAGCTCCAACCCAGGTCATCGTTAGAGTTATTGGCTAACATACAGTAATTTCTCCGAAACTTTGGAAACGTGATTTCACTGTTATCGTTTTAATTCATCATTACATCAAAAGAGACGATCTGATTGTTTAGGTCAAGTCCTTTCACTAAACCGACCTTCGCAGCGTCTTGTAATTATTTTCCCTTTGTCTTTACTCTAATTGTTTTTCTTCTCACGTATTTTACTCCTGAAGTGTATTAAGAAAAAATACTTGTAAGACTCGTCAACATCTTTGTTTCTCCATATTCTATTTTGATGCTTGTTTTATCGCATTTAATTACTGGACCAAACTAAAAATTATAGCAAAGTTTGTCGAGCAACGACGACCCCTTTGGGTATTTAAAAACTAACTTGATGAATTCGATTTAAATTTAAATTAATTTTTGAAATGGGAAAAGAGAAATGTAATGTAAGAAATCTCAAGCTAATTATATTAGAAATATGTAAATAAAGTAAGGCTATATTTAAATATATGTATAAATAAATAATCGAAGCTGATTTTACTGTCGTTTGTAGCATTGAACTTTTGTTATATCAAAGTTATAATTAAAAGGACAAACGATGATATAATAAGCTTAGATCTGTTTAAAAATATTCAACTCTAACCAAACTAAATACTTAATTTTTTTGTAATGAAATTGATCTAAAATGTTCTTTAGGTTTTTAGGATTTGTTTACGCGCTTCAACACTTTCACTTATGCACGATTAAGATTCCGAAATAATAAAAACGATGAGTGTTGGATATAAAAATATAACACCTCCAGTTAAAGAATTGACGTAGAAGATTATTCAGGATATTATGAAACAATAAAATATGGGTCGATTCCAATTCTAATCCGGTTGGAATCTCCAAGGCGGACTTGCACACGGAAATGGGACAGTTTCTTATAAATTTATGTCGCCTGCGCGCTTTAATTTAATCACCATTTCTGGTTATTTGTTGAAGAAGACATTATAAGACATACTTGAACCATATAAGCCTATTTGTCTTTTTTATGATAGTTGAGTAATCCATATCGGTGGATTGTTTATGTAGAAAATAGTTTAGTGGAAAATTGAAAAAGGATTGCCGGGTGTGACTGAACTTTTTTTTTTCGGCCAACTAATTTTAATATTATAAAAAGGATGACTAAGTGCGAAGGTGTAGTAAATTATAAATTAGCTATGCATGGCAGGAAACAACAGCTTCGTATCGTCCTTAGTTTCTGTTGTCATTTACGGTATCAACACGTCAGTATTCTGAGGTTTAACACGATTTGAGGCATTTTTACCGGATATCCACAACATCCTTGAATACAAACAAAATGGAGAAACTTTGTATAAAAAAAATATTTATGTAAAAAAATAATGAAGATTTCATTGGTATGTAGAACTTTTACTCGTATTTTTATAAATTTGTTAACAATGGCAGTTAAATTTTCCAATGCTTATTCGTCAAGGTCTAACGCGACAATAGATTTGCATGAATGAAGCTTTTAATTATATTCTAGGCCTCCGATTAAATTAAACGGGAGTCGTTTAATGTATCGTAAAACTTAATTGTAAGCCTTTACTTGAACTGTTGATATTAAATAAATAATAGGAAAATGATAAATGGATCACCTTGCTTTCTTGTATATACTCAATATCACTTTAATAAATTTCTCATAAATTATTAAAAATGTCAAGAACACTTTTGATGTTATTGTACTGGTAAAAAATAATGTAAGTCTTTATATAGGAAAAAATACGCGTTCATTAGATTTAAATAATGTAATTAATAATTTTTTAACGAATCTGAGCGAGAAATTGAATTACGCTGTACGTTGTGTTGCCTATTTCAATGCTCTGTTTTTAAATTAATTTACCTCCGAATAATTAATAAGGATACATTAGATAACTTAATTATTAGTTATTAGAATAAAAAAAAGCTAATATTAACAGTAAAAAATTAAAAAAAAAACAGTATTTACGTAACATATTAATACTATCGTTAATCCTTGAATTCATTATCAGTTTGTCGGAAGTCTGCACAATAAATTTATAAAAAACCAAAATCAATTGTTAGCGTAATTATTTAAATAACCACACCCCAGAAAAGTATGTGGAGACCGGAAACAACACCCGGAACATAACTTCAGGTGTGTCAAGGTTTCAGACCATTGACTTTCGTAATATCGTTTATTAATTAAACGCAACTTTATATCCAAAAAGTTGCAATAGTTTTATTTTTATCTAGCCGGTAGTGTCTTAGGGAAATTCTAAGAATGCTAAAATTATACAGAAAGGAAACCACAAGTAGGTTAACGGTGGCTCCTGCGGTTTTATTTAACTATTACATTTCTAGAATAAATTAGTTTCGAAATAATTTATTAATTTTATTTTTAGATTCTTTGGACAGCCCTTTCAGTCGCCCTTGGTATAGAATTACGGGGTGAATTCATTCGAGGAGTGCCATGCATAAAAAAGAACGAACAATTGTTTTGTCCCACAGCTGGAAGTTCCTATCCATTGTAAGTAAATTGAAAAATATCGGAAAATAAATCAATTATTTAGATCTGTATTTTAGGAAACGTATAGAGTTATTTATCGATGAAAACAAAGCCCTAATGAGGAGAATGTACGGTGATTTCACATTAAATCCTGAATTTGAAGGGCCCGGACCTGGTGGAGGCCCTGGAATGAAACGCAAACGCTCAAC
The DNA here is from genome assembly GCA_036325965.1 of Sinopyrophorus schimmeli. Classification (NCBI taxonomy): domain Eukaryota; kingdom Metazoa; phylum Arthropoda; class Insecta; order Coleoptera; family Elateridae; genus Sinopyrophorus; species Sinopyrophorus schimmeli. The sequence continues at coordinate 443,993 of JARFIZ010000194.1, forward strand.
ACCCGGGGTTCCTGATTTACATGCAGCTCCAGGTCCTAGTCCGACATCTGACGGAAATAATTCATTCTTTGGAAAATTATCTCGAAGTTCAAGACAGAGTTTTAAGAACAATCAAAGTTCTGAAAGTGGAAGGTTTGTATTCTTTTATAGCGTGCTATGTTAATAAATAATAAACGAATTTTTAGAATGGATGCATGTGAAAGCAAAGTAGAAATTGTCACCCCATATTGGGCTTCGAATTCTGCTGGTAAAATAAGAGCTATTGTCAATACGCAACATTTTGAACAAGCAATCCATCAGGAAGTGTGTTCGTAAGTATTTTTATAAATATTTACCCGTAAGATTATATTTTCATGATCTATTTAACTAGTCTTGTTGTGGTCAATTTGTTAATATTTTTTATCTTGTCGGTATTCTAATTACTGATTGATTTAAACAATATTTTGATTGAATTTTTAGAAAAGTGAGGACAAAACGATGCACTGGCGATTGTGGGTGCGAACAAAAGTATAAATGGCATCGACTATTAGCGTACGATCCAGATAACGATTGTAAGGGCATTTTTATGGACTGGTTCCTATTTCCATCGTGCTGTGTGTGTCGTTGCAATCCATAATATTTGACTATTGTCTTTAATATGTTGGTGGCTTGTGATATGTGTGAGATATTTTATCGTATAAGTTACCAAACAAAACTGTGCCAAACTACTCAATTTTTATATATAATAAGTTGTCGGTAGTTTATGCTTCATTACAATTATTCCTTATCTTTTAGTTTGTGCTCTTGAATGCTTTTGCATTGACTGACCGTTTAAAAACAATAATGAAATTAAATAATGCAGGTAATTATAAAAGTTATTTGCGCTTTTTCATCTCATTATAATTTTTAAACATACTTTTAATCTTATCCATTATAGCACAATAATTATTATACTTAATATATTTTTAGCATAAACTTTTTAATTGTGGTCTGTGTGTGCTCTGTGTGATGCCCCAAACCTAATAAATACGATGACTTTAAGTTTTATCTATAAATACTAGATTTTATATAAGAATATTTGGGAATCAGTTTATTTATAAAATAATTCTTAAATAATTTAAAATTTAAATTAACTTATTGGAAATCATTATTTTGTAGGTGGCGCATTTTACAGGGACTTTAGATGATTAAGTTGGTATGTTTCGTTTTTTTAAATCATTAAAATGGCGTCGTGGTTATTGGCGTCCGCAACGACCCTATTGAATATGTATTTTTATACTAGCTTTTGTGTTTTATCAAAATAATTATGTAATTACAACATAACAAGTGATTGAATATTAACGCACCAATATTACTTATTGCTTTATCGATACAATTTGAAACGAATTCAACGTTTTCATCGACCAACCCGTTAAGACAATAAGGAAAACATGGGCACAATTGTATAAGAATGCCTTCAAGTCTACATACGTTAACAGAAAACTATAAGATATGAAATACTTTAGTTGTATCTTTATCTTATTCGTAGCTGTTGATGGATCTACCTTATGTGCCCATAAAAACAAGTCCTGTACTTATCAGGTATGTTTACTTAATTTGAGTAAGCAATCTTTTCAGTTGTATTTTTTTAGCTCTGGAAAAATGAAAGCGATCAACCACACACACAAACATGCCAAATGGTTTATTATAAATTAAATAGCACAGAATGTGCTGCTTATCATTTTAATTATGCACTGAATTTAAGTCACCATTTAGGTGATGTTAGACTTAAGGCATATGATACTGAGAAATATCGACAAACATTGTTTAATGTGTCCTTTAAGAACATTAAGTGGAAAAGTGAGTGTGATTCCACATTGTTTCATTAATCATAAACATATTTATATTTACAGAAGTTATAATGAGATTTACAAGAATGGGCTATGAAAACGAAGTAAATTCATGTAGAAAATTTATCATATGGGATAACACAAGTGTGCCAACTAATTCAGTATTAACGTATGATTGTCCTTGGTCTGATAGTTCGTACGAAGGTTTAGATGTTGCTTTTGAATATGAATACATGTCGCCAATTTATGCTTATAATAAATACATTTTTAAAGTACCACGTTATAAAAACTTCGGTAAGAACGTTAAATACTTTAATGATTATTTATGATTTTGTTATTATTTTAGGTAAGCAAACAGACGTGAAATCTTTACAAGTATTTACGTATTTAGATGTAACCGATTCGGATTATTTACACTTACATATACAAGAACCTCCAAAAAAATATAATATTACTGGATATTTAATAGAAGTAATTCGAGAACGTAGTAATATATCTACTCGATTAACAGTGCAAATATTAAAATCAGATGAGATAGTCAATGGAGAGCTCGTTTTTCCTTATCCAACATGGAATGAATTTGGTTTTTTTTATTTTAATGTCTCAGTACTAAGCGACGTATGTGAAGAGAATATGTGCTTGAAATCTTCAACTCCAAAAATATTCATGGGCCAAAGGAAAAGCTCTTTGGTGATTGGTATCGTAGGAGCTAGCGTTATCATATTTGCTTTATTTTATGCGATGTTCTTCTGGAACCGACAAAAAGGAAACAAAGGTAAGTTTTCTTTTGCGATATTGGATCTAATATATTTATTAATATCACCAGAGGTTTTTATTTTTTTATGCTTTATCTTGAAAGGACCAGGGATATGAAATATTGGTCACACTTGATATAAGATTTTACCAATGATTAACTTTTAAATTGAAGTTTCTTTGAGTTATTAGAAAGAATAGTGTGAATTAAAAAGTCAACAAAGGGGTACCCTTTGTTTTTTTTTTGAAAAAATTGAAAAAAATAGATTTACTTTATATTTTAAGGGAGGTACCTATGGACCTGTGGTGTCCATAAGTGGAGCCATTTTGCATCTGATTGCCCTCTAACGCCAAAAATTTTCGACATTTCAGAGCGTCAATTTTTTTGTTTAATTCAAAACTTGAAATTACCCAATTTTTTTTTATTTTTCATTATTTCCCAAAATCTTTTTATTTCCCAACGTATTGGGCTTTATTCTATCGGAAAACGGTGCTAACTCAAAATCCCCAAAATCGAGAAAAAACACGGATTAACTCGTTTTTTTTTTGAAAAATTGAAAAAAATAGATTTAATTTATATTTTAAGGGGAGATACCAATGGGCCCGTCGTATCCATAAGCGGAGCCATTTTGCTTTGCTTTCCTTTGAATAGATGAAGCGGTAACCGAGAACAGCTGTACATATACAGCGAACCTCGATAAGTCGAACTTAAAGGGAAACTAAAAATAATTCGAGTTATCGATATAAAAATATTAATGTTGAAATAGACAAGTCCTAGGGAAACAGGTTCGAGTTATCAAAAATTCGGCTTATCGAGGTTCGACCGTATATTTTTAAAAAATATTATTATTAATATTCATCCATGTTTAAGTTCCAAATGAGTGAAAATGATTTGCGAAACCTTGAATTTCATTGACAAAATAAAATTCATTCGCCAAAAAATGAGTTTGGAGTGCAAAACCTGTATTAAATCACTATTTCGCCATGGATATGATTTGGAAGTTAATCTTTGGTGAAAGAATGATCCAAATTTGAACAATGTTGAGTTCAGAGTTCATTTACTAATTCCGCTAAACACATTGATCTTTTTCTTTAATTTTATATACTTTAACTTAGAAACATATTTGATTAATTAACAGTAAACTCGAAACCTACGATTCTCATTGTAAAAAAATTTACAGAAGAGACACCACCCCGAGTCCTACTCGTATACAATGCCTCACTCAACAGCCATTGTAATGTTGTGCGCAGTTTGGCACGTTTGTTGAACGACGTTCTTCACGTCGATGTTTTACTCGATGTCTTTGGAATACCCGAAACGCACCATCAAAATCCTCTCTTATGGTTCAATCAAGCCTTTAGAGATGCTAGTCACATTATTTACATTGGATCTCCCGAACTACCGCCATCAAAAGCCACTTCTGATAACATCTACAGATTATATGGAGTCTCGATGAAAGCTATCACTGCAAAAATAGTTAGCAACTCCAACGCAAAACAGCTGATAGTGCTTACATTCCCTTATTCAATAAATGCAGTACCCGGCGAGTTGACCAGTTTACGTAGATTTGATTTAATGAAAGATATGGATAGCTTTGTCAATTCTCTTGTTATGCTCCCATATCAATCTTGGACTTTCCTTCACATTTATCGACCAAATAGGTTTAGAGGAGAACCGCAATACATGGAACTGTTATCGCAAATTCAAAGCGCTCAAAAGGAGGTAGAAATGTTTTCCGATTACTTAACTTCAACAGGGTCACCTAAGGTTACTATAACTCATGATGAAAACGACGAGAGCCCTAACGAAGACGAACATCATCTTTTGAATTTGAAGGCACACAATTTTACTTATAATCTGTCTGATTTAGATTTGTCTGGAGGAGGGACGAGTGCTGATAACAAAAGAGTCATTCTAAAGTCTCCACATAGCTTTAGTTATAATGTACAAGATATAGCAAAGTAAATGTAGATGTTTAGATATAGAAACCTTTTTCGAAGACTGTATAACTTATAGCTAGTTCTATAAAGCCTAACTTATTGCATAAAAGAATAATCAAAGAAAAACATTTAGAAGATGTATTTAAATAAATATTTAACTTAGATAATTAAGTACTAAAAGATCATTAGTTGTTATCAACAAACTGACTGAGAAAATTTGTACATAGTACGAGCAACTTAATGCAAAACAGTCTCTAAGTTTTATAAACTAATCCGTTTCGTCTTTTTTCTTTCGAAGCTTTCCTTCTTTTTGAATAGTTTTTGTAACGTTCTCAACACACTCTGAAAGATCTGAAGAACCATCTAATTCGTTGTCATCACTACTTTCAACTATATTACTAAGAGTCATAATGTACGAACACGCAATTCTTAAAACTGATAGTTTAGATAACTTTTGATTATGCGAATACGCAGGTACAGCTCGTCTCAATGTCTCGAAAGCGGCACTGATTGTATGCACACGAGTTCTTTCACGAGCATTCGCTTCAATCCTGCGTTCGCGGGTCATATTTTTATAATTCCTTTGCTCTTTCCTTGCTGATGATTCTTGTTCTTCAATTTTAGTTTGTGGTATTGGTTGAAGATTTGAAAACACTTCTGAAGACTTTAAAAGGTACCCATCAGCGTCAACAGCACCCAACGGTGCTAAATGAGGGTGAAGAGGAGGAACTCTGAGATTTAAAGAATCACATGGAGGAGTTACATTGGCACTGCTGGTACTACTACTGCTACTGCATTCTAATTTAATTTGAGTAGTATTATTAGTCTTTCTCTCCTTCAAGTTTACTAAGTTCCTTTTGATTAAGGGTAGAGGTTGGTTTTGAGTAGATTGTAGAGGCTGTGGAATTAAAAATTTTGGTTCAGGCGATGGAATACTGCTGGAAGGATAATTTACTGTTTCTTTGGACGAGGGTGATGGTGGCCTATGGGATGCGGCATTCCAAGGTCTAAAAGGCTCTGGGTTATCAGTACTGATGTTGGTGGAAGTTTTAAAACACATCCTTTTTTTCGGGGGCGCCGCATATAATTCTTGTACTTTTCTAGGCTCGGTACATTTCCTTTTGTTGCGAAGGCATATTGGAGAAACCTTAACTTCCACACTATCTTCACTACTGTCTGTTGGAGAGTGGATCTCGACTTCCAAATACTCCTCTTCTTCACCACCGGAGCACAACTCTAAGCTGCGCTCTTTTGCTGTCATCACGATATCTGCAAAGAAAATCAACATTAAAAATTAAGGTATTTCTAATTCATTATGAACATTATTATTTGTTTTTTATGTGTTGAAGTTATTATAACTGAATTAAGAATAGAAATATTTGAATCGTTCCGCTTTTTCATAGTATAAGCGTTCGTAAGTATGCAACTTATATTGCGCACTTGTGTGTATGGTAACATATCAGAAAATTGATTTTTACAATGTTTTAAATATTTGAATTAAAATGAGCAATAATTAACATAAAGAGTTGAAAAATACCGTTAAGGTTATTCCAAATATTTCTCAATTAATTATACAATTTTCTTTAATTACAAAAACGAATGGCAAATTATGTATTTTTAATCATTTTCTTTTTTTAGGTAAATATTCCGCTTATGTTAATTACAAATAAGAAGTATAGTATTAAAATTGGAAATAAAGGATAGAAGGGAAAAGTCATTTTAAAAGGCCAGACGTACATTAGCAAGGTGCTTAAAACTGTGTAAACATTTAGATAAAAATCGTAAACAATTAGGAAATCCAAGAATTATCATATCAAGAGTACTTTTCTTAAGTGAATTCATTACATCAACTTCCTATTAAAAATGATTATGCATTTTTTCATTTGATACCAGCTGAGGTATTTTATCAGAAAAAAAGAAATAATAATTGTTGTTTATTTTTGATTGGACAAACAAGAAAGTTGATAAGGCACCCGAAATTGGAATAAGCACGATTTTTTTACTTAAAACTAACAAATAAAATAAACAAGAATTCTGGTACCTTGTAAATGTCTCGGTTTACCAGTTCCATTCGTCATACTATAAACTCGTGCTGGTAATTAGTTTTTATATAATCAGCGGCTCCGATTAAAGGCCAGGTACGTAAAACGTCTTAATTTTCTTTCACTTCGAAAAAAAGCAATCGTTCAACTGTAAAACTTCCATAGAAATTAAGTGCGAACGAAGACGTTGCACATTAAACTTCGCATCCGTCACCAAATCGTTCTTAAATCACTTTTTTTTAAATGCATTAAATTTCACAAACACGTAAACTATTTGTTTTGATTGTTTCAAGAATTTTTTTTTGTTATGCGGTACACGCATTCTTTTTTGTAAATCGGTGTGAACGGAAGATGTGGATGGTAGAATGAACTAATGAACTCCTTATCACCTGAAGAAATAGCCGTTTGCGTGCCTGTTAAGCGAAACAATCGGAGGATCACATTGCACTGACTGTTGTCAGCCAGCAGGAGTTAGTTGACAGCGGGAACAGCAGCACCAGCAGCAGGAGGGGTGTGGGCGCCCCACGCTGGCGCCGGCCGTCTCGCCGCACGCTGTTTTGGTGTGAGAACTCACAGGCGTGCTGGGCTTGGAATGCGGACTCGACAGGTGCCTTTATTACTTTACGAAACCACCCTTATCTACCGGTCTAGTCCGCTTCTTCTTCTTCTTCTTCGGCTCCTCACTTAATTCTCACGTCAAGCCTTCTTTTATCACGAGGAAGAACCTTGCTTGTTTTTTAAACATTACAATTTATCGTAATTCGATTTAAAGAAACTGATACGAATTTTGCAAAATTGACTTCAAGAAAATGTTTAAATTTGGGAGAGATGCGGATTTGTGAGTTTTAATTAAAACATAAAGTAAAGATTTTATTGCAGATTGTGGTGAAAAGGCTAGGGTGTAATTCGAGCTCAAAGTGGCACATTTTTGATTTTGGAAAAATGTCCTTCGATTCGTGTCGCGTTTTCTTCGTTTGAAAATGTGCCACTTCTCGCTCGAATGTGCACATACTTTGTTTATTTGGATTTTTTTAAATCATGCTTTTCTTTTGTTTTTTTTTTGTATTCGAAAGGGAGAAGATTAATGTAAACTTTAGTAAAGTTTAAATAAATTAATTGTTGCGAATTGTTCTTATACCTAAGTGCGCACATTCGAGCTCAAAGTGGCACATTCCGATCTCGGGAAAATGAAGCGCGCAGCTCCGCGTCGCGCTTCATTTGCTTCCCTCGCTCGGAAATGTGCCACTTTTCGCTCGAACGCGCACATCCTCGTATTTATTATTTGTCTACTTTATCTTCGCCCTTTCAAATCAAAAATTTGAATATATTTTAGTAAATATTGATTTTATGTTCGAAAAAAGTTTTTACTATAGCACTGAGTGGAAGAGAGCGAAAAGATACGATAATCTCGTCAATTGGAGTAAGAGGGAGCGATTTAATTTATTGAAAAGTTTTGTCGTCTAGTTTATTGGCCTAAATTATTATTAATCAGGCTTAAAACCGAGTGTGCACGTTCGAACTCAAAGTGACACATTTCGATCTCGGGAAAATCTGCCACTTTTCGCTCGAATGTGCACATCCTTGTATTTATTGGATTCATTTACAGCAAATTTCTCTTTCTTTACTCAAAATAATTAAATAGAACCCGTCTAAACTTAATTTCTTGAATTGAAAGTGAAAAAATGATGTAGACAAATGCGATGACTGCGAGAATGTGCTTTTCACTAACAATAAGAATTATGGTACAGTAGCGCGTCGTTTATCCGAACTAATTGGGACACATGAGTGTTCGGATAATCTGTTTTTCGATTAACCGTACATTATATGGGTGATTCTATAAAAGTTGGGCAACTTTTGAGCTAATTTTGTTTGTATAGTTTTAGGTGAAAATTTTCTAGTATTTTATTATAAAGATATAGGTAATCTAATAAATACACTGTTCCAAACAGGGTCAGTCACTTTTTCAAACTATTTTTGAGATATTTGGATTTTTCTAAATTTGAATGCCAGGGAACTGACGAGGTTACCAGGGCCCAAATGAAATATATCATTTATTAAAAAATACAAGATTTATTGCGATTATAATACAACTATCTTAAAATTTTACAATGAACACATTTTTATGAATAAAATCATATTAGAAAGAATTATTAATTATATTAGAAAGTATTAAAATTAATGGATGAATGTACATATGTACTATATATCAGTACCACGGTAACACGTCTTCTGTCAAAATTTCGGACATGGAACTGACGACACGGAACTGATGAATGAGACACAATTTTAAGATTATAATTCAAAGTAAAATTTTTACCGGATTTTCCATTAATTGGATGATATATTTTAACAAATCACATTTTGTCATAAATAAATCACAACGAAATATATCTACGTAAAGAAATAACTACTCGCCATAGAACTGACATTTTGTCTGGAACTGCACGTGCTTACACGATAATAACGCCGTTTTCACTATTTTCAAAATGCCTGTCGTATAAAGGGAGTGCTTTTTAGCTAACTTTACTACCAATATTAAAATCTGAATAAGGATTTAACGTTTGAATTTGTATAATTGGGGGCAATTTCAAATTTTAAAATTGGACACAGGACTGATGGATAAAAGTGAACACAGAGTTCATCATTTTTTTTTAATTACTGTATTCGATTTTTTGATAAAATATGGTAAATTAATTAGTTAATACTTTATCATTTATAGTAGAATAGTAAAATTTACAATTAATGGAATATATTTTAACATACACTCACTCAATTATGGAATTCGGGAGTTGTGGCACGCCAAGGTACTGACGTTTTGAACATTTAAAGTGTTATTTTACAAACTCGCCTTTAAAAAAATACATTGCCATTGGGTGAGCAGGCAAAAGGACCATTGGTTTTTTGGAATGTTATGAAATATTTGCCAAAAATGATAAAATTCTTTCTCTATTGAATGATGACATCAAGTTGCCCAACTTTTGTAGAATCACTCATATATTTATGAATATAAATCATATTTCCATACTATACAGAGTATACCAAAGTAACACCCCCTCAACTCAAAAACAATGAAATTTTTCAAAATTTAAAAATAACTCATTAAGTTATATTTGAAAGGGGACGAATTTTCACATAAAATTTATATCAGAAAATCCATCCTCTGCAGCCCAGTATTAACCTCCTATTTTTTAATTGCATATTTGACCAAGTAGCACATTGTTTGAATGATTTTTTTTTACACAGCTCTGTAAATTCTTCTAAAATATATGAAATAACGTTAAAGACATTTTAGATTAAACTATTTATTTGACAATATCAATGATAAGATGAAAGACATCAAATTTCTTAAAATTAACGAATATATTGTTTAAAATGGCTTCCACAAAATGGTGCAAGCTACTTTCAAATCGTTCTCGTTACGCCAATAGATTAAAAATATACAGTAAGTAGTGTGGAGATATCACTTTTTATTAAATTGGTTTTTATGACAGAAAGAAAATGTATCCTAATTTGTTTTTTAAATGCCAATATCATATTACCTTTGATTTAAAAATTCTCATCGAATTCAGAACTGTCAAAGCGTTCAAAAATGTTAAAATATACGTATTAAGGCAAGATTTCCAAGGGGTGGCGTTACATGCGTACTTTATTGACCCGCCAGAGCTTCCGGACAAACGGTCGTTCCGATAATCGACGCTCTACTGTAATTAATTTACTTTTTAAAATCACAGGAATGCATTTCCACCACGAACACCAAATGCCTGTTTAAGTGCTTTTAAACTCCGACAATCAAGACTTAAAATAATTCTCAGCAGACTTCGTTGCACGTGAAAAAATCATTGAACTATTTTTGAAGATACATTTTTTATAATTTTGAACTTGTGAAGGAAGGCGCGCACTTGTAAACTTTGCCTAGGGCTTAAAATAGCCTGGCACCGGCAGTGCTCCTAGTAAAAAAAGGCTTCGATTAATTACAAAATTGACATATTGGTTATCCTTAATGTTTAAAGATGCCTCAAAAGTCCTTCTGGATGTACCGTTAAACTCAACATGTTACGTCTCTTCTGAAAGTAATGAAAATTAATAACATTCTGCAGCGATAACAATAAATTATTTATTATATTCGTACTTTCGCAGATAATAAACGTTAATTGAAAACATGTTTATAAAAAATAAGCGCACCCAAAATTAATAATAACATTCCTTCGATTTTCAAAATACGTAATAGTTAAGATGAAAATAAACAAAGGGTGTTATCAAAAACGGACATGTGATTTCGACAAGTCAGGAGGCTATCAATTTTTTTCTTACAAACTTGAACTTGAAAATAACCCCCAAGGTCTTCTTTGCAAATCACGAGATGAATTATTATGAATGCATATTGTTTGCATAAAGGAACGTCCGCCACTGGGATTGGTTCATCAAGGATATCCCGTGGCGCCATTTTATTTTAAAAATGTTTATTATAAGATAAATAATTGCTTTTAGCCATGATTTAAGTCTAAATTACTTCGGTTTAATTAAAACGATGCTTTGATTACGTTAGAAACTATTTCTGGAATTGGTAGACCAGTTTGCTGTTTTTCCTTTTTTCTTTTGTAACGCACACTTCCATTTGAATTTAGCAGTTCGAATAATTTAAAGAGTAGGTCGAGAAAAATCGAATCAATATTCGTGTCATTGTGATATGTTTTTAGATAGGGACTCTTAAAAATTTTTACGAATAGGGCCCGATTAGACTTAGAATTTCTAAATAATAAATTCACTTTTTGAAATTGACCTTAACGGTGATTTGTTCACAATTATGGGGGATCTAGAGGGCTGCTGCCCTTTAGCTCTCCCGTTGGGTGCACCACTGGTGTTATACAGCCTGTCAGACTAATAAAAACTGATACTCAATATAAAATACGATAGAAATCGCATATCAAATATGCATTGAAATAGGGGAGAGGGTTGGCGACAATGTCTAAGAAAATTTCATCCCAAAAAACTCATAGTTTTCAATTTAAATCGTGCCGATATCATGTTACATTTTCCATTTAAATAACATGTGAATTTCTGACTTTTTGCATTTAATTTTTTTCTCTGAAACAAATAATAATACGGCAATGGCCAATATTTATTTTTATAGAGAATTGAACGCTCTAAAAAAAGGCCTCTTATGATTTTTTGATAATTTCATTCCTTCGAAACTAATTTAAGAGTAAAGTTTTGTTCATAGCGAATATCACAGTTTTTCAAGTTTTGCTACGATTCTTTTTAATAAAATCATTCAACTAATCTATAATAATTAAAAAAGCTTAATAGTTACATTAACGTAAACAATACATTGCAAATAATATTAAAGAAAGATTTATTTTTTTTTGCTTTATTTACGATTTTTATATTAAGCAATCTTTAGTCGCATTAGGATAGGTAGCTTTGTATTCACTTATAACTTGAAGTACTTAAATACTGTTTTTGTTCTTCTTTAATAGTTAAAATATTCATATACTCTTGAGTCAATTGAACTGCTCTTTTGCTACATCAAAATGCATTTCAGATTATTAACAATGTTTAAACCTTCCATATAATCGTCATTGGTAGCCCACGTTTCAACATCGAATTCTAAAAAGTTTTTATTTATAGAGAATCGATCAAAAAATTTCAACGAATCTGAATTAATGAAAAAATCAATATCTTTCTTTTGTAAATTGCGAATTTCACTATCTGTGTTTATTATATAGTGTTTAGGGGAATCGAAATCGAAATCTTCATTTGTTTTTAATGCTTTAATCATTTTACGTTTTATGGGAGATGACACATTCGGATCAAAAAAAGCCAAAGCAACAGTTTCAGTATTCAAGTACCACAAATGGTTCTTGAAAGTCAAGAGAATGGTGAAAATTATAAAATTAAGCATGAACCCGAATTTAATCTCGAATAACTTTCGAAGGAGTGTCATTATGAAAAAATCATAAGAGACCTTTTTTGTAGAGCGCTCAATTATCTATAAAATCTATAAAAATGTCATTGCCGTTGTATTATTTGTTTCAGAGAAAAAAAAATAAATGCAAAAAGTCCGAAATTCCCATGTTACTTAAATGGGAAATGTAACATGATTTCGGCACGGTTTAATTTGAAAACTAAGAGTTTTTTTGGGTTGGATATTATTTTTTAGGGCAAAACTAAAAAGGCCATTGCCGGATTTCTATGGAAAAGTGCCCTTGAAGATATTTAGCTTATTTTTTTTCCAGTGATGTATCTTAGTATTACTAACAATTGTACAAAATTTTAGGTCCCAGCCCCTTATGGTTTTTAAATAAAAAAATACTTTTGGTTTTTAGAAAATATTTTTTTCTCAAAACGACTTGACCGATCGATTTGTGCTTGGGATATGTTTTAGACATATATTCAGCCTATAAAGTAACAAAAAATCATTTTTGAATTTTTTCAAAAAATGTTTTATATAATTCATTTTTTAAAGAGACATTTTTGGTACCTCTGGATGAGGGACACCCACCATTTTCCCACAGGTGATTACCTATTTACTAATCTATAATATATATATATTTTAGAATTTTTGTTTGGTATAACACAGTTCAATATTAAAAAAACTGGACTAAAGTATACGTGCATTTCAACGCACAGGTATTGCTATTCCTTCATATTTAGATAATGTACTAAATACATAAAAGCACTACATGTAATTTTTTATTCTTTTAATATTGAACATCTCGAAAATATGTTAATTTCTTTGCAGAATAATGCAAATTGTACAGTAATACAAAAAATTTTTGTATTTTTGATAAAATTACGAACTCGTAGTTCGAATAAATTAATTTCAACCATGTTAGGACTATACCAAGTTTCGTTCTAATCTTTGTCACTTTTTTTGTCAATTACTGCACTAATACCTTCCGTTCTAAATAAATAACTTAATTTTTCAGAAGACCGCGGAATTTTAGCTAAATATCTTCCGTATCCAAAAAAATAAATAATTGCTGCTACATGAGAGCAACATCCCACAATTCTCAATCCATTTCCACATTCACAAAAATACCAGGTGTGCAACCTTAAAACGCCTGTTTTTTTATTTAGCAAAACACAATAATTAACGCAGAAAAGTGAAAAATATTTTATTCGAAGTAATTGCACTCGCTGGCTATACATTTTTCCCATCTTCGAGGAAGATTGTGGATTTCACCCCAAAAGAATTCATCCCCTTTGGATAAGAACCACCCATCGGGCCATTTTTTAACATCTTCATAAGAATTGAAGTGCTGCTCAGCAAGTGCGTGTCCCATCGACGCAAACAAATGGTAATCTGAAGGGGCCAGATCAGGAGAGTAGGGCGGGTGGGGTAGCAACTCCCAGCCAAGTGCATCAAATGTATCCCGGACCAATCTTGCTGTGTGTGATGGTGCGTTGTCGTGCTGGAAAATGATACCCTCATGCCGATCCGCGTGTTCGGGTCTTTTTTTGCACAATTCACGATCCAATTCGATGATTTGTTGTTGGTAGCATTGAGTATTGATCGTTTCACCAGGTTTCAACAGTTCGTAGTAAACCACCCCCTTCTGGTCCCACCAAACACACAGCATTGTCTTTTTCCCGAATCGATTTGGCCTAGCAGACGATGTTGAGGGTTCTCCGGGGTCCATCCACGATTTTTGCGCTTAGGGTTTTCAAAAGATCCATTTTCATCGCCAGTGACGATTCGATGCAAAATGATTTTCTGTTGTGCCGATCAAGCAAGATTTCGCACGCGGTCTGGCGTCGTTCCATCTGTCGATCGTTCAATTGATGTGGCACCCACTTCCCGATCTTTTGGATCTTTCCCATAGCAAAAGGCGTTTCGAAATTGCTTGGTGGCTAACATTCAACTTCGCGGCAAGTTGTTTCTGCGATTGGGTATCGTCTTCGTCCAATAAATCTTGCAATTCGGTGTCCTCAAAAACTTTTGGTCGATTTTCGCGCTTCTTGTCGGTGACGTTAAAAATTCCGTCTCTGAATTGCCGAAACCACGCTCTGCACCGAGTTTCACTAAGAGCACTGTCGCCATAGGCCTCCACAAGAATTCTATGCGCTTCGGCGGCGGATTTCTTCCAATTGAAGAGTAATAGCAGTGCTCCCCGCAAATGCTCTTTATCTGGCACAAAATTCGACATGTTTATCGTGATCAAAGGACACGTTATTGTCCGAAATTGTTGACTTTGTCTTTTGTTTACTAATGGCAAAGATCAAAGCAATAAGAAAAAATGTCAGGCAAGGTTGGCTAATGCCTAATGCGCGCGTACTGCCATTTATTAGAAAACGGCCGTTTTAAGGTTGCACACCTGGTAATTTTTAATACTTTTAATTCCTGTACTACTAGGGCTGTATTCCAACAAGCATTTCTAAGTTTTTTTTTTATATGGCGAGATCAAACTTGAAGTTTTAGAATATTAGATATCTCTTTAATGTAATACACATTTAAAGAGCCATCGGTATTTTTTTGGTGACGGGCATATGTACCATCACATACATATAACTAATAACTTATTACTAGGTACCAATAAGTTGTTTTGCAATTTCTGTGGTGTGATTTTCAATAAGCCATTTTCTAGAATTTATATTTATACCAAACTGAAAAGGAAGAATGTCATTCTCAAAAGAACTAATAACACTAGATGCACACTCAGAAATAGTTTGTGTGTCTAAATATGAAGGAATAGCAATATCTAGATAGGGTAAGTACACCAATAGATGGACGGTTAAGCAAACTTTCATGTTCCTTTAGCAAAATAATATAGTAAAATATAAATAAGTAGTAATAAAACAAATTATATTTATGTAAAAATATCCAATTAACTAGAAAAAAATAAGTAAAACTTGGTAAAATTTTGTAGTAATTAACAAAAAAGAAAAATGTAAGAAAAAGACCAAAACCCCAGTAGATGAACAAAATCTCCAGTAGATGGACAGCTAATACCAATAGATGAACACTTCATACAAACGATATTTTCAGCTTA
This sequence comes from Sinopyrophorus schimmeli, assembly GCA_036325965.1. Taxonomy (NCBI): domain Eukaryota; kingdom Metazoa; phylum Arthropoda; class Insecta; order Coleoptera; family Elateridae; genus Sinopyrophorus; species Sinopyrophorus schimmeli. The sequence goes on from JARFIZ010000194.1 coordinate 459,530, forward strand.
TTGCTTGTATGAGAAATGATAAATTTATTAATTTTATCCCTTAAAAAGTATAAAACTTTATAGAATTAGAAAGAAAGGTGACAAATTCAATAATAATTTTCAAAATATATAGGAAAGTAATTTTATTATATTTTGAATACATCGTACTTTCTTATGCAAAATAAGATGAAATAAATATTAATATAATTTGAATAGTAATTAATAATGTATATAAAATGAAACAACGTTTAAAATATATTATGTTGACTTCTTTCTCTTCTTTTCAACAGGCCTGTTCTCTTTTGCTTTTCAGGACAAAGCTGCATGCCAATTTCATCTCCATTAAATATGGTACCAAGTTTTTCTAAAATATTCAAATGATTTTCAACACCTGAAGACCAGTCTCTTAAATTATCTTCGGTTACAGATGCTCGTCCTTTAGAAATTGCTTCAGGATTTTTTATAGTTAACTTTGGATGTCTCCTCAGAAATAAATCCAACCATTTTTTTCCAGGCTTATTAACAATGAAACTATTGGACCTGGGTGCTTCTTGAAGTACATTTTGAACGGCTTTTGTCACTTCATCAGGATGCATAGGAAATCCAAGTTTGGCCTTGTGTAAGATCCATTTTTCAATGCGATTTTCCTCTTCGGCTGTTAAATTAGTCTTTGGGCCTTTTTTACATTCCTCAGGAGTTCTACCCGTGCATTTGGAATGCAGAGTAGATTTTGGAATATTATATTTCTTTGCTGTTACAGTTATACTATTGCCATCGCTGATATCTTTTAATGCATTTTTCAAACTCTCTGGCGAATAAGAATGCATTTATAAAGAAAAAAAATTAATTCATATTTATAAACATTTTTAACAAATAAAATTAGAGAAAAAAAGTAAGAAAATTCACCATGTAAACACAATGTCCATCTATTGGGTAGAGGTTAGAAATGTGTCACCAATAGATAAACAGTCAATTTTCTTATTTTTTTTTCGATTTTATTGTTTATTAACTATATTTATAGCTTTTTTAGTGAAATATAAGTTTAATTAAATGTACATACCTTAGTTTTTTTTATATTTTCAACAATTATAGCAATTAACGTCCACCGGCTATCTGTCACATGCCTACTAGTGGTGGCGCTCTCGAAGCAAAAATTTGAGATGTCAAATTTAAAAAAAATTTTTAAAGTATTATTTTTAATAAAAACATTCAAAAGAATTATTTTTCGCATTCGGAACTATTTGTAGTTATTAAAAAAAATTATGACTTTACATTTTTGTTCTATAATTTAATGTAATTGCCTTTGAAAAGGAGATTTGTTCATTTATTGGGGGGTGTCCATCTATTGGTGTACTTACCCTACCTGTGCGTTGAAATGCACGTACACTTTAGTCCGGTTTTTTTAATATTGAACTGTTATACCAAACAAAAAATTCTGAAAAAAATATATGTTATAGATTAGTAAATAGGTAATCCCCTGTGGGAAAATGGTGGGTGTCCCTCATTCAGAGGTACCGAAAATATCTCTTTGAAAAATTGAATTATATTGAAAATACATTTTTTGAAAAAATTCAAAAATGTTTTTTTGTTACCTTATAGGCTGAATATATGTCTATAACATATCCAAAGCACAAATCGATCGGTCAAGTCGTTTCTGAGAAAAAAAAATGTCTAAAAACAAAAAGTATTTTTTTATTTAAAAACCATAAGAGCCTGGGACCTAAAATTTTATACATTTGTTACTAATACTAAAATACATCACTGGAAAAAAAATTAGCTAAATATCTTCAAGGGCACTTTTCCATGTAAATCCGGCTATGGCCTTTATGGGGCGGCAGCAAAAATAAAATCAACTGAGGAAATAACGGACACCCTAAGGTATACATATGTATAGGCAAATCCAATAAATACGAGGATGTGCGCATTCGAGCGAAAAGTGGCACATTTCCGAGCGAGGGAAGCAAATGAAGCGCGACGCGGAGCGGCGCGCTTCATTTTCCCGAGATCGGAATGTGCCACTTTGAGCTCGAATGCGCACACTCGGTTTTAAGCACGATTACCAAGCGTCCCGTTTTAACAAGAAAAAAATTGGTCACGTTAGTTATACCTCACCTCGTACACGGAAGGTTAAGAGCATATGGGGATGATTGTGTGTTGCCATTTACTTGAAAATTCTTTAGATTTAGTACATATTTCCTGTAAACTTTTATTGTTTAGATTGCTCTCAGGTTAAGTTTCAGTACCTATTTGTCGGACACCCTGTACATACGCATCTAACATTTTTCAAAGCATCAGTGAACCGGATTCAGCCCGCGGCCCGTAGTTTGGGGAATCCTGATTAGAAAGATAAAAAACTGTTTTGAGTTTCAGTGCTACTCATCAATAATTAAAATGTAAAGTTTTAAATCTCGATTCTTTATTTTTACTACAGTAATAGGCTATATTAATCTTTGTAAAAAAAATATACGAAAATCAAAGAGATTTCAAAACCTCTTTTCACAAAAAAGAATCATCTTATGTTCCTTGAAGAGATGCACATAAAACAAGACCATAAAGAGTGAAGTTTTTTCGAAAATAAAAAGCTCGTTGCATATGTCGCTTTCAGATTCGTTCTCATGGCTTTTTACTTCGACATTCCACATGCATTAATTTTTTTTCAAAGAACAAAAACTCAAAAATTGGAACACAGATTTATTTTAGTTGTGAGAATTGTTCGGAGGCTTTCGTATCATTCTTTCGACTTATGGCTAATTATACTATTTTCAGATGTCTAAGAACTGGCAGCGAAGATTTTCTACGCAAAAGCAAAAATCGAATTTGGAGCCGCCTATGGAAAATAACTCGGCGACCTTTTGAAAACGAAACAGCTAATCATTAGGATTTTCCGACCGTAAAGGACGTCGAAAAGTAAATATTTATTTATTACGTTTTAACCGGTTAAAAAATTCGATGATGCACATTAAAACTGTTTCAGATGAGCAGCGGCGGTGCGAATGCAAAAGCTAATCGAAAACGAGTAGTCGCTAAATAATTGGCAAAAAAGCGAAGATTAAAAAGGTGGTAGCGCTTAATTTTGAACTATTAGGAAATAGCTTAGAATAAATTAATAATGGTGATAAATAAGAGATAGAACCGCGCGCCTCTGTCCAGCCTCTGGATCAGTGACCGTGGCCAGCTGGCGCCAGAGTCTCGCCATAAATAATACCGCACAAGTAGTGCGAGTCGCAGGGGGCTTACGGGGGAATGGGTTTGTAATCGGAATGCCTGCCACTGGCCAGATGGTCGGTCGCCGGTTCTGCTCACAAGGTACTTGTCACTGCGATCATCATTTCATGCTCTCTCCTTTTCTAATGCTCGCACTCCGTTTTAAAATCCAACGAACCCCTTCGTCTCTTTCTCTTTTTTTTTGTTGCAATGCATGGATGCCATTGCACGCGCCTACTTAATTTGGTCACTTGGTCAATCTCTTTCGGGTCTAAAAAGGTCAAAGTTTGCTGTATGGGTCGCCGTCGATCCAAGCTCGACCTTCTCGTCTAAGTTGCTTAATCAGAAACGAACGGGTCAGCGGTGACCCCTGTGAGAAGCAATGTTTGAAATTAAAGGAAGCAATTTGTAATTCGATAAAAAAAATTATGATAATGACTCAGACTGTTCGAGTTGTGAAGCTGTTGGCTTCAGCTCGCCAATTATGTAAATTATTTAAAAAAAGACGCAGATGTTCGTTCGCTTATGCGTTTGAATTTCTGCTGTTTGATGCATCGATTTGGAATGGATGTAAATTTGTGATATGCAGTACCGGACTAATTTATAAGGTTGAGGGGCTGTAAGTTGAGGGTCTTCAGTTTCATAGTGGCGCATTGTATGAGTACATATTTAATTGATGGTTGAAGTTATACTTCTTTTGTTACATTGAGAGTATAATTTTAGCAGACAAAGGAAGTTGCGCGCGCACAACTAACGAAAATTCGACAGTTCAAGTAAATTAATTATTATGAATCATGCTTAAAACCGAGTATGCACATTCGAGCTCAAAGTGGCACACTCCGATCTCGGGAAAATAAAGCGGGCCGCTCCGCGTCGCGTTGAGACTTTAGGTAATTTTTGTATGACACAATTTTATGTTAAAAAATTTGTAGCGCTGTTATTTGTAGACGGATTTTTAAATACTATACAGATTGGGATTCACCAGACTTTTTTGCTTCGGATAGGTCCAAAAAACCATAGCCGTGCTAATTGAAATTCTCGAGAAAAGCAGGGTCAAAGAGTCCAACTTATAATATTTTTTTTCTAAATTTTCACTTTGAAAAATCGTTGCTCGGTTATTTGTGGACGGATCTTTAAAAACTTTTCAGCTGCTGAAAGTCCGTTTATCGGAGCATAAGATCAGCTAAAAAAATCAACAGGGCCCAATGTTAGGTGTGGGAGAAAAACGCGTTCGAAGCGTTCAAAATGTAAATTTTGCTAAAATTTTTAATTTTCAAAATGCTTTAACTCAGCCGTCTTTGCGAATTTCGTCAAATCCTTTCATTTCCGAACGTTTCCAGCCCCTACGCGTCGGATACCTGCGCTAACTCAAACCCCCAAAATCGGACAAAATCAGGAAAAAACATTGAATTGAGGAAAAAAAATTTTAGGTAATGGAATTGCTTTAAATTTTTGCCGGACGTTCCTATGGACCCCAAACTGATATAGCCGGAGACATTCTGCTTTGCTTCCCTTTCAACGCCCAAAATTTTCGAGAAATCTAAGTAAATCGAAAAAAATACACTTTAACTCACAAAAACAATCGTAGCGCCCTTATTTTCGATCCGATCATTGAAAAAGACCCACATTGGGAATCCTGACACTTTTTTCCATAAGATACGTGCAAAATCGGATAGCGCGCAATGTTAATTTTTCCAGTAATGAAGGGTTGAAGTTTTAGATTATATTTTTAGCACAAAATTACGTTAAAAAAATGGTAGCGCCGTTATTTGTGAACCGATGTTTAAAAACTATACATATTCGGATTTGCCAGACAATTTGGCTTCGGATAGGTCCAATAAATCATTGGCGTGCTATGTGAAATTGTCGAGAAATACTGGGCCAAAGAGCCCCACTCGTAATAAATTTTTTCTAAATTTCCACTTTGAAAAATTGTAGCTTGGTTATTTAAGATACATCTATTATAAATATTTTTCATTCTTACAACATTAAAAATTTTAATTTTTGTAAACCGTGTAAAAGTGAGATCGTGTAAAACAAGTAGCGCCTAAACGACGGGATAGATATGTTTCATAAAAAATACACCACATTTTCAAATAGAACAAATGTATCGATACAAAAAATATAATTTTTGTAAAACATTTTTGCCCCCAGTTTGCGACTGCCCAAGGAGGCGCGTACTCCAGTTTGGAAATGACTAGTCTAAGGTTTTTTTTAAATCTTTTTAGTTTGATACTTACGAATTTAACTTTTACACAAAAAAGGTCTCTTGGTTATATTTGATTATTAAGCCTAATTGGGGTGAGCACCTGTACAGACATCTGAATGAATATATCCTTTTTTCAAGGTGTTGGGCTTAGGTCGTCTGTGTCTAAGTACAGTGAAACCTGTCTAAGTGGAACACCCGTTCTTCGTTTAAATCCTTTCGCTATGTTTTGAAGTGTTCCATATGAAGGTACATACATATGTATCTTTGATTTGATCATTATTAACTTCAGTTGGTCATCTTTAAGTGAAAAATTTACAAAACGAAATTTTTCAAACCAATTCTGACACGTGCGTCCTATTAAATAATCATCATTATAAAACCCACATAAGTCTTTGTAAGGCTCAGAAGCTTTCTTGGTCTTATGGAAATAAAAAAGCAAAATATGATGATAATGTTCGTTTTTGCGCTCCATGTTAACCTTCCAGAACACCCGTAGAAAATTGGAACATTGGTACACGTGGCGGACTGTGAGTCCATATTGAATTCTTTCTTCTACGAGTTCATTAAAAAGTTTGTTTTCATAATACAAAATATACTAGTACAGTCGAACCTCGATAAGTCGAAGTTGAAGGGAAACTAAAAATAATTTGAGTTATCAAAAATTCGAGTTATCGATATAAAAATATTAACGTTGAAATAGGCAAGTCCTAGGGAAACTGGTTCGAGTTGTCAAAAATTCGACTTATCGAGGTTCGACTTATGGAGGTTTGAGGGTATTTTAAAACCTTATTTTTCACTAGAAATATTTGCTACAGATGAATTAATATTCTGATTTGTTCATTCCACAATATTTTATAACAGGTCAGTAAGCTATACTAATATTATGAAGAGGAAAGATTTGTAAGTTTGTTTGTAATGAATAGTCTCAGAAACTACTGGGCCGATTTTAAAAATTCTTTCACCATTAGAAAGCTACATTCTTCGTGAGCAACATAGGCTATATTGGACTTTCAAAAAGTTTAGGGTTCCGTACGAAATCTCGAATAATGTAACCCAAGGTGTAAAAAAATTACTCATAAAATTCCTTACATCGCGTACGCTGCGAAAACTATTCACGATAAAACAAAATAAATTTCCACGGAAACGTTTTTGCCACCCGTGCGAAGCCGGGGCGGGTCGCCAGTAAATAATATAGTGTGTAACACGGCACGAAACAAGACGATTTCAGACGAGGATGAAGGTTCCCTGCCCGAGTGAAGCGAAATTTATTTCTTCCTCCGTGCCACACACTATATTTTTCATATTATCTGCATCGAAACTAAGATTTTTAATATTTATTTTAATCTTGCAAATATGACATCTAGCAAATTAGTTAATGGTTAGTATGACAATTATAAGGCTTATTATAAACAAAAGCTATTGTGACAGCGTTAAAATGAGTCCGATCATTCAGCGGGCAGAAAGTAATCGTTTTCTACCCTAGAGTAGAAAGTGATGCCGGTAATAGGAAAACAGTATTTCAAAATTTCAATTAGATCAGTAATATTACTTTCCAAGCTCGGAAATGTGCCATTTCTTGCTCAAAAATGCACATACATATTTACTTTGTATTTATTGGATTGGTCTACATTAAACTTTTCTCTTTATAGTCTCGAGATGAGAAATGTGCCATTTTTAACTCCAATTGCACACTTAACTTTTCTTCCCGAGCTATAATAATCAATTTTATGGGGCCGGGTAATCAAATTTTACTGTAGGTATTATATCAATGGGTATTAGTTCTGTAGATCTGTATTCTATTATCAAATATGTAGACAATTAATTCTAAATGTCTTGTCTTAACGAAGCTTTTATATTGGTAATTTCGATGACAACAGTTAATTAATAAATCAGAATTTTTATTCAAAGCTTTAAATTTAAATTGATCCGCTAGGGAGCGCCCTTAATAATATAATCAAATTTTCATGTGCAAGGCAATTAAAAAAGCATAAAAAGGAAGAAAGAGCTAACCGTATCAGCAATTGGTGCGTTTTGAATGACAAATGGCTGTTATTATTTTAGTCGATGTCTGTTGCTAGCAATTAAAAAAGCACAAATGGCCCCATCTGCTACAAAGCGGTAGCTTATTAAATGCGCACAAGGGCGATAAAGTCAAATTATACGTGCAATGTGCGTTCTACAAACTGTCGTCGGCCGAAAGCGGAAATGAGAAAAGAATCGTCGGCTACGTTTTAAAAACAGCAGGAACGGCAGATGCGTCTCTTTTTCCGCCGTTTGTTTGACCGTCTTCTTCATTGCCACCACCAAAGGCACCAGCACCTGCATTCCAGATGTGCACTTGTCTCATCTCGTTATTTAGAATTTCGAACATCTGGAGTGTCGTCCCTCTTTTTCTTTTCCTTTCCTTTTTTTTTCTAACAAGCACTTTGCTTTCTTCCTTCATACACCTGGCGAAATTTACGACCTCATATTTACATCTTAATCTGTTTTGTTTCGATAAAAAAATTAATTCGTCTTATTTTGGGCCACAGACAAATAATTTGTCGTCGTCGTCGTCGAAGAATTTTCGCGGCGCGTCTCCGAAAAATCAGAAATAATGCAAAAAGCAATCCTTGTGCCAGCTTAATTCCTATTAGTTAACGCGATAAATTTACATAATTTACAGTCAGCGCCGTCTCCTTCGGCCCACGCCGCCCAAATTAATGCAACACAACTGAAAACATCTAAAATAACATAAAAATATATCTGAAAAGTCGTGTTGCATTATTCATGGCGTGGGCCGACTGCTTTGTTTCGTTTATTTTATACAGTTGGCCGAGGAACCCCGAAAAATGTCTATTTTTAAAAAAGCCGGGGACTTCGGACCTGTCCATCAATAATTCGCTTTGGAATTATTAAGCTCTGAGTTGGCGTTTTGTCAGTGCAGCCCCTGCGATAAAATTGGATTGTACAGTAAAACCTCAATTATCCGGACCTCAGTTATACGGATTCGCGATTATCCGGATTGTCAACCGCGTTTGAACTCGTTGTGGAAATTAAACCTCGGTATTTCTTACTAAATATTTATTATTTTATTTTGTATTTCGCACTAAATAGTGTTTTTTTGCTTTGTTCGTTTTAAGATAATGTACGACTGTTTTATTTAGTGATTAATATTGTTGCGTTTTTTTGTAAACATATACCTAACAATTTGACCAAGTTTTTTCCTGTTAAAACGGAACGCTTTGTAATTGTGCTTAAAACCGAGTGTGCGCATTCGAGCTCAAAGTGGCACATTCCGATCTCGGGAAAATGAAGCGCGCCGCTCCGCGTCGCGCTTCATTTGCGTCCCTCGCTCGGAAATGTGCCACTTTTCGCTCGAATGCGCACATCCTCGTATTTATCGGATTTGCCTATATTATTATTTTATTCTTCAATTCAAAAAATTAAAAGTCGAATAAATTAGATCTATTTTTTGTTTGAAAAAGGTTAGATATTTTATTCTTTTTGATAAGTTATCATGGTGCTCTTCCGCACGCCTAATTGTAGCGAGCCTGATAAAAATATTTTCAGGTGTACTTTCGAATGTTTACTAATTCGCATTTTTGATTAATTAAAATTGTATATGAGTCAAATTTTCCGAAGTGGGCCACTAAAAATCAACTACAGTCGAACCTCGATAAGTCGAAGTCGAAGGGACAGCAAAAATAATTCGAATTATCAAAAATTCGAGTTACCAAAAGAAGTACAGTTAAATAATTCCGTATATCATTTATTTTTTATAGAAAATACCCAAAATTGATTATTTATTTTTATTAAGACCCTAAAAAATATAGTTATTTACATATTATTTACTGTTAAATTGAAAGTAATCTAAAATTGTCTTTTGCTTCATTGCTTCAAAATGTTACGTTTCTACAAATTTTTCCAATGATCTTACCGATAATAATATATCTGTAGGAACATCTTTTTGAGCACATGGGAATAGAGAAATAGTATCTATTGCATTGTAAACTTGAGTTGTTGAAGGGATGTTTACTGTAACATCTGTGTCACTTTCATATTCACTTTTACTTGCACAGTTTTTCTTATTTTCTTCTAGCACTTTACTTATAATGCTTTCATCGCTAGGAATTTCAGCAACTTCCAAATCTTTTTCAACGTTGACATTTGTCATTTGTATCTTCAGCAGCTACAATTAGGTCTCTGTTTTTTAAAATGGTTGATAAAGTGTTTGCGGGAATACCAAAATCTTTAGCTATATCCTTTTTTCTTTTGAGCCTACGTTCCACTTCTTTTATAAGATTAATTTTCTCCCTTATGGTTAAACTTTTTAATTTTTGTTTACACTTCATGTTAATACGTAAATAATTTTAGAAAAAGTATTAAACTTTTTTAGATTTTCTGTTATACTCTGTTACAAACTATAAAGAACGTAAAACACATTTGTTAGTCTTCGTAGTCGACGAATAACTAGCAAATTGAAAACTAAAATGCAAAAATAGTTTCTTTTTTTGTAAAATAAACGGTAAAACCATCTCAAAAATTTGGAACTGTTCATAAGGCATTTAAACATAAATTAGTTTTTAAATCCAATTGAAGTGCCGCCGTCAAAACATTCTTGTAGTATAAACCTTTTATTCGTAGTTAACAATAAAGCTTTTAAAGCATCAATAACACCAAACCGAGCCGACGTTAATCCTCTCTCAGGTAGAGAAATTTTTAGAAAAGTTGTAAAATTTATCTTCGAGTAATCGACCTATTTACTAACGGAAACTTGAATTTAATGAATTGTAAAACGCTTCGGCTAATTAAATAATTCGATTTATTAAATTTCCAGTTAGTGACATAAAAATGTTAACGTTGAGATAGGCAAGTCCTAGAGAAACTGGTTCGAGTTCGAGCTATCAAAAATTCGGCTTATCGGCGTTCGACTTATGGAAGTTCTGCTGTAGTTGGTTTTTATATCATCTTTTGCAGATTGCTGAAGGTTTATATGTCAAAATTAATGTCTCCCAATATTTTTGGGTAATTTTCATTTTTGTAAAAACTTTAAACAAATTAGTTTTATTCACCTTTTGTATACACTGTTGTAATTAGACTTCATTTATGGATTAATTCAATTTTTAATTATAAAAAATATTTATACATATGTTACATAGGGGCTGCATCAAAATTTTAGAATGACTTGCGTGGGGTATGTTAAAAAAAAAGTTGAGAAATAAGAGTCAAAATTCGGAAAAAAGTTAAAATATTGTTTTTTCATGTACGATGAAGTTTTCCATCTAGTCTAGTTTAAAAGTACTAAATTAGAAATGTGGTTTTTGGTAAAAATACTCTACTGTAATTTTTAATTAAAAGAAAAGCGAGAAGTGTTACATTTAGTTCAGTTTGATTTAATTAATATTATTTGTAAGAGAGAAGAATAAGATAGGCAAATTCAATTATTAAAAAGTATGTACACTTTCAAGCGAAAACTTTTTCCGATTAGAAAATCTGCATTTGAAGGATTTGTTATTAATATAGTCGAATCCAATTAATACGAAGATGTGCACATTCGAGCGAAAAGTGGCACATTTCCGAGCGAGGGAGGCAAATGAAGCGCGACGCGGAGCGGCGCGCTTCATTTTCCCGAGATCGGAATGTGCCACTTTGAGCTCGAATGTGCACACTCGGTTTTAAGCACGATTCACAATCATTTTGGCCAGTAAATTAAACGAAAAATCAGTTCAATTATTTTAGTCGTTCCTCTCACTCACATCGACTATCTTTTTATATCTTTTCGCTCTCTTCCACTCATTGCTATTGTAAAAATGTGTTTCGAACATAAAATTAATATTTACTAAAATAAATTCAAATTTGTGATATGAAAGGACGAAGAATAAAGTAGACAAATTCAATAAATACGAAGATGTGCACATTCGAGCGAAAAGTGGCACATTTCCGAGCGAGGGAGGCAAACGAAGCGCGACGCGGTTTATAATATTATTGAGAATTCCATTCAGTTGCGAGCTATGGTCATTTTTTTACTACAGGTAATCCTTGTATAACGCGGAACTTAGATGCTAGAAATATAATAAGTTTTATGATATTTTTTTAGTGGCAATTCTCTTAAAATATACCAATATAAATGTTTTCTTTTTTTTCTTTATAAGAATTATAAAACTGCAAAATTCTCAGTTTTTCAAATACAGTCAAACCTCCATAAGTCGAACCTCCATAAGCCGAATTTTTGACAACTAGAATTATTTTTTGTTTCCCTTCAACTTCGACTTAACACCGGGCTCTGTTGATTTTTTTAGCTGATTTTACGCTCCGATAAACGGGCTATCAGCATCTGAAAAGTTTTTACAGATCCGTTCACAAATAACAGAGTTACGATTTTTCAAAGTAGAAATTTACATAAAATTATTGACATGTTGGACTCTTCGAACTCGTTTTTCTGGAGAATTTCAAATAGCACGCCTATGGTTTGTTAAGCCTATCTGAAGCCAAAAGGCTGGCAAATCTGAATCTGTATAGTTTCTAAAGATTTGTTTTCAAATGACGACGCCACAATTTTTGAAAAGTAAACTTTTGTGCTACAAAACCGTATCTAAAACTTCCACCCTTAATTACTCGAAAAATTAACATTGCGTCCTATGCCGATTTTGCACGTATCTCATGGAAACAAGTCTCAGGATTTCGAATCCGGTTTGTTTTTACTGATCGGATCGAAAATAAGGGCGCTACGATCGTTTTTGTGAGTCGAAGTGTTTTGTTTAAATTTATTTAATTTTCTCTAATATTTTGCGGGTTGAAGGGGGAGCAGGGAAGAATGGCTCCGGATATATCGGTTTGGGGTCCATAGGAACGTCCCGCAAAAATTTAAAGCAAATCCATTACCTAAAATTTTTTTTCCTCAATTTTAACAAAGGGGTTAATCCATGTTTTTTCTCGATTTTGGCCGATTTTGGGGGGTTTGAGTTAGGACCGGATTCCGACGTGTTAGAGTTGGAAACGTTTAGAAATGGAAGGAATTGACGAAATTCGCAAAGACGGCGCAGTTACAGCATTTTGAAAATTAGAAATTTTAGCAAAATTTACATTTTAAACGCTTCGGACGCGTTTTTTTCCCAAACTTAACATTGGGTCCTGTTGATTTTTTTAGCTAGTCTTACGCTCCGATAAACGGGCTTTCAGAACCTGGAAAGATACTAAAGATACGTTCACAAATAACCGAGCTACGATTTTTCAAAATGGAAATTTAGAAAAAATTAATTACAAGTGGCCCTCTTCGAACCCCTTTTTCTCGAGAATTTTAAATAGCACGGCAATGGTTTTTGAGACTATACGAAGCCAAAAAGTCTGGCGAATCCGAATTTGTATAGTTTTTAAAGATCTATCCACAAATAACAGCGTTACAATTTTTTGAACGTAAACTTTTGTGCTAATTATTGAATCTAAAACTTCAACCCTTAATTACTCAAAAAATTAACAGTGTGCTCTATGCCCATTTTGCTATTATTTTATGAGAAAATGCCTGAGGATATCGAATCCAAGTCGTTTTAAATGATCGGATTGAAAATGAGGGCGCTACGATTATTTTTGTGAGTCAAAGTGTATTTTTTTTATTTATTTAGTTTTCTTATATTAATTTATATTTAATTCGGCTACGCCAAAGAAGTATAACTTCTAACGTTCTTACCTATACATATAAGTACAAGCACCAGGTTTTCAAGTACTTTTTCTTATTGTTCGTATTTTTTTTGTACTTAGTGCTTGGTTTACTTGTGTACGTATTTCTTTCACTTTGTTATTATGCGCTAAGGATTGTTAGCACTTTTGGAGACTCGTTTAGAATTTTATTTGGAAGTTAAACGAAACGTGCTAAAAGTTAAAAGTTAGTAAATCGTCGGTCATGTTGAAATTGTGCAGTTGTAAGTGCCAAGCCAGGTGTGCGACGTCCAAATGAATAAAATTGGCTACGCTAAGCGCGTCGGCGTCGTCAAACTGGCGCCCAACGTGCAGTGCAATGCGCCAAACAATATATTTTCATTCATCTATTCAATTCTAGAACACAATTTGCTATTAGATATTTTTAAAACAATGTCGTAAGCAAAAAAAAACGATAGGTTACACTTTACATAACAATTAAAAAAAAACTATTAAAATGAGAGGAGTTAATTAGCATTTGATTTTTTAAATGGTAAAATTTGAAGAATTCCTTGTAACAGAAAGGCTCGACAAACAGGTGCAGAATTCTAATGTAAGCACCGGTCTGGGTAGATAACGTAAAATTATGTAAAACGAGGGTCGATTAACGTCCACGATCCAAGCAATTACGGACAGGTGTACAGGTGTTTCTCTGTTTATATAAAATTGTGCACTGGGCTACATAAAAACCACTTATTCCGGTTTTACGTAAATTCTTCCTAGTTTTACGCTAAAACACCGCATCTTCTGCTCGTTGGAAAGTCCCAAAGCCATTTCTTTTCTAAACGCTAACTTTCGATTAATTCATAGATTTTTTTAACCTTCCGTATACTAGGTGACTAAATATCACATGTCATACACCGAAAATAAAATGAAATAAAATACATAAAATTGTACTTTATGATAGTTAAATGATAAGAAATATATGTATTTTAATAACCAATAATAGGTTTAGCTAAACCACGTATTTATTTATGCATTAGAATAGACTTTCATTAATAAAAAGACAAAAATTTACTTTTTTCTTCAATTTATAAACTATTAAGTCTTTTCTTGAGTATTAAATTCCAAAGGCACGTGTCAATTACGATACCGAATGTTAAGAAATCCTAGAAAGAATTTTATTCTTGTTTCCTTATTTAAATACAAATTAATTTCGCGGCAATTTCTTAATGAAAAAAGTATTAAATTATGAAAAATAAGCGAAGCCCCAAGAAGAAATTTTGAGATCGCAATTACGGTTTTAGAATTACTTCAATATTTTGTAAAGTAAGTTGTTCATTGTTAATGGTGGCCAAAAGCGGAGTGTGCACGTTTGAGCTCAAAGTGGCACATTCCGATCTCGGGAAAATGAAGCGCGCCGCTCCGCGTCGCGCTTCATTTGCTTCCCTCGCTCGGAAATGTGCCACTTTTCGCTCGAACGTGCACATACCCAGCATTCGTGAAATCTTTCTATGTCAATAGCCAATGTTTCAAATCAAAACATTATTTTAGTCAGCTTTATTGGATTAGGGGAAGGTGGCCTAAAGCGGGTAACGGCCCGTATGTGAATATGTCATATATTAGCTGCAATTTATATGTGTATTTACACTGCCAGTACCCTGCCTAATTGATGTCATACTACTTTTGACACCTAAGTTGCTAAATCACGTTACAAAATAAAAACAAATATTTAATAATTTTTTAAAATGTTTGAAATTAATTTAACTTCAATTGCTACAAAGCCCTTAACATTAGTCCATTTTTTATAGTGGGGTTTTCTTTTACAATAAACTAGTTTTATTATTTGACTAAATATTTTAATATCCATCCATTATTTTTTACGTTAATGTATCAAAACTAAGAAATGTGTGTTTGGGCAAAGCGGGTAGATACCCTCTTTGCTTGTACCAGAAGAGATAATTTTATTATAATTGATACGAACTGGTTGATAGGAATAAATTGGTATTAAAAATAAGTGATTTAAAGCGTTGAAGCAATTAAGATTTAAAAACAATGGTAAACCCAAGTGATATTAAGATTGGAATAAATTACAAGTCTGAATTAGCAGTTTATAACATTAAAATGCTTAATAACTTAATACCAATGCTACTGTCAAGAACATGTTAAGTGTAGATAATTACACTGGCACACAAAAGAAAAGTGGTCAGTACTTTTGACCAGATCCACCTAGGGTTATGTATTTTGATGCCCTGAATTCGAATTTGAGGTCGGTTTATTCAATATACCTCCAAAATTTTGAGTAAATTGCAAAAAACTACAATTTTTAGCCAATTGAAGCAGTTTTTTGCAATTTACTCAAAATTTTGGAGGTGTAGGGGCCAAACAGACTTCGGATTTGGATTCAGCGCATCGAAATACATAACCCTAGGTGGATCTGGTCAAAATTACTGACCACTTTTTTTTGGGTGTTTGTGATATTTTTGGCTATGTTCTACTACTTTTTTACTATTTTTTACGATTTTGGATAAATATATCAATGATCGAGATTATGACATTCTGAATTTGGATTCATCTCATCAAAATATACATATAAGGAATGTTTGATCTAGTTTAATCAAATTTTCTTCATTTTCATAACTGCAATTTTTAATGGTTTTTTGCAATTTCCTCAAAATTTTAGAGGTACATATATTGGGTAAACCGACCTTAAATTCGGATTCAGGGCACCGAAATACATAACCCTAGGTGGGTCTGGTCAAAAGTACTGACCATTTTTTTTTGTGTGCCAGTGTTATTTTTAAATTTTTTGATTAATCCGATTGGCTTATGGGAGCCTACCCGCTTTGGGCACCCCTGTCGGGCAAAGAGGGTAATTTCTGAAATTTTATACAGTTTTATCTCCCTAATTTCACACAAAATGTTCCTAGAAAAAATGTGAACTTAGGGAATATGTGAAGTTATGGAAAAAAGATTAAAATATTAAGATTTATTTGCAGATTTAAAAAAATCTGTAATACATGATTGTTTTTTAGATCTTACTACATACTTTTCAATATTTTTTTTTTTTTAAAACTATAGTTTTAAAAACTAAAGAAAATTTATTTAATTAAAAATTAATAAAAAAAATGGTTTTTTTCGAAAGTGTTTGCGGTAAAAATATTAAAAAAAATAAAAGAAATGTTTTTCTATTTTAATCATGATTATGAAGTGTGTAGTGAGAATAAACGGCGACCCTTTAATTTTTGTCAAAAGTTTGATTGTTTGAAACAAAACGTCCGGTATCTCGGTGAAGAATAATCGTACCGAGCTTTAAAAAAAAAGAAACTTGAAGTTGAATAAACAAGCTATCCGTTTCATATAATGGTTTAGCTGAAAAAAAATTTACAAGTCCGTGGACACAAAAAAAAGAAAAAAAATTGCAATTCTTTTCTTGCGCGCTATTGCTTATTATTGCGTGATAACAGTGGCTTCTAAAAATTTTCGACTAAAAGATCTGAAAACTAGAATCTTGGAGCTTTAAAACGCTTTTTTAAAATTTTAGATATGATCATTTTTCACTGAAATACAGCCTGTTAAAAATCACTATAAAATTTAGGAAATTTTTTTGACCCTTTAATTTTTTCCTTTTTTACAATAAACTTAAAAGATTTTTTTCTTTGTGAACATGAAACATATTTTAAATAAGAAAAGCAAAGTTATCCGTCTTTCTTACTAAAATGACCTTTTATATTGTGAAGTTAACTCTACCTGTATGAAATTGCAACGCAAATCATGTGAACGTAAAGTTAGAGAATGTGAAGTTAACGCTGGGATAATTTGTATCTCCCATTTTGGGACCTATGAAAAGTGTGAAATTAGAGAAGATGTGAAGTTATGAAATGTGGAGTTAAAGAGGTAAAACAATATTTTTGAGTTTTTTTTTATATTTAAAACAGAAATTTAATCATTCTTTTTTATAAAATGAAAGTATAATATAATTGTATTGCGTAAATGTAAGAAAGAAACACATTTCTTTTTAGAAGAAGTGGTTCATATTGATCGATGAATTTTAACCTACTTGCTTTAAGTTATCTTCCTCTATTTGTTTGAAAAAAAGAAGATTGGTATAGACATCCCCAATGTCAACCTTAATATTGCATTATTGTCAAACGTTAAATAATTCTATGCTTGGCTGGGAGATTTTTGAATGGTATAATTAAACCGTATGGGAGTTTTATTTAATGTTAGAATTACCTAAATGGATTTACTAAAATGTTGACCTGAAGAGCTTTACTTGACAAATGTGTTCCGAATGTAAAATTAATATTTACTAAAATAAATTCAAATTTGTGATTTGAAAGGACGAAGAATAAAGTAAACAAATTCAATACAAACGAGGATGTGCGCATTCGAGTGTAAAGTGGCACATTTCCGAGCGAGGGATGCAAATGAAGCGCGACGCGGAGCGGCGCGTTTCATTTTCCCGAGATCGGAATGTGCCACTTTGAGCTCGAATGTGCACACTCGGTTTTAAGCACCATTCAAAATAATTTAGGCCAATAAATTAAACGAAAAATCAGTTCAATTATTTTAGTCCTTCCCTCTCACTCACATCGACTAGCATTCTATATCTTTTCGCTCTCTTCCACTCGTTGCTATGGTAAAAATGTGTTTGGAACATAAAATCAATGTTGACTAAAATAAATTCAAATTTGCAATTTGAAAGAACGAATAATAAAGTAGACAAATTCATTAAATACGAGGATGTGCGCATTCGAGCGAAAAGTGGCACATTTCCCAAACGAGGAAGCAAATGAAGCGCGACGCGGGCGGCGCGCTTCATTTTCCCGAGATCGGAATGTGCCACTTTGAGCTCGAATGTGCACACTCGGTTTTAAGCACGATTCACAATAATTTAGGCCAATAAAATAAACGAAAAATCAGTTCAATTATTTTACTCGTTTCCTCTCACTCACATCGACTAGCTTTCTATATCTTTTCGCTCTCTTCCACTCGTTGCTATGGTAAAAATGTGTTTGGAACATAAAATCAATGTTGACTAAAATAAATTCAAATTTGCAATTTGAAAGAACGAATAATAAAGTAGACAAATTCATTA
This sequence comes from Sinopyrophorus schimmeli, assembly GCA_036325965.1. Classification (NCBI taxonomy): domain Eukaryota; kingdom Metazoa; phylum Arthropoda; class Insecta; order Coleoptera; family Elateridae; genus Sinopyrophorus; species Sinopyrophorus schimmeli. Next base: position 477,637 of record JARFIZ010000194.1, read on the forward strand.
AATACGAGGATGTGCGCATTCGAGCGAAAAGTGGCACATTTCCGAGCGAGGGAAGCAAATGAAGCGCGACGCGGAGCGGCGCGCTTCATTTTCCCGAGATCGGAATGTGCCACTTTGAGCTCGAATGTGCACACTCGGTTTTAAGCACGATTCACAATAATTTAGGCCAATAAAATAAACGAAAAATCAGTTCAATTATTTTACTCGTTTCCTCTCACTCACATCGACTAGCTTTCTATATCTTTTCGCTCTCTTCCACTCGTTGCTATGGTAAAAATGTGTTTGGAACATAAAATCAATATTGACTAAAATAAATTCAAATTTGCAATTTGAAAGAACGAATAATAAAGTAGACAAATTCATTAAATACGAGGATGTGCGCATTCGAGCGAAAAGTGGCACATTTCCGAGCGAGGGAAGCAAATGAAGCGCGACGCGGAGCGGCGCGCTTCATTTTCCCGAGATCGGAATGTGCCACTTTGAGCTCGAATGTGCACACTCGGTTTTAAGCACGATTCACAATAATTTAGGCCAATAAAATAAACGAAAAATCAGTTCAATTATTTTACTCGTTTCCTCTCACTCACATCGACTAGCTTTCTATACCTTTTCGCTCTCTTCCACTCGTTGCTATGGTAAAAATGTGTTTGGAACATAAAATCAATATTGACTAAAATAATTCAAATTTGCAATTTGAAAGAACGAATAATAAAGTAGACAAATTCATTAAATACGAGGATGTGCGCATTCGAGCGAAAAGTGGCACATTTCCGAGCGAGGGAAGCAAATGAAGCGCGACGCGGAGCGGCGCGCTTCATTTTCCGAGATCGGAATGTGCCACTTTGAGCTCGAATGTGCACACTCGGTTTTAAGCACGATTCACAATAATTTAGGCCAATAAATTAAACGAAAAATCAGTTCAATTATTTTACTCGTTTCCTCTCACTCACATCGACTAGCTTTCTATACCTTTTCGCTCTCTTCCACTCGTTGCTATGGTAAAAATGTGTTTGGAACATAAAATCAATATTGACTAAAATAAATTCAAATTTCCAATTTGAAAGAACAAATAATAAAGTAGACAAATTCATTAAATACGAGGATGTGCGCATTCGAGCGAAAAGTCGCACATTTCCGAGCGAGGGAAGCAAATGAAGCGCGACGCGGAGCGGCGCGCTTCATTTTCCCGAGATCGGAATGTGCCACTTTGACCTCGAATGTGCACACTCGGTTTTAAGCACGATTCACAATAATTTAGGCCAATAAATTAAACGAAAAATCAGTTCAATTATTTTACTCGTTTCCTCTCACTCACATCGACTAGCTTTCTATATCTTTTCGCTCTCTTCCACTCGTTGCTATGGTAAAAATGTGTTTCGAACATAAAGTGAATATTTACTAAAATAAATTCAAATTTGTGATTTGAAAGGACCTTGAGCTCGAATGTGCACACTCTGTTTTAAGCACGATTGCCAAGCGTCCCGTTTTACCAAGAAAAAAATTGGTCACGTTAAATACACCCCGCCTCGTACACGGAGGGTTAAGTCCCTTTCGAAAATATCGGACGAAATTTAATAAAAACGCTCGAAGGAATTTACAAACGTCGATCGACAGGTACAAGTTCCGTGAGACGACCGAGCAACAGGTGTTTGCGCCCGCTTTGTATCGCATCACACTTTTACCTCGCCCTTGGCCCCGCGACTTGCCCCTAAAGTTGGACAGGTGCCGAACAGGTGATATTTTTCTACGTTTAATAATTGGAATCGCTTTTGTTGACCATTAATAATAACAATTTTCGAAGGACACGATTATTATTATCTTTATCAGTGAGAAATGGTGGGATCCTGCATGCACATAAAATGCATACATAATGCATATGCAGCCAAAAGGGATCATAGCCCCAGCCTTTCTCAGATTGACTAGGAAATTAACATTTTGTCGAACCAACTCTCATCTACCTAAGCGGCACTCTTTCGTCCTGCTAATGGAAGGTTAAGAATACTTTAATGAAGCCATGATATTTAAATTTCTTTAATTACACGCGTTAAATATAGCGCTTAAAGAGATAATCTCGATTGGTTAATTTAATACGTCGTATCCATGGTTACTAATGTAATTCGCCAATGGGCTTTGCGATTGAAAGCGGTTTAATTCGAATTGTGTTGTGAATTGACGAGTAGAAAGTTTGGCTAACGACGAGCTTAGAAGAGTTGTTGCGAATTATGCAAACCCGGATGTGATGACAGAAGGAAAAAAATGTCCGCACTGTATAAGCTGTGGCATAAAGTATCTGGCGCTGCCGGCTGCAGATCAACATCTGGCGCCAGGCGGCCGCTCTCTTATATGGTCAGGCGGCCAACTTCTGCCTACCGGTTAGCCTCAGCCTCAGCTCTCCCACGATCTCTGATAAACTGCATCAGCATTAACACCAAGGCCTCCACCTACAGCGAAAATAAATTGCCAAATTTTCGATCGACTCGACGTTCGTTTTTGTTGGTCGCGGTCGCTCAAAGAAGAGGTCTCCTTTTTAATAAAAAGCAACCCCTGTGCGAACGGTTTTATGACAAATTTATATTAACCATGTGACGCATTAATAATAAAATTTTTAAGGGCGCAGACAGGGCCGGATCAGGCTTCACGATCAGACATCGTTAGCACAATACTTTTTTTTTAATTTTAAAAATGTATTCCATTCAATTATTTTTTTTGTAATTGAAAAATATTTTAAAGCTCGATATTTTCTACAGAAATGGTTTGTTCGGGTTCGACGAAGTCGGCTGAGAATTTTTTAAAGGCTTTGTATTGGGAGGTTTGAAGGCAATAAATTAAAGTTTTTTGTGATTTTTCACAAAAAGTCGTAGCTCGATTATTCGTGAATAGATCTTTAAAAACATTGCAAATTTGAAATCCCCGAACTTTTTGGTCTCGAATAGAATAGGGGAGACTGGGGTTGGAAGTCACAATTTTTTTCTTTTGCATTTATAGAGCCCATGGTCTTAATTTATCAATGACATTTATATATCAATAGATAGTGTATTTATTCTAGTGTAAGAAAAAATAAAGACTTTCTCTACCATTATCTAAAGAGAACAAATTATAATTTTTATGAAAAAACAGAAGTGTGACTTTTAACCCCGTGTCAGGGATGGTTGTCAGACGTTAAATAAAAGGTAAAATACAAAACGAGAAAACAAATGCCTATTCTATTTCTAACCTATTCTATCTAACGAACTTAGGTTATGGTAACAAAAATGACAAATGTATAATTACATCCAATCGTTTATGTAGTAAAACCCCTAGAAACCAATAAAAAAGGCTGAACATATTCATGGTTGCTTTGCACTTGTGACTACTAGCCCCCGCTAACTTTAGACAACCTTTCCCAAAACAATTTTAGGCAATTAACTCCCAAAATAAATTTAAATCACGGGTTAATTAAAAAACCATATAATGAGATCATGAAACATATCTTAAACATCATAAATACACGAATAGGTATATCACTATGCAAAATTTAATTATATTTATGAGACTCAACAGAGATGCACAAAAAATTACTTTCACTGTACAAAAAAAACAAACGCATATATTTCTTATACGGTATTTCAGAGCGAACTGAAGTGAAGTACGCAAGGAGGTATTGTGCTCGAGCTTCTTTCACATGGGTAAACAAATTTATTAATTCATTAGGTTTTCTGTTATGGTTAATGTGACAACCTACTCGTGAGACAACCATACCCGGTCTCCCCTAATGAGCGTGAAATTTTTGAGAAATCGGAGTTGAAGGTAACACTTGTGTTTTAATTATTTGAAATTTGGCTAATTCGTGAATATCTCTTTAAAAACATTTCATATTTTGAAAGGTCGGTTATCGGAGCATAATATTCGTCAAAAAAAAAACAATTATTCTAATGTTAAATTATGCACTTTAAAGAACGAATTTTTCGAAAAAATTAAAATAGTATAACTTCGCTCTTTCAAAATTTCGTATGGGGCCTAATACATAAAAAACCAGCCCTAACCCGAAACCTCCAAAATTAGGCAAAATTTTTGGAGAAAATATTTTGAAAAATATATTTTGTTTAAATTTTTACAGGACGTTCCCATGGACCGCTAGTGACCACAGTCAGACTTGTTCTTCTCTGCTACTTTTTTAACACCAAAAATTTTGGGTAAAACTTAAAATTTATCAAAATATGCACATATCTAGGAAATAAAATGGTAGCTTTCTTTTTCTGGTCCCCTCATCAATAATATAGATTCATTGACGGATTGAGGCCTAGGCCCGTGGGGCTTTGGCCTAAGGTGACAATATTTGAGGGGTACCAAAACTTATTCACTGTAAACTTGATTCTTTTTTCCAGAAATGTTAATTTTTCGCGTAATTAAGACTCGAAATTCGGAGTGTGGTTATTTGCAAAAGAACCTTTAGAAACTTGGTAGATTTAGTATCCTGCAACCTTTTGGTTTCTGATGGGCCTAAAGAATCATAAGCGTACTATTTGCAATTTTCCAGAAAATCGGGGTTTAATACTCGAACTTCCCGAGATTGGAAATGTTCGATTTTCACCTCAAAAATGGACACTCGGCCTTTTGCCCCGATCTCAAAATTACAGGACCGTATTTCTACCAGTGATCTAGTATCTGGTCAACATAAAATCAAATTAAGTGTTTTCGTGCTGTAAATTTTACGAACGTTTTAAGTTTCTTTAAAGCCGATTTAATTTTGGGCGTTAGGCCGATATGTCTAGTATGCCTAAATTGCAACTCCGGCCCTGTCCCCGCCTTAAGCTACAGTTTTTTTAGCCTGCAGATTAATCCGGCTCTGGTTGGAGGGTAGTATGATCATCCCTTGGGCACGTTCTTAATTAAAGGGGTCGTATTATGCATACATTCGATATCGCATTAAATTTAGCAGATGCTTACCGATTAAACATTTGGCAGATGCCTCTTTCTATCACCTGTCCAGGTGACACCTGACTTTAGAAGGAATCCACCTGTTTTTTTAAGTAATTATTGTTAATACCGTACTCGCGTTTTTATCTTTGTGTATACAACAGCTGGAAGATTACAATGTATTAGCAGTAAAGATAAACAATGCTTTGTTGATAAAGTAATACCAAAATCTGTGTCAAGTACTTATTTACATTTAATACTCGGTGCATAAAATCTAAAAAGCTGATCATATTTGCTATAAACACACTGACCATATGGAGACTTTTAATAGCTTAATTAATGTTTATTTCAGTTCAAAACAAATTACTTCTGTTGGATTTATTGAAGGTGAAGACTAATTATTATATTTATGAAAGAAACCGTTATCATTTTATACAAGCTTAAACACGAGATATTAATCGAAGAAGTTACCGACGAAACATTTTGAATTAAAATGGATGTAGTATTTTTTTTTAAATGCATTTACAAAGAGAATGGAGAAATGAAATATTCAATTTCAGGCGCCTATCGACAGGCAACCCATTTGACGGCTGTGTTTTAAAAATAGTAAGTCACATTGTTGACGCTTATATAACATTAACTTTAATTTTATCTATTTTCTTTCAAATATTTAGATAAGATAAAATGTGAATGACATGCCTTATAAAATAGGCATACGCCATTTCACTGTTAAAAGGAATTTTACTAGAACGTTTCACGCTTACAAGTTGCAGAAGATTTATATTTAAAATGAGTGAAAAATCTGTGTTAATTACAATGACTGATATCGCCGAATCTGGAGTAAAACTTTTATCTTCCAAGTAAGTTTTTAAGTATTTACTGTACGTAATAGAATATATGATTAACATTTCATAGTTTCAAGACGACTGTGATCAAGGAGAATACAAGGAACGAAGTATTGTCAAAAGTTGCTGGTGTTAGTGCGGTATTATGGGGACCTCACGTTCGATTGGACAAAGAAATATTGGACGTTGCTGGTAAACATGGAAAATATTAAATATATTATTCTTAATAGATCTAATTTAGGGCCACAATTGGAAATGGTTGGTAGTATTTCTGCAGGCTTAGATCATATAGATGTGGAAGAACTTAAAAGACGAGGAATTAAATTAAGTAACACTTCTCAGGCGCTCGAATCTGCTGTTGCTGACATGGCTGTATTGTTAACACTTAGCGCTGCTCGTAGATTACAAGAAGGCCGTTTACATATTGAAAAGTAAATTAATATAATTGATTATATAACTGTACTTGAAATTGGTATTTAGAGGCACTTGGAAGCGTGAATTTGGTTGGATGTTGGGTCAAGATCTTCATGGTTCAACTGTGGGAATAGTAGGCTTAGGAAATATTGGTCAAGCTATCGTAAAACGATTAAAAGTCTTCGAAGTTGCTAAATTCGTTTATTCTGGCCATAAAGAAAAAGCCGAAGGTAATTTGATTAAGTTCCTCTTATTTTAAACGTAATTAAGAAGTTTTTAATTTCAGGAAAAGCTTTAGGAGCAGTTTTTTTGCCTTTTGCGGAACTTCTTAAAGAAAGCGACTTTATTATAGTTGCTTGCCCCTTGACGCCGGAAACCAAAGAAATGTTTAACGAAAATGCTTTTAATAAAATGAAAAATAGTGCGGTTTTTGTTAACATAGCAAGAGGTGGAATAGTGGACCAGGCGGCTTTAATTAAGGCCTTAAAAAATGGTGTAATATTTGCAGCAGGACTCGACGTTATGATTCCTGAACCATTACCTGTTGATCACGAATTTTTGACTTTGCCTAATTGCGGTAGGATTTAAAGTTTTGTATCTTAAAAATTGCATTTACATTCGTTTGTAATTTTCAGTGCTCGTTCCTCATCTGGGAAGTGCAACCCTTAAGGCTCGTACGAATATGGCGGAGCTTGCCGCACAAAACATAGTAAATGCATTGAAAGGTGAAAAATTGCTAACTCCTGTTTATTAAGTAGATAAGATATTGCATGGAATCTTTTTTGAAGTGCATAAAGATAAACTTTTTAGTAGTTTTTTTATTTCTACGGAATACGATAAAAATTTATAGATTACAACAGATATACAATATTGTCAGTCATTGCACGATATTCTGCCTTGTACTAAACCTCGTTACAAAGCTCTTTCTTATTTTATTTTAGTTGAATACTAAACAACACAGTTTTTTATTATTTACTTCTGGCTTCGTCTTCGTAAGTAATAAATCACATAAAACACATCCATTTAAAAAAGAAAATCTGGGAACTGTTGCATTTCATCCAAAACTATTGCTACTGATTTTTTTCTTATGAAGAAGAGAAAAATGCAACAGTTTTTCGTACTTAGTTTTAACATAAGCCGTTCTTAAACTCTAAAAAGGTATGTTCAGTGACTGATATAATAGCTCCCTTTTGCTCTCTCTTCCAATGCCTCCAACAGCAACATAAAGATACGGCCGTCGCTATTAATATAACAACAACAGCAAGAGCAATAGCTGAAGCTATCGGGGACACAGGAAATCCTCCATGCAGGGCGCAGTTCATCTCGTGCTCGTCGTTTCCTGATGGGCAATGTCTAAGTCCATCGCACCATAAATCTGAACTTATGCACGCACCCAGCTCTGGACAACTAGAACAGAATTATATTTAACACAATATTGATCGGAAGGAATGTTTTACGTACCTGTGGGGACAATCGGGAGGACTGATCATTAGCAAAGAAGTTGGTAAAGTTAAAGCGGGGTTCTTTGAAACTTCCATCCAGTTAACAGCAAAATTTCCAGGTTCGCGTTGTAAGAATTCGATGACGAAGCTCCTCGAGTTCGCTGCTTGAATATAACGATAAGAAAACAAGCTCCAGCCTTCAGAGAACAGCTCGACAACTCTGTGGGGGTTGTCGTTGTACGATGGACATATGACGTGCATGAAATTGGTACGAGTTGGCGAGTAAACGAGTATTCTATTTTTCGTTGAGCATTTTGTATCATTTCTTATTTCAATGCCTTTGATTTTCAGATAAATGAAATTATTGTAAGCGTCTTCGGGTTCAATGAGCCAAGGTTGATGTACACACAGCGGCATGGTCTGATTTAAGGTCCCCAAGGCCTCTGAATTTTGCCCGACATTACGTACTGTTATTTCGCCCGAAGAGCCTTTCAGTCTTCTGGTGTGCCAAGGGTTGAGGCACGAGTGCTCGGTTGGGATTGTGTTAAACTCGTACGAAGCGTCGAAGAAGTAGTTATTATAATCTTCAGTTATATTCATGACGGTCACAATGAAATTTATCACAACTTTACGAGCGGTTTTTGTGACGATCGTAATGGGTTCGGTTAAATTGCCGCAGATGCAATCTCGAGGGATTTCGATACCGGGCCACGGATATTCGGAGAGTTGAATTTGAGCAATTCCATCGTTTTCGGATTGGAAGGTATTACACTTCCATCTTCCACTTTCTGGGTCCAAGTTGGAGCTGCAGCCTTTGTTGCCGAAACCGAGCTTGTGGAAGGTCACCTTCAAACCTTGTTTTTCGTTCGATTCGAAGTGGTACGCGCAGTTCAAGTTTTCTTGGCCGCCTCTTCCATAGAGGAAGGTTATTTTTGGGGAATAAAATTTACCCGCGGGCGCAGTAAATATGCGATTGCAAGGATTCGATACTTGACTACCCTCCTGAGAGAAATCGACGAACTCGTATCTCAAAATGAAACTTACTGGGTATAAAACATTGCCATAACGAATCGAATGCGCTATCGTTAGATCTGGGCCAGAGGAGACATAACTCTCTGATATTCCACAAGGACGAGTAAGTCTTGTAGAATTACTTAGAAGAGAATGATCGCATAGTTTTGGCTTATCGTCTTTACAGAATTGTCCTATTAGGGGAATGGATTCTCCTCCAGTCTTTAGGTCGCCATCCCACAGACGAAGCTGGACGTCACATTCGCTCTTATCGTAATCTCCTAATCGTTCACCTGTCACATGGTATTTTATGAAGGATATCCACACAACTTCTTGCGATTGTCCTCTGAAATGGTAATGGCAGGTCGTGTTCGGAGGCAGAGAATGTCGGGGACTCTCCAAAAGACCTGAAGAATTATCGAATGCCGTCAGAATGAACTCGCATTTTTTTCCATGTTCTACGTAAGCTGGCGATTCTTTTTTTACATAAAATACCTTTTAAAAAAGAAAAACATGGTAGAATGCCAATTATAAGATTGGAAGTAATATGATTCGGGAAAAATAAGTCATGAACAAATTAATTGAAAATTCGCCAATTAAGATTTAAACGGCGGATATTAAAAATAAGGAGTGGGCGTGTTTCGAAAGAAATAATTAGTAAATAAGGAAAGTCAAGCGGGTAATTATCAGAGTTGCGATTTTTAAATATTTTTTTGTATAAAATTATATTTCTAAATTTTAGGAATTTACAGCAAGGGTAAGTAAGTGAATGTTTTTCAGTGAACATCACTGCGATTGGGTGGAAAAACTGCTGGTTTTTATAATTATTTGTTATTATAGAATTGATAGGAAGAGATTTTATTATATTTACACAATTTTCTTTTAAAAAACAGTAATAACTTCTAAAGTACACAATGAAGTAAAATACGGTGATTTATTCAAAAAATCGTCTTAGTATTAAGCTTAATCATTAGGGGTTGTAAATAAGAAAATGTTAAATGATTCATTTCTAAAGGCTGTTCAGCACGAGGGTGCTGAACTGGTAATGTCATTCTTGATGTTCAGCACGCATGCTGAACTGGTTAAGGTTCATTTAAAGGCTGTTCAGCACGCAGGGGTGCTGAACTGGTTTTCTGTTCAAATGGATCTAAGAAGCAGTGTCTCTCAGAGTTTCAGACATCCAGGGTGCTGACTGGTATCCTCGGGGCTTCAAACTGCATAAGAATTCTTTTTAATTTTAACCCGGGGGGTCAAAGTACGTCTCGTTCTAATTTTGGCGTTTCAGGCAAGTTCGTTGTTGTCTTCTAGAACTAAGTAAAGGTGTTAATTAACCTAGAACACAAAATAAACGGGGAATTCATTTACTTTATTTTCCAAAACCGGTATAACTGCAAATCATGACAACAACCCTTTTTTTTTTCTTCCCATGGCAACAAAATTACGCTTCATTTTAAATTCAAAGTACACAATGAAGTAAAATACGGTGATTTATTCAAAAAATCGTCTTAGTATTAAACATTTAATATTTCGGTGTTGGTTTATCATAAGAAAATTAATTTATTATTTTCTAAATCTATATGGACGTAGCTATCGCTAGACATAGTAAGTACTATTCTTTATATTTAAAAATTACCTTTTTTTTAAGGTTTTACGAATAAAGAAATTATCAAAAAAATGAATTGTTTCTTGTCCATAATAAATTATAAATAAATGGCTACATTCTTATAGTTTAAGAAAATAATAGTTTTTTGTCTTTAGGTATACCACCACTAAGATATTTTTTATTAAAAATTTTATACAGTTCAAAGTACGTATCGATATTAACATTCTTCCTTCAATGCTGTAATAATTAATTTAATTAAATAACAAAAATTTATGGATATTTCTTTTTAAATTAGCTGTTTCTGAACCGATCACAGTAATATTTTCCCTTGCAATGGCTCACTAATTGCATTTTAGAATTGATAAACTTACAAAAGGAAATTCATATTTTATCCATAGCTATTTATTTTAACAACTAGCGATTATCCCCGATTTAGTTCGCGTGGCATACCTATAAATAAACCTAAGTTTGTTTAATTACCCCTAATTTATATAGTTTTGACGATTAATCTGGACATTCAAACCGACTGACAGACAGACAATATCTATTTTCTATACGTATGCGTAAAGTAAGGGATTTCCGTATGATTGGATTTGAGGACACAAGGCCAAGCTTAAGATCTATTCCCTACGGGATCGAGTATGCAGAGTATACATAGGACCCGATAGGTGATAGGCCCTTGTGAATGTCTACCTAGTAAAACCCCTTGTAAAAGTTTGATTTGAGAGGACCATTTGCTTTAACGTTAATAATAATCGAAAATTTAATTTTCCACAACAAAAATATTTCTCAAGGAAGAAGTTTTTAGTTATACACGCTGATTACTATTTTTATTCAAATTGTGTGAGTTGCCGTAAATACTAAAACAAACTATAGTGTTTTAGAATACGGAAAGAGAAAATTTGGAAGAGAAAAGAGGGAAAGTACGCACTTTCCACACACGTGCAGAAAGGAACGACCAAAGCATATTCTATTATGACTTGAGGAAATGGACCACTTTACTACTGCCGCACGGCGCTCGATTATCAAACAAGTATAAAAGTTTTTTTTAATTTATTCGATCTATGCACCAGCATAAATATAAATTTTGTTATACTTGGAGTTTAACCGGAAATTGTGTCGACTTACTTATCTCAAATAGAAGGGTATTAATTTTTTTTTATAATTAGACAGAGATCCTCGGGCCCTTTCCAAAAATGTAAAATAAGTTATCATTTGATTAATGAATAATTTCAAAAAAATATTTTTATTTTCGATTACCATGTGTTTCAGCAAAGTGCCACGAGCTTACAATTTCAAAATCACTAGTATTATGCAAAAATCGAAGATTTAAGCAATCGCAGAAAATGTATGTAAATGCCCAAAAATTTAATTCAAATAAAACGTAAAGAAAATGTTTATCGCAAACTGGGTTTTCCACACCCGTTCCCCGCACAATTCAGTTTTGTAAAGCACGTCTACGAGCTCAGTTCAATTCTCTCCAAAATTTTAGTTTACTAGTGATTATTTAAATGTGTAGAGTGACTGTGTTTATCAAGGACCTTCTACCCCTAAGAAGCACCTCTTCTGCAAAATTCAAAGCTGTAAGTCCCTTTTTAAGGACCGTTATTAATGTTTTCCGATTTTTATTGTGCAAAATTAAAGTCATCTCAAAAAATTTAGTACTGCTGTGCTTACAAAAAAAATTGGCAATTTTTGAACTTTAGTGGCTTTTGCAAAAAATCAAAACTAACCTCGAAATTAATTTTCTTTGTGTTGAATTTTGAGACGTCCCAGGATGACGTAGAAGTTTCGTGCTATTTGCGAGCCGACCTTATCGCATTTCTTACCTGGCTTTTGAGATATCATTTTATTTTGCCTTTTTACTATTTGAGTTTTTAAACTGTACTTTACAAACGAAAACAGCTCGAAAATCATGTCCGTTTCTACGAACCTAACGATAAAGTCCTATTCTGAAAAATTTTCGATGAGAAAATATATACGGGGTGAATGATTTAAAGTGCCACGAACTTATAATTCCTAAAGTAATAAAGATTTCAAAAAAAGTACAAGTATAAAAGACTTTTTAATTTATTCGTTCTATGCAGTGGCATAAATATAAATTTTGTTATACTTCCGTTTTAACCGGAAATCGGCCAACTTTCTTATCTTAAATAGAAGGGTATTTTTTTATACACACAATTGGATAGAGCTCTTCGGGGTTTTCGATAAATATAAAATAAGTTAACATTTGATTAATAAATAATTTCAAAAAAATAGATTATTTTTTGATTACTAGCGTGTTTCAGTGTCACGAGCTTATAATTTTTTGAAATTTTTATTAGTTTAAGAGTTACAAGCTCGTGGCACTTTACTGAAACATTTTATAATCCTAAACAAACCAAATTTCAAATTATTTATTAATTAAATGGCAACATGTTATACTTTCTTGGAAAGCCCGCAACAAGCTCTATACAATTATAAAAGAAAATTAATATTCTTCTATTTAAATTTAAACAAATTGAATAAATACGAGGATGTGCGCATTCGAGCGAAAAGTGGCACATTTCCGAGCGAGGGAGGCAAATGAAGCGCGACGCGGAGCGGCGCGCTTCATTTTCCCGAGATCGGAATGTGCCACTTTGAGCTCGAATGCGCACACACGGTTTTAAGCACGATTCACAATAATTTTGTCCAATAAATTAAACTCAGTTCATCAGTTAATCAGTTCAATTATTTTAGTCGTTCCTTCTCACTCACATCGACTAGCTTTCTATATCTTTTTGCTCTCTTCCACTCATTGCTATGGTAAAAATGTGTTTCGAACATAAAATTAATATTTACTAAAATGAATTCAAATTTGTGATATGAAAGGACGAAGAATAAAGTAGACAAATTCAATAAATACGAAGATGTGCGCATTCGAGCGAAAAGTGGCACATTTCCGAGCGAGGGAGGCAAATGAAGCGCGACGCGGAGCGGCGCGCTTCATTTTCCCGAGATCGGAATGTGCCACTTTGAGCTCGAATGCGCACACACGGTTTTAAGCACGATTCACAATAATTTTGTCCAATAAATTAAACTCAGTTCATCAGTTAATCAGTTCAATTATTTTAGTCGTTCCTTCTCACTCACATCGACTAGCTTTCTATATCTTTTCGCTCTCTTCCACTCATTGCTATGATAAAATGTGTTTCGAACATAAAATTAATATTTACTAAAATAAATTCAAATTTGTGATATGAAAGGACGAAGAATAAAGTAGACAAATTTAATAAATATGAAGATGTGCGCATTCGAGCGAAAAGTGGCACATTTCCGAGCGAGGAGGCAAATGAAGCGCGACGCGGAGCGGCGCGCTTCATTCCAGATCGGAATGTGCCACTAACTCGAATGCGCACACGGTTTTAAGCACGATTCACAATAATTTTGTCCAATAAATTAAACTCAGTTCATCAGTTAATCAGTTCAATTATTTTAGTCGTTCCTTCTCACTCACATCGACTAGCTTTCTATATCTTTTGCTCTCTTCCACTCATTGCTATGGTAAAAATGTGTTTCGAACATAAAATTAATATTTACTAAAATAAATTCAAATTTGTGATATGAAAGGACGAAGAATAAAGTAGACAAATTCAATAAATACGAAGATGTGCGCATTCGAGCGAAAAGTGGCACATTTCCGAGCGAGGGAGGCAAATGAAGCGCGACGCGGAGCGGCGCGCTTCATTTTCCCGAGATCGGAATGTGCCACTTTGAGCTCGAATGCGCACACTCGGTTTTAAGCACGATTCACAATAATTAATTTACGTTTTCAGAGGGCTAACTTTAATTGTCGAATTTTTGTAGGATGTGCGCGCGCATCCTCCGTTGCCTGCTATAATTGTACTCTTAACCGCCAAAAGAAGTATAACTTCAAAAAAATAGATGGATGGATCTCATAAAGTATGAATTTGATGCTTAAAATAGCCCGAAGAGGAAACGAAACGGAATTGACGTGTAAATAAAAACGGAACTGTTATAAAATAAAAGTACATAACATAAAACTGATATATTTATTTTTAGAAATCGAGTTGAGGATTGTACTTACCTCTACTTCAAGCTCGAATCCTGGAAGATAAGATAAAGGCAAAGGATGAAAAGGATTTCCAAAAGGAGATGTATGGAATTTAACGAGGATTTCGGGTCCACTGCTTATAATCTCCAAAACGGTTTCGCCGCTGCAAAGATGAGCCAAAGTTGGAGCCGCATCATCCAGTCCATCTGTGATCTCGATGTAATCTTGCATGACATTACAACGGTCCCAAATCCTGTAAAATTAAGGAAGGAATTAGATGTATTTCTAAGGGCAAACTTACTGACCTGAAAACCCTTTCGCCTGTTGAAAACTTCGGCGATTGCTCTTTGTAAGGAATGTTTGTTTGACGGACCGCAATCAGTGCGTGTTTTCCTGGTGGCGCGTGCCTGTCTCTTACACGATAATTGCAAGTAACGTTCCGGGGGTAGATGCCTGGATAATTAGGGGATTGGATGCGACAGGGGCGACGGCTGCAGCCTTCCAATAACCTGTCGCAGTACGTGCCCGTGTGAAGTTTACCCCTGTACGACCTTTGCGTTCCATTTCCATATCGAATGCGGGCCTCTCGCATGCGGAGGAATTTGTAGGACAATTTAAATTCAAAGCTGTAGCCGGATGTTTGCTGAATGCAAAATTAAGAAAAGATATGTCTATAGGTAAAGGGATTCCTTTTGTGCGTATGGAATTAACTTGGCTACCTGTTGCGGCAGACGTTCCAGGTGAAGGGTGAGATTAACACTAGACGTTTCGCTGTAATAAACCGTGTAGCCCCATGCACTTCCGCACCATTTTCCTGCCGAATTTGGCCGCCCCAATTCTTTTACGGAAACGTAACCGTCGGGACAACCCTCCGAGGTGAAGGATTCAAATGTTCCAACAGCAAATGATTCGAACGTCAACTTAAAAGAGTAAGTGAAAGAAAACGTCGAACGAACCCTCACATTTACTTACTTGTACTAAATCTCCTAGAGATCCACCTCCAGCTGTAAAATTCAAAAAACACAAGAAAGGAATTTGATTGTCTCTTGGACGTTTAATTTCCAGCTCGTACGTGTATCCTACGTCCCCATAGTATGTGGTATTACAAGCTACAAATGCAGTTCGATGTGAATTTCGAAATGGTAAAATAAGAGGAACTTACGAGTGCAACTTGGAGGCTCGTCGCTGCGGTCGTTGCAGTCTTCGATCCCATTGCAAAAATGGTCCAAACTTATGCACTGGTCTCCAGATTTACAGGAGAATTCCGAACGTCGACAGGATGTCGAGAGTCCCACAAAATAAAGCAACCCCAAGAGGTAATAGGGCATTATTTTTAATGCACGATTCGAGATCGTTCACATTTAATTTTTCACAGATGCTGGGCTTAATTTATTGAAGAGCTTTACGAACGATAAAATAAGAAAGTTGAAGTATAACGAGTACATGATTTGCGGTCGTTGTGCTGAACAAACAGGGGTAAAATGGATCTGTTAAGGGTGAACTGTGCGCAAGGACAGCGCGCAATGCCAAAGCTCGATCGAAGCTCATACAATCTTCATAAAAATTTCAATACCCTGGGGAACTGCAAAGGGGGATGTCGATTACGATAAACGAACTTCTCATTCAACTAATGTGCCATCAATCCAGGACTACCTCTTACAAAATCCACAGGTAATTTCGGTGGAAAGCTTTTAAAGATTTTTCAGCCGTACGGAAAGCGCTAGCTTTTATTTTATTTACATTTTTACGTTTCTCAAATTTAACTAAACGTTACACTTGAAAATAATTCGAATTGGACAAAGTAGGGTAGAATACTGTTATTGGCACCTTTAACAAAGCTCTTATTTGGAATATGAATTTACTTAAATATAAAATGTTCTATTTCGGTAATCTTCTGCCTTTTAGCATAAACGTTTCAATTTCACTTACTATAGATATTATTATGAAAATATTTTACTTACTTGTTTAAAAATTAGTATTTTTTACACTGGTAACTCTTTAATACAAAATAATTTCAAGAAAATTAAAAATTTTGTAAAATTTACAGTAATTAATCATAATGTTTACGTCCAATATCTTTTAATATTAATTAATGTTAACAGGAATTGGACTTTTAATAAAACAACTGTTGTTAAATGTGCAACGTTTCGTTTTTTTATTGAAACTTTTTCAAGCATGTTTGACATATGTACAATTTTTGAGTTGTGATGGTTAAAACATTTTTTGAGATGTTAAGGTATTTTTTAATTTTTCTTTATTTATAAAATTCTTGTAGTTATTGTTGTTATACAAATTTGTTAATTTTCAGTTGCTTGAAAAAGTCTCAATAAAGAAACGAAACGTTGCACATTTAACAACAGTTGTTTTATTAAAAGTCTAATTCCTGTTAACATTAATTAATATTAAAATTTATACTGTTTTAGAAATAACGTGAGTACTCCCTCATATTTGGACCAATCGTTAAAAACAACCAAGATCGGGAATCTTTTGACTTTTTATAAGATTCGTGTAAAATCAGCATAAAGAGCAATGTTAATTTTTTGACCAATTAAGAGAGAGTTTTTGATTTGTCTTCGCGGCATAAAATTAAACGTTAAAAAAATCCCAATTTGGTTCATTCTTAACGGATTTTGAAAAACAAGGCAGATTTCAAATTTCTTGACTTTTTGGCTTTGGTTAGTCCTAAAGAACTAGGCGTGCTATTCAAAATTTTCAAGAAAATCGGAAATGAAGACTTGGGCTTGCGTTTTATTTTTTCGAAATACGTCTTTGAAAATTCATAACTCGGTTACTTGTGGAGATATCTTCAAAAACTTATCGGATCTTGAAAGCTCCTTTACAGGAGCATAAGATTAGCCAATAAAATAATTAGGATCTAATGTTAAACCATGAAGAAAGATGTGCTTGATACTTAAAAAGTGACTATTGTTTCAAAAAATCCTATTTAATTAATGTCATAAATTCTTCTATCGTTGAGCATTTCGCAAAATCCTTTAATTTCTGAACGTATTGGACCATAATACATAAGAAACCAGTCTTACCTCAAAACTCCCAAACTCGGCCAAAATCGAGAAAAAAATTTGAAAAATAGATTTTGTTTAATTTTTTGCAGGTAACTGTAGACACTTGTGGTTCATAGGGACCACTAGTGTCCACAGCCTGAAGATTTTTTCCCTGCTGCCCTTTTAACACCAAATATTTTCGACGAAATTAAAAATTAAGTTAAATGCAGTTTTTGATTTAGCAACAAAGTATTTTTGGTCCAATCGTTAAAAAGACCCATGTTTAAAATCCCGTGCCTTCTCCCCATAAAATAGTTGCAAAATCAGGATAGGGCGCCACATAAATTTTTTGAGTAATTAATGACCAGTTTTGATTTATTTTCGCGACACAAAATTCAACATTAAAAAATTTAATATTTATTTTTTCTTATTTACTTTAAAGGCCAAATTTTTATTCATGGTCTGTTTAAGTTAATAAATCATTAAGAATGTTGCATTGTTCTCAGATTATTATTAAGTTATTCTTAAATTTCAGTTGATTACCTATATTTATGATAGATAAAGTCCATCGTTTAGTGATATTGCGCAGCGCCTTTGGAAATACATGTTCCAAATGAATGATTTTAGAAATTCTTTATATAACTTATCAGAGAATGTTTTGATCTATAACTAAAATTTTATTTAGCAAAGTATGCAATGGTATAATAATTGGTAACATGCCTACATCAAGATAGGTTCCGTAAGAAGGAAATGAAAAATTAGAATAAACGAAATATTTGTTACTCTTGTCTTACGTGCTGTCCTTTCAATACTCTTATTAAAAAAACTAATTTAGTGCTGTTTTCATTACTTATATTTCAACGTTTATACAAAAACTAACGTGTAACATTTTTAAAACTATTATATACAACACAAACAGTAATTTTAAAGAAATAATGATATATATATAACTAAAATTGTGCTTTTAATTCTTACATCAGAATGTAGTTGCCATCAATTTTAGTGTTTATTATTTCATTTTTCCACTATAAAATTACATTAAATATTAACATGTCCAACAAAAACCATGTTAACTAATTAAATAGCGTTACAATGTTCTTAAAATTTACTTGAAACTACAATTTTTAAGTTACTACAGTTTTCGTTGGGCGGTCAATATGGTATAAATTGAATCACTTATAGAATGCTACCAAACGTCTGTTTAGTCTACACTAAAGAATGATAATGTATCCTCATTTAGATCAGAAGCAACTTGATTTACCTGAAAGAAATATTATTAATAATTCTTATATTTTTTATGCTTTATGCAATGAAATCAATAATTACTAATTTTTACCTGTTTTTCTAAATAATCATTGTATTGCTCTAACTGTGATACAAAGTTTTTAAGGGTTTCCACTTCATTTTGTAAACTAGAGTGCTTTTGATGCAAAAGTAAGATTTTTAAATTATAGTTGGTTAATTTTTCTACAGTTGAATTACACAACTCTCTAGCTCCTTCTGTAGTTTCGAGATCACAAAATACAACTTCATTGGAAGAAGAATCATAAAATCTTCTCTTTTTTGGTATACATGAATTTACATTATCTAGAATAGTAAAAATACGTTTAAAAAATTAACATTTACATATTCATTTGCACTGCTTTTTTTTAATATGAATTGCATTTAAGGCAGCTTTCTCAAAAACTCTCACCTTCTCTATTACTATTTTTTACTTCGTTAATTACTGGTTCGGTCTTTTCTAAATCTTGCTTATTGGTTTCATCTTGTTCTACTGTTTTAATTCCAATTGGTTTACGTGTTTTAAGTAAAATTGGCCTTTGTGTTATGCTCTTGTTTACTTTAGACATTTCAGTCAATTCTGTTTTGTTATAAGTAGCAAACTTAGTCAAATTTCCACTTGACGAACTTAGAGGAAGTACTTCGGCCAAGTATTAGTTTGAAGTTTTTATCAAGTACTTGAACACTCGAGTTTACATACTTTTGAAGTTGAAAATGTTTCCTGCAAAGATTATCAATTACAAAACTGCACTAAAACTAATATATCAGCTGTAACCTTTAGAAGTTTTGTTTTTGATTTAGGTAAAAGTATAGAAAATTGATTTTTAGAAACAAATTATTGTTTTACAGAGACTGATTTATCAAAACCGGCAAGATTATCTTTGGGAGTCACTACTGATCTTTTCTTTAAAACTAGGATGTATATATATAAAATCAAACCAATTACCAATTCAAATATATGTACGATTTTAATAAAATCAACAACTGTGAGTATTTTACGTATAGGCAAAATGTTGTACATAATAACGTCCATTTATAAAATTTACAAGAAAAAGATGACAAATCGATTTACTAACCTAAGAAAATCCAGTGAATTATTGGTATTACAGAGTTTCTAGATTTTAGTTTAGAATAATTTACAAAGATGGCCACAAAATATTTTGCTTTAGTCTAACAAAAATTTAAATTGTGTAAGGCTATTTAAAGCCTAATAAAAACAAACCAACCCTTAATGATTAAATTGGGTACTTAATTATTCAAATTTTGTGTTGGAATCAGCGTTCAGAACCCACAATTCATTTTCTTTTTGAAAAATTGATATTGCAAGTTTTCTTTTAACAAAATAAATCGATAATTTGATTTAAAATAATCGAGGCTCTTTTAGTTGGCCTTATCGTTTTTGATATCAGGTAACTTGGCTTTCGGGCCCACTGATATGACCGATATCACCACTTACGTAAAACTTTCGATTTCTGAATCATTTTTTAATATACAACGAAATCAAACGGTTGTGTTTCAATTATTATTATAAATTGCATCTAATTCTCATTAAAACTCATTAAAACTTTTCGTAAAAGATTTCAGCTAATAATTATGTCTTTATTTTACAGACACGAATTTAAATGCAGAGGTACCACGCATTATATGTAAAATTTTGGAAATAGCCAACCTACTAAAGGGATGCTCATTTCGAAGATACATGTGTAAAATACAAGGTATATATTGAATTACATCTTTATTTCATGCATATGCATTTAATATTATTTATTAAGTATACCTACAATAATAGTTATTAACTGAACACACTGTATTAGAACCACATCTTTTTTTAATTTATTTTCAAATATTTATTAATGGAATGAAAAATAAGGTTCCGTATTAATTTATGTTTGTAGGTACTTGAACGGTTTTGTTTTTGGGCTCGTATTCGGTGGAATATTTTTAGGACAAAAAACATACAGCGTTAGTATATTTAATGCCCTTCAAACCTTGTTCTATTTAAGTTTACGTTACGTAACTTAAAGTATTTGAGTTGTTTGTTACTTTTATTTTTAATTTTTATAATAATGAATTTAATTTTTGTAGGGCATGATATTTAAATTCCATGTTATTACGACAATACGGAGTTTGAGTATTTTTGGTAATATGTTTCATCGAGCGACAACCATTGGTTCACTGATGAACGATGAGCCCATGAAGGATCTTACTGGGCCAGGGACGACATCGCCAGAAGAAAAAGAGGAATCACCAAAGCAATATCCGAAAGGAATCTGTCAGAGAGAGATTGGGAGAACCGAGAGACCTGGAGATTGGATGCCGCAAAGAGCCGACAGACGTTATAAAAACGGCTTTATATATGTATAGATATACCCTTGATCTTGTAAATTTTTTTTATTAATTTGTTGGTTCCTTTGTGTGTCACAGAAATATGATATTAGGCGTTTTGCTCCAAGAGAGTTTATTCCAAAAAAAGCCTTTAACACCTCTTTTGATCAGTTATCGTAGACGTAGTTAATAATAAGTAAGGGGATGTATAGGGGAAAATTGGAAAAATAAATATCTTTTATGTACACGTTTTCTTTTTTTTTTAATTTAAGATTTACATACATAAAAAAATATAAAAATAGGAGGAAGCTGTCAAAACGCTTTAAAATTTTTGATTCAAATACCTCTTTCAATATTATGTGATCCTGATACAAATTAACGAATTTTTGTTCGGTTTGTAAAATTAACTTTATATCTCTAGGCTACAAAAAATTTTGAAGAAAACTTGGACAAAATGCACTAAATTGTGTCGATTTGTAACAGGAGTACAGAAGTGAGAAGAGGTTAGTCAAAACTTTTGGCGGGAATAAAAGAAAAGGTTTGCACGTTATTACGGTTAGGCAAATATAGATTTTGAATTTTAGCGAAGCGGCAAAATTTTTTTTTGCAGTTTCTTCAATTTGTCCAAAATTTTCGTGTTGTCTTTATTATATTTATAAATAATCTTAAAACTATAAGACAAAAGAAGACGTGTACATAATTTTATTTATTTTTTAAATTCCCCATTTACATCACTTCGCCATTAAGGCTAATGTATTTATAATTTTATATCTATTGCTATTTTATTTTTTTACACAATCTCAAAACACGTGTGGAAGGGAGTGGAGATTAAAATTAAAGAGCATTGCTTCTTTATTTTTACCTTCCTCCCTTGCCCCAGCTCAGCTTTAAGATCGTGTATTACAAAAATAGCGTAACAACCCCTAAACCTAAAGTATTTCACTAAGAATGGCGTTGGTTGTGGTGTCCTGGAAGATCATCTGCGATGAAAAGAGTTCTTTGGTCCATCCCTGGTCCTCATGCCTGTCCACTGGTGTAGAAGCACTTACGAAAAATACAAATACAATTTATTTAAAAAATAAAACTTTTCCAAATACATAAATTATACATTATTAATATGAATTAAAATACACAAATTTTAATACAATAAAAAGTTGCAACTCTTACGATTGTTTTAATTGTTATAAATTAAAGAGAAACCTTATGGGTAAAAATTTTCGACATTCCAAAACGTCAATTTTTTTTTAAATCGCAGCCCGCTCCAGAATTTAATGTCGCAAATGAAAATGTTTTAATTAAGTTAAATTAACTACCAACTACAAAACTAACTCTTTAATTTAACAAAGGTTACATGTGTAGAAAAAAATAAAACCTCCATACTTACAGCATTTCAAAACGGACATCCCTTTGGTAGGTTGGTGATTTCGAAAATTGATCATCTGAAGAGGGTTAAAGGTGGTGTGATGTAATTGACGGCAAATTCATTTCCGTAAAATAAAGAAAAACATATTAGCCGTAATCCTTTATGAAACGATCAAATTTAAAAAGAACTCATAGGAATTAATATTTACCTTGGCTTAGTGATTGCAATTACCATTAAGAGCACTTATTTATAGTAAAACACAACCGTTCGACTTCGTTGTACATTCACATATGATTTAGAAATTGAAACTATTATGTGAAAGCTGATATATGTCATAGCATTGACCCCCAAAATTAATTTACCTGATATCAAAAGCGATGAAGACTAAAAAAGCCCCGATAATTTTAAATAAAATTATCAATTGATTTGTAAGCAAAAGACCCGTTACACAATTAGTGACTCCCTGGATAAACTTACAGATTAAAAAAACAATGGGCTACATTGTTTGCCCTCAAAAATTTACAATTTTCTGTTGTATCAAATTGATTGCATTCATTTTTTTTTTAAATAATTAAATTTTTAACGATAACTGACGATTTACAATGTTGTATATAAGCTTTCATCACTTTGAAAGAACTTCCAGATTAATAATATTCTTAATACAGTAGAACCTCCATAAGTAGAACCTCGATAAGTCGAAAACCTCTACAACTCGAAAGAAACCCTTATTCCCTTCCCTCCAAGCCCCAATACCTCCATATCTCAAAATCTGAGCCCTCAATAAGTCGAAATTATCACGATTTCCCTACTAACGTGACCAATTTTTTTCTTGTTAAAACGGGACGCTTATTAATTGTGCTTAAAGCCGAGTGTGCACATTCGAGCTCAAAGTGGCACATTCCGATCTCGGGAAAATGAAGCGCGCCGCTCCGCGTCGCGCTTCATTTGCTTCCCTCGCTCGGAAATGTGCCACTTTTCGCTCGAATGTGCACATCTTCGTGTTAATTGATTTGCCTTAATTAATCTTTTTGCTTTCAACTCACAAAATTAAAAGTTCAATAAATATGGATTTTATGTTCAAAAAATGTATTATATACTATAGCAATGAGTGGAAGCGAGCGAAAAGATACGACAATTTCGTAGGTGCGTGTGAGAGAAAACGATTAAACTATTTAATTAAATTTTTTGGCTAATTTATTAGTCAAAATTTTGTAAATCGTCCGTAAAACCGAGTGTGCACATTTGGGCTCAAAGTGAAAATGAAATGCACCACACCGTGTCGCACCGATTCAACTTTTTTAAACAGTAATTTAAAAAAAATAAACGCAGCTTTTTCAAAAAAGATTATATGAATGTAATGCCCCAAGCACACGGAACGTTTTTACCTGCGTAAACACTAACATGTCGGATTATTTTTAACGGGTTATCGTTATACTTTTTTAAATCTTTAAGGTTTTTCTATCACACGATACATTTTGCTTAACTAAAACATTTTAAAAATGTATCGCAAGATGTCT
The DNA here is from genome assembly GCA_036325965.1 of Sinopyrophorus schimmeli. Lineage (NCBI taxonomy): Eukaryota > Metazoa > Arthropoda > Insecta > Coleoptera > Elateridae > Sinopyrophorus > Sinopyrophorus schimmeli. Next base: position 501,372 of record JARFIZ010000194.1, read on the forward strand.
CTTTTACGTACTATGATATTGTAACGAGCCTGCTAGCGACCTCTATTGACTATTTGGCTAGCTCAGGCGCTCGGGAATATTCTAGAGATGGCGTGTGGACGGAATATCATAGAAGTTCGAGAATAGGTAAGAAGCTTCGTCTTCGGGTTTATATAAGGCGAATGGAGTACACCGTAAGGCAGTCTCGGTGGGACACTCGATCGACGAGTGTCTCCGAATGAGTCTCCTCACTGGAGTGCTCGGGGAAGAGTTTGAATCTTCAAAGATAAGGCGGGCAACAGTGTAGATAAATAATGAAGTGTGAAAATAAATAAGTTTAGTGTACCAATAAGTTAGTTAAGTGTATAAATAAATAAATTAGCAAGTAAACAATATTTAAGCTAGGTTAATGTAAGTGTTAAGTAATTATTTAATAAATATGCTGCTATTAGTGTAAATAAATTACCGAAGTTTTAATATTCACAACCCTAGTTCGAGCCCCCACAGCGAACATGTTACATTGGTGTCAGGTGTGGGGTTGTGAATATTCGGGAGTAAAAATAAATAATTAATAATTAGTAATAAAGTAAGTGAAAATAAATATGGCTAATGGAAATCTACTTAAAGTCACCGCACTTAAAGAAAATTTTGAAGAACCAGATACACTTGGATTCAAGGCTTAATTGGTAAAACGTTTAATAGCAGCATTGGAATATAAATGTTATATTCCGGAAGAATACACGGTTAAGTGTGCTGAATATATCCGCTCGGCAATAAAAAAAAATAATAATAAAAATGAAAGGGCAAGCGATTGGAAGATCTGGAAGTCGTGTGTCGAATATAAATCTAATTGAAAATTCCGGAAGAATGAAGAGGCAAGTGATTAGAAGATCTGGAAGTGGTGTGCCAAATATAGAGCCAATGGAAAATTTCGGAAGAATGAAGAGGCAAGTGATTAGAAGACCTGAAAGTAGTGCACCGAATATAAAGCTAATGGAAAATTCCGGAAGAATTAAGAGGCAAGTGATTAGAAGACCTGGAAGTAGTGCACCGATTATAAAGCTAATGGAAAGTTCTGGAAGAATGAAGAGGCAAGTGATTAGAAGATCTGGAAATGGTGCGCTAAAGATGAAGATAATGGAAAATTAGGAAATAATGAAAAGGCAAGCGATTAGATAATCCGGAAGTGGTGCGCCGAAGATGAAGCTAATAAAAAAATTGGGAAGAATGAAAAGGCAAGCGATTAGAAGATCTGAAAATGGATCACCGAAGATGAAGCTAACGGACAAACGCGATGCGACACAAAGATTAACAGCAGAGTTCGAAAGAAGAAATAACTGATAAGAAAACTAAACAAGGATGAAGTCGCTAAAAATAATATTGTTATGGACAATGAAGTAAGTCCATGGATGTAGTCCAGAACGTCGCGGGCGATGAACGACTGAGGGAGGATACTTGATTTGTGATATATGGACACTTTAAAGCAAGTTTATGATGTAGTCCAGAAGGTCGAAGTTGATGAACGACTGAGGGAGGATACATGATTTGTGATAATTAGGCACTTTAAAGTATGTCCATGGCTGCGGTCCAGAAGGTCGTGGGCAAAAATACGACCGAGAGAGGATACATGATTTGTGATATATGGACACTTTAAAGCAAGTCTATGATGTAGTCCAGAAGGTCGAACTTGATAAACGACTGAGGGAGGATACATGATTTGTGATAATTAGGCACTTTAAAGTATGTCCATGGCTGCGGTCCAGAAGGTCGTGGGCAAAAATACGACCGAGGAAGGATACATGATTTGTGATATATGGACACTTTAAAGCAAGTCTATGATGTAGTCCAGAAGGTCGAACTTGATAAACGACTGAGGAGGATACATGATTTGTGATAATTAGGCACTTTAAAGTATGTCCATGGCTGCGGTCCAGAAGGTCGTGGGCAAAAATACGACCGAGGAAGGATACATGATTTGTGATATATGGACACTTTAAAGCAAGTCTATGATGTAGTCCAGAAGGTCGAACTTGATAAACGACTGAGGGAGGATACATGATTTGTGATAATTAGGCACTTTAAAGTATGTCCATGGCTGCGGTCCAGAAGGTCGTGGGCAAAAAACGACTGAGGGAGGATACATGATTTGAGATATTTGGACACTTTGAAGCAAGTCTATGATGTAGTCCAGAAGGTCGTCGGTGAAAAACGACTGAGGGAGGATACAGAATTTGTGGTATTTAGACACTTTGAAGCTTGTTCATGGAAGTAATCCAGAAGGTCGTAGGAGAGGAGCGACTGAGGGAGGACGAATGCCTAATGTGGTAAGAGCGACTTTATTGTATTTGGAGGCATGTTACGAAACGTGTGGAGCATGGGCTGCAATAACTGTTCACTCAAAAGGTCCACGGAACCTTAGGGCGACATATAACGTCGGTGGTCTAATTGAGGAGATAACAGTAAAAGTAGCCAGTTTAGTTTCGGAAACAGATGTCAAAGTAAATTGATCATTAATAAATGGAATTGTGCGCCGTGCCAGAAGAACGTGGCAACCACCTCCGAAGATATAAGAAGAACAATTATACTCCTTGTTCGTCTCGAATACTCAGCAACATCAGAAAAGTATGGAAACAGCTAGCCGTACGAGACATCGCGGAAGGGCTTTGAGATGCAGAAGAGAAGCACCTTTGACACCTAGGCGCGCATCTTGGATTTTGAAGCGAAAACATTGTGCTTCAGAGGTACAGCGAGAGGCGAAGTGATGTCTGTTGTTTGCAAATAGTCCCATAACAACCAGGGACACGCTTGTAGTTATCGTCACGCTCGGCTATTTACATTTCGGGACGAAATGATCTTAAGGAGGGGGCAGTGTAACGAGCCTGCTAGCGACCTCTATTGACTATTTGGCTAGCTCAGGCGCTCGGGAATATTCTAGAGATGGCGTGTGGACGGAATATCATAGAAGTTCGAGAATAGGTAAGAAGCTTCGTCTTCGGGTTTATATAAGGCGAATGGAGTACACCGTAAGGCAGTCTCGGTGGGACACTCGATCGACGAGTGTCTCCGAATGAGTCTCCTCACTGGAGTGCTCGGGGAAGAGTTTGAATCTTCAAAGATAAGGCGGGCAACAGTGTAGATAAATAATGAAGTGTGAAAATAAATAAGTTTAGTGTACCAATAAGTTAGTTAAGTGTATAAATAAATAAATTAGCAAGTAAACAATATTTAAGCTAGGTTAATGTAAGTGTTAAGTAATTATTTAATAAATATGCTGCTATTAGTGTAAATAAATTACCGAAGTTTTAATATTCACAACCCTAGTTCGAGCCCCCACAGCAAACATGTTACAATATAAATATATTCTACTACATCTTATTTTTTCATTACTATAACAAGAGTGACCACGTGCGTTTATAAATTAATAATTTCGATTCCGTTTAGTTAATTAGAATAGCACAAATTGTAAAAAGCCAAAGATTAATTACATCGATGCTTTTATTATCACGGTTTTTTAGAAATTTTATTCACGTTTAATTTTGTCAGCATTTTAAAAATTTTCTCAAAAGTGTGAACAAGAACTTCTGTCATATTTTCTCTAGAATTACAAGACACATAATGAATAATATGAAAAGTATTAGCTAAAGACAATAGTCAAATTATAGATAAATTTTATTGTAAGATTTAGTAGATATATTTAAATAAAATTGTTCTAACTTTGCGGATTTCAAAGCAAGAAGAATTATAGAAAATGCCCAACGCATTGTTAACAGTCAAAGTATTTTTAATATTTTTTGTTGTTTTAAAAAAAGTATTTCAATCTTTATTCATTATTTAAATAACATACATTCGCCGAACAATAAAAACAAAAATCCCCAAAAATACTTTTTTTTAATTTGGGATTAAATGTAATTTTAATAGACAATTGCCTATTATCTTTTTTACTTCTAAGAAAATGTGTTATAATTCATAAAACAGTTTTTTCAACATGCACAGAAGGTAATTTAATTTTTAAAATATTTATTGTTGCTTAACACTTGGTGTTAATTAAAACATTGTATTTTATTACTCAAACGGTTATATCTAAAGAACATAAATAATATTTTTTAGATACTTGGCGTTTTTCATATTTATTCGTGAATCCATTATGAACGACTCTATATACACTTCATTTTCCCGAGATCGGAATGTGCCACTTTGAGCACGAATGTGCGCACTCGGCTTTAAGCACAATTTACACTAATCAACTTTAAAAACAATCGTACATGTTAATATAATTCATTAGTAGTTAAAAATGTGTAAGTAATGCTTATTGATGCAATTTTGATCGCTCCCTCTCACTTGCACTTATGCGATTCTTATACTTTATCTTGTACATTTTAAGCTAAAATAAATAAATACGAGGATGTGCGCATTCGAGCAAAAAGTGGCACATTTCCAAGCGAGGGAAGCAAATGAAGCGCTTCATTTTCCCGAGATCGAAATGGGCCACTTTGAGCTCAAATGTGCACACTCGTTTTTAAGCACAATTTATACTAATCAACTTTAAAAACAATCCTATATAATATATTTATATAATTCATTAGTAGGGTGGGTGTACCAGTCCCAAACCAGGTACCAGTAGTTGACCACTCGCATGTTCGATTGAATAAATTAAGAAATGGCGGGCATTTTTGAAGAATTCGACTGTTTTGTTACGTGGCCTAGAATGTTAAAAACGTTCCAAACATATTTTAAAAATTTAGTGTTTATTTAAGAGCTATGAGCGCAGTGGTCAACCTTAGGTGCATTACCGTTTTTGATATTGTTCACGAAATCTATAAAAAACTGAAATATTTAGATTCAAATAATTTATCAATATTGCAGCGTTAGTAAACAATAAACAATTTTATATATACATTTCTACGTTAAAACTACATAATACCAGTTCAGAGCATTTCAAAGTCAAAATTTGTCCTTAACTGGTTTGGGACTGGTACACTCACCCTAGTTACAAATGTTTAACTAATTGATGCAATTTTGATCGCTCCCTCTCACTTGCACTTATGCGATTCTTGTATCTTTTCACTCGCTCCCACTCGTTGAGAAATAAAATAATACTTTATCTTGTATATTTTAAGTTAAATTACATAAATACGAGGATGTGCGCATTCGAGCGAAAAGTGGCACATTTCCGAGCGAGGGAGGCAAATGAAGCGCGACGCGGAGCGGCGCGCTTCATTTTCCCGAGATCGGAATGTGCCACTTTGAGCTCGAATGTGCACACTCCGCTTTTCACCACGAGTAGCAATAATTAATTTACTTTAAAACCCCAGTTGTGCAGAGAATTTCTTCTTAGGGCTTAAAATATAAGTCGAAGCCTCTATAACTCGCGTCTCTCTTGAGATTCGACTTATCGAGGTTCCACTGTACTAATTTTTTTTAATTGCTTTGTAACAAAACGTGTTCGTTGGTGTTGAAATTAACATTAAAACCATTATAAATGCATCTTTCAATTTCCAAGAAGAGAAAGCTAAAATTCCACTTATGGATTGATTAAAAAATTTATTTATAGTACAGTTTAAAATATATATAATACAATGCAATATGACACTATCTACAATATAGGCACATAATATCGCAATATACAGGGTGATACAAACTTCATTATTTTAAGGAATGACATAGGACTTCCCTAAACTATTCAACATTTACTTCAACAGTCTAATTAAAGAAATTAAAACAATAACAATTCATTTAGTTATTTCTTCAATATTAATAATAATAATATTCATTGTTATTTTGCTTCTTTATGTACATCTTCTAGACATGAAGAAGAACAACATAGGAAAATATATATACTGACTTTTTTTGCTTCGACTCCGCGTGGGAATCCTATTAAAATATTTACGATCTTTTTCTGTGTTCATTTCAAGCTAGTGATGCAGTAAATTCATCAAATTATTTATGCACGAACAAATATAATCAACGTTTAATTTATTGTATCACAGCAATGTCAACTAATTGTTAGCAAAATACGAAAACCTTCGATACGGAGAGTCATCGTCGAAATCGAAAAACATTTTGCCATCTTGCAAAATATTAACAATCGTCTAGCAAGGCTCCTTCTCGAAACGTTCGATTGCAGAATCAATTCCAATCTAAAAATCGTTTCGACAATGATTATAAATGCGCCAAAATCTCCATTTCTGATGGTATCTCAGTAATTTGAACAGTACTACCGCTCTCGGTTTGCGAGCAGCCGCTAACAGTTACAATAACTGGATTTTGATCGCTGGTCTGGACAATTGTCACCAAGTTACCATCCTTGGTACCTTCGAAATCGCTACAGCTGCCTTTCAGTAGCATTTTGACGGGATTAATTTCGTTTTCGGGCGCCATTTTTAACGAATCTATTGTGATATTGTCCAGAGCGATGTCTTCGTCGTTGCCGTTCAATATTCCGACGCTGTTCAACACAGATCCTCCGTGGTTCGATTCGGAGAGGCTCAAAGAGTGGTCTCTACTGTGTATGATCACGTTGGCTTGTAAATCTATAGCACCTGGTCGTGTTGAGCCTGTCTGCGATCTATAAGAGGGCGGAAAACTGTACTCTGATTGAGTTGCGTCCCTCCGGCTCGAAAGTGGAGCCCTAAAAGTATTTCTAATTAATGCACTCATATCAGAAGGAAAAGACAATACAGGCAATCCTCGATTTAAAACGAGTTGTATTTTATGATCGCTCTTCTTTTAAATCGCTCGTTAATTCGTTTTTCTTATTTTTATGAAATTGAAATGTGCTGTCTACAGCACATTTCAATTTCCACGAAAGCTCTAGCTTTCATAAAACATCAAATTTTGTGACAGATACTGAAGCAAAATATTATTAATTAATGTGTACACTGTACAGTTAAACTTTATTCTATTCAACACCCTCTAAACCACTTATAGTGATCGAGCTATTCCAAGAAACCTTACCAAGAATTTTCTTTCAACCATGCAGCACCAGATTTTGTCTCTTGGAATAGCTCGATCAGTATAAGTGGTTTAGAGGGCGTTGAATAGAATAAAGTTTAACTGTACATTAGGGTGGCGCAAAAAACCGACTATTTTTTTTTTGAGTCTCAAATGAAAAAATGTTAATTTTTGATGTTTTAAGAGCGACCAGCAAAGAACAGCTCAAAAAAAAAATTTTAAAAGGTAGCTCAGAATTTTTCTATTATTTAGTAAAATAATCAACAAAAATTTACCACGAGATGAACTAAAAAAATCAAACAAATGACAAAAAATAATTTTTTTAAAAAACTCAATAATTTTATTTAATCATCTAAAACATTTTAACAATATTTAAATAAACTTTGTTCATCTCAGGGTGAATTTTTGTTGATTATTTTACTAAATAATAGAAAAGAAATGTATAAAATTTAATTTGAATATTAAAATCTCACTCGAAAAAATCCAAAGTGATGTACTAATAAATAAAAAAAATTCTGAGCGACTTTTTAAAACTCAAATTTTAAATTGAAACTTTCAGAAACTTATTTTTTGTTTGTTTATAAAATTATACTGTAACGAGAAAAAAAATTTAAAAAAAAATTGATTTTCGACGGTTTTTGAAATTTTAAAAAATTTTGAGCGACCTCTTAATTATTTTTTTTGAGCTGTCCTTTGGAGGTAGCTCTTAAAACATCAAAAACTAACATTTTTTCACTCAAAACTCAAAAAAAAAATAGTCGGTTTTTTGCGCCACCCTACTGTACATAATTAACATATAATAGGTCAGAGATGTATATAAAAAAGACATATGTAGTTTCCTATGTTTTGAAACTTTTCTTACCGCTTTTTTTAAAAAACCTAATATGTTGTAAAACGAAAAATTATATTTTTTTGTTCTAAACTTGAGTTTTTTTATTGATTGGTTAAAAAGTATAAAACTTTTTAAAACAATACACGCGTTTTGGAAGGATAGAAATCATAGCTTGGCAACGCTGTGTGTCTTCGTGCTTTATGCCATAATTGATTACGATCAAATAGCATTTTCAAATTAGAGTAGATGTCGCTTAATGTGATCAATTTGGGACCTAGATAATGTAATTATATTAACCGGCTGATAACAATAAGCGAAAGACACTAGCAAAGAAGGTAAAACTTACGTTTTAAAGTTTTGAACGCGTTTTTCTCCCAGACTTAACATTGGGCCGTGTTCATTTTTTTAGCTAATCTTACGATCCGATAAACCGGCTTTCAGAATCTGTAAAGTTTTTAAAGATCCGTTCACAAATAACCGAGCTACGATTTTTTCAAGTAGAAAATTTGGAAAAATTAATTATAAGTCGGTCTCTTCGAACCCGTTTTTCTCGAGAATTTGAAATAGCACGCCTATGGTTTTTTGAGCCTATCCGAAGCCAAAAAGTCTGGTAAATCCGCATCTGTAAGGTTTTTAAACATCTGTCCACAAATAACGGCGCTACAATTTTTTAAACGTAAACTTTTGTGTTACCAAAATGTATCAAAACTTTAACCCCTAATTACTCGAAAAATTAACATTGTGTCCTATGCGGATTTTGCACGTATCTGATGGGAACAAGTCTAAGGCTTCCGAATTCGAGTTGTTTTTAATGATCGGATCAAAAATGAGAGCACTACGATCGTTTTTGTGAGTCGTAGTGTATTTATTTGATTTAATCAGTTTTCTCGAAAATTTTGAGGGTTCAAAAGGGAGCGGAAAAGAATGGCTCCGGCTATGTGAGTTTGGGGTCCATAGGAACGTCCTCAATTTTAACAAAGCGGTTTTTACATTTTTTCTCTCGATTTTGGGGGTTTCGAGTTAAGATCGGATTCCGAAGTGTTAGGGTTGGAAACGTACAGAAATGAAAGTATTTGACGAAATTCGTATTGACGGCAGAGTTACAGCATTTTGAAAATTAAAAATTTTATCAACATTTACATTTTGAAAGCTTCGAACACGTTTTTTTCCCAGACTTAACGTTGGGCCCTGTTGATTTTTTTGGCTAGTCTTAGGCTCCGATAAACGGACTTTGAGAATCTGGAAAGTTTCTAAAGATCCGTTGACAAATAACCGAGTTACGATTTTTCCAAGTGGAAATTTAGAAAAAATTAATTACAAGTTGGACTCTTTGAACCTGTTTTTCTCGAGAATTTCAAATAGTACGCCTATGGTTTTTTGGACGTATCCGAAGTCAAAAAGTCTGGCAAATCCAAATCTATAGAGTTTTTAAAAATCCGTCCACAAATAACAGTGCTACAATTTTTTTAACGTAAACTTTTGTACTACAAAAATAAATTTAAAACTTCAACCCATAATTACTCGAAAAATTAACGTTGTGCCTTATGGCGATTTAGCACGTATCTTATGGCAAAAAGTCTCAGGATTCCGAATACGGGTCGTTTTTAATGATCGGATCGAAAATGAGGGCGCTGCGATCGTTTTTGTGAGTCAAAGTGTATTTTTTTTTAAATTTATTTAGTTTTCTCTAAAATTTTGGGGGTTCATGAGGGACAGGGAAGAATCGCTCCGGCTATGTCGGTTTGGGATCCATAGAAATGTCCCGCAAAAATTTAAAGCAAATTCATTACCTAAAATTTTTTTTCCTCAAATTTAGCATATTTTTAATATTTCCAAACAGCAGTGGCACGTATATATGAGCAGACATACATAAAGCATAATAAATGTATGGTTCATCTATATAACATTCGGTATAAGCTTTGACATTGTTGCCACATATACATTTTAAAAGTGTGGTTATATTAATGTGTTCTGCATATAATGTATCAAGTATAGTCTCTGACAAAAATAAAATATTCGGCCATTAAATATATTAAACTTTTGTACTGAATTTAGGCCTATTCTTTTAGCTCCGATTGTCACGGGTGAATTACCTTAAATCGAGATTGCTTGTTTATAAAAAAAACGTAAACTTTATTATAAAGCAAAGCAAGTGTTTGTAAATCATTTGTAATATCAAAAGAGTACCTTAGTAAACTTCCAGCATAACTTCTATATGTTGGAGGAGGCGAAGGGCCATTCTGTACACCAGCTTGAATTTGTGGAGTGTTTCCCCTATCTAATAACAACAGTCTTAAGCGATATTCTTGCATAGATGCTTGGTAACTGGGCGGAGGCGGCCTGTATTGAAATTCTGGATAGATCATCGCAGCATAGGGATGATGAGGTCGTCCATAGGAAGGAGGAAGGCGTGGGACGAAACGTCGCGGACATACGTCGACGGATTCCGTCGAACCTAGCCCTAGCATGGCCCTGCATGTTGATGAATCGTGCGACGTTAATCTCCATGCTACACCACTGACTGTTACTAAAACTATTCCAACCCCTAAAAGCAAAAGAAGAGAATAACAGTTCAGAATTTATGGCGATTTATAAAAGCAAACTGCTTCCGTATTCCCACCCGTGCAGACTTTGTTATATTTTTAGCATGCAAATACGTGCAACGTGAAATTAATTGTCCCCTACATTACTTCGGCTTGCGGAAAACGTCGTTTACTTTCAGTTTAATAATAATTATTTAATTTTAAACCTCTATAAATAATTTGCACACACGGGAAAGCTTAATTTTGGGGCGTCGGCGCGTCCTGGTGTCTGATTAAAGAATAATCGCAGTAACATTAAATTTTTTTTAATAAGGCCTTGCATTATTTTAAAAACTATGAACAGTTCTCATCGATATTTACCTTATTTGCTTCGCAAGGATTATTCAGGGTCAAAGTTCACAAAAATCAGAGGTTTGGTTTATGGAATTAATACAGCATGCAATATTTAATTACCCGCCTATGGTTTTTTAGGAAACCAAAAAGTACAAAGATTACAAATCCGTAAAGTCTTTTAAGATGGTTTAACAAGTAACCAAACTACCTTTGGTTAATGTCTTGCAAAAATGAACCAAATACTTGAACCATTCATTACTCGAAAAATTAACATTGCGCCCTATGTTGATTTTGCATGTATTTTATAGGGACAAAGCTCAGGATTCCGAATCTGGATTGTTTTTAACGATTGAAGTAAAATTGGTAGAGTTACGATTGTATTTACGTGACAAAGTGTAAATTTTGCAAAATTCTAGTTTTGACGACAATTTTATGAGTTAAAAGGGTATCATGAAGAATGGTTCTGGCTGTGGACACTAGAGGTCCATAGGAACACCCCTATAGAAACTTAAAAGAAATCTATTTTCCAAAAAAAATTTCTTAAAAAAAAGGCAATGGGTTTAATCTTTTTTTTTTCTCGATTTTGACCAATTTTGGGGGTTTTGAGTTAGTATTGGTTTCTCATGTAATACGGTCCAAATCGTTCAGAAATTATAGATTTGTGCGTAATTATCAAAAATGAAAAAGTTTTATTTTACTGAAAAATAGCCACTTTGATAATACCGAACATTTTTGAGTTTAAAGAAGAAGCAGACAAAATGGCTCCGGCTAAGGGCACTACCGGTTCATAAGATCTCCTTAAGATATAAATCAAATCCATTTCTTCATAATTTTGTTTTTTTAATCAAAAGGTTTAAATCTTTTTTATTGATTTTGACCAATTTTAAAAGTTTTCAATTAGAACGGTTTCTTATGTGTTTGAGTACAATACGTTCAGAAAAAAAAATATTTTGTAAAATTCTCAAAGATGGCGGAGTTATAGCATTTTGAAAATTATTTTTTTTCAAAATGTTTACACTGTCAGTTTCAAGCCCATTTTCCCCACGATTTAATATTGGGCCCTGACTGATTTTTGTTTAGGCTTTGATAAACGAGCTTTTAGAATCTAAAAAGTCTCTGAAGATATCTCCACAAATAATCGTGCTACGAATTTTCGCCTTTTAAAATTAAAAAAAAAGTCATAGCCTTCAACTACAATATCCTAGAAAATAAGATACTCTTACAGTTCTTTAGACTTATCCAAAATCAAAAATTTCAGGGATTTCAAATCTATAAAAGTTTTAAAAGCCATTCACAAATGACCAGGATGGAATTTTTTTAATGTTCAAGTGTGTGACGCAAAAATAAATCGAAAACTTTAATCTTTAGTTAATAAAAAAATTGACATTGCGCCCTCTTCTGATTTTACTTGTAATGTTATAGGAAAAACTCCCTCGATTCTAAATCTGAGTTATTTTTAATGCTTCAGCCATAAATAAAAAACCAACCACTGTATTTTTTTTAAAGTCTAAATTTTGAAAAAAAAACTTCGTATTTGTATTTACAAGTAGATAATAAACAAGACACAGAACCAAATTGTCAAAATAAAATTTATGCAACCCATTGTGCATCCGAACGCGGCGCACAGATGGAATTTACGGTAATTTTGCGAAGTATTCAAAAGCACTTGCTCGCGCGAATATAGTTTTAATTACGAATTTAATTTGGAGAGATACCTTGGCAAATATTTCGTTGTTGCGCGAGAGAATGTAGAAGCTTTTTTAATAAAAACAGAGGGAAAGAAGCTGAGGGCTGAAGCATACGTCTCCCTTTCCACGCTCCCAAACCAAGGTATCAGAATAATTCCCCCGATGAGTGATGTTTGACTAAATTCCTATCTGTCGCCATGACTACGCAAGCAATCTGGCAGCTTAATAATGCGATAATTAAGTCTGACCCCCCATGGGGACGATGGCAGATGCCCCCTTGTCGCTGGCGACAGACAACCCCTTCGAAACGCGCAGACTATTACGAAGTTCCGTTTCGAATGAAATTTACGCCCATTGTAATTTTGATTAAATATTAATTTCGGTTCGTAAAATCTAAGTAGCTCGTGTTTTAAGGACGACGAAGCGAAAAATAAGTTAAAATGGATGAAAGGGTGCGAGTCGTTTACCTATCATTAGAAGAGAAACGGTGAGGTGATCTCTTCCAGCGGGTCTCATCGCTCCCAAAGCGGTTCCAACTAAAACGCAGCAAACCGCCACTACTGCTATTAATGCTATGAACCACCTCAAAGATCCAGGCTTCCAGGCTAAGAGACCACAACAGCTTTTTGGAGGTTCTTCGGAGTAACGAGACCTGGAAAAAAAGAAACACTTAATTTTGTGAATTAAAAGTTTTATGTAGAAATTGCAGTTATCAAAATATCAATCCTTAAATAAAAAAATCCCCGTGCTTGTACAGTGCTCCTCAAAGGAGAATGGACGTGCGAATTTAACATGGGAAGTTAAAGCTCTAAAAGTTAGAGGACCAATCTTACATGTAGCTTTTAGTTATATATTTAAAGTTGGAACGATTTGGTCGTTGCTCGATTAACTCAGCCGGCTAGTCCGGCTACCTTGGGATGGTTTACTGATGTTCGAATCCTAATAAAATCACCTTTTTTAAACTTTTTTGATTATAAATTATGTCAATAAATTAAAGTAGGGACAGTTGGGGTACAATGGAACACGGGGTACAATGGAACGACGGCGATTAATATTCAAATTTCAAACGAATTCGCGCGCTTTCATTTGCACTAATTACAACGCCTAACTAGGCACACGAGTACGTAGTGAAACTTTGTCGCTTTGCAACAACGGAGCTGTCAGATGAAAAAATAGTTTTTGTTAACCAAAAGTTGGAATTTTGTACCAAAGAACTTTTGTTTTTAGCAGAAAAGTAATAATAGTATGTATGTGAGATTTTTTACATAAATCTTAATCATTTTGTCTATTTAGTACAGTTAACAAAAAATTTTAAAAAATAACCTAAGTTTTTTGAATTCGTGTTTAAAACTTTCGAAACCTTACGGGGTACAATGGAACACTGCTTCATTACTTTAATTATATCTTATAGCAGATTTTAATGTTTTAATGGTTAGAAACCGTGTGAGAAAAAGTGATAGGGGCCTGCACAGTGAAGTTAATATGCGAAAAGCTGTAGAACTCGTAGAAGGAGGAGTGAGTCTGCGAACTGTTGTTAAATTAAAAAATGTCAAGTGCACTACGTTGCATCGATATGTCAAAAAGAAAAAAGCGACAGGGGAGGGCATGGAAATACGTATGACACCTAACTAATTAATAATTATTTGAATATATTTTATGATGTTATGCAATTTCTTGATCATGTTCCAATGTACCCCAGATCCTGTTCCATTGTACCCCAGCCCTGGGGCACATTGGAACAGAGGAAGTGTTTTGCAAACACGCTACTGTTTCAGGTTTAGGGTTAATTTTTGATTTCTTTTTTGTGTTCAATTATTAGTTTAAGGTTTGTTCTTAATAGTTAAAAAAAAATTACAAAAATATAAAACACTGATTTTTCTATAAATCGAAACAACTTTTTCGTTCCATTGTACCCCAACTGTCCCTACAATATTATTTTATTAAAGGTACAATCAGCTCTTAATAAACGGTTAGTATAACGACAATATAAAAAATAAAGTATTATAACTTTCTTCTTCTTCTTGCCTTTTTGTACTCGTAGTCAGGTTTAGGCGATTTAGGCGTAAAACTGTAGGTCCCTTGAATCTTTGAAACACTACAACATTCACAACAAAGGTTCAAGCGGAGAAATCGCCTAAATATTATAACTTTGAAAATTTTAATATAATTGTTATAAATTGGGCGTTCAATTTAATGTAAGATTGGTCCTCTAACTTTCCATCTTAAAATCGCATGTATAACCAATAAGTAATTTAAACAAATTCAATAAATATAAGGATGTGCGCATTCGAGCGAAAAGTGGCACATTTCCGAGCGAGGGAGGCAAATGAAGCGCGACGCGGAGCGGCGCGCTTCATTTTCCCGAGATCGAAATGTGCCACTTTGAGCTCGTATGTGCGTACTCGGCTTTAAGCACAATTTATACTAATCAACTTTAAAAACAATCGTACATGTTTATATAATTCAGGGGTCGGCAACCTTTTTCGATCGGCGGGCCATTTTCAAAATAATTTTTTTATGCGGGCCGCATATTCAAATGTAACTTAAATAGGGCTATACGAGTATAAATATTATTAAAAATAAATATAGAAAAAAACTATTTTTTATTGACATAATAACAATAATGTCAGAGAACAAAAATTTTACAATTCTTAAAGAAAAAAGAAAATACAATTTTAATTACATATGTATAAATATGTAAATATAAAATATATAAAATATTAAGGAAACTAGTTTATCTTTCATTTTATTCATTCATTAAAATTCAATGCCCTTTTTGTTCTTGTATAGTGTTTGATAATTCATTTAAGTCCGGTTGTGTTTGGGATATTGAGATCCTCAACAAGTTTTGTAAAATTTCATCCGTCAACCTCGTTCTATATTTTGATTTCATGAAATTCATTCTTGAAAATGTTTGTCCGCATTTTTCCTAAAATTATATTGGTGCTTTGGCGGGCCGCGCAAAAAGGTACAAAGGGCGGCAGGTTGCCGACCCCTGATATAATTCATTAGTAGTTAAAAATGTGTAAGTAATGCTTATTGATGCAATTTTGATCGCTCCCTCTCACTTGCACTTATGCGATTCTTGTATCTTTTCACTCGCTCCCACTCATTGAAAAATGAAATAATACTTTATATCTTGTAAATTTGAATTTTAATTTGAAAGTGGCACATTTCCGAGCGAGGAAAGCAAATGAAGCGCGACGCGGAGCGGCGCGCTTCATTTTCCCGAGATCGGAAATGTGCCACTTTGAGCTCGAATGTGCGCACTCGGTTTTAAGCGCGATTCACAATAATTAATTGACTTTCTTAGACGGCAAACTTGTCAAATTAGCTGTGCGCGCGCAACTTCCGTTGCCGACTAAAATTTTACTTTGAACACGCCAAAAGAAGTATAACTTCGACAAAACAGAATAAGCACACAGCATAATATAGAAAAAAAATTGGTAACGTAATGAAATGAGTGGATTTGAATTTAATTTAAATAAATTTCGTAATTCTGTCGTTGCGTTCCCACAACACGTATGCAACATTATTTAGTTGTAAAGTTTTTTTAAAATATTTAATATTCTATTGTTAAAACTTCGATGCGTAACAACGCACACTTAAAGGGTAGAAAGTGTAAGTTACACAACGCGCTAATTACGTTGCCTTTTCTTGTCTGCAAATACGCAAGCTTGTAACACGTCATTACATAAAAAAAGGCAGTTTCCGATGTCCACTAAGCGTAACTAACATTATAATAATTTTGCAACAATTACTCTAACAACAATAACGACGGCGAAAAAAAAAACTAACAAGTTTTTAATTAATTTTTTTATGGAAATTATTGTCGTAATTTTTCGGTGAGACAATTAAGTTCACTAAGTCAAGGCTGTCTGAGAAGTTTACATAAAAAAAGCGAACTACTTCCTCTTTTTCTTTCTTTTTTTACACTTTTTAATTTTCTATTAAATTTATAATTTATAATTAGCTTAATCTTCACATCCTTGAGAAATTGTTCCAAATTATTATTCTAATGCGCCGACCAAGTTTTACGAATCTTATAGCTCTTTAGATTTAACTTAATCAAGAAGGAAAAAATAGTAAAAAAATCAAGGTGCTGCATAGAATTTAACGAACGACATAGAAAAACGTAAAATGTTATAAAGGCTTCGGAATAGAGAGCATTTCTCTTCCTTTTAGTTTAAATCGGATTTTGGAAGAAGTTTTTGTTTCCAAAATCCAATTAAATAAAAGACAAAGATCGAAGAAATCCTGTTAAGCTTTTCTAGAAAATATCTATTTTTTTACTTTAGTGTCCTTTGAACGATTGTCTTGATTTTAAATTAAATTAAATCGAAACCGAAAAATCAAATTAGATACAAGACTTTTAAAAACAATTTAATTTAAATATGGCCATTTTAATGTAAAGTTATTCTGTTACTATGGTTACGCTATATGTAAATAAATAAGCATAGAAAAACTCACTGGACGTTCATTATACAGAGTGATACAAAAATGAAAGAACCTTTACAGTTTTATTATACGTTGACCGAGCTTGGGCTAATTTAGAAGTAAAATATCAAATTAAATTTAAAAATAGTCAACGTTTAAATGTCAACAAAGCCAGATGAGTAAATGTAAAAGAAAAAATTAACTCCAAAAATAACTATTAAAATAAATGAAATATAAAATGACAAAAGTTGTACCTACTATATAAAATCTGCTAACAACCAAAATGTTTTCGAGGTTTTCGTAAAATGTGCCGTCAAGTACTTTTTAATCGCCCTGTACATACAATTAACCTACAGAATTTACTATACTTATTGTTCCCAATCTTTTTCGGTTTGCGGCTTCCTAAACAATCGGATATTTTCCGTGGCGCCCTTAATACAACAGATTTTTTTCTAAATTTTTGACTTCCTTGAAAAACTTTCCTTTTTAAAAGCGATTAACCATTTAACAGCGAAAAATTAAAAACAAATAGGTACTTACTATTTTCCTTGGGATAATATAAAATATCAAATTCAAAAGATGGGGATTGGAAAGAAAACAATGAAAGACTCGAAAGTTGTTAAAATCTTGGAATTTTGTCAGCAACAACGATTGTTGGCGCAAAAATTCGAGAATTGGAATTTCCAAGCAAATTGCCGAATTGTTTAATTGAATTTTTCGCGGCTCCCTTATGACGGCACCGCCGCGCCCCGAGGAGCCGCGGTGCACACTTTGGGTATCGCTGGATTTTTGTCAAAAAATGAAAAAAATTAAATTGCTTTATATTGCAAGGGGTTGTTTCTAAGTAGGGGGAAAGTGGCATGAAACAGCCAAGTTTTGAAACAGCCATTATCAATTACGCGGTAGTTTTCATACGAATCGTTTATGTATTATTATTTTAAGATAGCAACACTAGCCAGATATCCCCCACAAAAATTTGACCGTTCACCGTAAATAAACGGCGCCGATACGACGTATTGAAGATTTTGTCGTCAAAAAGTAAGGTTTTGAGTTCAGTTTATTTGTTTTCTAACGCCTATACGTACAAAACTAATAATAATATGATTACACTATAATTTTATAGATATATTAGGCCTTCTAATAACGTATATATTTTGTAGACTAATATTTGATTTCATAGTAATTTTCGAGATTTTGTTTCTTGAGAGAATATGTTTTGAAATAGCCGGACTGCAGTGTAATGAAACAGCCACCTTTAATTCCATAAAATGCAATAATAATTGTAGTAACAGCAATCAAGAGTGGTACCGATGCAAAATTGTAATGGTTGGGCATATAAATCCTGTGGCATAAAAGAAATTGCATTATTTTTGCTAAAAACGTTTTAAGTTTTTGCAATGATTGATCTCAAACGTCAAATTTTTGACAGTTTCTTAGATTTATGTAAGTAAATATTTTATCAGAGTTTGCGTTATTTAAAACGTTTTATAATTATATAAGATCTAAAATTATAGCTTAAGATTATTATTAATAATATTTCGTTAATGTGCAGTTTTAATCTTGTAATAAGAACATGGCTTTTTCAAAATTAGGTTGGCTGTTTCAATACCTATAGGTTATGTAAAAGCCAAATTTTATTTTTTTATAAATGATTAGAAGTCGAAAAATATCGTTAATTTTGAAAATGTTTTATGACATTACGTACATAAATGCATGAACAATTACAGATTTAAAAAAAATTGATTTATTTATGTCCTTCTATATTATTTATCCCTGTTTTTAAAACTGGCTGTTTCATGCCACTTTCCCCCTACCCCTAGTAACTATAGCCGGTGTGATTTCCCCGCGCTTTCTATATAAAACAAAAATTACCGCTTTTTTGAAAATTTTAATTTGACTTTAAAATTAAACTTTTAAAACGCTATAACTTTTTTATTTTTTAGAAGTACGCGGAAAGCGTTCATTTTCGAAAGTATTAGGCTTTAGTACACCCGAAACAAAAGCTAACTCAAAACTCCCAAAATCGAGAAAAAATATGAATGTTAATCCATGTTTTTTTTGGCAAAAAATAAAAAAATTGAATCGCGGGACGTCTGATAATCGAGCTTAAAACCGAGTGTGTTCGAGCTCCAATTCCGATCTCCCCGCGCGCCCGCCTCCCCCGGAAAAGGCCCCGCTCAACGCACATCCTCGTGTTTATTACATTAGTATAATTTACCGTGCGCTCCTTCAAATCAAAAATTTTAATTTAATTTAGTAAATATCGATTTTATATTCAAAAAACATATTTACCATAGCAATGAGTGGAAGGGAGCGAGAAGATACGATAATCTTGTCAATGCAAGTGAGAGGGAACGATTAAAATTATTCAATTAATTTTTCGTGCAATTTATTGCTCTAAATTATTGCGAATCATTAAGAAATTGCCGTGAAATTAATTTGTATTTCAATAAGGTGGCAAAAATGAAATTCTTTTAGGTTTTCTTAATATTCGGTATCGTGTCATTGGAATTTAGTACTCAAGAACAGACTCGATAGTTTATAAGTTGAAGAAAAAGTAAATTTTCAGTATTTTTATTAATAAACGTCTATTTTAATGCATAAATGAATATGTGTTTTACTTAAACCTATTCATTATTGGATATTAAAATATATTTCTTATCATTAACTGTCATAAAGTACAATTTTGTGGATTTTATTTAATTTAATTTTCGGGTATGGCAAACCCCACCTAGTATGACATGTAAAATTTAATCACCTAGTATGCGGAGGGTTAAAAGAAACCTAACCATTTAATCATACCCAAATGAATTCACATAAAAGACCCATTAAACAAGCTACGACCATCCAAAGAAACTAAAAAATATTCCGCCAAACTTAAAAAACAATTTTTAAATTGAATTGAAAAAAATTCAAAGCATTTTGTTAAGAGGAGCGGACGCAAACAAAGTTTTCTAGTTTGACACCTTTCAAAAAACTTGCCAAGTAACTCCATCAGTCCGAAACTCCCAAAAGAGCAAAAGAAACTTTAAAAAAGAAGGCGAATACGTTCCTGCAAAAGATTAGGATCGCTCAATTTCGGTCGTTGTTGTGTTGTTTAGAGACAAGAGGCGAAGTTTGTTTGAAAATAGAGAACAAAGGCAAAGTAAACTTTTAGGATTAATGCGTTAAAGTTTGTTTAAGATAAAACGGAGCCGAAGGAACAACTTTTTATGTACCCGAAGAGCAAAGCACTAACTCCATTATTTTAATTGAACGACACGCGAGATTAAAAGCAGGTGAGAAAGAGGACGAAGTAAATCCTGCGAGCGTCTCTTCTCCTCACACGTTCAACTCTCAAAATTCTCAGGCCCCCGTCCCCCGCAAAATTTTATCGTTTTATTAGAAAATGAGCTCTCAAAAGACGAAGGCGCTGAAAATCTCGATTTAATTCGCTTCGGCAAGTAATCACTTAGATTGCCTTTCGTGTTAAATATTCCGCAAAGTCTGCGCCCCATTTCCTTACATTAAGTAAATAAATCGTCGGATGAGATCTTAATACTAAACTCAACATTTTATAATTAATTTTCGCATTAGTCGTGTCGACATTTGCACGTTTCTTGATGTTCCTTTTTTTTGGAACTTAGCACAGTGATTTCCAAACTGGGGGCACGAGGGGACATTGCAGAGAAGTCAAAGACTTGTGTACAGGGGGGTGTAAAAAGTTTAACAAAAATGTGTTTTTGTGTATTAATACATTTTTTTTAAGGTTTCCAGCTAGGTTAATCCCCTGTTAATCAATGTTTTATTTTCGATTTTTGCCGATTTTAAGGGTTTTTAGGTAGGACTGGATTCCGACGTGTTAGGGTTGGGAACGTGCAGAAATGAAAAGATTTGACGAAATCCGCAAAGACCGTAGAGTTACAGCATTTTGAAAATTAAAAATTTTAGCAAAATTTACATTTTGAAAGCTTCGAACACGTTTTTCTTCTAGACTTAACAATGGGCTCTGTTATTTTTTGACTAGTCTTATGCTCCGATAAATGAGCTTTCAGAATCTGAAAAGGTTTTAAAGAAGCGTTCACAAATAACCAAGCTACGATTTTTCAAAATAGAAATTTAAAAAAAAATAATTACTCGTTTTTCTCGAGAATTTCAAATAACACGGTTATTGTTTTTTGGGCCAATTCGACGCCAAAGAGTCGGGAAAATCCGAATCTGTATAAATTTTAAAGATCCGTCCACAAATAACAGCAATACGATTTTTTTAACGTAAAATTTTGTGCTACAAACACGAATCTAAAAATAGAACCCTTAATTACTCGAAAAGTTAACATTGCGACCTATGCCGATTTTGCACGTATCTTATGGAAAAGGCCTCAGAATTCCGAATTCGGGTCGTTTTTAATGATAGGATCGAAAATGAGGGCGCTACGATCGTTTTTGTGAGTCAAAGTGTATTTTTTAGATTTATTTAGTTTTCTGGAAAATTTTGGGGGTTGAAGGGGGAGCAGGTAAAAATGGCCCCGGCTATGTCGGTTAGGGGTCCATAGAAACGTCCCGCAAAAACTTAAAGCAAATCCATTACCTAAAATTTTTTTTGCCTCAAAAAAAGCAATGAGGTTAATTCAGCCTTTTTCCAAACTGGGAGACGCGGTTACATACAGTTTGGAAACCGCTGACTTAGTAGATGTTGGCAGTGAACAAAGTCTCGCGATGGAGTGATCCCAATTGACTTAACATCAAATAAATCTAAGTTAATCTAAACTTGATCTAAATTTGTTGCTTAGGTTTTCAAAAATAACATCAAAGCCTTTTTCTTCTAAGTAATTTTTTATAAAAACCTATTTAAAAATAGCAAATAATCTCACAATTTGAATAAAGCGTCTTTAACACAACTAAAATGGTTAATTGAATTTGTAACCATAGTTACATAATAAATTATCGAAACGCGATGTCCATTGAAAGATCCATAATTAAATCTAGCGTGCTTTTCACGGTCGTTCCACATAAGAAATATAAATATTTATAAAGTGTCTTTTTCCATAAAAGAAAAATGTAAACAAAACAATTGAGAAGTTGTTAAAAAAAATTAGTACTCGTTAACGCTTACGAAAGATTTGTAAATAATTACACACACCTTGCCTTCTTATCCTCGTAAATGGAAGAATTGTTTACACAATACTAATATGTCGACAAGGACGCAAAGATACGACGCAACCTTGGCAATTATTTCTAAAAAGAAAAACAAAGAGACGTGCGTCCACTCCAAAAAATGGATTTCCAGCATGCAATTAGGTTGTGTGACCGATTTTTAATTAGTGGGCTTTGGAAACGAGCCAAAAATGGATTATGTTTTTAATGCCTTAAAAAATTCGATATTATACTAGCAGTAAAATTGTTTTTTTAAGAACTAAAAAATTGCATCCGGAATATTAAAGCCGCTTTGCATTTATTGATTTCATTTTTGTTATTGGAATTTTAATTTCCTATTTGTAACAATTAGATTTAAAATATGGAAATTCCATCCATATACAGTTACTCACAAAAATCTACATACACCACTACAAATTGTTAGTTAGTAACAAAATTGAGTAATTTGAAAAAGCATGGTTACGACAAAAACAGGGCACATCGAAACTTGGGTCACAGAAGATTTAAAAGAAACAATACAATAAACAAATAAATAATATTTGTACAAAATTTTCATAAATTAAACAAAAAAGAAGAAATACCGGTAACATAAGTACGTTTAGGTGAGCCATCGACGAAATAAGTTAAGGAATACGCATACACGTCTAGAGATGTTAAAAGCGATACATTGTATAAACAGATTCCAGAGACTTTGAGCGATAATTCGAATTGATCCCAAAAAATAATAAAATTTAACTAGACATAACCTTTAAGTGGACCATAAAAAAGTCATAAAAACTAATGGTTGTCAAACTAAAATTGCCGCACTTCCATTACGATCAAATTTTGTACATAAAATTAATCGAATAAACGCAACGAAAATCTTCAAGTGAAATGCCTTTTCGAATTAAATTTCGAAACGAAAACTATTGAAAAGGTCGTGACACATCTGTGGTACACATCTTTTACAATTCAATCGTTCATCTGTAACATTTATATAAATTACATTTAGAAGCACCTTAAGGAGGTTAAGGTGGGATAGTTCCAACCAAAAATTTGAAATGTTGTCATTCAGAAATGCCTTGTATTAAATAATTATAAGACTAACTATATTTATATAAATACTTTTTAATGAAATAATTAAAACAAATACTTTAAATTATTTATTCCTATTTTATTAATAAAAACTAATACCCATTGCAAATCTATTATGAATTAAAATTAATATTATTTACTTCTACCATATGTTTTAATTACATAACCTTAAACCATACAATTTAATATATTTCAATTTTCTGTCATTATTGCTAAATACAACGTTGCCGTTATTTCAGACATTTAACATAAATCGTTCACAAGTACCCCAAATAATTGGTATTTTTCATTAGGTTAAAGCCTCCTAATTAAATTTGAAATTTTTTAAAAATAATCACGAAATTTCAATGTTCAACATATCGGGTGGATTTTGATGTGATGCAAGTACACTTTAGCTAGTCACTCTCAAATCACATGACCCCGCACATTGAATTTCAACTCAATGGTAGTCTGACTATTTCCAAACACATTGTCATCAAAATTTTGACCAAAATGTCTTTGGCAAACGAGAAGTACTCGATCTCGAAAAGAGTGGAAATAATTGAATTGTGGGTTTTGAATGGCAAAAACTCGAATGAAACGGTCAGGGCCTGGAAAAGGGCCAAAGGGCCGAAGTTCACATTGGACATTATATCAAGAGCTTTTGTGCCAAATATCATGGCATTTGGAAACAAAGTTAAAAGGGGGTCCAATTTCTTGGCCACCCGATTTAAACCCCTGTGACTACTCATTATGGGGCTTAACCAAGGATATCGTTTAACACCCAAGTCGAGACAAAATGGTGGATTTCAATGACCTGAAGAATCGCATCAGAGAGACAATTATGGCGATTAATGTCCAAAAAAGACACAATATTATCGACAATTTTTTAAAGCGTTTGGAAGCGGTCGAAATGTCAAAGAGGACACATTTCGAAAATATTATAAACTAGTTCTTTTATTCCTCTTCGATATCCAATTTACAGAATGTGAATAAATATCACCGTTTTTTCATAATCAATGTTTCCGTATCCGCAGTCCATCAAAATCCACCCTATAGTTAAATTTCGTATAAATTAGGTCTTTGAATTTTTTTTTGTGATAAATGGAAAGATATATATAAGTTTTATCACAAAACTATTTTTATTTTTATTTTTTTCGCAATATTTCAAAAGTTATATCAAAATAAAAATTAATTTTTGAATCCAGTACCGAAAACACGCCGACAGCTCCCGAACAAACACGAGCGTGTGTGACGTCTTAATGTTAGTTTTCATTCATTGCAGCTTATACAGAAATAATAAATGCAGTGTTTTGATATATTTAATTCTGTTGTCATAGTTAAATACTCAAGTTTATATTGAAAATGTCGAACCTCAAAAGTTATCGTTCTTGTTTTGTACCATTATGTACGAATACTACAAAAACAACTCCTGACAAAATGTTTTAAATGTTCCCCAAGATGAAAAACGTCGAAATAAATGGTTTCAAGCAGTGCATCGTTATAATCCCAAAACAAAATCGAATTTTTTTTGTTGTGAAGATCATTTCGATGTAAGTATTTTATAACACTATTGTTATTAATTATTATTTATCTAAGTATACAAATCAAATAAGTAGAATTCAGTCAAAAATATATCAACATCAGGAATATTATCAGACTTTCCCCTTATTAATCCTTTATCACACATAGCTAATCGGAATTAACTAACAAATCGTTTTTTAGCAGTAAATTTTCAATATTATTGTCAACTCACGTGTAATAGCCGTAAACGCTGTCCTGTTATTAAACAGCTATAACATTATGACGTCACAAAAATGGTGACCAATCTTGGCGCGTTCATAGTCACGTGATTTTTTTTTAAATTTTATTAATTTTTAATTGCTTATAATTAATTGAAAAAAATTTTTTTTTAAGTATTTTGCATTAAATATCCATATTATTAATAATAAAGTTTTAAAATACATAAAAAAAATCAATAATTTTTGTTTTCAAATACATAATTATATTTTAAAAATTTTAATAGCAAAAAAATGTTATGACGAGTTCTCCATTAGACTACATGTATTGTTAATTTCGATTTATATTTAAATAAGCTCCCCAAAAACTTTAAATTTTTCATAGAAAATTTCTAAACCTATTAATCTATCGAAATAAATGTGTACAAAATAGTTTTCATATATTACGTTTAACACCTCAGCCACCTTAATTCAAAGTAGATGAATTCGATAAATACGAGGTATGTGCATATTCGAGCGAAAAGTGGCACATTTCCGAGCGAGGGAAGCAAATGAAGCGCGACGCGAAGCGGCGCGCTTCATTTTCCCGAGATCGGAATGTGCCACTTTGAGCTCGAATGTGCGCACTCAGTTTTCAGCACGATTTACAATAAGTTAGGCCAATAAATGAGAGAAAAATCTGTTGAATAATTTGAATCGTTCCCTCTCACTCGCACTGACAAGACTGTCGTATCTTTTCGCTCTCTTCCACTCATTGCTATGGTAAATACGTTTTTCGAGCATAAAATCGATATTTACTAAAGTAAATTAAAAGTTTTGATTTGAAGAAGCGAAGTATAAATTATACAAATATAGTAAATACAAGGATGCGCACATTTGAGCTCAAAGTGGCACATTTCCGAGCGAGGGAAGCAAATGAAGCGCGACGCGGAGCGGCGCGCTTCATTTTCCCGAGATCGGAATGTGCCACTTTGAGCTCAAATGTGCACACTCAGTTTTATTGACGATTCACAAAATTTTGACTAATAAATTAGCCAAAAATTATTTAATCAGTTTAATCGTTTTCTCTCACTCGCACCTACAAAATTGTCGTATTTTTTCGCTCGCTTCCATTGCTATGGTAAATAATTTTTTGAACATAATATCCATATTTACTGAACTTTTAATTTTGTGAGTTGAAAGCAAAAATATTAATTAAGGCAAATCAATAAACACGAGGATGTGTCTCAACCGTCTTAAATTACGAGTCGCCACTGAAGAGCAACGCAGGCCGACAAAATACAAAATCGAAAATTTCGTTCGAGAGTCGTTTTAAGCTAAAACTCAAAAATGATTTGGTAAATAAATTCTCGTTAATGAGGCGTAAAACTGAAAATGGGTCAAAGTTGGCCAGGATAAATGGGGGGCACGCTGCGAATCCGGTCCTGTAGGTGGAAAAAGGTCGGGGGGCTGGTTTGTAGTGGCGGTGGGCAGCATGTGTCGCGTTATAATTTAGGACGATGAGCCTCCAGAGGGCGATGCTTCATCGTCGTAGTTGTCGAGAGTGGCACTTGACACGGGGTCTCAGAGCACCCCATTAGCCTATAAAAAACACTCATCTTCGCCATCCTAAACCGCCCTTATTAAGTTAACCTCGTAAAAATACTCATCCGCCCCCTTCTAACGGTGTAATTCCGTTATTCCGTGTCTCGTTTATTAAAAAAGCTCGAAAATATCTTTGATTTATTGTTACGCTTTTACTACACTTTTGGGCATGTTTTTTGCGTTGCCCGGCAACGCGCTTAAAAAACCCTAATTACCCCCTACCCTTTAGATTTAAACAAATCTCTTTGGGAAAAACTTTTATTTAGGTTGGCCACGTGTGGAAAAAAATACGTGGAGGTTTTTTTATCGGCAAAATTTAATGTACACTTCGCGTCGACATTTTTGAATCGACTCTTTATTTGTGTAACGAAATAAAATTTACGAAGCACGACATTTTATTTTTTTACGTTTTGTTTTCGCGAACGCCGATAAAAAGGAGTCGAAAAGTTACGCAATTAGTTTATCGTGAAAAAAAAAGCAAAAAATTGAAATGGAAAAGGAAAAAGCAGTGTTTACTGCACGGTCTATTTGCGGTCGGATCGGCTGAAAAATCTTATAACAATATTTTATCTTTTATTGCTCGCCTACAGCGAATAACCGGAAACGGATTCGATTGTACGTAATGTGGAAGAGAAGTATCGATATAAAAGTTTTCCGCCGATTTTTATTTGCCTACGAATTTCCCTCGACGAAAAGAAAAACATTCGAAATTCCCTCTGCAAAATTACATATTCAGATTATTTTTCTTTAAACAAAAATTTTAATTACGTTTCGGCGAATCACGTCCGCCCGTTTTCCTTCGCCGATTTTCCTCTCGCTCCCTTTATTTTCTATTTCATTTGTAAAACCAATTTTTTCTGACGAACTCGAATCGACATTCTCCCATCTGATTGCTCTGCTGGAAAATAGAAATTTGTCCGGCGAGAGAAAAAAAAATTAAAACTAAACTTTGCGACGGAATTTGCTCAGCGCCTACTCTAATCGAGTCGAGAGAAATTAATTAAGATGAATACGTTTAAGGAGGTTGAGGCGTTAAACGTAATATGTATATGAAAACCATTTTGTACACATTTATTTCGATAGATATGTGCCACTTTGAGCTCAAATGTGCGCATCCTTGTATTTACTATATTTGTATAATTTATACTTCCCTTCTTCACGTCAAAAATTTTAATTTATTTTAGTAAATAACGATTTTATGGTCGAAAAACGTATTTACCATAGCAATGAGTGGAAGGGAGCGAAAGATACGACAGTTTTGTCAGTGTGAGTGAGAGGGAACGATTAAAATTATTCATCTGATTTTTCGTCTGATTTATTGGCCTAACTTATTGTAAATCGTGCCGAAAACTGAGTGCGCACATTCGAGCTCAAAGTGGCACATTCCGATCTCGGGAAAATGAAGCGCGCCGCTCCGCGTCGCGCTTCATTTGCCTCCCTCGCTCGGAAATGTGCCACTTTTCGCTCGAATGTGCACATACCTCGTATTTATTGAATTCAACTACGTAGAATTAAGGTGGCCGAGGTGTTAAACGTTAATATATGAAAACTATTTTGTACACATTTATTTCGATAGATTAATTGGTTTAGAAATTTTCTATGAAAAATTTAAAGTTTTTCGGAAGCTTATTTAAATATAAATCGAAATTAACAATATATGTTGTCTTATGGAGAACTCGTCAATTTGATATGAAAATGACACATTTTTGGCTATAAAAAATTATAAAAAAATGCCAACAATACGAAATTTTGACTATGTTGAACATTTAAATTTCGTGATTATTTAAAAATAATCAAATTTAATTAGGAAGCTTTAACATTATGAAAAATACCAATTATTAGGCGTACTTGTGGATGATTTACGTTTAATGTCTGAAATAACGGCAACGTTGTATTTAGCAATAATGACAGAAAATTGAAATATATTAAATTGTATGGTTTAAGGTTGTGTAATTAAAACATATGGTACAAGTAAATAATATTAATTTTAATTCATAATAGATTTGCAATGGGTATTAATTGTTATTAATAAAATAGGGATAAATAATTTAAAGTATTTGTTTTAATTATTTCATTAAGAAAGTATTTATGTTGAAAATTGCATGTATAAAAGTAACAATATAAATAAATAAGTAAAACTTAAATCCAATATAATTCAAACATATTCATATTGAGATTTGAATAATTGTTTTTAGAACAAATATAGATTAATATGAAATAATAAGTAATAAGTAACATGTAATAATAAGTAACCCCAAAATGAAATACAGTCGAACCTCGATAAGTCGAAGTCAAAAGGACACCAATATTAATTCGAATTATCAATAATTCGAGTTATTAAAAAAGCTTAAAAATTAAATATATATTTGTGTATGTATATATCTTTTATGTAAAATGGAATTTTATATAACGTAATTAGAACTGTAAGTGGTTTAAAGTATACTTTAAAAATTCCGCTTTAAATAAGTCACTGTGATTAGCTCATTTTTGATACACCATTATGGCCGTTAGCTAATTGACCAATCAGAAAGGTTAATCACTTCGTAACCATAGTTATATTAGAATAGTTTCAATTCTACCTTTTTGAAATAGGCATTTTGTCGAGAAACACTTTCCAACTTGAGTTATCAAAGAATTCGAGTTGTGGAGTTATTAAAGTTAACTGTACATAAAATTTATTAAAGTGGTTAAGCTGAAAATTTTCATATTATTTACAACAATTATTAAATGGTAAAGAAAGGTGCGTGTACTTATGCACGCCCGTGAG
This sequence comes from Sinopyrophorus schimmeli, assembly GCA_036325965.1. NCBI lineage: Eukaryota > Metazoa > Arthropoda > Insecta > Coleoptera > Elateridae > Sinopyrophorus > Sinopyrophorus schimmeli. Next base: position 530,411 of record JARFIZ010000194.1, read on the forward strand.
AAGTTATACTTCTTGGCATAACTAAATTAAATGTAATTATAAATGTAAATAAATACCAGGATGTGCACATTCGAGCGAAAAGTGGCACATTTCCGAGCGAGGGAAGCAAATGAAGCGCGACGCGGAGCGGCGCGCTTCATTTTTCCGAGATCGGAATGTGCCACTTTGAGCTCGAATGTGCACACACGATTTTAACCACCATTCACAAAATTTAGGCTAATAAATTATTAAAAAATTAAATAAATAATTTAATCGTTTTCTCTCACTCGCATCTACTAAATTCTCGTATCTTTTCGCCCACTTCCACTCATTACTATGGCAAATACGTTTCTTAAATATAAAATTCATATTTACTTTTAATTTTTTGATTTGAAAGTGGAAAGATTAATTAAGGCAAGTCAATAAATACGAGGATGTGCACGTTCGAGCGAAAAGTGGCACATTTTCGAGCGAGGGAAGCAAATGAAGCGCGACGCGAAGCGGCGCGCTTCATTTTCCCGAGATCGGAATGTGCCACTTTGAGCTCGAATGTGCACACTTCACATTCAGCACGATTCACAATAATTAACTTATTTTCTAAAAAAATGTAATTATCCTAACTAATATTATAAAAGCGAAAGTCACTATGGCTGTCTGTCTATCTGTCTGTTACCTTTTCACGCCTAAACATAAATTATTTTTTAAATCCAATTGAAGTCCCGCCGTCAAAACAGCTTATAGTATAAAACCTTTTCATATAATAGACCTTTTAAGCAGCAATAACACCGAACCGCACCCGTTCTTAATCCTCTCTCAGGTAGCGTAATTTTTAGAAAAGTTGTAAAATTTAACTTCGAGTCATCGACCTATTTACTAATGGAAACTTGAATTTAAAGAATTGTAAAACGATTCGACTTATTAAATAATTCTATTTATAGAAATTCTATTTATTGACATAAAAATATTAACGTTGAGATAGGCAAATCTTAGAGAAACAGGTTCGAGTTCGAGCTATCAAAAATTCGTCTTATCGGCGTTCGACTTATGGAAGTTGGACTGTATATCCATATATTAGGGTGTCAGTAGAGTCAACAGTAAATGAAGTTAAAGTGTTGCCGTTTCGAAATACTGGAATTTTGAGATTTTTAATTCTTATTTTGAATTAATTACTTTATTTTTAACAATTAAAAATAGTTTTTTAAATTATTTTATTTTTGTTATATTATTTGCCTTGATAAATTTTCAAAATTTATAAAATATAATTAATCTCTATTTTACATATTTTTTTTTCTATAAGTTTGTACAAAATATACAAAAGTTAATCCATTCATCTAAAATTGATTTAATAAAATTAAATAAACAATATTTATAAGATTAACAATTTTTCGATAATCATAATAAATATAGACAGTCTTATAATTATTTAATACCAAGCATTTCTGAATGACAACATTCCAAATTTTTGGTTGGGACTATCCCACCTCAAACTCCTTAAGAACAAGATTATTGTTTCTTTTTGCAAAAAAAAGGCGCGTTGGAACTAATTTGAAAAAGAAAGAAATATACAGGGCGTTGTATTATTTCGTGAGAGCAACGAACTTAATAAGCGGCCGAATGTAGACATGAAATTAGATAAGAATTGCAAGAAGGAATGTCGACTTAGCTCCGTTTTTGTTATTTTATTGCATGCTTATGCTCGAGAATTTATTTTCTCATTTCCTTTTAAAGTGCCCCATTTTACAAGAATCTACAACGAAGAACAACTCAAAATGTTTGATACGAGACACTCGGAAGAGGACATTCTTCTCTTCCTCTTTAGACTATCAACTTTTATCACGTATTAAGCAGTCGATTAAAATTTTAGTGACGCTTTAATTTTACAGGAATTGAGCTAATTTCTCGGATCGAAGTTTTTTATTTGATACATTTGTATACCTTGTGTTTATTAATATTTAGTATTTTATATTATAAAAACGCTTTTAAAATCCTGCTATTTTTTCATTAAGGACGTAGGCATAGTGGTGTAATTTGTCTGCGTGTAAAGGGTGGTTTAGTTTAGGGATATAAAGGAAGTACAATCAAATACAAAAGTATTGAAAATGCTTACATACCTATATCTAAATATGAAATACGACGATTTAATTAAATTTTGTATTTTAACGATTCTATTATTTATTTTATCAATCACTTGATTTATAACGATTTAATTAAGTAAATAATTATTTAAATTCACTTTAAATAATTACTTTGACTAATTTTATGTCGGTCATTCATTAGACGGAAGTGGCTATTCACTGGATCCCTAAATTTTATACTCTTCTTAGTTAATTGTACAAAGTTTATGATCAAATTACGATAACGTTTTGATTCATTTCGAAAGAAAAAAATATCTCGCTTCAATTGTATCCGTTTTTTACGTTTGTTAATTTGTTTACTATTTTTTTTTTCGAAATAACTATCGATGCAACAAATCCGTCATTCACTAGATGTTTTATCCTATTACTTTTTTAAATTATTACTGTGCGACTTTTGTTATAGCAAACGTCATTTTTTAGCAAAAGAGTATAATATGCTGGTAAAGTAGAGTTCCTTTCTAACTAAAAAAATCAAATTTCTAAGTCGACTTTCTTGAAAAGATTATGCACATATTTTCTTATACGTGGCACAAAAATTAGCGGCTAAATCGAGATCATTTTTCCTTCTTAGCGAGGGTTTGAACCCACAAATGGGAAGTGCAGCAACCCAAATACTACGCCACTTCGCCACGTGTCCTCTCAAATATATATTACTGTCAATAATGGCAATTTATTATTGGTTTACGATAACTGACAAGGAGTAAGGGTTGCCAACAAGTAAATTTAGTTGTCCTAGCAACGTAAAGTTGTTATAACAATCGCACTTAATTACCATTCGTGACTTGGCATTTTTCTTAACATTAATGAAGCATACGTTCCGACACCTTTTTTAATCATCCTACTTATCAAAGCATTCCACTCTTATTTAATTTATTTTAACAATTAAAAATACTAATCAAATTGCACAGAAAAATTGTTAAATTGCAGAGCATACGAATGTAATAATTTTATTAAAAACTTTTGTTTTAGCGGGAATTTTGGAATAAACGAAAATTAGATTTAATTAAAACCTCCTCTAAATTAATTCCGAAAACGATTAAAAGTTAGTTTTTAAATCAAAAGTGAAATAAAATTAAAAGGGAGTAATTTTTAATGTATTTTTTGCGTTGCCAACTTTCCGGGTTAATTTTACAAAAACAATTAGTTAGGGGATGGCTTCAAATAAAACGACAAATTTTCGGCAAATTTTTTGGTTCGCGTTTTTGTCGCAAATTGTAGAGGATCTTTTTTTTAAAACGAGTTTATAATTTAATAAACGTTAAGAACGATGAAGCACAATAATGTAATGTTACGGTTTTAATAATAAATTTTTGGGAGAACTAATTTTAACGTACATTTTAAACTGATTTAGGAAAACTTTGCAATTAAACAAAACTCCGAAATGTTTTAATACAAAATTAAACAAAGGTCCGTCTTCGGGGCCTTTCAAATTATGGAAATGCTTGTTAAATTATTAACGTAAATAGTCGAAAGTTGGATTGACTTAACTTTCCGTAATTTGAATATTTTATAAACAATTTACAACCCTCTACCAAAATAAATATAAAACATTTAGTTTAAACCGAAAAGACCTACACCCTCGCAAAACAGAATCCGGTAAAATAAAATAAAAAACCCGTGTGCTTATGTAGGCGCGTTAGAAGTTATACTTCTTTGGGGTGTCTAAATTTGTTGCGTACCTTGCGTTTGGGTATAGCTAAATCACTACCTCCAAAATATGTTACTACGCCATCTTTAAAAAAATCGAGTCTTGGCGCCTTCCCACTGTACATCACTTTCCTGATTTACACGGTAGATAGGTTCCGGAGAAAACCGTGAAAAACAAAATCATAATTTTTTGTACGGGAAACAGAGTAATTTCAAAACACTAAAATATGCATAAATTAGACAGTTATTTTTAGAAATTAATAAACTAGAGAAGCCCGCATCGCTCTATGACCGCCCGTTTCGGCGCCATAGACTTTTATAGTTTTTGACCCCCATTTACATTTTCAAACATTTATCAGGGCAAATCTACTCGAAAAAGTGACGTAAAAAATCTGAAAAAATTCTGGTAGATACGCAAGAGGTTCAGTTGTGTCCTTTTGTAGTTTTCGGTGCTCGCCGACCACTCCTACCCCTCTTCTAGAGCCCTCAAAAAGAATATTATTATTTTTCAGAATTTACCTTTTTCAAGAAAAGTCCTCTATCGTTTCTAAACGAAGAGAAATATCGAGAATTTGTTTTGGTCAAGCATTAGCCCCATCTTTTGTGCATCTAAAAATGTAATGCAATTATCACTTATCTCTTAATATGGCGCCGCCACAATTTTTGAAAAGTGGCGTTTTGTAGTAAATTCCAAAACTCAACATTAAGAAATCGCTTATATCTCGAAAACAGCAGATAAAATTTTCTCGATTTTTTTTAAACGAATGACAGTTCAATTTTAGAGGTAGCGTCTGGCGATTCTAATGTAGGTTGCCGCTTTAGTTTTCGAGTAAATCGCTAAAATAGAACAAAAAATGCGCCAACAAAAACGATTTTCTTAAATACTACTTCAGCTTATTCATTCCCAGGCACTCTTTCTTCCACCAATCTTCATTTCTGATCACACACCTGCATACCAAATTTCGACAAACTCTTAGAGGCCGTTCTCCCGCAATCGCGATTTTTCAATTTTGGCGCAGTTTTTTTTGGGGGTGGAATTAATGTAAACAAATTCAATAAATACGAAGATGTGCGCATTCGAGCGAAAAGTGGCACATTGCCGAGCGAGGGAGGCAAATGAAGCGCGACGCGGAGCGGCGCGCTTCATTTTCCCGAGATCGGAATGTGCCACTTTGAGCTCGAATGTGCACACTCGATTTTCAGCACAATTTACAACAAAAAATATTTTATTATAGTTAAAAATTACAAGACAGTATTTATACCACAAAACCCTAAATCTGTGATATAGTGCTTTTAAACAATTATTTAAGAAAAATAAACGCCCGAGCCTTTTCCGAATAAAAAATCTGAAGTTAGCTGTGCGCGCACAACTTTCGTTTCCTGCTACAATTTTACTGTCAAAGCGCCAAAAGAAGTATAACTTCAAAAAGGAGTTGCAAACAATTTGTTCCTAAAAATCGCGAAATGGAACTGTAAATGGAAAAAGAGGACAGAAAAAGAATTAAAAAATATTACTCCGGTTAAGTATTGAAAACATCTGGACTTTTCTCCTTTCTATTAAAGTTACTGTTATTGCCTTTGGAACATCTTAAATTTTCAAAGAGAACGAATTTTTATTATCCGGAAAAACAAAAAAGAAAGTAACGTTTAGCCATTTTATGTTGTTTCTCCTTTTAATTACTTCTTCCACACAGAATTTATACTCTTCCACAATTAACTTGTCCACTCTTCGCTTTTTTTAAAAAACCAACCAAACTTTTACAAATTTGCTTCTGTCAAGCAACAAAACAAAAACAACATAACAATGCTTTATTTATTTCGTTTCATGGCATTTAGTAATATAATAAATTAAACTAGTCTCTAAAAAGCGGTAACAGTATTTAACAGTGGCGGTCCGTAGAAAGAAGAATATTAAGGACCTTTATCTTAATTTTGTTAATCTTTTAAATAAATAGTTTTTTTACATACTGTTTATTAGTAGTTAAAAATATTTAATTTATTTTATATTTGTATTTTTATTAATTAAATAGGTATAAAAAATCACAGAATTAAGTGCGATACTATGACGTCACATTATTCTTAATATAAATGTACTGCACAGTAATTTTTTTAAGTGCAAAATAATTATTAAGGTAAGAAATTTATGAAATTTTCGCCTTCAGAAAGATAAACATGGGGAATGACCAATTTTTGTACAACATTTTGTAGATAAGCACAAAAAAGCGCTTTTTGTTAAAATTTACGTATAACTAATTTACTTATTATTTTACAGCATTATTCTTAAGACTAAATAAGCAAATAATGTCAAAAACTCGAACGTCTTTATAAGCATTACTCGGACTATAAAAGTAATTTTCGAATCCAAACCATCACAAAAGCATACGCACACAAAAAGAGCAGCTTTCAGACTAATTTTCTTTGAAAAGCTTCTTTTTTTCTGCGGGAAGGAAAATTTTATAGCTTCGTAAAACGAGATAAACTTCATTTAGAATTCTTGCGGCTTTTCGCGAGCTTCTTTGCTTGTTAAATGTATTTTAACAAGTCGAAGCCGCTTTTTTTTTGTAGAAACATTCGGAAAAAGAGCAATTTTAATTGCTCTACGATTTGTTCCAATATTTCTGTGGTTTGTTTTTCTAATATAATATCAGATTTGCTCTAATAATACCAAGGTTGGTTGTGTTAGTTGAGAGCGGACAATTTAAATTGTTTTGCTTGATGCGTACAAACGACCGTGGGAAACAGTGGCGTACCAAGAATTTTTGTTTGAGGAAGAAAAGCTACGATTACGTTTCATACATTGATTTGCATTTAATTACAGAAGCTGCAGTCTTAGTAGTAGAAATACAGTTCTTAATTTTTTTTAAAATATTTTAGTATTTAATTTAATTATTGTGAATCCTGCTTTAAACCGAGTGCGCACATTCGAGCTCAAAGTGGCACATTCCAATCTCGGGAATGTGCCACTTTGAGCTCAAATGTGCGAATCCTTGTATTTACTACATTTGTATAATTTATACTTCGCTTCATCAAATCAAAAATTTTAATTTACTTTAATAAATATCGATTTTATGTTCCAAAATATATTTACCATAACAATGAGTGGAACGGAGCGAAAAGATACGACAGTCTTGTCAGTGCGAGTGAGAGGGAACGATGCAAATTATTCAACTGATTTTTCGTCTCATTTATTGGCCTAACTTATTGTAAATCGTGCTGAAAACTGAGTGCGCACATTCGAGCTCAAAGTGGCACATTCCGATCTCGGGAAAATAAAGCGCGCCGCTCCGCGTCGCGCTTCATTTGCCTCCCTCGCTCGGAAATGTGCCACTTTTCGCTCGAATGCGCACATCCTCGTATTTATTCAATTTAACTTAAAATATACAAGATAAAGTATTTTTATATTTTTCAATAAGTGGGAGCGAGCGATAAGATACAAGAATCGCATAAGTGCAAGTGAGAACCCGGGAAAATTTTTTTTATATAATGATACATAATCATGTATAACTTTATATAGTTTTATATGATTATATATGGTTTTATATTATTGTATATATAATTATGTATACATTTACATAATTATATAAAACTATATAAAATTTTATAAAGTAGCTTATTCCGGGAAAAAGTATTTTATATAATCATATGTAATTATGTATAATTATATATAATTATGTATTATTTTATATAATTAAATATATAAAACCATATAAATTTTTTGTATTATATATTTTTTTATATAATTATATAAAATTATATTAGATTGCTTCTATTAAATTATATATAATGTTATAATATTATATAAATTTATATATAATTATATATATTTTTATATAAACCGGGAAAACATTTTATATAATTTTATAAAATCATATATAAAAAAATATATTTTGAATATTTTCGATATAATTGTTATTATTTGCTTTTTTCTTTAAAATTATTTATCATTATACTAACTTATGGACAAATTCATAAATTAGATAATTTAATAAGTTTAGGACATATTAATCATAATGTTAACCTCCAATATCTTTTAATAATATTTGAGTTATTAGGAATTGGACAACAATAAAACAATTGTTTTATTGTTGTCCAAGAGTTAACTCTTGTTAAATGTGCAACGTTTTGTTTCTTTATTGAAACTTTTTCAAGCAACTTAACATATGTCAAAAAATATGTTAACCATCTAACCTCAAAATTGTACATGTGTCAAACATGAAAGATTGTCATTCTAGTAAGTCATTTTTCGTAAATATTTGAGAAGGCTTCGTAGGTCAGTGGCAGAGCAAGCAGTCTCCCGATCCAGGAGTCCGGAGTTCAAATCCCCAAAAAAGTTACATAATTCTGTTTCAGATTCATCGATGATATAATCAATTGCACACGGCGCTACTCATTGCAAACTACCTTTCCTTCCACTAAATAAGCAGATACCGAATCACAAAGGTTCTAATTAGTAGACTGATGGTAATTAGGGTGAGTGTACCAGTCCCAAACCAGTTAAGGACAAATTTTGACTTTGAAATGCTCTGAACTGGTATTATGTAGTTTTAACGTAGAAATGTATATATATAATTGTTTATTGTTTACTAACGCTGCAATATTGATAAATTATTTGAATCTAAATATTTAAGTTTTTTATAGATTTCGTGAACAATATCAAAAACGGGACTGCACCTAAGGTTGACCACTGCGCTCATAGCTCTTAAATAAACACTAAATTTTTAAAATATGTTTGGTACGTTGTTAATATTCTAGGCCACGTAACAAAACAGTCGAATTCTTCAAAAATGCCCGCCATTTCTTAATTTATTCAATCGAACATGCGAGTGGTCAACTACTGGTACCTGGTTTGGGACTGGTACACCCACCCTACCACAAATGTTGCTGTAGGGGAATTATTATTTAAAATTTATTTTTTATATTTATATATAATTTTATATAATTATGTAAAATTATACATAATCATTTATATAAAATTTTATAAAATTATGTAAAATTATATAAAACTAGATAAAATTATATCGCGCCAAAATTCGTATATAATTATATATGATGATTTATATATAATTTTATATAATTATATAAAAAAATTTTTCCCGGGAAGGACCGATCAAAATTCCCTCAATAAACATTAATTATAGGTTTTTAACTATTAATGAACTATATAAAGATATACGATTTTTTTTAAAGCTGATTATTGTAAATTGTGCTTAAAACCGATTGTGCACGTTTGAGCCTAAAGTTGCACATTCCGGAAAATTTTTGCTTCCCTCGCACGGAAATGTGCCACTTTTCGCTTGAATGCGCATATCCTCGTATTTATTTAATTTAACTTGGAATATGCAAGGTAAAGTTTTTTTTATTTTTCAATGTGTGGGAGGAAGTGAAAAGATACGAATATCAGATGTATACAAGTGAGAAACAATAATTAAAAAATAGGATATTCATGAAAGTTCTTATTTGTATTATTGCAATGAGTGGGAGAGAGCGAAAAGATACAATAATCTCATAAGTGCAAGTGAGACGGAACGATCAATGTTGCCTCAAATATGAATTAGTAACATTCTTAAATACTAATTAATTTTACAAACATAAACGATTGTTTTTAAAATTGATTTTCGCCAATTGTGTTTAAAGGTGAGTGCGTACATCCTCGTTTTTATTTTATTGAATTTTAGTTTAAATGTGCAAGGTAAGGTTGTTTTATTTTTCAATGAGCGGGAGGGAGTAAAGATACGAATATCACATGTATATAAGTGAGAAAAAATCCGACATTCATGAAAGTTCTTATTTGTAGTATTGCAATGAGTGAAAGAGAGCGAAAAGATAGAAGAATCCCATAAGTGCAAGTGAGAGGGAATGATCAACGTCACCGTGAAAATGAAAGTTACAACTTACTTGTTTTGTAAATTTGGTTTAAAGCTTAGGACGCATATTCGACTTAAAGCACGTTTCACAATAATTAATTTAGTGTTTAAAAGTTTTTGATTAAACGGCGTAACACCCCAGTAGCCCACTTAAAATTTCTTCATAGAGATTTAGTTATTGCCATAAAATTTCAAAAAAATCAAATATTATAAATGGACCTTGCATTTAATTATGTGGAAACTAAAGGAAGGGTTGCATTTCGATAAATTTAAGTTTTAATTTGAAAAAGACAAGATTTATTTAAACAAACATACATATAGAAACAAGGTATGTACACTTTCGACCGAAAAATGGCACATTTCGGAGCCCAGTTGTATTTTTACGGGTTGGTTTATTATTTCATAATTGTTTATGGAAAAAAATGCTATCGCAGAAAGCAGGTAAAAAGTGCGATAAAGTCGACTCGAAAATAGATCGAAGAGCTTACTCATTTCTGTGACGTATTCAAAATTAGAACAATGGAATTTGATTTTGGCCTTTGTAATTAGTATTTTGCTGAGCCATTATAGGCAAAAAAAAACTTTTTTTTTCGAGTACACTGGTATAATAATTTTTAAGGTACCATAAGAAAAACAATAATTTTAAAAAAACTCACAAATTTCATTTTCATATAAGAGATTCTTCTGAGCGTTGAAAGCATTGTAGTATTACCACGGTGCCACACACAAATTTTAATACAAATTAAAACAAATATTTTGTGGAACGTCTTTAACAGTTCAACGTACGTCTCACAACTGAGGAGTGTGGGGAACGACTTGTGCAGTTTGTGATAATAAAGTTCACTTTATTTCTTATTTCTCTCACGCACTTAAGAAAAACATAAGTTACTTTTTTTTACTTTTGAGTATATATCGAAAAACGTATTTACCATAGCAATGAGTGGAAGAGAGCGAAAAGATATAGAAATCTAGTCGATGTGAGCGAGAGGGAACGACTAAAATAAATAAACTAATTTTTCGTTTAATTTATTGACCTAAATTATTGTGAAGCGTGCTTAAAACCGAGTGTGGACATTCGAGCTCAAAGTGGCACATTCCGATCTCGGGAAAATGAAGCGCGCCGCTCCGCGTCGCGCTTCATTTGCTTCCCTCGCTCGGAAATGTGCCACTTTTCGCTCGAATGCCCACATCCTCGTATTTATTGGATTTGCATATATTATTCTTTGATTGTTCATTTAAAAAAATTAAAAGTCAAATAAATTTAAATTTCATTTTAATTTCGGGGTATGGCTAACCCCGCCTAGTATGGCATGTGACATTTAGTTACTTAGTATACGGAAGATTAAGCATAATGGCGACGTTTCGCATCCAGCTCTGAAGATGAGAATTGAAACGGTTACGAAACGTCGGCATTACGCTATAAGAAGATACGGCCTTCAGTCGGAAGACTTAATTGATCTCGGTGTTAGTAAGCGGGTCAGTGTTAGTGTTAGTGAAGATTCTAGTGTTAGTGACAGCGCTACTACCAGCTACAAAGGGCCCAAAATCGATTTTTGTATTTGTTTTAATTTTATTATTAATAATTGCGCAACTCTTAAGTCCCAAATCGTAAAGTCTATTAGGGTGCGAGTACGCTCCCGATTTTTAATAGGAGATTGAACAATACACTAATTTCTTAGTTGCCATGGTTATCCTGTTTATAGTTTTAGAGTTCTTTTGAAATAGACGTTTTTGGGTCATTAAAAGAGTTTATCTGGAAAATTAGGTCGACGTCGGTAAAATTGCTTTACATTGTCGAAAATAAAGACTCTTAGCGAAAATATAGAGCCAATTTGAATATAGGACGTCACATTAATTTTTTATTAATTTTCAATTAAAAATTGTATGTTCCGAAAGCGTTTGGTTTTTAGCATTTCGTATTTAATAATATTGGAAAAATTGTGGATTTTGTTGCGGTGCAAATACCGTTTTGAAATACATATCAGAAGGTAAATATTACAGTTATCGACTGCTTGTAAAAAAATTAGGGTGGTTCTGCTTCGACCAGTAAAAAACCAGCAATTGTTAATATTCTTTTAATTTACAGTTCATTTTTAATTATTAAAAAAAAATGAAATGTTATTGCAGTTAATATACAGTGGGCCCGCGGTAATCCGACAAATGTTTTGCAAGTCGTATTATAGAGTGCTCTTACTGGCCCCTTGTAGTCCGGAACTTTGTAAAAAGTAGTACCTTATAATTCGACAAATCGCTACATAATTCGCATGTCAGATTACGAAGGGCGCCGGATAGGCCGGGGGCCGGATTATCGCGGGCCTACTGTATGTGTAAAGAAAATGTATGCCTTTGATTTTAATTTTAAATAGGTATTAGAGTAATGAAATAATTATTAAAACAAAAAAAGAATTGACAAGTTAAAAAATAAATTCTAAATGTCGTTTCTTTACTTTTAGGTAAGATTTTTGTAAATAACTCAAAAAAATCTTTACTTTTAGAGCAACATGATTTATTAAATTTGTCAATTCTAATAAAAATGAAATATTAAAAATTTTACATGTATTTAAATATAAAAAAAATTGGGGGTAGTGGGGCTGTAGTCCAATAGCCCTCTCTTTGGGTGCGACACTGGGGGAAAAGGTAAAGCGAAATGCTTGATGGTTTTCCCACACGAATTTATTAAAAGGGGGTTTCCTCAAGGAAACACTTTCTTCCCAGGTGTATTGAAATATGTCAGATTAAAAGGAGAGAGACGAGAAGAGCGGAGGGAGTTGGAGTAAATAACATTTAGTAATAATATGAAAGGGGCGGCACGCTTCATATACGAAAGGGAGGATGTAGATTTATAAGATGCAAAATAGAGAAGCGTCCCTCGGGATTAATGCGAATGGATTACTACAAAGTCTGGTCCGTGTTTGCTGTCTGTCTCTTACGCCTGACCTGGCTTAGCCTTCAGCCTCCTCTGCCGTCCCCAAAACGCAAATTCAGATAATTTCGTTTGGACTCGATCCAAACCTTCCTACGTTACAAAACCGTTCTGGAGGGAATTAAAACTACTGCCTCGGAATTTAGAAAAAGAGCCCCCGAAAACCGTAAAGGCAATGCAGAAGATTTCTCCGAAATTACCTTTGGGTGAACAGAGGCGGACTCGTTTCTTCAATTTAACAAAAAAAAATGATATCAATTTTTTTAGTAGTATTAAAAAGTGAAGTCGAAAACAAAGGAAGGAAGGAAAAAAAGTTTTTGAATAGAGAGAAAATAATTAAATTGGATGCCTTTGGGGCGCGTACCAATTTCAATTTAAAGTGAATTTTCCGTGTTTCGCTTTTCTCCAATTTCTTTCGCTTCATTTACTCCACGATGACAATATTTATCGGATTACGTTGTGGAAATATAAAGCCCTTTTTCGCGTTATTATATTTCGCTACGCCTACTTTGTTTCCTTCTATTTTTTGAGCAAAACTTAATTAGCCCTCTCTCCCACCCCACGTACGTCTATACCTATATTGTATATAGTGATGGTTTTTTATTTTTATTTGGCTATGTTTCCCTTATTATTCGTTATTAATATAATACGTGCCCTTAGTTTTTCTTATAGCTAGATATAAAAAAAAATCTTGTTAGCATTTTTTAAATTATTTTTTTAGAATTTAATAAGGTGAGAAGCTCGTTATATAAATGGAGAGAAAAAAATATTAGACGACAGTCCTAGAATAAAGCGAGATAGATCAATTTTCTGAACAAAGTAATGTTTACATCAGAATAATTCTACAGCCTGTCAGACGAATAAATACTGGAACTTAACCCACTTATAAATGATCCTTAATTAAACAAAAATATATTCCAAGTTAAGTGGTCTTATTTGGAATATTTTAAGTTATGGTATCGTAAACCTTAATTTAAAAATGTGTAATAACAATACCTTATTGAGAATATTTTGAAAATGTTTGTTCAGGTGTATTATAACAATGCTTTTAAAGGTACATGTCAAAAAAAAATTTTTAATCAAAAAACCAATGCAAAGCATATCCAATATGCATTGAATTAGAAGAGATAGGCTTGGCAACAATGCCTAAAATGTGAGATGTGAAATAAAGTTTCTTATCTTAATCACTTCACGGGTAATATAAGATATTTATAATAGCAAAGTACCGTACATTTATTCTGAAACATGATATCTAAACGATAAAATAAATGTGCAATAAACAATCCTACTCGTTATTTATTATGAGACATAATAATCAAACAATAAATTAAATTAGCAATAAAGCACATATTAAATGACCCCACTCACTTTTAAGAGCACATTTACTGCAAAATTAAAATGCATTTTTTCGAAATTCTTTAGATTTTGGACATATTGCATAATAACTTTTATTGTTTAGATTGGTGTCAGGTATCACCCGATTAAGTCTCAGTACCTATTCGTCTGGCACCCTGTATATTTACCAGTGGGTTCTAAGAAATTTGCGTGTGACTTTATTGACAATAATTGCTCATTTTATAAGCAGTTCTTCAAATATCGATTTATTTCATTTTTATATACTGTTTTATTGAGTTACCACTTACATCTATAAATATTTAAATTTTTTTCTGAGAATATAAAAAAGAAATTAAATAAAAATCCCTTCTATTATTTAATATTATAATTCGACAATAAATTTTCGGTTTTTTTATACAGACAATTATGTCATAGTAGTAAAAGTTTACCTAAAAATAATACAGGTTTAATTTTGAAATTATTTTTTTAATTAATTATTATTATCGAAAGAGTAGAACAGAATAAGTATATAAAATGTGCTCCTGCACCAATTATGTTAACTTAAAAAAAAATCCAATAAAATTATTTTTTTTTGTCACTCGGAAATGGGCTACTTTTCGCTAGAATTAAACCATCGATTTTTCACCACGATCTGCAATATTACTTTAATTTAATTTTTTTTTAAATTAATAATTACAGAGTTGTATTTCTACCAGTAATCAAATCTTTGATTTTCTGGCCTTTGGCCCTGAATATCCTTTTGAAGCAAATAAGATGTAGTACATTGATAAAGATAAACAAGAACTAATAATACTTTTTGGCAACATTTAAATAATTGAAAAGAAAAATTAATTTTAAATTATTTAAAAAAAAATCGAAAGAAAACTTGGCATTCCTAATAAAACCGAACCATTTTAATTAATCGAATTCGAACGTTATAGTTTTCCAAGTAACTTTTGAATTTATCGAATTTAATTAAAATAAGGGCGCTTCTCTTTTGTTGTAAGGTTCGTTCATGTACTTCCTGTTCCGAAAGTGGCGAACACTTAACAGCTTTTAAATGTTGCGTGTAATTTTCACGGCTTATAAAGCATGAAAAAAAAGGGAGGGAAACGAAGAAAGAAAAACATTAAGCTATTTAAAATCTTTTCGCCGTAATATTTTTATTAATTAAGAATAATGCGAGTGGGCGACTAAAACGCATTGCAAAAAATAAATAGTAACAATTATAAAATAATAAATGGCATGTGCTCGTGGCCTCTTTTTTCTTACAAAACATTCCTGTTTAATATTAAACACCCACAAGAAATTGTGTAACAAAAATATTCGTCCTAATTTTTATTCAAATCGAAAGCCTTCGATTTATACAAAAACGAAGAAGGCGAAATACAAAAGCATCCTTCAACTTGTTACCAATACATCCATTTTTTTTAAAGGCAATCATTTTTCAGGGCTTCCTGCAAGGTCGGGTTTGTGGTTTCCGTTCCGTTTCCACTGTCTTAAAATTGCGTGAAATTTATAAATAATACTCTTTAAAAAAATATACTCTTACAAAAAAAATCAAGAAAAAAGATAAAACCTTGTTTGTTTCCTTCGATAAAAAAAAAATAAAGGCAAGAAGACTTACGAACCAAAGTTAACCAAATGGTTTGTCTTTGTCGATATTAACGTGTTTGATTAACCTAATTTTGTAAAAAAAAATCGTCTGAAGGGTGAAAAAACTAAAAAGTGGTACATAGCGAAAAATCAAAAAGTCAAAAATAGTTGTCAATAAATGTTAGTTAATTCTCTAGAATTATTTGATCCATTTTAAGTTGGTTGCCTAGAAATAACTAGGAAACACGTTCCCATTGGACCACCACCACTCATTTCTATGAACTGTTGCCAGTTATTAATTTTTAAGGGCTACCAACAATTCTAAAATGTACCATAATAAATGAATAAAATAAAAATTAAGAAAAATTGTTTTTTAACAATATCTAATATATAGAAATTAATTTAAAGTAAAAACAAATATAGCGCTAAGTTTTTTAAATTAAAAATGATGTCTCAAAATACCGCCTGGAAGTCATAGAAGTCATTGTGGTATAGCCAAGTATAAATTTAAAAAAACACCAATGGGTGTTTTTAGAAGTTATACTTCTTTGGTGTAACTAAATTAAATATAACCACGTGTTTGTGTATAGCTACCACTGCTTTTCAAATTATATGTGCGCCTCGTTTAAAAAATCTAATCTTGAGGTCTCCCCAATATATACCTATTCCCCAATATCCCCGCCAGACAAGAGAAAGAAGATTAAAAAGGTAAGTTCATACATAAAAATATGTATCATAATTAAATAATTCTTAATTGAAAAAACCGTGTATTTTTTATTCTTGGAATTAGTTATTTTAAATAAAACTGTATTTTAATGGATTAAAAACTCTTAAAACGAAATTTTAAATTTTAATAAATTATCAATTTTGAAGAAATTCGATAAATTTATTTAAAATAAATTGTATTTTTAATATATGGCCTCAAATTTATCAACAAGTAAAAAAAATATCTAAAGCAAAGAAAACGATAAATTAATTTTTACTCAAACTTGAACTTCGAATAACTTTCGAAAGAGTGAATTTAACGAAAAATGTAATAAAACCTTTTTTATAGAGCGTCTAATTTCCTTCAAAAATATGTATCGTTCACCTTTAGAAACAGATTGGTTTATCAGTTACAACATTTCAAATTTGAAAATCAAATCCCAAAAATACATCAATGTTCAAGGCATGATAACGTGGAAACGGCTTGTTGTATGAAAATTTGCAATCAGACCTTTTTTGTAGAGAATTTAATTTTCTTCCAAAATATGTATTGTTTATATTTTTCAGGCATATTGTTAAGAAGATTTGAGTGAAAGATGCGTGTGATGTAAAAATTGAAATTCTGGATGATAGGCCTCTTAATATAAAAATAAGGGCTCCAATTTTGACGTTAACTTTTGTTTTATCATCCTAAATAATATTTTCCGTGTTCCATTCAAAAAAAAAAAAAAAAAAGTGGATTTTCTTCGCCGTCTAGTGTACAAATACACATAATTTCTTTTTTTTTTGGCTATAATATTAATATCATCAACGAATTCTCCTAAAAAATGTACAATTTGGTCTTCCAAAAATATGCATTTTTGGGCTCGAATGTGCACAATAAGTACGTCGTTTTATTTGAGCACATTACTCTTTTCTTTGTAAATCCAAAAATTAACGTAAACAAATACAATATCTTGTTTCTATATGTTTGTCTATATTAATCTTGTCTTCTTCAAATTAAAACTTAAATTTATGAGAATGCAACCCTCCTCTTAGATTCCACATAATTAAATGCAAGGTCAATTTATAATATTTCATTTTTTTGAAATTTTATGGCAATAACTAAATCTTTATGAACAAATTTTAAGTGTGCTACTGGGGTTTTACGCTGTTTAATCAAAAACTTTTAAACACTAAATTAATTATTGTGAAACGTACTTTAAGTCGAATATGCGTACTAACAATAAGCTTTAAACAAAATTTTCGAAAATCAATTTTAAAAACAAGTAAGTTGTGACTTTCATTTAAACGGTGACGTGGATCATTCCCTCTCACTTGCACTTATGGCATTCTTCTATCTTTTCGCTCTCTCCCACTCATTGCAATACTACAAATAAGAACTTTCATGCATGTCGAATTTTTTCTCACTTATATACATGTGATATTTGTATCTTTACTCCCTCTCACTCATTGAAAAATAAAACAACCTTACCTTGCACATTTAAATTTAAATTCAATAAAATAAATACTCAGCTTTAAACACAATTGGCGAAAATCAATTTTAAAAACAATCGTTTATGTTCGCAAAATTAATTAGTGTTTAAGAATGTTACTAATACATATTTGAGGCAACATTGATCGTTCCCTCTCACTTGCACTTATGAAATTCTTGTATCTTTTCGATCTCTTCCACTCATTGTAATAATACAAATAAGAACTTTCATTAATATCCTATTTTTTAATTATTGTTTCACACTTGTATACATCTGATATTCGTATCTTTTCACTTCCTCCCACACATTGAAAAATAAAAAAAACTTTACCTTGCATATTTTAAGTTAAATTAAATAAATACGATGATGTGCGCATTCGAGCGAAAAGTGGCACATTTCCGAGCGAGGGAAGCAAATTTTTCCAACATCGGAATGTGCAGCTTTAAGCTCCAACGTGCACACTCGGTTTTAAGAACAATTTACAATAACCAGCTTTAAAAACAATCGTATATGTTTATATAATTCATTAGTAGTTAAAAACGTAGAATTAATGTTTATTCAGGCAATTTTGATCAGTCCTTCTCATTTGCACTTATGCGATTCTTGTATCTTTTCGCTCGCTCCCACTCATTGAAAAATATAAAAATACTTTATTTTGTATATTTTAAGTTAAATTAAATAAATACGAGGATGTGCGCATTCGAGCGAAAAGTGGCACATTTCCGAGCGAGGGAGGCAAATGAAGCGCGACGCGGAGCGGCGCGCTTCATTTTCCCGAGATCGGAATGTGCCACTTTGAGCTCGAATGTGCGCACTCGGCTTTAAACATGGTTCACAATATTAATTTACTTTTTAAATAATTTTAATTAAAAATTATAGGACTGTATTTATACCAGAAAAACCATATTCCTGATTTAGTACTTATAAATAGTTATTTTAGGAAATTAAACGCTACTTCTTGCGAATAAAAAATTCCAATTTAAGTTTATGATTTGAAAGAAAGGTGATTAATAGAAACAAATCCAATAAATACGACATGTGCGCATTCGAGCAAAAAGTGGCACATTTCCGAGCGAGGGAAGCAAATTTTTCCAACATCGGAATGTGCAGCTTTAAGCTCAACGTGCACACTCGGTTTTAAGAACAATTTACAATAACCAGCTTTAAACAATCGTATATGTTTATATAATTCATTAGTAGTTAAAACGTATAATTAATGTTTATTGAGGCAATTTTGATCGTCCTTCTCACTTGCACTTATGCGATTCTTGTATCTTTTCGTTCGCTCCACTCATTGAAAAATATAAAATACTTTATCTTGTATATTTTAAGTTAAATTAAATAAATACGAGGATGTGCGCATTCGAGCGAAAAGTGGCACATTTCCGAGCGAGGAGGAAATGAAGCGCGACGCGGAGCGGCGCGCTTCATTTCCTGAGATCGGAATGTGCCACTTGAGCTCGAATGGCACTCTTTAAACATGGTTCACAATATTAATTTACTTTTAAATAATTTTAATTAAAATTATAGGACTGTATTTATACCAGAAAACCATATGCCTGATTTAGTACTTATAAATAGTTATTTTAGAAAATTAAACGCTACTTCTTGCAAATAAAAATTCGGGAAAGAATCACTTGAAACATTAGAAACTGTTCCCAAAGACTTTAATCTTGGAGTGAGCCGTGGAAACTTTTTGCGTCATTTTATAATCCGGATTTTAAGATAAAACCTTGTTTGTTTCCTTCGATAAAAAAAAATAAAGGCAAGAAGACTTACGAACCAAAGTTAACCAAATGGTTTGTCTTTGTCGATATTAACGTGTTTGATTAACCTAATTTTGTAAAAAAAAATCGTCTGAAGGGTGAAAAAACTAAAAAGTGGTACATAGCGAAAAATCAAAAAGTCAAAAATAGTTGTCAATAAATGTTAGTTAATTCTCTAGAATTATTTGATCCATTTTAAGTTGGTTGCCTAGAAATAACTAGGAAACACGTTCCCATTGGACCACCACCACTCATTTCTATGAACTGTTGCCAGTTATTAATTTTTAAGGGCTACCAACAATTCTAAAATGTACCATAATAAATGAATAAAATAAAAATTAAAAAAAATTGTTTTTTAACAATATCTAATATATAGAAATTAATTTAAAGTAAAAACAAATATAGCGCTAAGTTTTTTAAATTAAAAATGATGTCTCAAAATACCGCCTGGAAGTCATAGAAGTCATTGTGGTATAGCCAAGTATAAATTTAAAAAGACACCAATGCGTGTTTCTAGAAGTTATACTTCTTTGGTGTAACTAAATTAAATATAACCACGTGTTTGTGTATAGCTACCACTGGTTTTCAAATTATATGTGCGCCTCCCTTAAAAAATCTAATCTTGAGGTCTCCCCAATATATACCTATTCCCCAATATCCCCGCCAGGCAAGAGAAAGAAGATTAAAAAGGTAAGTTCATACATAAAAATATGTATCATAATTAAATAATTCTTAATTGAAAAAAACCGTGTATTTTTTATTCTTGGAATTAGTTATTTTAAATAAAACTGTATTTTAATGGATTAAAAACTCTTAAAACGAAATTTTAAATTTTAATAAATTATCAATTTTGAAGAAATTCGATAAATTTATTTAAAATAAATTGTATTTTTAATATATGGCCTCAAATTTATCAACAAGTAAAAAAAATATCTAAAGCAAAGAAAACGATAAATTAATTTTTACTCAAACTTGAACTTCGAATAACTTTCGAAAGAGTGAATTTAACGAAAAATGTAATAAAACCTTTTTTATAGAGCGTCTAATTTCCTTCAAAAATATGTATCGTTCACCTTTAGAAACAGATTGGTTTATCAGTTACAACATTTCAAATTTGAAAAATCAAATCCCAAAAATACATCAATGTTCAAGGCATGATAACGTGGAAACGGCTTGTTGTATGAAAATTTGCAATCAGACCTTTTTTGTAGAGAATTTAATTTTCTTCCAAAATATGTATTGTTTATATTTTTCAGGCATATTGTTAAGAAGATTTGAGTGAAAGATGCGTGTGATGTAAAAAATTGAAATTCTGGATGATAGGCCTCTTAATATAAAAAATAAGGGCTCCAATTTTGACGTTAACTTTTGTTTTATCATCCTAAATAATATTTTCCGTGTTCCATTCAAAAAAAAAAAAAAGTGGATTTTCTTCGCCGTCTAGTGTACAAATACACATAATTTCTTTTTTTTTTGGCTATAATATTAATATCATCAACGAATTCTCCTAAAAAATGTACAATTTGGTCTTCCAAAAATATGCATTTTTGGGCTCGAATGTGCACAATAAGTACGTCGTTTTATTTGAGCACATTACTCTTTTCTTTGTAAATCCAAAAATTAACGTAAACAAATACAATATCTTGTTTCTATATGTTTGTCTATATTAATCTTGTCTTCTTCAAATTAAAACTTAAATTTATGAGAATGCAACCCTCCTCTTAGATTCCACATAATTAAATGCAAGGTCAATTTATAATATTTCATTTTTGAAATTTTATGGCAATAACTAAATCTTTATGAACAAATTTTAAGTGTGCTACTGGGGTTTTACGCTGTTTAATCAAAAACTTTTAAACACTAAATTAATTATTGTGAAACGTACTTTAAGTCGAATATGCGTACTAACAATAAGCTTTAAACAAAATTTTCGAAAATCAATTTTAAAAACAAGTAAGTTGTGACTTTCATTTAAACGGTGACGTGGATCATTCCCTCTCACTTGCACTTATGGCATTCTTCTATCTTTTCGCTCTCTCCCACTCATTGCAATACTACAAATAAGAACTTTCATGCATGTCGAATTTTTTCTCACTTATATACATGTGATATTTGTATCTTTACTCCCTCTCACTCATTGAAAAATAAAACAACCTTACCTTGCACATTTAAATTTAAATTCAATAAAATAAATACTCAGCTTTAAACACAATTGGCGAAAATCAATTTTAAAAACAATCGTTTATGTTCGCAAAATTAATTAGTGTTTAAGAATGTTACTAATACATATTTGAGGCAACATTGATCGTTCCCTCTCACTTGCACTTATGAAATTCTTGTATCTTTTCGATCTCTTCCACTCATTGTAATAATACAAATAAGAACTTTCATTAATATCCTATTTTTTAATTATTGTTTCACACTTGTATACATCTGATATTCGTATCTTTTCACTTCCTCCCACACATTGAAAAATTAAAAAAACTTTACCTTGCATATTTTAAGTTAAATTAAATAAATACGATGATGTGCGCATTCGAGCGAAAAGTGGCACATTTCCGAGCGAGGGAAGCAAATTTTTCCAACATAGGAATGTGCAGCTTTAAGCTCCAACGTGCACACTCGGTTTTAAGAACAATTTACAATAACCAGCTTTAAAAACAATCGTATATGTTTATATAATTCATTAGTAGTTAAAAACGTATAATTAATGTTTATTGAGGCAATTTTGATCGGTCCTTCTCACTTGCACTTATGCGATTCTTGTATCTTTTCGCTCGCTCCCACTCATTGAAAAATATAAAAATACTTTATCTTGTATATTTTAAGTTAAATTAAATAAATACGAGGATGTGCGCATTCGAGCGAAAAGTGGCACATTTCCGAGCGAGGGAGGCAAATGAAGCGCGACGCGGAGCGGCGCCTTCATTTTCCCGAGATCGGAATGTGCCACTTTGAGCTCGAATGTGCGCACTCGGTTTTAAACATGGTTCACAATATTAATTTACTTTTTAAATAATTTTAATTAAAAATTATAGGACTGTATTTATACCAGAAAAACCATATGCCTGATTTAGTACTTATAAATAGTTATTTTAGAAAATTAAACGCTACTTCTTGCAAATAAAAAATTCCAATTTAAGTTTATGATTTGAAAGAAAGGTGATTAATAGAGACAAATCCAATAAATACGAGGATGTGCGCATTCGAGCGAAAAGTGGCACATTTCCGAGCGAGGGAGGCAAATGAAGCGCGTCGCGGAGCGGCGCGCTTCATTTTCCCGAGATCGGAATGTGCCACTTTGAGCTCGAATGTGCACACTCCGTTTTAAGCATGATTCACAATAAATAATTTACTTTCTTAGACGGCTAACTTCAACTGTCGCTTTATTGTTAGCTGTGCGCGCGCAACATCCGTTGCCAACTAAAATTTTACTCTCACTGCGCCAAAACAAGTATGACTTGGATAAGTTTTTTTTATTTTTAAATTTTAGATGCCGGAGACAAAGAGGAAACGATTTCGTTTTAATAGAGATTCCTATCATTTTTTCAGCGAGCTTCTTCATTATTTCAGCGTAAAGAATATCGACGTATTTCGTCTCTTTCGAACGTTCTGCAAGTGGCGAGTGCGGAGAAAACGTGTCCGGAATGAAAAATCGTAAATTTTGCGGGTTAAGGTCACGTGGTGCGGTTTTTCTCAAAGACGAACGAACCGAAAGCTCGCCGCACTCTTGCGCTCGTTGAAAATCGCGCCAAATCTATTAGGCAACAAAAAATAACAAATAAATAAAAAAGAGAAAAGGATCTTCCGAGGCGGATGTCGTGCGGAGCAGCCAAGCATCACGTCGAGATACCAGGAAGCCCACGACTTTTATATAAATAATAACAGTCGCTGGCGTTTTGTCAAGGGTTTTCATGCGGAAACTGAACATCATCAGCGACGATATTTGTAGGTAAACAAATAATAAATATCGATTTCGAATTATGCTCCGAAAAAATCGGGAAAGAACCACTTGAAACATTAGAAACTGCTCCCAAAGACTTTAATCTTGGAGTGAGCCGTGGAAACTTTTTTTGCGTCATTATATAATCCGGATTTTTCGCGGCGACGCTTTTTAATTTTATTTGTGTGGAAATTACGTAACTAAAAGTAAGTAATTATTAAATAAGTGACAATTTCTAAAAATTTAATGTCTATTGTAATGGAAACGAATGTGATAAGTTTTTATCCGTTTTTGTTATGCTTTTCACGCGCTTAATTATATCATAAATGTTTTATAAATAATTTTAAGTGAAATAAATGTGTTGCCAAAGAAAGCCGCATAAAAAAAAGTCGCGTTCTAGCTCTATTGTTAATGCTGACGCGAGTTTTAAAAACTGTTGTAATTTAAAAGAATATTCGGTTTGCAATCGGGGCCTATTTTTTTGAGTTATAGCATCTTTGGCATTTATGGAAACTGGAATATTTGCCGATCTAAAATACTGGAACAAAAATAAAATTGTAGACACCAATTGTAAAAGTTTAAATAAGGCAACTGATCCAAATAAGGCCCGGTGCCCAATAAGGCCCAGTTTTCAAATTTCCCGCTTCCTGATTTCGAATCATTATCAAAGCTCGTATATGTTACAAGAGAAAGATCGTTACTTTTATTTTGAAATTTAATATAAATAAACATTTGGATTACGAAGTATTGATGCATTTTTTTCAAAAACCTATTAATTATGCCTTTATAAACTTAAGGTGGGCCTTATTTGGGTCCGTTACCTTACAATATGTTCTAAATATAAAAATTTGAGAATAATTCATTTTAGTTTTCTGGTAAATGGCTACATAGCATCATCTCAGTATGGTTTTAAAAGACAGTGAGGTTATTTAGTACATGCTTCATTACTAATTGTCATATTTGATATGGGATTTCACAGGTTTTCTTAATTTAAAAAAAAAATAATGGCTTTTAATGGCGTCGTTATATTACTTGACAAAATTTTTCAAAATATTCTAAATAATAAAGTATTTATTACACATTTTTAAATTAAAGTTTGTTTTACCATAACTCAAAAATATGACACGTGAAGTCACTTGACATGGGGTATATTTCTGTTCAGTTTAGGGTCATTTATAAGTGGGTTAAGTTTCAGTACTTATTCATGGGACACCCGGTATACTAGGGCCCTACATGTTCACAAATAAAAATATTGAAATTTACTTTTTCTAAAAATTTACACATTGGCAGTTTGAAGCGCATGAGATTTTTTTTGTTTTTTCGACTTATATTTTCACAATCTGAAAATGTTTTGAAGATATCTCCGCCAATAAGCGATCTATGAATTTTCAAACTCAAAATTTTGAATAGATATACTACAAGCACGAGTCTAACCTCAATTTACTAAAAAAATTGTAATGGCTCGTCTATGGTTCTTGGACACATGAACCATGGACGATAGGACAAGAACCATAGAAGAGCGGCGATTTCAAAATAGCAAGGTTTATAAAGACCTGTTCACAAATAAACAAACTAAAATTTGTTTAATGTTGAATTTTATGTCGCAAAAATTAATCAAAAACTTCAACCCTTCATTACTCGAACAATTAACATTGTGTTTTATGCCGATTTTGAACATATCTGATTAGAAAGACTCAGGGACTATGGCTTATTTTTGTAATAAATTCCACAATTTTGAGCAGAAACAATAATTGCTGTAGAGAAGAAGGGGGCAGATTTAAACAATTTTAAATATTGTGTTATATCTACGAATTCTTTTTATTCTGACCGTTTTATGGTGTTGCAATTTTTAACTCGACCATTATGTGACAAAATGGCCGTATCTTAGTGGATGATAAATTGAAGTTAACGCTGGAATATTAGTGAAAGTGTTCAAATCTGCCCCGCCCCGATGAAGATTTGAACACGTATAGGGCAGTTTTGAATTATGATTGAAAAAATGAAATTAAAAAAGTTTTACAATATATTTTTTTATTTTTAACAATTAGGAACATTTTTCAAAATGATAAAACATTAGGAACACTTGAGATCAAGTTTAAAATTGAAAATAAGCTATTATAAACATAAAACACTACGATGGAGTTTGTACAGTGAGTAGGGACATTTATTTAAGCGTAAAAGTAATAAATTTTACACGATTAGAAACAAAACAAATAAAAAATCGTAAAGTTTCAATTAACAAAATATTAACCAATTATTACTTAGAAAAATAAAAGCAGTCTTCCTCCTCAACCGAGTCTTGATATAAGAAGTTGAAAATCATTTAAGTATATAATAAAAATATATTGACCAAATGAAATAAATCACAAACAAAACATTCAAAAGTGCCCCCTTCATTTTGTTTAAAGCTGCCCCAATGGTACTTCAAAAATAATAGCATCTTTATTTCTAACATAATGCTCAAAATTACTATCATTCTCTACTATTGCGTGAATTATAAAATATTGTGACCAAAAAACTGAAAAACCACTTCATTTCACTCAAAATGAGTTTGTCAGATCTTTACGCATTTATTTCAAAAACTTTAGAATTAATATCCGAAAATAAAATAACCTCGTCGAGCGCTGTTAAGCGTTGGCTATGACAAGTGATATTATAGTTTGGCTAAGTAAATGCTGTAATTACACAAAAAATATTTCATCTAAAATTTTATTTCAAATAACTTCATAATGACATTTGTTCAAAATTGCCCCTGTTCAAAGCTGCCTCCTTCGCCCCTACTACACAAAGCGAAGCTTAACGTTTACGTTTGATTTTGAATCAAATTCAAATGAAGCAAAAAGTGCGCACGGAAGTGCTTATAATGTGGGAGATGGCACGGTTAAACAACGAATGGTTCGCATCAACAGTCTGCAAAGAAAAACGCAACAAAAGAACAACAGACAATGAAAAGCTAACATCGGTATATCTGGTGTTTCCACAATGCATAAGGCAAAAAACAAACATCCCTTCGCGAAGAAAAACTGAAGCCCTTCCAACCCCCATTTGTAAGACTTAAAGGAGGGCGAACGAAGAAAACCGAAAGAAAAAATTACAAGAGATATTTGCGAAGTAGTCTCGCTCGCAGTTTGTAACCGATTGAAAAATAGTGCGTGTACAAAAGGAAAACCTTTTGGACGTGTTAGTTGATTATCGAAAGGGCAACCGTGCAAAAGGTGGAATAAAGAATGACGTCGTAAAATCCATTTTTTTATTTGCAATTCCCTCAGTTCTACGCTTTTGTTTAAATTGAATATTGGAACGTTTAGTTTCCGTTAAAGTGTGACACGTTTCAATCGCTTTTTTTTTAAGACGTCGATTTTAAAAATATCCCTAATTTGTTGGCGTTTTTTGCTTTCTAAGAGTAAGCGAAAACAGTTTATAACTGCAAATGGTTTTTGAGAGCGAGTAGGAGTTAAAATTTTTACCTTCTCGGGCGGTTCAAATTTTAGTATCATTTTACAAATGTCTTTACCCAAACAAAAACAAACATTTAGTGTTTTAGGTATACAAACGGTCTGATAATTTTAATTATAATTTCTTAGTAAGTAAATTAATTATTGTGAATCGTGCTTAAAACGGAGTGTGCACATTCGAGCTCAAAGTGGCACATTCCGATCTCGGGAAAATGAAGCGCGCCGCTCCGCGTCGCGCTTCATTTGCTTCCCTCGCTCGGAAATGTGCCACTTTTCGCTCGAATGTGCACATCCACGTATTAATTGGATTTGGCTAGTGTAACCCGACCAATAGATGGACGGTTAAGAAAATTCTTGTTTTTTAATGAAATAATAGGGTAGGCGCACCGGTTTTGGACACTATACCGTTTGTGGACACTTTGTACTTTTTTTTAGTATATGGGCGATTTTACGATAATCCGGATTTTTCGCGGCGACGCTTTTAATTTTATTTGTGTGGAAATTATGTAACTAAAAGTAAGTAATTATTAAATAAGTGACAATTTCTAAAAATTTAATGTCTATTGTAATGGAAACGAATGTGATAAGTTTTTTTCCGTTTTGTTATGCTTTTCACGCGCTTAATTATATCATAAATGTTTTATAAATAATTTTAAGTGAAATAAATGTGTTGCCAAAGAAAGCCGCATAAAAAAAGTCGCGTTCTAGCTCTATTGTTAATGCTGACGCGAGTTTTAAAAACTGTTGTAATTTAAAAGAATATTCGGTTTGCAATCGGGGCCTATTTTTTTGAGTTATAGCATCTTTGGCATTTATGGAAACTGGAATATTTGCCGATCTAAAATACTGGAACAAAAATAAAATTGTAGACACCAATTGTAAAAGTTTATATAAAGGGAACTGATCCAAATAAGGCCCGGTGCCCAATAAGGCCCAGTTTTCAAATTTCCCGCTTCCTGATTTCGAATCATTATCAAAGCTCGTATATGTTACAAGAGAAAGATCGTTACTTTTATTTTGAAATTTAATATAAATAAACATTTGGATTACGAAGTATTGATGCATTTTTTTCAAAAACCTATTAATTATGCCTTTATAAACTTAAGGTGGGCCTTATTTGGGTCCGTTACCTTACAATATGTTCTAAATATAAAAATTTGAGAATAATTCATTTTAGTTTTCTGGTAAATGGCTACATAGCATCATCTCAGTATGGTTTTAAAAAACAGTGAGGTTATTTAGTACATGCTTCATTACTAATTGTCATATTTGATATGGGATTTCACAGGTTTTCTTAATTTAAAAAAAATAATGGCTTTTAATGGCATCGTTATATTAGACTTGACAAAATTTTTCAAAATATTCTAAATAATAAGGTATTTATTACACATTTTTAAATTGAAGTTTGTTTTACCACAACTCAAAAATATGACACGTGAGGTCACTTGACATGGGGTATATTTCTGTTCAGTTTAGGGTCATTTATAAGTGGGTTAAGTTTCAGTACTTATTCATGGGACACCCGGTATACTAGGGCCCTACATGTTCACAAATAAAAATATTGAAATTTACTTTTTCTAAAAATTTACACATTGGCAGTTTGAAGCGCATGAGATTTTTTTTGTTTTTTCGACTTATACTTTCAGAATCTGAAAATGTTTTGAAGATATCTCCGCCAATAAGCGATCTATGAATTTTCAAACTCAAAATTTTGAATAGATATACTACAAGCACGAGTCTAACCTCAATTTACTAAAAAAATTGTAATGGCTCGTCTATGGTTCTTGGACACATGAACCATGGACGATAGGACAAGAACCATAGAAGAGCGGCGATTTCAAAATAGCAAGGTTTATAAAGACCTGTTCACAAATAAACAAACTAAAATTTGTTTAATGTTGAATTTTATGTCGCAAAAATTAATCAAAAACTTCAACCCTTCATTACTCGAACAATTAACATTGTGTTTTATGCCGATTTTGAACATATCTGATTAGAAAGACTCAGGGACTATGGCTTATTTTTGTAATAAATTCCACAATTTTGAGCAGAAACAATAATTGCTGTAGAGAAGAAGGGGGCAGATTTAAACAATTTTAAATATTGTGTTATATCTACGAATTCTTTTTATTCTGACCGTTTTATGGTGTTGCAATTTTTTAAATCGACCATTATGTGACAAAATGGCCGTATCTTAGTGGATGATAAATTGAAGTTAACGCTGGAATATTAGTGAAAGTGTTCAAATCTGCCCCGCCCCGATGAAGATTTGAACACGTATAGGGCAGTTTTGAATTATGATTGAAAAAATGAAATTAAAAAAGTTTTACAATATATTTTTTTATTTTTAACAATTAGGAACATTTTTCAAAATGATAAAACATTAGGAACACTTGAGATCAAGTTTAAAATTGAAAATAAGCTATTATAAACATAAAACACTACGATGGAGTTTGTACAGTGAGTAGGGACATTTATTTAAGCGTAAAAGTAATAAATTTTACACGATTAGAAACAAAACAAATAAAAAATCGTAAAGTTTCAATTAACAAAATATTAACCAATTTTTACTTAGAAAAATAAAAGTAGTCTTCCTCCTCAACCGAGTCTTGATATAAAAAGTTGAAAATCATTTAAGTATATAATAAAAATAAATTGACCAAATGAAATAAATCACAAACAAAACATTCAAAAGTGCCCCCTTCATTTTGTTTAAAGCTGCCCCAATGGTACTTCAAAAATAATAGCATCTTTATTTCTAACATAATGCTCAAAATTACTATCATTCTCTACTATTGCGTGAATTATAAAATATTGTGACCAAAAAACTGAAAAACCACTTCATTTCACTCAAAATGAGTTTGTCAGATCTTTACGCATTTATTTCAAAAACTTTAGAATTAATATCCGAAAATAAAATAACCTCGTCGAGCGCTGTTAAGCGTTGGCTATGACAAGTGATATTATAGTTTGGCTAAGTAAATGCTGTAATTACACAAAAAATATTTCATCTAAAATTTTATTTCAAATAACTTCATAATGACATTTGTTCAAAATTGCCCCTGTTCAAAGCTGCCTCCTTCGCCCCTACTACACAAAGCGAAGCTTAACGTTTACGTTTGATTTTGAATCAAATTCAAATGAAGCAAAAAGTGCGCACGGAAGTGCTTATAATGTGGAGATGGCACGGTTAAACAACGAATGGTTCGCATCAACAGTCTGCAAAGAAAAACGCAACAAAAGAACAACAGACAATGAAAAGCTAACATCGGTATATCTGGTGTTTCCACAATGCATAAGGCAAAAACAAACATCCCTTCGCGAAGAAAAACTGAAGCCCTTCCAACCCCCCTTTGTAAGACTTAAAGGAGGGGGAACGAAGAAAACCGAAAGAAAAATTACAAGAGATATTTGCGAAGTAGTCTCGCTCGCAGTTTGTAACCGATTGAAAAATAGTGCGTGTACAAAAGGAAAACCTTTTGGACGTGTTAGTTGATTATCGAAAGGGCAACCGTGCAAAAGGTGGAATAAAGAATGACGTCGTAAAATCCATTTTTTTATTTGCAATTCCCTCAGTTCTACGCTTTTGTTTAAATTGAATATTGGAACGTTTAGTTTCCGTTAAAGTGTGACACGTTTCAATCGCTTTTTTTTTAAGACGTCGATTTTAAAAATATCCCTAATTTGTTGGCGTTTTTTGCTTTCTAAGAGTAAGCGAAAACAGTTTATAACTGCAAATGGTTTTTGAGAGCGAGTAGGAGTTAAAATTCTTACCTTCTCAGGCGGTTCAAATTTTAGTATCATTTTACAAATGTCTTTACCCAAACAAAAACAAACATTTAGTGTTTTAGGTATACAAACGGTCTGATAATTTTAATTATAATTTCTTAGTAAGTAAATTAATTATTGTGAATCGTGCTTACGAGTGTGACATTCGAGCTCAGTGGCACATTCCGATCTCGGAATGAAGCGCGCCGCCCGCGTCGCGCTTCATTTGCTTCCTCGTTCGGAAATGTGCCACTTTTCGCTCGAACGTGCACATCCTCGTTTTTATTGATTTGCCTTAATTAATCTTTTCAGTTTCAAATCAAAAAATTAAAAGTAAATATAAATTTTATGTTCAAGAAACGTATTTGACAAAGTAATGAGTGGAAGTGGGCGAAAGATACGAGAATTTAGTAGATGCGAGTGAAAGAAAACGATTAAATTATTTATTTAATTTTTGAATAATTTATTAGCCTAAATTTTGTGAATGGTGCTTAAAAGAGTGACATTCGAGCTCAAAGTGGCACATTCCGATCTGGAATGAAGCGCGCCGCCCGCGTCGCGCTTCATTTGCTTCCCTCGTTCGGAAATGTGCCACTTTTCGCTCGAATGTGCACATCCTAGTATTTATTTAATTTATGATTACATTTAATTTAGTTATGCGAAGAATTATAACTTCTCACGGGCGTGCATAAGTACACGCACCTTTCTTTATCATTTAATAATTGTTGTAAATAATATGAAAATTTTCAGCTTAACCACTTTAATAAATTTTATGTACAGTTAACTTTAATAACTCCACAACTCGAATTCTTTGATAACTCAAGTTGGAAAGTGTTTCTTGACAACATGCCTATTTCAAAAAGTTGAATTGAAACTATTCTAATATAACTATGGTTACGAAGTGATTACCCTTTCTGATTGGTCAATTAGCTAACGGCCATAATGGTGTATCAAAAATGAGCTAATCACAGTGACTTATTTAAAGCGGGATTTTTAAAGTATGCTTTAAACCACTTACAGTTCTAATTACGTTATATAAACCACCATTTCACATAAAAGATATATAAATACACAAATATATATTTAATTTTTAACCTTTTTTAATAACTCGAATTATTGATAATTCGAATTAATTTTGGGGTCCCTTCGACTTCGACTTATCGAGGTTCGACTGTATATTAAAAAGTATTTTTATTTTCTTGAAAAATGCCTTGCTCCTGTAACTACACTACATAATATTAATTATATGTTAATATAAAATAATTTTAATATGTAAAATAAACGAAATAGAACGCAATAGTGTTTTCAAGACTAAAAAGCGAAGGAATTTGCGTGTTGAATAGAATCGTGTTGTGGCGTTTTATAAATGTTGCCTAATTTGCAGCAGAAATATTGAGAGAACAATGACGCTTTTTTTCTTCGTCTTGTTCTTCCTCAAATGCGAAGTTTCAATGCATACACAAAGGAGTTTAATAAACAAAAAAAAATTAGAAGCGTAGAGGAATGATTGATTACTCTTATTGTTAGATTGCCATTAACCAACAATGGCGGAGGAGTATAAAATAACATTTATACGACATCTTTCGAGAAGCTCTCATCGGCGAACGCTTAATTTCAGCGTTTTTCTTTTTCTTCCTATTTCTGTTCTACTGTTGGGCGTAATTAAAGCGAAACGTATTGCTCTCTCATAATCAGAGATAAAGCTGTACGAATTTTAAATGCAGCTCGCAATTATTGTTATTGTTCGTCGTGTGCGAGGAAGAACCACCCGCCATTATGAGCGCGTTCGACTTGCTGCTGATGATGCTTCTTTGTTGTCGTTCTTTGTGCTTCTTTTTTCTTAGCGTGTGACCCACTAGCACACTTTGCTCGCTTTTAATAATTTCGCCTTTATTATTCTAAATCGTTATATTTTGGGTTTTGATTAAAATTTAAGAATCTCCAGGGAGATCGGCCGTACAACCCTTTTGTAAAAAGACGCGCCAGTTTTTTTTTTTTGGTTCGTTTTAAAGGCTTTCATTATTTAAAGTTGGATTAAGTGTGATTAAAAGGAAAATTTAATAAGGCTCGTGAAAGTAAAAATATAACACTTTCGAGAGTTGTTGTTTATCTAACCGTGTAAGTATGTGTACGTTTAAGTAAATTATTTCGACGTTTATTTTGATTATCTGATCTTTTTTCCGTAGCATATAAAAAAAAAATTAAGTGAAAAAACACGCCCAGTGTCGGTTTTTGCTCAAATTGGTCTTTTGTAGAGGTGGTCGTTTTCGAGAAAAAGACAAAAATAGATAAAGTAAATGTAATTACGAATAGGTACTATATTAGATTAAATGCAAATATTATTTATGAGAATCATATTGTTATTAAATCAAAGTTATTATAAATAAAGTAGTATTATTTAGGAAATAAAATAATTATTGTGAATCACGCTTAAAACCGAGTGCGCACATTCGAGCTCAAAGTGGCACATTCCGATCTCGGGAAAATGAAGCGCGCCGCTCCGCGTCGCGCTTCATTTGCTTCCCTCGCTCGGAAATGTGCCACTTTTCGCTCGAATGCGCACATCCTCGTATTTATTATTTTTGTCTAATTTAACCTTCGCTCCCTCAAATCAAAAATTTCAATTCACTTTAATAAATATCGATTTTATATTTAAAAAACATTTTTACCATAGCAATGAGTGGAAAGGAGCGAAAAGATACGAAAATCTTGTCAGTGCGAGTGAAAAAAAAACGATTGAAATTATCCAACTAATTTTTTGTCTAATTTATTGGATTAAATTATTGTGAATCGTGCTGAAAACCGAGTGCGCACATTCGAGCTCAAAGTGGCACATTCCGATCTCGGGAAAATGAAGCGCGCCGCTCCGCGTCGCGCTTCATTTGCTTCCCTCGCTCGGAAATGTGCCACTTTTCGCTCGAATATGCGCATCCATGTATTTACTATATTTGTGTAATTTATACTTTGCTTCCTCAAATCAAAAATTTTAATTTACTTTAGTAAATATCGATTTTATGTTCGAAAACATATTTACAATACCAATGAGTGGAAGGGAGCGAAAAGATACGACGGTCTTGTTAGTGCGAGTGAGAAAGAACGATTAAAATTATTCAACCGTTTTTTCGTCCAATTTACCCGACTAGAAATGACTTGGGGATTACCCACCGTATACATCTGGACCTGATTGGGTCCCGAAAAGGTATGCCCAATAGGGAAATCCCAATAAGGCCCCAATTAGCCCCCAATCAGGAAACCTCATCATAAAAATAAAAATTTTTAGTCCATAATTCCCAATTGGGTTCTGAATAGGACCTAAGTGGAAACCCCAAAGTAGAAATAAAAATCCCGACTGGAAATTACTTCGGGATCACCCAAGGTATACATCTGGACCTCACTGGGTCCCAATAAGGCATGCCCAATGGAGAAATCCCTATTAGAGCCCAATAAAAACCCAACTGGGATATCCTAAACAAAAATAAAAAAATATTGTCACTTTTTTCCAATTAGGTTTTACGTGGGATCTGAGTGAGATAACCCGACGTAAAAAACAATATATTTATGTTCATCACATTTCAAAAAATATCTAAGTAAAATAAAATAATTCATAATTTCAGTTATGGTATATTTAATATGTAATTATACATATCTATACTTTATTTCAAGTTTAACTAAAACACCTTGTGTGCCATTTTAGTAAGTCGTTTGTATATGACATTTCTAGTCCATATTTGAGAAGGTGTCGTAGCTCAGTGGTTAAGGAAGCAGTCTCTCGTTCCAGGGGCCTGGGGTTCAAATCCCCAAGAAACTTATATATTCTGTTTCAGATTCATCGATGACGTTATCAATCGCACACTGCTCTAGCACTGCCATCTACTTCACTTCTTTACCTTGCCTCCCCATTTCTAACACCACTCTACTATCAACGAAGTAAGCAGATGCCGAATCAAATATTCTAATTAAGCACTACAAGATAATGATGAATCGAATGATAACGTTTTTTTTTAATGATGGTTGAGATCTCCTTGGGATTTTCCCATTTGGGCCTAACTGGGATTGCCTAATTAGGACCGGTTAGGGCTTTGCGTAACATCCCTATTTGCGGTCCCTATAGGGCAGCCCTATGAGGACCCAATAGGTCTTACTTTAAAATTTCTAGTCGGGTATGGCCCTAACTTATTGTGAATCGTGCTGAAAACTGAGTGCGCACATTCGAGCTCAAAGTGGCGCATTCCGATCTTGGGAAAATAAGATGCGCTTCATTTGCTTCCCTTACTTTTCGCTTGAATGTGAAAATTAGAGTGGGCCAAAAAAATCGACTATTTTTTTTAAATGGAGCACCGAAAATATGATTTAGGATGGTAAAAAAAAGTTAACGTCAAAATTTGAGCCCTTAATTTTAATATTAAGAGGTCTGTCGTCGAGAATTTCAATTTTTTTACTCCACACGCATCTTTCACTCAATTCTTCTTAACAATATACATGAAAAATATATATGGTAACTGATCCAAATAAAGCCCAGTGCCCAATAAGGCCCAGTTTTCAAATTTCCCGCTTCCTGATTTCGAATCATTTTCAATGCTCGTATTAATGTACGTGACCATAACTTAAGCACAATTGTATAACGCGAGCCCCGCGTCTTGATGATTCTGAACAGATACAGAAAATTTGCCGCTTTCCTTACTTTTAACAGTCTTACAAATACTGACATACCAGTAGAACTGATTTTCAAAAATTCTTATCAACACCAAAATTTAAAGTAAAGAAGTCTGCTCCACGCAAGAAGTCCTTTAACTACCGAGCTCGAGAAGTAACCAAAGATGAATTTGTTGTTTAATAACACTAATAATAATTTAGTATAAACATAATAATTATAATTATAATATTAAAATTGATTTATATATAAAAAAATCCTTGGGCCTTATTGGGACATAGGCCCAACCGACATATTTTTTATATTTACTCAAGGTTCTTTCTTTTGTTTTTATTTTGAAGTTTAATATAAATAAACATTTTGATTACGAAATATTGATGCATTTTTTTTTAAAACCTATTAATTATTTCTTTATAATAAACTTAAGGTAGGCCTTATTTGGGCCCGTTTATAATACATATTTTTGAAGAAAATTAAATTCTCTATAAAAAAGTCTCATTGCAAATTTTCGTACGACAAGCCGTTTCCACATAATCATGCTTTGAACATTGATCTGTTTTCACGATTTAATTTTTCAAATTTGGAATTTTGTAACTGATAAACCAATCTGCTTCTAAAGGAGAAAGATACATATTTTTGAAGGAAATTAGACGCTCCACAAAAAAAGGTCTCATTACATTTTTGGTTAAATTCACTCTTTCAAAATTATTCGAAGTTCAAGTTCGAGTACTGACTAAATTTGAAAAATCTAAACAATAGCGGAAGAGGACGAAAGATTGAATAGGCAAGTTCATACATAAAAATATGTATCAAAATTAAATAATTCTTAATTGAAAAAACCGTGTATTTTTTACTATTGGAATTAGTTAAATTAAATAAAAGTGTATTTCAATGGATAAAAAACTCTTAAAGCGAAATTAAATTTTAATAAATTATCAATTTTGAAGAAAATTTATACATTTAGTTAAAAAAAGTTCTATTTTTAATATATAGCTTCAAATTTATCAATCAAGTAAAAAAATATAATAAATTACATTTTCTTCAAAAATATATATTGTTTTATTTTTTTTAGGTATATTGTTAAGAAGATTTGAGTGAAAGATGCGTGTGGTGTCAAAAAATTGAAATTCTGGATGATAGACCTCTTAATATTAAAATTAAGGGCTCAAATTTTGAGGTTAACTTTTTTTTATTATCTTAAATAATATTTTTGGTGTTCCATTCAAACAAAAAAAAATAGTCAATCTTTTTGGCCCAGTCTAGTGCACATACCCCTCATTTAGGGGATTTGTCTACATTAATCACATATCGTCAATCTATTAGAAGAATGGAGTTTACAATTCGATCAAAATGTGGCGTTTTATATAATTTCTCGATGGAATATGTGCTCATTTTACTTGAAATGCGTCAACCTTTCAAATAATTTTTTTTGCTCATATTTTTATTAAAATATTGCTTTAATGCGATTTTCAAAATTTTCTTCATATCAAGTTTAAACTAATTTAGCATTCTTAGTAAAATGTTCAATGAGGGTTTTTTCCAAAAGCAATTTGAACGATCGGAATGTTAAGTAGCAAAGAAAAATAATTTATTTAACTTGAGAAATTCGGCAAAGGTAGTATTTCCGTTTTCTAAAATGTTTAATAAACAAGCAGAAAAGTTAAAGCAGCTTTAGAAAGCTTTCAAGTTTTGTGTGTCTTTTGAATTATTTAAAGTTGTCTCGATATCAGTTTTAAAGAGCTTCCAAATTTAATTCGAAGCTCTTCATTTAGTACATCTTTACTTTTCAAAATATTTAATCCTTTTCAAAATAAACAGTTCTTGTTAATTAACATGAAATTATGTTTACAATGATCTTAAGTATCCTTCTGTAATTTTTTTTCCACTCTGTGATATAGTTAAGCGTATTATTTTTCACAATAATTAATTTACGTATAAAAAAAAGTTTAATAAAAATTAAGGGCTTTATTTCTACCATCCAGTGGCGTACCCACGCCTGCACATAATTTCCATTATTTTCATTCAAAATAAAATAACAACGAAACAAGTTTCGTCCACCAACTTCTTTCTATTATACAAAGTGCAAGAAAAAAAAAATTTAATATCGATTTTCCAATTTTCGCTACTACAAAAAAAAACTTTTCTCCAAATATTTCATTTTACTTCGCAAGTGAATTATCTTTCAATTTCTGACAAAAAGTTAGAAAAAAATATACGAAAGTTTCTTCCCTGCGCGCCATATTAATCCTATAGTTACATATGTTTTTTCTTTGTTGGAAAACTCCAGAAAATAATCCGAAAGCCGGCGACGCTAAAAGCAATTTTTGTTTACAAAATATAAAATTAGCCGTGCAAAAATTTAATTTTGCAAATTTATGGTAAGCAATGTTAAAGGTCGACGGCCTTGGCAATTTGTTTGCTAATTTTCGAAAGTTTGAATTTTTTTTCTGTCTGTCGATAGATAAGTTCACAAAAATTTATCAAAGAGCGTACCGTTAGAAGAAAAAATAATAACGAGAGCCGTACCTTTTCTCTTAAATAACTTTTAAAAGGCTTTTTTTAGCAAATTAAATTGATTTCTGACCGTTGATTAATTTTCGTGGATTATCGTCTTTGAAAGTTAATTAATCTTTCATTCATTAGAAAAAAATAAACGGTTAACAAAAGAGGTAAACCGAGCTCGGCTCACTTGATATTTGAAAGGTAATCGCACGGAACACTGACCTTTTACGATTTGGATGACATACATTCTTCGATTGCTCTTTACTATTTATTGCGATCTTTCTTTTATTTAAAAACTCGTCTATTTGTACGTTTTCATCGTGCAA
This sequence comes from Sinopyrophorus schimmeli, assembly GCA_036325965.1. Lineage (NCBI taxonomy): Eukaryota > Metazoa > Arthropoda > Insecta > Coleoptera > Elateridae > Sinopyrophorus > Sinopyrophorus schimmeli. Next base: position 568,481 of record JARFIZ010000194.1, read on the forward strand.
ATTGCGAACGTTTCGTTTTTTAAGCTTTATACTTTCGAATTACAGTAAAACCTCAATTATCCGGACCTCAGTTATACGGATTCGCGATTATCCGGATTGTCAACCGCGTTCGGACTCGTTGCCAAAATTAAACCTCGGTCTTTCTTACTAAATATTTTATTATTTTATTTTGTATTTCGCACTAAATAGTGTTTTTTTGCTTTGTTGATTTTAAGAAAATGTGCGACTGTTTTACTTAGTGATTAATATTTATTGCGTTTTTTGTAAACATATAATAATTTGACCAAGTTTTTTCCTGTTCAAACGGGATGCTTTGTAATCGTGCTTAAAACCGAGTGTGCGCATTCGAGCTCAAAGTGGCACATTCCGATCTCGGGAAAATGAAGCGCGCCGCTCCGCGTCGCGCTTCATTTGCTTCCCTCGCTCGGAAATGTGCCACTTTTCGCTCGAATGCGCACCTCATCGTATTATTGGATTTGCCTATATTATTATTTTATTCTTCAATTAAAAAAATTAAAAGTCGAATAAATTAGACCTATTTTTTGTTTGAAAAAGGTTAGATATTTTATTCCTTTTGATAAATTATCATGGTGCTCTTCCGCACGCCTAATTGTAGCGAGCTTGATAAAAATATTTTCAGGTGTACTGTCAAATGTTTACTAATTCGCATTTTTGATTAATTAAAATTGTATATGTATCAAATTTTCTAGAGTGAGCCACTAAAAATAAATTAGTTGATTTTCATATCATCTTTTACAGATTGTTGAAGGTTTATATGTCAAAATTAATGTCTCCAAATATTTTTGGGTAATTTTAATTTTTGTAAAATTATAAACAAATTAGTTTTAAGGCACAATTTGTATACGGGTGATTCTACAAAAGTTGGGCAACTTGATGTCATCATTCAATAGAGAAAGAATTTTATCATTTTTTGCAAATATTTCATTACATTCCAAAAAACCAATGGTCCTTTTGCCTGCTCACCCAATTTGGATGTATTTTTTTAAAAACGAGTTTGTAAAATAACACTTTAAATGTTCATAACGTCAGTACCTTGGCGTGTCACAACTCCCGAATTCCATAATTGAGTGATTGTATGTTAAAATATATTCTATTAATTGTAAATTTTACTATTCTACTATAAATAATGAAGTATTAACCAATTAATTTACCATATTTTATCATAAAATCGAATACAGTAATTAAAAAAAAATGATGAACTCTGTGTTCACTTTTATCCGTCAGTCCTGTGTCCAATTTTAAAATTTGAAATTGCCCCCAATTATAGAAATTCAAACGTTAAATCCTTATTCAGATTTTAATATTGGTAGTAAAGTTAGCTAAAAAGCACTCCCTTTATACGACAGGCATTTTAAAAACAGTGAAAACGGCGTTATTATCGTGGAAGCACGTGCAGTTCCAGACAAAAGGTCAGTTCTATGGCGAGTAATTATTTCTTTACGCAGATATATTTTGTTGTAATTTATTAATGGCAAAATGTGATTTGTTAAAATATATCATCCAATTAATGGAAAATTCGGTAGAAATTTTACTTTGAATTATAATCTTAAAATTGTGTCTCATTCATCAGTTCCGTGTCGTCAGTTGCATGTCCGAAATTTTGACAGACGACTGACGTATTACCATGGTACTGATATATAGTACATACATTCATCCATTAATTTTAATACTTTCTACTATAATTGATAATTTTTTCTAATATGATTTTATTCATAAAAAATGTCTTCTTCTTCACACGTTAGACCATTGTCTGTGTTTTACTGGTTTTCTTGGGATATAGATGTCCAGCTATCCCGCCATCTTTTTAGTGGTCTGCCCGGTAGTCTTCTTCCAAGCGGTTTTCCGTCTCTTGCTATCTTCACTATTCGTTCAATTCCCATTCTTGATATGTGCTGATTCCAGAATCTTCGTCGTGCGCGTCCCCATCTTACTATATCCTGGGTTTTGCATTGCTCTCTTATATCTTGGTTTCGAATTCTGCCACGTATTGTCATAAAAATGTGTGCAATGTAAAATTTTAAGATAGTTGTATCAAAGTCGCAATAAATCTTGTATTTTTTAATAAATGATATATTTCATTTGTACCCTGGTAACTTCGTCAGTTCCCTGGCATTCAAATTTATAAAAATCCAAATATCTCAAAAATTGTTTGAAAAAGTGACTGGCCCGTTTGGGACAGTGTATTTATTAGATTACCTATATCTTTATAATAAAATACTAGAAAATTTTCACCTAAAACTATAGAAACAAAATTAGGTCAAAAGTTGCCCAGCTTTTATAGAATCACTCATACACTGTTGGAATTAGACTTCATTTATGGATTAATTCAATTTTTAAATATAAAAAAATATTTATATGTTACATAGGGGGTGCATCAAAATTTTAGAATGACTTGGGTGGAGTATGCAAAAAACAAGGTTGGGAAATAAAAGTCAAATTTCGGAAAAAGTTAAAGTATTTTTTTTTATGTACGATGAAGTCTCCCATCTAGTCTGATTTAAAAGTACTAAATTAGAATTGTGGTTTTGGCAAAATACCCTACTGTAATTTTTAATTAAAAGAAAAGCGAGAAGTGGTACATTTCGTTCAGTTCGATTTAATTAATATTATTTGTAAGAGAGAAGAATAAGATAGGCAAATTCAATTAATAAAGAGTATGTGCACTTTTCAAGCGAAAACTTTTTCCGAATAGAAAATCTAGATTTGAAAGATTTGTTATTAATATAGTCGTATCCAATTAACACGAAGATGTGCGCATTCGAGCGAAAAGTGGCACATTTCCGAGCGAGGGAGGCAAATGAAGCGCGACGCGGAGCGGCGCGCTTCATTTTCCCGAGATCGGAATGTGCCACTTTGAGCTCGAATGTGCACACTCGATTTTAAGCAAGATTCACAATTATTAACTTATTTTTTTAGACGGCTGACTTCAACTGTCGTATTTTGTTAGCTATGCTAAAATTCGCTAAAATTCGTTTTTTTCTATACATTCAATTAACCGAATTTTCGATTATCCGAATGAGCTGCAACAATAATTAGTCCGGATAACCGAGTTTCCACCGTATATTAAAAATACGAATCTATTAGTTTTTTTTACTAAAGTTCTACCGCTCCGCTAATAGAACCACTAAAAACCAATTAAAGGTAAAAATTAAACAATTATATACTTTGTGTAAAAACTAACTTAAATCGAATTTCGAATGTTTTCGTGCTGTTGGGCGTTATAAACTTTTATGTTAATTTATTGGGGCAAAAAATATATCATCGAAAGGCAACGTTTTTATTTATTGCAATTTGCAATTCCCCGGTTGCATTTAAAATTGAATGGGCGAAGGTGGTTGTAAAAATTTTACTACTCGGCGAAGAGGATATGTGCCCGGCATTTTTTTGCTAAATGGGAATGCTACGAAGTCAGGGTCGCTTGTTGGCTGCGGGTTTTACTATTTCTAAATAAATCATTCAGAAGTCGACCTTAATTTTTTGAGAAGAAGATGAAAGGGGAGAGAGAGCGCGAGAGCGAGAGAGAGAAAAAGAGAAAAAAAAGATGTAAAGGCCTTGTTTTTTATGCAATTAAAGGATTGGCCTTTCAGGATCACAATTGAGATCTTTGTTTATTTTTTCTTCTTTTGTATTGCGTAATTGAGGATATTATGTAATTGTCTATAAATGAAATTAATTAGTTGCGGTTTTTTGCATTTTTAAGTTTTTTTGCCTTCGACGTGACGAACTGTCAAGAACATCGACGCATTGAAAAAAATATTACGCTTTAAAATTGTAGTGTTAGAAATGCATAAAATTGTAAAAAAAATTAATTAATTCGTTTTTTAATTTTTTTCCTATTTTAATCGCTTTAAAACTACATATTTGAATACTTTTACCAAAAATGTTGAATACTACTGCAATACTACAGTAGGTACTGATTCTGCACGTTACGAGCTCGAAATCTTACAAATTTTAACATTTTTATAATCTTCGCTCAACCCTAAAACAATTATTTCTGGCTAGCTGAAGCCTTTTATTGCTGTTGTGTGCTTCCGTGTGACAAGTATCTATTTTAAATGCAATTTCAAATAATTCAATTTAAAATTAAATGAGAATGAATTAAATCGAATAATAAAAATTTTCAAGTTAATAATCCTTTTCAATATTACCTATACGTTTTATCTACTTTTACATATACACTGACAAACCTTCACATCAATACCTTGACCCAATGCACGACCGCTACTAATTCTTTTACTTCCCCTCTGAATTTTAAGAATTCCCCAAAGCCTCGTAACATGCAGAGGTATGAGTGTATATTGATTTTTTTCTATAGTGACAGTTCAGTTATTTTCTTGATTTTACATTATTTTAGAAATTAATTAAAAAAATATAAATCAAAAGATTCCAAAAATAAGAAATTTCATTCTTGGTAGAAATACGGTCCTATAATTTGTAATTAAAAAGCAGTAGCGTAGTGTTGGTAGAGGGTCCGTGAGGGGGGTTCGCGCCGGTTGTATTTTTTAGTGGCGGCAAAATTTCAAAATAATTTATACCAGAAACGCCTACCTCCGATTTAGTGTTTTTAAACACTTATTTAAAAAAATTATCATTACTACTTTTCCTGAGTAAGGTGCAGGGCCGGACCGTGAGTTTAGGGGGCCCTGGGCTAATACTACTTAGGGGCCCAGCTGAACGTAGACTTTAATTAAATGAATTGAATAGGTTTGATTAATCGCAGGATTTGCAGGGCTGCAAACCTTACTATCTGTTTAATTTAATTAAATTATGGATTTTTTCGCATTATCGTCTATTGACTTGACTTAGCTGGGGGACCCTAGAATCCACGGGGCCCTGGGCTGAAGCCCAAAAAGCCATATAGTAGATCCGGCGCTGGTAAGGTGGATGGACCATGGAAAGCCATGCTCCTTCAAAGGCCATTTATTAAAAAGTCGTAGTTATTGCTATGTGATGACAAATTTCTTCTACTCACATTAACAACCCATCGAACTCAAAGACACAGATACGGCGGCGAGTCGTTCGCGCCGCTGTTTTGTCAGTGCGGCGCCCTGCTTCGTTAACTTTCGCCGTCAACGTTAAAATTGTAACTCGTGCTCACAGCAAAACTTAATTTTTAAGTAAATAACCTATTATTTTCTTTATTTTTTTTACTCTGAAGTAATATATAAGAATCTGCTATGGTACAAAATAAAAAAATATGACTTTATTTCGATTTCAGTTAAAATATCGGTAGTGTTCCTTGTAAGGCCGATCAAAAATTTGACGGCTGACCTTACTAATTTTTATAAGTTCATTATAAAAGTTATTGGCAACTTATTTGATATCGATATAATACTCATTAGTATTATTTTTAAAACATTTCCACGAATACATTCTGAGTTATACGATTGTGTTCAAGTAATGTTCCTTGAGTATTTTATAAGCGAATATATTATGGTAAACATTAAATGTTTCGATTTCATGAAACACCTTTTTATGTAGTTTAAGTATAACCAGATATTTTGATTATCACAACGTTAGTTTTAAGTTAAACGACTGATTTATTATATCGGCCTTGTATAGAGCCTTGTTCTTAGTAAGGCCGTTTGGAAGAGTTTAATAAAACTTAAGTTTAATAAATAGTGATTAAGTCTGCAATAAAAAAAAGTGTTTTATATGTTACATAATAAAATAAAGTGTTATTTAATAATTTGTTTTTTTCATTTATCCAGTAAATAAACGAATAATAACTGTTTATTTGTTAGAGTGGCCTTCCATGGTTCACCCACTTTATAAAATCTAAATTGATTCGAATAAATTGAATTTAAAAGTGAAGTTAAATTGGATAAATCCGGTAGATGCCAAGTATGTGCACATTCGAGCGAAAAGTGGCACATTTCCGAGCGAGGGAGGCAAATGAAGCGCGACGCGGAGCGGCGCGCTTCATTTTCCCGAGATCGAAATGTGCCACTTTGAGCTCGAATGTGCGCACCCGGCTTTAAGCATAATTCACAATAATTCAGGCGAATAAATTAGACGAAAAATTAGTTGACTAATTTTAATCGTTCCCTCTCACTCCCTTTGACATTAATGTCGTATCTTTTCGCTCCCTTCCATTCATTGCTATGGTAAATTCGTTTTTCGAACATAAAATCCATATTTTCTCAACTAAATTGAGCTCGAATGTGCACACTCAGTTTTAAGCACGATTCACAATAATTAATTTGCTTTCATAGACGGCTAACTTCATACTGTCGAATTTACGTTAGGGGTGCGCGCGCAACTTCCGTCGCCTGCCACACTTTTACTCTCAAGGCGCCAATAGAAGTATAACGTCAAAAATGAAATCGAACACCTTACGCCCGAAAACTAGGTCAAAGTTGAAGCAAAAACAAACAAAGAAGAACCTCGAAGAAGAACAGGTCTGACGAGCTCCAACAATCGGGCGATTTATAAAGCGCGATCGCGGAATGATTTATCGGATTAATTTAGCCGTAAAAGATCAATATACAGTTATAACACACTTAAATCTAAATTCCGGAAAAAAGAACCAGTTCGCAACGGCTCCGAACGAAATTAATCAGACGCCATTCCTCCGTCCACAATTCTCCTCGCTCTTTGCTTGTTTGATTAAAATTTTTCGATTAGTATCCAAAAGCGAAGTTACCCCAACAAAAAAGAAAAGAAATAAACACGTCGAACAAAATACGAAATGTAAATCGTTTCCTGGTGTTCGTTTACAATGGCGAGTGAAAAGCGACGTCCTTCGTCATCCAACTCTTCCTATCTTTCAATTTCATCAATAATTTTGAATATAATAGGATGGAGGAGTATCAGGACTAAACAACGGCGGAGGCCTTTTGAAAATCCACTACCTGCAACAAACAGGAAGTTCTCTGTGCAGAAGAGATAGCATTTACGTACACATAACGGTCTTCCAACTTCGAGAGTGGAAGAGAAAGGGACGGGTGCGGGATCGACAAAAGATTGGAAAAGGACGAATTTCCACCCCCGATGCAACGGAACGCCAGCTGTCACTTGCCTTCTGCCTGGCACAGTGTTGTCACATGTAAGCACATTTAAACCGGTATCGTTCACCAACTTGTCAACTTCGAAATGAATGGCTTTTCCTACTACATAAAAACCAAATAGAAGACGAAATTCGTCCGCCTAATTTTCGCCAAAGCGAAGAGACGCTTTCGGGCGGCTACGAAAAAAAAATTTAATTACAAATCCCGAACGCCACAATTTAAATTTAGCGCTTTGATTAATAAATTCAGATGAGTTAATCCGTAATGTAACTATGGTTACTAATCAATTAAATTCGTAATTAAAGCACTAAAACACGTTTAAACTGCGAAAATAGTGATTCTATGTCGAGGATTTGTAACGTTAAAAAGAAGGAAACAAAAATAAATACATTGAATCTCAATTTTCAACATAAATTCTAAATATATTTTTTTTTAAGTAAATTGTAATCCCTTAATACTAAATTTACTAAAAAAAAAAGAACTGATTGATTAATTGCATTAATTCGGCAATTATTTGTTTTTACAAGTTTTTTTGTCAACTGTGTAATTTTGTACAGAAAAGAATGGTAAAGTCGAAGAAATGATTATTGAGCTTTTTTGAAAAGAGTAATTAAAACTATTCGACGGGAAGTTTTATGAAAATCGTCAAAGCTATGATATTCATTTTAATCATTGATGGCCGATGTTCGTTATTGGGTTGCCATCCGTACTTTATAATACAGTTTTGTACGTTATTTAGGCCAATTATGCTTTATACTTTATTACAAACAATATAGTAGGCGAAAATGCTTTATTTTGCATAGTTTGATTTTTGTAGGATTCATTTTACGTAAATCGTTAAAAGACCAAATCAGTTGATCGTAATTTTGCGTACAACGGATAACAAATCGACCGATGGAGCTCGTTTTTGGACGCAACCTAACCTCAAATGTCAATATTGTCAATTTCAGAGATCTTGTTGTGCTTGATGAAAAATGAATTATTGATTTATCTTCACTTAAATATAGACTGCAAAGGTGCTGTGAAGCTGTTCAGCAGTGACTATTATCTCTATTGCTAAAAGTGATAAAAAATGTTTTTAAACAAAACAATAAAATAAATAATACTTTAGTCTGAAATAATGTACTTTTTTTCCGTGTCGCGCTTCATTTGCTTCCCTCGCTCCGAAATGTGCCACTTTTTGCTCGAATGCGCACTTCTTCGTATTTATTGAATTTATTTCAATTAATTCCACCTCGAAAAAAAAACTGCGCAAAAATTGAAAAATCGGGATTGCAGGAGAATGGCCCCTAAGATTGAGTCAAAATTTGGTACGCAGGTGTATGATCAGAAATAAAGATTGGTTAAAAAAAAGTGCCTGGGAATGGGTAGGCTAGAGTAGTATTTAAGAAAACCGTTTTTGTTGGCGCATTTTTTGTTCTATTTTAGCCATTTACTCGAAAACTAAAGCGGCAACCTACATTAGAATCACCAGACGGTACCTCTAAAATTGAACTGTCATTCGTTTAAAAAATGCGATTGTTTATAAGTCAAGCTCCTTGTAAGAAAAAAAAAATTAATTTTCCGATTTTTTTAAAGTCTATTTAAAGAAAAAATAAAATAGGCATCTCTAAATATGATCATTAACAGCTCTTATTTGGTTGATATACATATCTATTGTTTGAGATGCTCTACCGAAATTTTGATGCACGTTTAAAAAAAAATTGAACACCCCAATGTTCATATTTCATTATTATTTATTCTGTAATTCTATAATATTAGAGATGTATTTCAAAAATTTCAGGAAAACTATTTCGCTCATAAGTTATATGAAAAATAATGGGTTGTAACTTAAAATATGAAGGATAGCATTTTGGCAATTGGTGCGACAAGAGCAAAAATGCAAAAAAGTCTACCCTAATATTCTGTAATCATTTTAAAAAATGGAACCCGAATAAAAAGCCATTGATTAAATAATTAATGACGTCGATTAGCAGCCTTCTACCAAATTTTACACTACATCAAAATAAAACAAAGGTCCACAGAATACAATTAAAAGTAAAAATGTGTACCATAAAGAAGATTACACATAGAAAAACGACAAAAAGGCGAAACCGATGTGAAAGAGGCGCAGGAGAAGCACGACAATGCTCCCTCTAACAATTCAGCAGTTGTTCAAATATTTTTACAAGAAAAAGGTGTTGGACAATGGTAGACCCATTCGTATCGGTCAAAAATCAGTTCTCGTTACTGTTGTAGCCCTTTAGAGCAACCGCTCAGAGATATGTAATGTGCTAACTAACAAAAATAAAATAAAAGTTTTAAAAAGCAAAAAGATATTGAATCGTACAATCTAAAGAATACTTATAATGCCCAACCCAAAACTTGTGTTACTTGTGTGTTTCGTTCATTTTTTTGAATTCCCATTTTTCATTTTGCAATCCAATAAAATGTCATTTCCATCAATAGTCCGGTCAAATTAGACATAAAAATTGTGTTCCAATAACACAAAATTCCGACGGAGCTAAGTTTTGGTAGAGACCTTGGAACCCCAAGGTCCCTATATTTTTTTTCCTAAGAATCACCATTCGTTAGATATCGCGATTCTACACTAAAGGAAAAACTTAAAAGGTCAAGAAAATTTCCTAAATCTTTTGGTGATTTTTGACAGGCTGTATTACTTAAGCTTGCGTGATAACGGTGGATCCTAAAAATTTTTGACTAAAAGATCTGAAAACTAGAATCTTAGAGCTTTAAAAAGCTTTTTTTAAATTTTAGATACAACCATTTTTCACTAAAATACAGCCTGTCAAAAATCACCAAAAGATTTAAAAAATTTTCTTGACCCTTTAATTTTTTCCTTTAGTGTAGAATCGCGATATCTAACGAATGGCGATTCTTGGAAAAAAAGTATAAGGACCATTTTTGTAGACAATTTCAAGATCTATAATTTTTGTCTGAACTACTTTTTTGATAAAACTTACCGTTTTCGAAAAAAATTCAAAAAACCTTAAATTTTGACTTTTGGCCCCGAAAAACTTATTTAGCACACATGGGATCTATAGGGACTTTTGACACTTTATTTCTAATGGTGTACCCAAGGTCTCAACCAAAGTTTAGGTCTGTCGGAATTTTTGTTATTTGACCACTATTTTTATGTCTAATTTGACCGGACTATTCGTACCGTCGAAATTTCGTTAGTTGTGCGTGCGCAACTACCGTTGCCTGCTACTCTTTTACTCTCAACGCTACAAAAGAAGTATAACCTAAAAAAAAACATTTAAATACGTACACGAAGTATATTTAACGTAATTAGTCTCAAAATATCTAGTCTTGAAATAGATTAGAATGTCATCTCGGATAAAATACAACATGATATTTAATTGCGATCAAAATTGAAATCACTAGTTGCAATTAGTTGACAGTTTTAAAGCTGGAAAACATCATCGGTTAAAAGAAGAGTTATAAAAGAAATAGAATGGACAAACGCGTTTTCATAAAATGATTTATTTGTTATTAATTTAAGTGTGAGTTTTTTTGTTTAAAAGAATTGAATTAAGATAATTGTGTCTAGCGAGTTTACTTATGTTTTACTACAACAATTTAATCCACGGTTTATTTACTTCTGAGCTTTGTTGCTTGAAATAAACTTTACGACGGTTGCTAGAACAAGTAAAATAATATCTCGCTATTAAAAGAATAGTGTCATATATTGTATCGCAAAATGCGCCACCGTGGTAGAATAACATTTGTCTTAATTTATATCAGTGGTACTCAGCTTGATTATAAAATAATGAGGTTTTCTAACTTTGTTTGTATTTTAAGTTGTCTGGTCGACCAGGTCTTGCTATTTTTAGATGTACATTTGAATTAAACAAAGTACCTATAGATTACTCAATATAACGCAGCTAATTCAATTTAGGTTACTGTTAAATGATATTGTCAAATATATGGGATTACGTCGACGTGCCCAAAGAAAACCATCGTAACTGATAAAATTTTATATTTGCGTGGCAATGTTCAACGTTATTACTATTAACCGGGCCGGGGGTAATGGCGTCATCGTAAGAAAAATCTCGATACAACTATCTTATTTGTGAAAAATTAATGATGTTTCTTGGATATGCCTGCTCTCAAGTATTGATTTTAGATTGGTGAAATCAGGCAACAGAAAAATCCTAACATCTTGAGCCCGGTAATGACAATTATGGAATTCAACGAGGGGCATAATAATCCCAAAATTTGAGACACCAGTAATCAAAAAAGCAAAATCGAAACCAAAGTTTGTCTTTCCTATTTCATAAAATGCTAAATTTGATACATAGGAAATTATATGTACAGTAGGGAAGTCGTTAAAAATTAAATTCCTTCCAACGCCCCAAAAAAAACCTTCCCTTTAATGAAAAAATAGAGAGGGAATTTTTAAAAAAATTTTTTAACAAAAATAACACGTGCCTCAAGACAATCAAATTTCATTTTTTGATAAAATCGTAGTTTTTTGTAAGTATCTCTTAACGTATAAGGATTTGAGAAAAAGTTATAGAAGCAATTTTGTAGGAAATTCAATTCTCTATAAAATAGGTGTTTTTCATTTTCTTCATGAAATTCATATTTATGGAGATATTCTCAATAATAAATTCATTAACTCCATATAGTCAACATTTTAAGACCTACAAATGTCATTTTTTCTGAAATATAAAAATTTTTGTAACAACTAGAATTTATTATAATTTTACAAAATTATATATACTTAAAAATGAATGACGTTTGAGAGTCTTAAAATGTTGACTATATGAAGTTAATGAATTTATTATTGAGAATATCTCTATAAATATGAATTTCATGAAAAAAATGGAAAAAATGGAAAAGGCCTTTTTTGTAGAGAATTGTAGTTCCTACAAAATACTCCTATAACGTTTTTCCAAAACCGTATACTTTAAGAGATACTTATAAAAAACTACAATTTTATCAAAAAATGGACTTTGATTGTCTTGATGCACGTGTTATTTTTGTTAAAAAAATTTTAAAAAATTCCCCCGTATTTTTTTATTAAAAAGGAAGGTTTTTTTGGGGCGTGGGAAGAAATTTAATTTTTAACGACCACCCTAATGTACAGTTAAACTTTATTTTATTCAACACTCTCTAAACCACTTAGAGTGATCGAGCTATTCCAAGAGACCTTACCAAGATCAACCTTGAATTTTCTTTCAACCATGCAGCACCAGATTTTGTCTCTTGGAATAGCTGGATCACTATAAGTAGTTTAGACGGTGTTGAATAAAATAAAGTTTAACTGTACATATTTATTTACACTGCAAGCACTCGAATGAAGTAATTGTTTAATCCTCTCCTTTTATATTTCGGCAAAGAAATGGGACTTATTGTGTTGTTTATTTTGCAAGAATAGGATTATTGAACTTGAACTTGCATTTGTTTCTTATATGATTTAATATTGACCTAGGTCAAAAATAAAGATTTTATTTAGAATTTGAAGACGTTAACAGTTTCTATTACACGACAATTGGATTATTCATAGAAACAAGTAGGTTGAATACGTTTTGTCAGCACAGCATAAATTTTTTTTATGCTTTGAAATTATATTTTTTTGACGCTTTGGTTTTTATTCATGTTTGGATTAATATACTAAAGTGTTAAATTTAATACACAGTAAATTTGGTGTCAGAAAACTGACTTATAGAATTAAAAAAATTCTGATTGTCAAGTAATAAAATTAGTATAAAAAAAAAGTAAATCATTTATTTAATAATCGAATTTAAGTTCAGTCAAACTCAAAGAAAAAAATGAAATACTGAGAAAATTTTGTTTTGCTGTTTATTTTAATTAGATCAATGAATAATGATTCAAAATTGTTCGTTTTATCTAAATAAAATTGTTAATACATTCTGTAAATGACTTTTAAAGTGTCTATGTGTTTTAGATACTCTATTTATTAATGTATTTCTGAACAGGAAAGGCGGAAAACATGTGAAAATTTCGTGTTTTCTTATCTCACTGTTGCACACGGCGTTTTACAATATTAAAAGGAATTAATTTAAAAAGGAGCCGCCGAAAGATATTTAATGCTTTTATATAATGAAAGGATCCTCTTTAATCAATGGAGTATAGAGTAAGTTGTATGCATTAAACTTCCGTTCGGCAAAATATATCCATTCAAGTTATTCAGTGTCAACGGGATCATGTGTCACGGTGCCATTTTTTTCAATTAGGATTTTGAAATTTAGAAAGCACGTATTAGAAACGGACTTATTTTGACATAACTATATCTTTAATAACGTTTCCGGTTTCGCAGGAAACGCTATCTAGTTTGCATTTTTAAATAGAACACTTAAAATATTGTTGCATAATCGGATACTGCAGAAAATTTTCCGTACAATTAAGTTCTCTGTTAGCATCTCCTTTGACCATAACGGACTTGTTTAATATAATAAAATGTTTGAATAGCAATTTTTGAGGTTATACTTCTTTTGGCGGTGGAGCGTAAAATTTAAGCAGGGAATGAAAGTTGCGCGCGCACACCTAACAAAAATTCGATATTATGAAGTTAGCCGTATATGAAAGCAAATTAATAATTGTGAATCATGCTTAAAACCGAGTGTGCACATTCGAGCTCAAAGTGGCACATTCCGATCTCGGGAAAATGAAGCGCGCCGCTCCGCGTCGCGCTTCATTTCTCCCTCGCTCGGAAATGTGCCACTTTTCGCTCGAATGTGCGCATCCTTGTATTTATTGCATTTGTCTATTGTATCCTTCGCTTCTTCAAATCAAAATTTTTAATTTACTTTAGTAAATATCGATTTTATGTTCGAAAAACATATTCACCATAGCAATGAGTGGAAGGAAGCGAGAAGATACGACAGTCTTGTCGGGGAGAGTGAGAGGGAACGATTAAAATTCACCAAATGATTTTTCGTCTAATTTATTGATCTAAATTATTGTAAATCGTGCTTAAAGCCGAGTGTGCATATGCGAGCTCAAGTGGCACATTCCGATCTCGGGAAAATGAAGCGCGCCGCTCCGCGTCGCGCTTCATTTGCCTCCCTCGCTCGGAAATGTGCCACTTTTCGCTCGAATGTGCACATCCTCGTATTATTGAATTTATTCAATATTTTATTTTTACACGTGGTTATATTTAATTGAGTTAAGCCAAAGAAGTATAACTTCTAACGTGCGTACAAAACTACCATCACCGTTTTTTTTTAAATAAGAATTAAATATGACAAATCGACTTATTCTTGACATCAAGATATAGCTGTTATTGAAGAAAAAATATTGCCAAAGAAATGTTTGAAGTTATACTTCTTTTGGCGCTTTGAGACTAAACTATTAGCAGGCAACGGAAGTTGTGCGCGTACAACTAACAAAAATTCGAAATTTGAAATTAGCCGTCTATGAAAGCAAGTTAATAATTGTGAATCATGCTTAAAACCCAGTGCGCACATTCGAGCTCAAAGTGGCACATTCCGATCTCGGGAAAATGAAGCGCGCCGCTCCGCGTCGCGCTTCATTTGCCTCCCTCGCTCGGAAATGTGCCACTTTTCGCTCGAATGTGCACATCCTCGTATTATTGAATTTATTCAATATTTTATTTTTACACGTGGTTATATTTAATAGAGTTAAGCCAAAGAAGTATAACTTCTAGCGTGCGTACAAAACTACCATCACCGTTTTTGTTTAAATAAGAATTAAATATGACAAATCGACTTATTCTTGACATCAAGATATAGCTGTTATTGAAGAAAAAATATTGCCAAAGAAATGTTTGAAGTTATACTTCTTTTGGCGCTTTGAGACTAAACTATTAGCAGGCAACGGAAGTTGCGCGCGTACAACTAACAAAAATTCGAAATTTGAAATTAGCCGTCTATGAAAGCAAGTTAATAATTGTGAATCATGCTTAAAACCCAGTGCGCACATTCGAGCTCAAAGTGGCACATTCCGATCTCGGGAAAATGAAGCGCGCCGCTCCGCGTCGCGCTTCATTTGCCTCCCTCGCTCGGAAATGTGCCACTTTTCGCTCGAATGTGCACATAACCACAGTTCGTTCAATTTGTCTACTTTATCCTTTGCTCTTTCAAATCATAAATTTAAATTTAGTTTAGTAAATATCGATTTATGTTCGAAAAACGTATTTACCATAGCAATGAGTGGAAGAGAGCGAAAACATACGACAATCTCGTAAATGCGAGTGAGAGGGAACGATTAAAATTAATGTACTTCGCCAAAGAAGTATAACTACGAACGAGTACCCGTTTTTTTTAAATTATATTGTTTTTATCTTATGTCGAAGGTACAATTTATTATTTTTTTAAGTTAGAATTTTTTTTTCTGTTTTAATAATTTTTCTAACTTAATCTTTGGTATAGGTAGTCGTTAATAGAAATCAAAATTTCAATAAAAGTTTCATTGTGAGTTCTTAAAACCTACGCCACAGCTACTATTGGTTATGTTTCGATTGTATTTTCAGCATTTCAATATAAAACAATTATGTATATTATTAGAGTAAATGTATTAATGAAATATTAGGGCATTTTATTGTTGTATTTAGAAGAATACTTGGATATAATCTAACTGTATATTTAAGTAATATCTCCCGATTAACTCCAATTACGATTATTATTTATTTAGTAACAAAACATACACATGTGGGTAGAATCGGAGGCGATGCCTTTTATAAAGTTAACATTTTTGGTATTAACGTTACGGTATATTGACATACAAATTATTTCATGTAAATTTAAATATAAGTCATTTTAACTAATTTGTCATACCAACTTCATAGATAACCATTTATGTGGAATGAAATAATTTGTGGATAATTTATACTTCAAGCAAAGGTGTATTTTAAAGGCATTTCAATGCACAATATACATTTATAGATGATAGATGATTGGCACAGGTCCGTGTATAAAATTGTAATGGTAAAACCTTTAATTTGGGAATTCGACATTTAAACTTGATCTAGCTGGTATTACAGTTATTAATTTAGATACAGTACATTCTCGGCAAGCATAATATGACGCCATGTTTCAGACTGATACAATGCTGTAGTAGATTTCTGTTTATATTATTCGCAACTTTTATTTTATTATTTGCATACATATTTCGACAAATTTTTATAACAGCGTAAAATAATCTCATAGGAGCAATGTGAATAAAAAACATATCGACCGTGCAAAAACCGATCACTTTCTTCCCTAGCGCAGAAAACGATTACTTTCTGCCCGCTGAATAAAGTTAGAATTATTTCAACACCGTCCGAATAGCTTTTGTTTATTACAAACCTCATAATTGTCATTCTAACTAATTCCATTAGAAAAAGAATACGAAAGTTTTTCTATGATTTTTTATTCTCATCTAAATATACGGGCACAAAACAAAGATGGTGACTGCCCATCAATAAATGTGTGTTTGTTTTCTGATTTTTAATTTTTGGAAGTTCCAATCTAATACTTCACAGACTGCCGAGGCTACCTCCGAGACTAACTCATCTCCTCGTTGCGTTCGCCTTATATGTGTGTTGAGATCGTACGTTACAGTGGGTCTACACAAGGGATTAGCTCGTATGCGTTCAGGTTCGCGGTATAAGGCGCGCGTTTCTAGAGAACACTAGAAAATAATAGCGGGTGCCCGTTCAATATATTGGTTAATGAATACAGTGATATTAATGAATCACTGTTACGATTTTTATCGGTAATGTTCTGCGTACTTGAAAATACCCTCAGGGATGACACGATTGCTAGAATCCTTACCTATATTAAATTGCTTTTTACATAAATATCTGGCAAGCTAATTACCGTGAGCTCTAAGAGGAAAAGCTTGCACCCTGGAAGCTCTCCGAGTTTTTTTTTTTAATACAAAGAAATGTTATTCTTCTAACAGATTTCGCATTATATCTAACCTATTCACATACATACATAATTCACTACTTCGCATAAAAAAATATAGATCAATTATTAAAATGAAAAAAAACTGCAAATGGACAATTTTCAATTCGCACGGTCTCTATCTTTTTTACGACAGATTTTCCCTTGCATTTTTCTATACAAGCGCACTCAAAACCACAAATCACATACATTTCTAAAGAATTAGAGATTTATAATTTTATGGAAAGCACTAGGAGAAAAAATAAAACGGCAAGTGTGAAAGTTCTCTTCTTCTCACAATTAAAATTGAAACAACGGTCGCAAAAAAAAAGAAAAGGAGCAATAAAATAATAAATCGTGTCACTTCCATTCATTATCAGCAATCAGAGCATAGAGAAAAAATTGGATTAAACTCTAATTAAATTAAAATAAAAGCGCGAGTTGTTTTCTGCGATTTGCAGGAAAACGAAAAGTGGAAAAATCGTAACGCTCAGTTTAGCGCCTTCATACTTTCTGGTTTGAATGATTAAAAAAAAACAACAAATAAATAAATGCCGAAATAGTTTATAGGAATCTCACAAAAAAAAAGAAAGAAAGGTTCATTCTCGCTCCTTAATTATGGCTATTTCCTGTTTGCACAATTTACAGAACATTAGATTTCAATTTTTGGCGAACTTTCGTTTATTTGTTTCATAACGCGATTTCTTTATTCGAAGTTTTATGGGAATGGGGGTTTGGGGGGCAGGCCACATCCTCTTCATCATTTTTTGTTCGTTAATTTGCCCTTTTTTTCCCCAATTCTAATTTAAACGTTCGCGCATAAAGAAAGGTCAATCCGCAATAAAGTAAATTTTTGAAGATGAACGAAAAACGGACGCACATTCGAGATTTGCAAAATCGAAACTTGGACAAACATAACGGCATTAATATTCATCCATCTGCGTATTCGGGGCGAATATTTCCGGTTCATAACATTTCAATTAAAGAACAGCTGTAAACAAAATGTTTAAATTCAGTTCGGACACTCGACCGCCCCCAAACACTCAAATAGAGCCAATTTACTACACGAAACAGAATGAAGTAAGGGACGCACGTGCGCCATTTTTAATTTTTAATTGAATTTATACAAACAATCCTGTGCGTGTTTATTAAAACCGTTTCCCGTTCGAAAGGGTACGCTGGCAGTCATAAACAAACCCCAAAAATTATCCAAATTTGATTTTGTTTACTAAACAAAATTTTTTCTGGCAAAAATTAATATTTAGACAATTTTTTTTGGGGCATCCTGTTATAGAGCACAGAAACATAAATCTTTGAATTCTGGAACTTTTATATGAAAAATTTACAGATCTTACTTTCTACGTCAATATCATAAGCGTATTGAAAAGTTCTGACAGATTTTCGTTTTCCATAAGAGGCAGTTGCGTCTATTCCATACGGACACGTGGGGCACAAGCACTAGGGTCCCTTGCTCGATGGGGGCCGTTGTTTATACTGAAAATTGAGCAGCTCAGTTTTTAGTTCGCTTTTATTAAATTGTTTTTAACTTTATAAAAATGCGCCCAAGGACCCCTGTATGCCATAAGACAGCTAAGCTAAAAGGTATCATGCGCGCGCGCCCCGTAGAATTTTTAGACATTGTTTCGATGTTTAATAATTGTTTATGAGAAATAATATACTGATAAAAATTATCATTTCAAAATAATAAGTGTTGCAATATTTAAAAGTGCAAATATATGATATCGCAGAAGGCAGGTAAAAAGCACGACATTGAATTTATCTGTATCAACATTCCATCTTCTAATTAAAAAAAAATAAAACAAGAATGGAGTAGATTTAATTGTCAAATTGACAGAAAATGAATTCTACCTAGATGTATTCAATAAAAACAAGGATGCGCGCATTCGAGCGAAAAGTGGCACATTTCCGAGCGAGGGAAGCAAATGAAGCGCGACGCGGAGCGGCGCGCTTCATTTTCCCGAGATCGGAATGTGCCACTTTGAGCTCGAATGTGTGCACTCGGTTTGTAGCACGATCCACAATAATTTAAGGCAATAAAATAGACAAAAAATTTGTTGGTTAATTTCAATCGTTCCGTCTCACTCGCACTGACAAGATTGTTGTATCTTTTCGCTCCCTTCCACTCATTGCTATGGTAAAAACGTTTGTTAAGCATCAAATCGATATTTACTAAACCAAATTAACATTTTTAATTTGAAGTAGCGAAGGATAAATTAGCAAATGTGATAAATACTAGGATGTGCACATTCGAGCGAAAAGTGGCACATTTCCGAGCGAGGGAGGCAAATGAAGCGCGACGCGGAGCGGCGCGCTTCATTTTCCCGAGATCGGAATGTGCCACTTTGAGCTCGAATGTGTGCACTCGGTTTGTAGCACGATCCACAATAATTTAAGGCAATAAAATAGACAAAAAATTTGTTGGTTAATTTCAATCGTTCCGTCTCACTCGCACTGACAAGATTGTTGTATCTTTTCGCTCCCTTCCACTCATTGCTATGGTAAAAACGTTTGTTAAGCATCAAATCGATATTTACTAAACCAAATTAACATTTTTAATTTGAAGTAGCGAAGGATAAATTAGCAAATGTGATAAATACTAGGATGTGCACATTCGAGCGAAAAGTGGCACATTTCCGAGCGAGGGAGGCAAATGAAGCGCGACGCGGAGCGGCGCGCTTCATTTTCCCGAGATCGGAATGTGCCACTTTGAGCTCGAATGTGTGCACTCGGTTTGTAGCACGATCCACAATAATTTAAGGCAATAAAATAGACAAAAAATTTGTTGGTTAATTTCAATCGTTCCGTCTCACTCGCACTGACAAGATTGTTGTATCTTTTCGCTCCTTCCACTCATTGCTATGGTAAAAACGTTTGTTAAGCATCAAATCGATATTTACTAAACCAAATTAACATTTTTAATTTGAAGTAGCGAAGGATAAATTAGCAAATGTGATAAATACTAGGATGTGCACATTCGAGCGAAAAGTGGCACATTTCCGAGCGAGGGAGGCAAATGAAGCGCGACGCGGAGCGGCGCGCTTCATTTTCCCGAGATCGGAATGTGCCACTTTGAGCTCGAATGTGTGCACTCGGTTTGTAGCACGATCCACAATAATTTAAGGCAATAAAATAGACAAAAAATTTGTTGGTTAATTTCAATCGTTCCGTCTCACTCGCACTGACAAGATTGTTGTATCTTTTCGCTCCCTTCCACTCATTGCTATGGTAAAAACGTTTGTCAAGCATCAAATCGATATTTACTAAACCAAATTAACATTTTTAATTTGAAGTAGCGAAGGATAAATTAGCAAATGTAATAAATACTAGGATGCGCACATTCGAGCGAAAAGTGGCACATTTCCGAGCGAGGGAAGCAAATGAGCGCGACGCGGAGCGGCGCGCTTCATTTTCCCGAGATCGGAATGTGCCACTTTGAGCTCGAATGTCCGCACTCAGTTTTCAGCACGATTCACAATAAGTTAGACCAATAAATCAGACGAAAAATCATTTGAATAATTTTAGACGTTCCCTCTCACTCGCACTAACAAGACTGTCGTATCTTTTCGCTCCCTTCCACTCATTGCTATGGTAATTACCTTTCCCGAACATAAAATCGATATTTACTCAAGCAAATTAAAATTTTCGATTTGAAGTAGCTAAAGATATATTAAACAAATGTAATAAATACGAGAATGTGTACACTCGGCTTAAAGCACGTTTCCCATTAATTAAATTAGTTTTTAAAAGTTTTTTAATAAAAACTATAACACTGCAGTGGTGCACTTGGAATTTTTTAAAAGTTTGAGTTATTACCATAAATTTTTAAAATAAAAATTAGAAATCGTGCTTGCAGATTGAATTTGTATTTAATGATGTTGGAATATAAGGAAAAGGTTGTATCGCGACAAATTTAAGTGTTAATTTGAAAAAGATAGGATTAATATAGACAAATACCTAAAAACAAGATATGCGAAAAGTCAAGCGAAAATGGTATATTCCAGAAGCCCAATAGTATTTTTAAAATTTGTTTTGATGCTTCATAATTATTTATGAGTAATTACTATTACAAATAACCGAACATTTGAAAGTTTAAAAGGCCAAATGTATGCTATCGCAGAGGGCAGGTAAAAAGTGCGATAAAGTCGACCCGAAAATAGACCGAAGAGCCTACTCTGCTGTATTCAAAATTAGAACAAAGGGTTTCGATTTTGGCCTTTGTAATTAATATTTTGCAAAGCCATTATAGACAAAAGAAAACTTATTTTTTGGCGAGTACAGTGGTATAAAATTTTTTAAGGTATCATTAATTGTACGTTTAAAAAAACTTACAGTTTTTACTTTCATATAAGCGATTCTTCCGAGGGCTGAAAATACTTTAGCACTACCATTTTGTCACACACAAATTCTACCACAAATTAAAACCAAGAATCTGTGGAACGTCGTTAACACCTCAACGTACACTTCACAACTAAGAGGTATGGGAAACAACAAATGCAGTTTGTGATAAGAAAATCCAGTTATTGTTATCTTACTTTTTGTAACTTTTAATGCAAGGTATTGCAAGGTAATTTCTTTTATTTATTATGTAATAGTTCTCAAATTGACCGGCAGAAGTCAAACCCAAAACAGCCCAACGAAGAAAAGTAGATAAACATAGAAAGGTATTTATAACATAATTCTGCGGTAACCGTCTTATATAGAGCCGTGGTGGATACAAGTGGCGACTTATATCAAGCGGTCATCTAGCGGTAGTCTGTTTAATTAACGCAGGAAAGGAGACGCCGCATATCTCGTTTACTACGGAAGTGGTGACGCCACAATTGTCCGTTAAGAATTATTGAAATTTGATAAATTGCAATTTAGAAAAATAAATTTGTAAGATACCTTATAAAAAAATATGATTTGGAAATTTCAAGCTATTTTCTTGTAATTTAAATTATATTGTTTTGTGATTTTACCAGTAATCGTCGTATATCAAATCACAAACCTTTTTAGTTAAACGACATGGCTTTTTTGTACAATTCATTAACTTATAACAAATAATTACTAAAATCTAACGCTAATGGATAATTTTCCTATAAAGTAGTGTAATATCGCTAAAAATGTATGCTAATATTGCATTGTAACGCACAGTCGTTTGTTTTGTAAAATATTGTAATTTTAGAAATATTTTTAACAGTGTAGTTTAGAATTATGCATAAAATACCTAACAATTCGTTAAAGATTTTTAATTTCCAATTTAATGTTAATGAAGTTTAGAAAATGGTCGATTACGTTGAAGTGTAAATATTAGATTAATACGAAATCGAAGCAATAAGGAAAAGAGAATGAATATTGGAATCCGCCCACTTAGATTCCTATTTTCAACTTGCAACCCCTCTATACCTGGTCTTTACTTTTTTTTTCACGTTTTAACGACAGGGCGACGAGTAAAATGATTAATGATTTAGTAATTACGGAGGGCTTTTGGGGCTTCGACTGACTAATAAAACTTAGGAAACGACGACGTTTAAAAACAGGCAACGCCGCTTTTAGTTTTCAATTTTCTTCTACAGAACAATGCATTGAAAAATATTTAACGAAAACATTTGGTATTATTAATAGAAAGCATTTCGTAAGATGCATTTATAAAACGAACGCGATTTAAATAATTTAAAAAATTATGCTAGAAAGAAAGTGTGATGGTAGTAATTTATTGCATAAAAAGTGCATTAAAATTCAAAACTTGCATAATTTTTAATGCACGAAGAGAACGCAGTTCGCGTTCCTGCTAATTAAAACTTTTCCCAAACGATTAATTAAAAAATTTCAATAATTACAAAACAAATGGTTGTTCTTCTGTTGCGTTACATAAATTGGCATTGATATATTAATGACAACAACAAAAGAAAATAAAAGATTACAATTGTAAATACAGAAATAAATATCGCATTTACAAGTGTGTCGTTTCGTTTATTTCGATTACGCGCATTTCTCGTTATTGCTATCAATTTTAATGAACGCCATGAATTATTCATTTCATGTTTGATTTGTCTCTGCATTTTAAATAAACTGTGTTCGTGTATGTAATTTGCGAAATTGCATTTTGCGATTACCTGTCCTAATAAAAACAAAATAAAACGACCGAACGAAATTAACTGACGCGCTTCCAGAATTATTACAACTTATTAATTATTAAAGTTCGTTTTGAATAAATTTCGAATGTTGACGCGAAGAGGCACGCCCGCGGCCAGGGGCGGCTCGTTTATGGGGATCTAAGGGACCGGACCCCTACGGGAATTGTGTTTAAAAAGTATTTTTTTTGCGTCAGTGAATTGTGGCAAAACATAAGTTGCAATAGAAAAAATAACAATAAATCAATAATAAATTACACAGAAAAAAAGAATATCTTGGCTCAAGTGAAAAAAATTTTTCGTTACAATTCTCTTGAACGAAAAAAATATTCTTGTAACCAGAAATCACTCACTTCGTCTAAGTATTAATTTTCTTGATATAAACAATTTATTTTTGAGCTAAAGAAAAAACTTTTTTGTGACAGGAATTAAATTCTTAGAAGAAAACAATTTTTATAAAATTTTTTGGTAATATTTAAATTTTATATTTATATAATATTTTTTATTTAAAATATTTATAAAATAAAGTAATTATTATATTTTGCTAAAGAAAAAAACATTTTGTATTAATAAATGTACATACTCCTCATAAGAAATTTTATTGTTGAACCAAGTATGACGAATTTTTTTCCCATTTCAAAATTGTCGAAGTCAAGAAATTATTTGACTTCACTCAATAATTTTTCTAGGTTCCTTTCTGATCCTAAAAAATTTCTTCGGTGAAGAAAAGTTATCTTTAACCAAGTGTGCCTTTTTTTCTGTGTATATAAAAATTATTGATTTTGGCACCTGGCCCCAAATGAATTTACTGATACTGGTCGCCATTGACAGCAACAGTATTTATACGTCATTCTATTTACAGTTATACCTATGCGTTCTTTTTAGTGCATTCAAACAGCAAAGTTGTAGTTTAGAAAAAAAAATATATAAAAAAACCGATGTGTAAAGTTATATTTCATTCGAGTAACTAAATTCATTTTAATCGTTCCCTCTCTCTCTCGTATTGACGAAATTGTCGTATCTTTTCGCTCCCTTCCACTCATTGCTATAGTAAATACGTTTTTCGAACATAAAATCCATATTTACTAAAGTCAATTAAAATTTTTGGTTTGAAGAAGCGAAGGATAAATTGGACAAGCGTAATAAATACAAAGATGTGCACATTCGAGCGAAAAGTGGCACATTTCCGAGAGAGGGAAGCAAATGAAGCGCGACGCGGAGCGGCGCGCTTCATTTTCCCGAGATCGGAATGTGCCACTTTGAGCTCGCATGTGCGCACTTAGTTTTCAGCACGATTTACAATAATTTAAGCCAATAAATTAGACAAAAAATTAGTTGAATAATTTCAATCGTTCCTTCTCATTTGCACTGGGAAGGCTGTCGTATCTTTTCGCTCCCTTCCACTCATTGCTATGGTAAATATGCTTTTCAAACACAAAATCGATATTTACTAAAGTAAATTAAAATTTTTGATTTAAAGAACCGAAGGATAAATTAGACAAACGTAATAGACACAAAAATGTGCACATTCCATTTTAAACACCATTCACAATAATAAATTTACTTTCTAAAAGTTTGCAATTAAAAAGTTAAGAATCGTATTTCCGCCAGAAACCAAATCTTTGATTTGCTGCATTTAATAAAAATTAATTTTTTTCCTTAAATTGAATTTGATGTAATTGTAAATTAGTATAAATAATTAAAGCAAACTATGGTAATCCGACTTATCGAGACGTTACCATATTTGAAAACCGTTCTCAGTAAAATAAGCCCAATAGTCAAAATTTGTCCATAAGTCAATTAGTTAAACCAATTATCTCGCAAGTTTATCAAAAATTTAAGTAAAACAAAGCGCCTCATTCGATTATGCGGTATCAGTAGCGCAAAATCAAATTAATTAATAATTATTCAAGGGTGTGTATTAGATTAATTGTAATTTAGAGCAGATGAATTTAATTTATAATCCCAAGCCCATATTTAATGAGTACAACATCAATTTAGTGTTAAATTTAATTATAATCTAACAAGGATTATTAATTAATCTTCGAATA
Organism: Sinopyrophorus schimmeli; assembly: GCA_036325965.1. Taxonomy (NCBI): domain Eukaryota; kingdom Metazoa; phylum Arthropoda; class Insecta; order Coleoptera; family Elateridae; genus Sinopyrophorus; species Sinopyrophorus schimmeli. Next base: position 593,560 of record JARFIZ010000194.1, read on the forward strand.
ATAGACGTAAAGCTTTCGCCTCCAACGCTTACTTTTCCTTTAAGCCTGCAGCAAAAATAACGTCTTTCCATAATAATTTCTCTGCATAATGGTAATAAAATAATCGATATTTGATTAATTAAAAACGATTAGGTTCGAGCCGAAAGCCGTTTAATCCCTAAATATTCGAATCGGATCCTCTTTAATTCGCGCTATATCCAACAAAATGGCTTTGAATGTTTCGATCGGATTTGGGCACTTTAGCTCTGGTAAAATGAGTTCGTTAACGTGTGGAAAAGACATGTACACTCACACCATTTAGTAATGTCCTTGGTTTGAGCGGACGGATCGTTCGTGTCCGACGTGGAGAATAATAAAGAAAACGCTAGTTTCAACTTCAACTCTCCGTTATTATTTTACAATCCTACACATGATGGTGGTATTCACTTTTACAGATTAACCATACACTTTTTATCTTTCACCCATAAGAAAAAAATATTTTAATATAAATGAAAGTTAATACAAGATAATTTTATCATTACAAAATAATGTAATTATTCTTTTCTACGCATATACCTTGTGTTAAAAATCCATGTCTTTCTTTTAAATTCCATATAAGTTAGTTTGTGTATATATTAAGAATATTTAACATAACTGAAAATAGAACTATGCGAATTTTGATTTCAGGAATTAATTAGTGAAGTTTTCTATAAAAGATTTTCTTTTCCATTTCTAAGCAAATATATCCTATCGAAAATTATTATTATAACTCTTCACATAAGAGTTAATATTTAAATACTAAAATTAACTGAATTGTAAATTTGTTAACAATTTTCGGATACTCCTAACGATTGGCAGCTCATTTCGCTGTTAAAATTCTTATAACTGCATTGCCAGCATTTTAAAATAGAACAAATTCAGATTAATTTTAAATTGTTAATATTGTTGTTGTTGGCGCCTGCCTTTTTATACCTGTATCAGGTTTAGGCGTTTTCCCCGCTTGAAACTTTGTTGTGAATGTTGTAGTGTTTCAAAGATTCAAGGCACCTACTGTTTTACGTGGATTGCAAACCACGGCAATTTCTAAGGAAATTTTTGAGCAGTTTTACTCTTGCCAGGTGCTCAGCCTTGCGAAGAGAAGAGGAGCGTGAAATTTTCGATGGTCGGCGCGGGGATTCGAACCACTTCGAATCCACCTCGCAGCAAAGCAGCCCAAACACTAAACCACTTGCACCACGCTTCCTCTTAAATTGTTAATATTACCCTTATTAATGTTTTTCTAAAGTATTGTTTGATATGTCTATCTGCAGTTGGGACATAAATACCATAACTATTCATTTGAAAATTATTAGAATCTAGTTTTTTTTTTTTATTATGGACCCATAATTTTTACATTAATTGATTTTATTTGAATTATTACGAGTATGTATTAAACCTCATTTGAATAGAAGTCACCATTGCATTAAATTATCGATATTCGAGTTACATACCATATTTGCTCGTAAGTTAAGAACCAAATTTACTTTTTTGTTTTTAAAGTTTTTGTTGTAACCACGAAATCTTATAGAAGAATATCCTTCTAGCTAAAAGTTTAAAATCGTTTTTCTCGAACATTTTTCAATGCTTTGCTAAATTTATATTTCAATATTGGTCTTCAAATGAGGTATACACAGCTCGGAGTATGATGCAGGTATACGGATTAAAAATATCCGGACTTAGCATAGCTGACATCCATTTATTTTTTATGAATAATTTTAAGAAATTTTGTAAAATTGTATAGTTCTATATAATTTTATAAAGAAAATTTTTTCGGGTAGTTAATCTTCTATAATTAAAAATCATAAAAATAAGAATTAAATCGATAACTTTTTCATGATATAAAATATTTTTTCAGACTATTTGATAGTGCATTAAATAGAATATAAAACTGCCATTTCACTTTTGACCTATCTTTAATAGTTTAGCCTTTTAATTGAAAAAATTTGAAATTTCGACAAATTTCAATTTTGTAAGTTCTTTATTAAGTAAAATATTAATAATAGAAATTTGACTCAATTAAATTTTTGTAGAGAATTTAATGACTATAAAGGATTACTAATTAATTATATAAAAAATTATTACATAGTTTGTAGAAGTAAATAATGTTAAAAATCATTTTCGTAACTTTTTAAATAAAAATGTTTAAGTTCGATGAAGGACCTCTTAAAATTGAAATTAAGAGATGTAATTTGGACAGATTTTTAATTCGACGTATTCTGAAAAATTTTCATGTGATAGTGAAAAAAATTGTTTTTGTTGGAACACCCTAGTATGTATACTCCATTGTATTCTTCAATTATACCTGAATCACTTTATGTCAAGATGGGCATTTTAAATTTGTTCTTAGAAAGGGATTTAGACTTAAGATATTAACTTGTGCCGAGATGGACGTTGCTCTTTCAAATATTTTAAATAAACCGAAAATGTGATTCACCTACTTGAGCTTCCCTTTGTAACTTTATTGTTTCATGCTGGTAAAACACCAAAAATCTTATTCTTGAAAAATCGAAAATATTACCAAAGGGTAGGTATTAAATTTTTGTTGTGGCCTTACAAACCATCATTCTAGTATTTTGTGTTGTGTTGTAGGGGAATTGTGCTTAAGATGACATACTTTTTGTTTTGAGGCAGAAGTCAAACCCAAAACAGCCCAACGAAGAAAAGTATTTATAACATAATTCTGCGGTAACCGTCTTATATAGAGCCGTGGTGGATACAAGTGGCGACTTATATCAAGCGGTCATCTAGCGGTAGTCTGTTTAATTAACGCAGGAAGGGAGACGCCTCATATCTCGTTTACTACGGAAGTGGTGACGCCACAATTGTCCGTTAAGAATTATTGAAATTTGATAAATTGCAATTTGAAAAAATAAATGTGTAAGATACCTTATAAAAAAATATGATTTGGAAATTTCAAGCTATTTTCTTGTAATTTAAATTATATTGTTTTGTGATTTTACCAGTAATCGTCGTAAATCAAATCACAAACCTTTTTAGTTAAACGACATGGCTTTTTTGTACAATTCATTAACTTATAACAAATAATTACTAAAATCTAACGCTAATGGATAATTTTCCTATAAAGTAGTGTAATATCGCTAAAAATGTATGCTAATATTGCATTGTAACGCACAGTCGTTTGTTTTGTAAAATATTGTAATTTTAGAAATATTTTTAACAGTGTGGTTTAGAATTATGCATAAAATACCTAACAATTCGTTAAAGATTTTTAATTTCCAATTTAATGTTAATGAAGTTTAGAAAATGGTCGATTACGTTGAAGTGTAAATATTAGATTAATACGAAATCGAAGCAATAAGGAAAAGAGAATGAATATTGGAATCCGCCCACTTAGATTCCTATTTTCAACTTGCAACTCTCTCTATACCTGGTCTTTACTTTTTTTTTCACGTTTTAACGACAGGGCGACGAGTAAAATGATTAATGATTTAGTAATTACGGAGGGCTTTTGGGGCTTCGACTGACTAATAAAACTTAGGAAACGACGACGTTTAAAAACAGGCAACGCCGCTTTTAGTTTTTCAATTTTCTTCTACAGAACAATGCATTGAAAAATATTTAACGAAAACATTTGGTATTATTAATAGAAAGCATTTCGTAAGATGCATTTATAAAACGAACGCGATTTAAATAATTTAAAAAAATTATGCTAGAAAGAAAGTGTGATGGTAGTAATTTATTGCATAAAAAAGTGCATTAAAATTCAAAACTTGCATAATTTTTAATGCACCGAAGAGAACGCAGTTCGCGTTCCTGCTAATTAAAACTTTTCCCAAACGATTAATTAAAAAAAAATTTCAATAATTACAAAACAAATGGTTGTTCTTCTGTTGCGTTACATAAATTGGCATTGATATATTAATGACAACAACAAAAGAAAAAAAAAAGATTACAATTGTAAATACAGAAATAAATATCGCATTTACAAGTGTGTCGTTTCGTTTATTTCGATTACGCGCATTTCTCGTTATTGCTATCAATTTTAATGAACGCCATGAATTATTCATTTCATGTTTGATTTGTCTCTGCATTTTAAATAAACTGTGTTCGTGTATGTAATTTGCGAAATTGCATTTTGCGATTATCTGTCCTAATAAAAACAAAATAAAACGACCGAACGAAATTAACTGACGCGCTTCCAGAATTATTACAACTTATTAATTATTAAAGTTCGTTTTGAATAAATTTCGAATTTTGACGCGAAGAGGCACGCCCGCGGCCAGGGGCGGCTCGTTTATGGGGATCTAAGGGACCGGACCCCTACGGGAATTGTGTTTAAAATGTATTTTTTTTGCGTCAGTGAATTGTGGCAAAACATAAGTTGCAATAGAAAAAATAACAATAAATCAATAATAAATTACACAGAAAAAAAGAACATCTTGGCTCAAGTGAAAAAAATTTTTCGTTACAATTCTCTTGAACGAAAAAAATATTCTTGTAACCAGAAATCACTCACTTCGTCTAAGTATTAATTTTCTTGATATAAACAATTTATTTTTGAGCTAAAGAAAAAACTTTTTTGTGACAGGAATTAAATTCTTAGAAGAAAACAATTTTTATAAAATTTTTTGGTAATATTTAAATTTTATATTTATATAATATTTTTTATTTAAAATATTTATAAAATAAAGTAATTATTATATTTTGTTAAAGAAAAAAACATTTTGTATTAATAAATGTACATACTCCTCATAAGAAATTTTATTGTTGAACCAAGTATGACGAATTTTTTTCCCATTTCAAAATTGTCGAAGTCAAGAAATTATTTGACTTCACTCAATAATTTTTCTAGGTTCCTTTCTGATCCTAAAAAATTTCTTCGGTGAAGAAAAGTTATCTTTAACCAAGTGTGCCTTTTTTGCTGTGTATATAAAAATTATTGATTTTGGCACCTGGCCCCAAATGAATTTACTGATACTGGTCGCCATTGACAGCAACAGTATTTATACGTCATTCTATTTACAGTTATACCTATGCGTTCTTTTTAGTGCATTCAAACAGCAAAGTTGTAGTTTAGAAAAAAAAATATATAAAAAAACCGATGTGTAAAGTTATATTTCATTCGAGTAACTAAATTCATTTTAATCGTTCCCTCTCTCTCGTATTGACGAAATTGTCGTATCTTTTCGCTCCCTTCCACTCATTGCTATAGTAAATACGTTTTTCGAACATAAAATCCATATTTACTACAGTCAATTAAAATTTTTGGTTTGAAGAAGCGAAGGATAAATTGGACAAGCGTAATAAATACAAAGATGTGCACATTCGAGCGAAAAGTGGCACATTTCCGAGAGAGGGAAGCAAATGAAGCGCGACGCGGAGCGGCGCGCTTCATTTTCCCGAGATCGGAATGTGCCACTTTGAGCTCGAATGTGCGCACTTAGTTTTCAGCACGATTTACAATAATTTAAGCCAATAAATTAGACAAAAAATTAGTTGAATAATTTCAATCGTTCCTTCTCATTTGCACTGGGAAGGCTGTCGTATCTTTTCGCTCCCTTCCACTCATTGCTATGGTAAATATGCTTTTCAAACACAAAATCGATATTTACTAAAGTAAATTAAAATTTTTGATTTAAAGAAGCGAAGGATAAATTAGACAAACGTAATAGACACAAAAATGTGCACATTCCATTTTAAGCACCATTCACAATAATAAATTTACTTTCTAAAAGTTTGCAATTAAAAAGTTAAGAATCGTATTTCCGCCAGAAACCAAATCTTTGATTTGCTGCATTTAATAAAAATTAATTTTTTTCCTTAAATTGAATTTGATGTAATTGTAAATTAGGATAAATAATTAAAGCAAACTATGGTAATCCGACTTATCGAGACGTTACCATATTTGAAAACCGTTCTCAGCAAAATAAGCCCAATAGTCAAAATTTGTCCATAAGTCAATTAGTTAAACCAATTATCTCGCAAGTTTATCAAAAATTTAAGTAAAACAAAGCGCCTCATTCGATTATGCGGTATCAGTAGCGCAAAATCAAATTAATTAATAATTATTCAAGGGTGTGTATTAGATTAATTGTAATTTAGAGCAGATGAATTTAATTTATAATCCCAAGCCCATATTTAATGAGTACAACATCAATTTAGTGTTAAATTTAATTATAATCTAACAAGGATTATTAATTAATCTTCGAATAATAGACGTAAAGCTTTCGCCTCCAACGCTTACTTTTCCTTTAAGCCTGCAGCAAAAATAACGTCTTTCCATAATAATTTCTCTGCATAATGGTAATAAAAATAATCGATATTTGATTAATTAAAAAACGATTAGGTTCGAGCCGAAAGCCGTTTAATCCCTAAATATTCCCCTTCGAATCCGGATCCTCTTTTTAATTCGCGCTATATCCAACAAAATGGCTTTCGAATGCTTTCGAATACGGATTTGGGTCACTTTAGCTCTGTGTAAAAATGAGTTCGTTAAAAAAGTGTGGAAAAAGACATGTACACCAATATCGATTACGATCGATAGAAAAATTCATTAAAAATACGACAAACATAACGTCCGAGAAGGAAGAATTAAATGTTATTAGATTTAAGCTTGTAAAATTAATTAAAAGCTTTTGGAATAATCGAAAGCAGTGTTAAAACTGACAAACAATATACAGTGTGTCCAATAACCTATGAAATGTTTCATTAATTGCAGTAAGGGTCGCAGTGCAATTTATAAAGATTTTTAAAATAAACGATTAACACTTTTGTTTTTAAATACACTCAGAAAAGCATGTCATAATTTAATGACCAAAGACTTTGCATTTATTAATTGTAATGAAGACAAAACGGTTGATTGGATTTTAAAAGTTGGTAGTAAAGGTAGTAAAGGATGACGCGTTGCACTGCTTAAAGTAATTGTTCCGCGACATTCGGAACAAAAGGTAGAGAATATAGGGTAGACAGGTAGAATTCGTCATTCATCATCAACCCAGAACTTTTTGCTATTTGCTTCCTATGATATGGGTCGGAGCAAGCGTAAAAATGCGCTGTTGCCAGCTTGTTAGAATATTCCTTTTTTTCATCATTTATTAAATAATATTTTAAAAAAATATATTTGTTGTTGTTTAATGTTAATTTAATTTTTATAACATTCGTAAGAAGGGTTTTTTGGTTATAACTAAATATGTTGTCCCGTGTAGTGCAATGTACACGAAAAAAAGTGATTTCAGAATCGATGCTAACCTATTCCAAATGAAATAATACTAGGTTAGCATTACTACTGATACCATTTCGGAATCTAATGTATTTTATTTGGACGTTTAATATCACATCATATATCATATAGGTTAGTATAAGTTAATAGAGTTTATATATATCAACACAGATATAACCTATAAATGTAATTTTTGTTTGTTGTTATTTAGTTTGAACAGAAAGTATTAATACGTAAATAATTTTAGAAAAAGAATAATTTTTTTAGATTTTCTGTTATACTCTGTTATAAACTATAAAGAACGTAAAACACATTTGTTAGTCTTCGTACTCGACGAATAACTACCAAAATGAAAACTAAAATGCAAAAATAGTTTCTTTTCTTGTAAAATAAAAGGTAAAACCATCTCAAAAATTTATAACTGTTCATGAGGCATTTAAACATAAATTAGTTTTTAAATCCAATTGAAGTGCCGCCGTCGAAACAGCTTGTAGTATAAAACCTTTTCATATAATAGACCTTTTAAGCAGCAATAACACCGACCAGGTCCTTAATCCTCTCCCAGGTAGCGTGATTTTACAAAAATAAGTTGTAAAATTTAACTTCGAGTTATCGCCATATTTACTAATGGAAACTTGAATTTATTGAATTGTAAAACACTTCAAATTAACGAAAAATTCGAATTATCGAAATTCGAGTAATGAATATAAAAATATTAACGTTGAGATAGGCAAGTCCTAGAGAAACGGGTTCGAGTTCGAGTTATCAAAAATTGGACTTATCGGCGTTCGACTTATGGAAGTTCGACTGTACCTTAAATACCTCTATCTGAAATATTTTAAATTTTGCGTACATTTTATTTTAAGGTAATAATTTAAATGCTGAAAAATGTAAGAGAAAAATATAAGAACTTCCAGCGTTTATACCCATTCTCGTAATTTTAAAAGGTCAATGTAATTTTTTCAATTACTGGTTTAATTAATCACTTTTTAAAAGCCGAAAACCTATCAAACAACAAACCTTCCAGATTTTATACATTTTTAGTTAAAAATAAAAGTCGTGTTCTGCTAAAATTGCCTTCGTCGAAATTATACAATCGCTAAAAACATTTAACAGTTACGCCTGCCTTTTAAATATTTAATAATTACATTTTATCTAAAAATATGTAAAATTTATTCGTGAGCTTACCAAATAACCTTGCAACAATTTTTAAATGCAAAAAAAAGGCAGGAAATGCCCGTATAATTCTTTAATAAAGAAAAAGCATAACAAACGCAAAACTGACAGTTAAACACGAAAAGAAACGCAACACCGTTATTAAAAATGCATTATTATTATTATTTTAATAACTATCACAATTATATTATTATTTAAAATATATGTATACCGAAACGATGAAATGCGACAAATAAAATTCAGGGTAAAAATGATTATTTATCACGCAACATTATCTTAATTACGGTCCGCACCGGTCATTATGTGTTTGAAAAGAAAAAAAAACATTTTACCTTTTGTAAAATTCGAAACTATTCAAAAAAAAGAAGAAAAAAAAAATAGAAGGAACCCTCACAAATGCATTTCTATATATTTTTTCTACCTGCTTTCATTGTACGAGTGTGTTTGTGTATCGATTTCTGTTCAAATTCCTCCCCTTATAAAATTTGATGAAGGGTATCTTTTGTTGTCATTTTAAGCGTAACGCAGCCCTCCATCCCCTTAACAAACCAACAGACCGATAGTCAGGTAAAAATTAATGCGTTTTTCTCTGTGTATGTGGACTTTTTTTTTAAATTATTGATACTTGGGGTTTCACATTGTCCCTGGCTTTCGCTTTTTATTGTTTACATCGTAAGCGTTGGGGTGCTTTATAATTTAATAAACTCCGCAATATCGTGACAGGATTTTGCACTTTCATTCCTACCAATTTTTAAGATAAAATTATAAAGTAAATTAAGATGTATCGCTAAGAGAGTAATTTAAAAATAGCGCCCAAAATAAAAATCCTAATTGGCTATTTAGATTAATTGCCATGGTTACGTCCTAAATTAACCAATCATAATTTAAATGAAATTTTGACGTTTCCCTAATTAAAATATTTAAAATGAATTTAAAAAATTAAATCGGACCCCGATGTTTATTATTTTTTGGTGTTGACAGAAAAATCAATTACAATATTTAAAAAAAAATGGGGTTTCTTCTATAACCTAAAAAGGGATTATTTTATAATAGTGAATTACGTGACCAATTAAAGCAACATTTACAAGCGAAAGAAAGAAAAGGGCCGATTTATATCGGTCGCAACTCTAAAGAACAACTTCAAAAAAAAAACGTACGTACATACGCACATAATCTTTTTCTTACATCCTCAGATGTTCAATAGATCATGAAAAGGATTGACGGCCTGGTATTTAACCAAAGAACTGGAGCCCCTTGTAAACATTTATGAAGCTTTTCTGTCTTTATCTCGCCCCCATTTAAAAGACAACGAAGGCGAGCGAGCGCGAGTCAGCGAAATGGCAGAAGATACACACCAAAAGCACACTGAGCGTAAATAAAATGTTGAAAATCCAGTCTTAACCACTTTTCTTTCTTTCTCGTTTAATTTTTTTTTGCTCTTCTTTCGAATGCGTGCGAGTGTGTACAAAGTTTTTTGGTAAAATTCTATTTGCTCGAAGAAAACGAATTTATTTTTTCGAAGATTAAAAATAGAGCTTTGTTGAAGTTATACTTCTTCCGGGGCGTTGAGAGTGAACTTTTAGCACGGCTGACGAAAATTCGACAGTACGAAGTTAGTCGCCTAAGAAATTTAAATGTGTATTCTTTATACTGATATGGTTAGGTTAGAATTAAATAAAAATTGACAGTTTCTAGCGTTCTTTAGAATTAAGATTTGATTTACAGTAACTGCGTGCACAAATGTGCACGTAAGGGTAGGTCAGATGCATGTCATGGCAGTAGCCACTTTACCCATAGCATAGAATTTTATTTTTGTGGACAATAAAAAATTCGTTCCCACTGTTATTTTGTTTTAATGCCCTTAAAACTCTTCCCCCGAGTTAACCCATAAGAGACCCAAACTGTGAGCTTCGTAGTGATATACCCAACAAGAATGCCAGTATCGTCTAGATCAGTGGTTTTTATAATTTATGTTTTTGTCAGTGTTGCCAGTGCCAATTTTCAAAATGTCCCAAATATCTAGGTCAAATTATCCAACTTTGAGAAGAACACAGTTTTGATTCCCTACATACCTATTTAAAAAAAAAAGTTTGAATAAAAAAAAAAAAACATTTTTTTTTCGGTCATTGTTTTTTACCATATCTTTGTTGTTACCATTCTCTTTAATGAATTAGATTTTAAAGCATCCCCTCCCCAGCCCGTTTTTAAAACAGTTTTCTGTATTTATGTTTTTAAGATTATCGAATTTTGTTTCTACGGATGCATTTGCAAATGGCAACACGACTTAAGGTGTTTATTACACTGCCTGTTTTTGTTTTCTATCACAAAGGGGATTCCCTACGTTATTATTTCATATGCAATATGGCATTATATTATTTCAAAAAAATATCGATTTCATTCATCAGCATCGATGTATTAATCACTAAGCATCAAAATATCGATAAATTAATAAATAGTAAAATGTTATTTTTACCGCATAGTGCCAATCCACACAAAATCCCTAATATACTTCAGATTCCCCGCTCTTTGAAAAATTCCCCACAAATTGGCAACGCCAGTTACTGCGCCCAGTTTATAAAAATCCAATCTTGGAGCTTTTCCACCGTACATCCTTTCCCCATTTGATATGGTAGATAGGTTCTGGAGAAAACCGTGTAAATTGAAATCATACAGTTTTGCTACTTTTAGAAATTAATCAATTTTTTTACGTAAAATAGTTTTAATATTTGTTAGTGCATCCGGTCATCAAAAATATACTACGTATCTATAATATATGGAGCATTCTTAGGAACCTATCTTCACTCTTAAACGGAATTTATGAGTTATTTTAGATGAATTATTTTTTGTTTGGCAGACCTCAAAAAAGATGACTCGATGATATTAAGAAATAGAAGAGACCTATGTCCAGCAGTAGACAAATGGAGGCCGAGAAGAATAAGAAGAAGAAGAAGAAGACTTTTTGTTGTGTGTATAAAAATAAAAATAATTTTTTTTGGTCACCCCAACGAATTGTCTTAAAAAATAACTAAAAACACACATAGACTTTATTTTATCCAATATTGGGCCTGTATTGGTCAAAAATATTTTTTTCCAATAAAATATACCTGCATTGAGACAACATTGGGCCAATGTGTTGTGCAACATATTGGAAACTATATTTTTGATCAGTACAGTACCAACATTGGCTAAATAAATTTAATATTGGACCCATGTATACATATTGGGCGTAAATTGGTAAAATCTGTGTCCTATATCTTGTGCTACGGGTAGCTTTCATTCTTGAAAATTTTTAGAATTTACATTTTTGTAAATTGTTGAAAAGCGAAATCGTGCAAAACAAATATCGTGTAAATCGAGGGATGGGATTAGCGTTTATTGTAGATTTTGGTTAAAAGCCGAGTGTACAATTCGAACTCGGGGCAATGTGCACTTTTCGTTCGAATGTGCACATACGTCGTTTTATGTGACTACATTGCTTTTTTTAATTTTTAAATCTGAAAATTTATGTAAATAAATTCAATAAATGCGAGGATGCGCACATTCGAGCGAAAAGTGGCACATTTCCGAGCGAGGGAGGCAAATGAAGCGCGACGCGGAGCGGCGCGCTTCATTTTCCCGAGATCGGAATGTGCCACTTTGAGCTCGAATGTGTGCACTCGGTTTGTAGCACGAATCACAATAATTTAAGGCAATAAATTAAACAAAAATTTGTTGAATAATTTCAATCGTTCCCTCTCACTCGCACTGACAAGATTGTCGTATCTTTTCGCTCCCTTCCACTCATTGCTATGGTAAAAACGTGTTTCAAGCATAAAATCGATATTTACTAAAGCAAATTAATATTTTGAATTTAAAGAAGCAAAGGATAAATTAGCAACTGTAATAAATACGAGGATGTGCGCTTTCGAGCGAAAAGTGGCACATTTCCGAGCGAGGGAAGCAAATGAAGCGCGACGCGGAGCGGCGCGCTTCATTTTCCCGAGATCGGAATGTGCCACTTTGAGCTCGAATGTGCACACTCGGTTTTAAGCATGATTCACAATAATTCAGGCCAATAAATTAGACGAAAACTTAGATGAATAATTTTAATCGTTCCCTCTCACTCCCATTCACTTGATTGTCGTATCTTTTCGCTCCCTTCCACTCATTGCTATGGTAAATTCGTTTATCGAACATAAAATCCATATTTTACTCAACTAAATTAAATTTTTTGATCTGAATCGCCGAAGGATAACTTAGACAAATCTAATAATTACGAAGATGTGCGCATTCGAGCGAAAAGTGGCACATTTCCGAGCGAGGGAAGCAAATGAAGCGCGACGCGGAGCGGCGCGCTTCATTTTCCCGAGATCGGAATGTGCCACTTTGAGCTCGAATGTGCACACTCGGTTTTAAGCACGATTCACTATAATTAATTTATTTAAAATTTACTAGATTTATAATTAAAAGTTACAGAACCATATTTCTACTAGGAATGAAATTTTTGGCAAAACAGTGTATTTTAAATAGTTCTCGTTTTTGAAAATTTTTAGAATTTACATTTTTGTAAATCGTGTAAATAGAAGGATATATTTATTTCATAAAACAATATCGCACAATTTTAAATAGAAAAAAGTGCATTAATAACAAAATTACATTCTTGTTTAACTTTTTCACGCCCTTCCTTGCACGAGCCTACTGCCCCCCAGGGTGGCGCTCGGCCCAGTTTGAAACCACTGGTCCAGCTATACCCAAACGCAAGGTACGCAGCACAACACGTGGTCATATTGAATTTAGTCGCGCCAAAGAAGTATAACTTCTATCGCACCGATTTTTCGTTTATCTTCAAAGGCAACGACTTGTTGCGCGCCCTAAACGACCAGGAAGAACGTTCCAATTGAAACTAAAATGGCACTTGTAATTTCGTAAAATTATGCTTGCGTTTTTGAACTTGCAGGTTAACGCTCGTCGAAGTTAAACCAAGCAGCAAATTGGATTTTAAGGTCCTTGCACTTCAAACTTACAATTTGTACTATCGAATTTTGGAATTCGGTCGACTTTGCATATTTCCAGCCTTCTCGCTTCTTGGCGGTCGCTTCCAACGAGCAAAGCGAAAAAAAACGAGACAAAGAACAAAAACAAAGCGAACCATGAGCCCAACATTGTGTTTGGGTAAGGTAATGGTGGGAAAAGCGGTGTAACATAATCAAAGAAGAATCAACACTCACTATAACATTCCGAAGTCTAAAACGAGTTTTACTTCCCAAGCCACAACTTAAAAACCTGAACAGCCATCATTTGTAGCATCTCGAAACCGACACACATGAATGAAACTAGTCGAATGACTCATTAAATTTAACAACTCAAAAAAAATCTCGAATTAATTACATAATAAACAACATTGAAAATATCAGGAAACTCCTCGCTTCTTTTCTCGATTAAAAAAAAAATGGGGCACATCTGGATTCCCAATGTTATTTTAATATTTCAAGTTTTTCTAGCCGATGAAATTTTGCGATAGAACGAAATCCATGTGCATGCATGTAAAACTTAAAATCGTTTCGTATCAAAGTTGGACGAGCTTTTATAAAAACAACGTGAAATTTTAGCATAGTTCCGCGCGGAATTCAATTTGAAAGTAATACAGTAAAATCGCTTGTGGCGACCATCTCCACAAGGAGACCACCTCTAAAAGCGGGCTGTATGCTTTACTGTAGTTTTTTTAGAAAAATTAACCTTTTCCGAATAAAAAATCTAAAAGCCATAGGGGAATAAGCAGGGTGAAAATGCCTTTTGTGAATATCATAATGGTATTCTATGGACATGTAGATACTATAGAATTATAAAGATTCTGAAAATGTTAGACTTTAATCTATATCGGTCCTTTTAAAAAGTTAAAATAAATAAAAATTGGAAAATAATTTTTTTCTTTGAATTGAGTGAACGGATTTGTTTGAAAATTTAGTATGTTACGCACACTTGTTTTCGGACACCTTGGACCAATTTTTAGCTTATTAAATGGATGATCAAAAACATTATTTTCTCTTATTTTTTCAATTTTTATTATGATACTTTTTGGGCAAAATTATGATTCTATCATTTTTACATTTCTTATAACAAAATTTTCTTAATGGTACTCCATAGTTAACAAAAATAAAAACTATTTTTATTACCAAAAAATCGAATTTTTACATAAATTCTGCCTAAATAATTACAAATTAAACTATTACTATTACATAAATAATACGCGGAAATAAATGTCTTGAATTACAGATAATAAAAAAAATATATTTCTTACAATGAAATATAACGCCTATTAGAATTTAATAAAAATATAATTTGTAACTCACCTTTATTAAAATTGTATAATGAGAGTTATTCATGAGTGGGGTCACTTTAGCTTGCGCTAAATGGTTGCCCCTTATGTCTTTGCTGATAGCATGGTTTGATGAAAATTTGTCCCCGAGTTGAAAAATGTTCTACTTTGAGAAAAAATGAATTTGCCCTGAGCGTTTAAGTTGATCGGTTATGTTTGATTGAATACCCTTACTTATAGTATAATAATTAACAATTAAAAAAACTATTATAAGCAAAAATATATATTTTTATTAAATTTTAACGGGCGTTATATTTTATTGTAAGAAAGAAGAAAAATTATTTTACCATCTCTAATGCAAGAGATTTATTTCAGCGTATTATTTGTGTAATAATAATAGTTTTTATTTTTTTAACTATGGCGTACCATTAACAAAATTTTGAAAAAATTCTGAGTCATTGTAGGTGTTATAAGAAATGTAAGAATGAGAGAATCATAATTTTGCTCAAAAAGTATCATAATAAAAATTGAAAAAGTAAGAGAAACTAATAATCAATTTATTAATCTAAAAATTGGGCCATGGTGTCCGTAAAATATTATTTCCTGTATAACATACTCAATTTTCAAAAAATTCGGTTCACTCAATCCAAAGAAAAAAATTATTTTCCAATTTTTACTTATTTTGACTTTCTGAAGAGACCGATATAGATAAAGGTCTGAAATTTTCAGGATCTTTATATTTCTATAGTAACTACATATCCATAGAACATAATTAAGATACATATTTAGAAAAGGCAATTTTACAATGCTTATCGCCCTATGGCCTTTAAGTTTTTAATTTAAAAGAGAGATGATTAATATAGACAATGCCATTGAATACGGGATATGTGTACTAGGGTGGAGCGAAAAAATATTTTTTCTCTTAGCCTACCGCTAGAAGTTATAAATTATACAAATTAAAATTTAAAAAAAAAAATTTTTTTTACTCAACATTTTGAGGTGGCCCACTGATTTTTTAAATTAAATTCAAGTTAAAATTCTTTTGAAACAATATAAAAAAGTGTTCCAGAACCTGCGAAGTAATCTTCAAATTTATCTAAAAATGAACAAATTTTATCGTTTCTAACTCAAAATTCACTTTAATGCCTAAGAAAAGTATGTTATTGTTTCGGAATTTTTTTGAAAACTGCAATAATGGCGAGAAAAATTTTTTCTGTTAATAATTGTTAATAGGCAAGAAAGAGGACACTTCGCAGCTTCTGGAACACTTTTTTTTATCGTTTCAAAAGAATTTTAACTTGAATTTAATTTAAAAAATCAGTGGGCCACCTCAAAATGTTGAGTAAAAAATTATTTTTTTCAAAAATTTTAATTTTTTATAATTTATAACTTCTAGCGCTAGGCTAAGAAAAAATGTTTTTTCGCTCCACCCTAATGTGCACATTCGAGCGAAAAGTGGCACATTTCAGAGCGAGATCGGAATGTGCCACTTTGAGCTCAAATGTGCACACTCGGTTTTAAACTTCATTCACAATAATTCAGGCGAATAAATTAGACAAAAAATTAGTTGAACAATTTTAATAATTCCCTCACACTCCCTTTGACATAATTGTCGTATATTTTCGCTCCCTTTCACTCATTGCTATGGTAAATTCGTTTTTAGAACATAAAATTCATATTTTACTCAACTAAATTAAATTTTTTAATCTAAAACGCCGAAGAATAAATTAGACAAATCTAATAATTACGAAAATGTGCACATTTGAGCGAAAAGTGGCACATTTCCGAGCGAGAGAAGCAAATGAAGCGCGACGCGGAGCGGCGCGCTTCATTTTCCCGTAACGGAATGTGCCACTTTGAGCTCGAATGTGCACACTCGATTTTAAGCGCCATTAACAATAATTAATTTAGTTCCTAAATAATATTACTTTTTTAATAACAATATGATTCTGATAAATAATATCTGCATTTAATCTAATATGAGATCCGTTATTACATTTACATTATCTATCTTTGTCTTTCTCTCTAAGACGACCACCTCTATAAAAAACTAATTTGCGCAAAAACCGACGTTAATCGCGTTAGAGAGGTTTTACTGTATTTTTAAACGTTAAGAATTTTTTTCATCGTACAAAACGAAATAAAACCCGAGAGTAAGGTATTTCTTGATTAAAACTTAAAAATTAGCATAAAACAGGCAGACACGAACTTAGACGTTGTACGACAATATCGAAGAATTATTGGAATTTGAAATTAATTAATTAATTAAAGACGAACAATGGATCTCCGAGAGACGGAGAGCGATTATTAAATGATCGTAAAGCCTAAGAGCAAGCGAGAGAGAGAGAGGGACGAAAATAGAAACTTGCTTAAATAAATCAAAATATTAATTAAGCCTTCGATGATTACATAAATATTTGGGATTTCCTTCAGGTTCTCTTCTTTGTATTACAGCAATAATAAGTTTGTGTAAAATTGGAACGTGACACGTGCAGAGAACACGGGGAGCCCTAAAGACACCCCCGGAAACTTAACACAATCCATTAATTCCGCCCCCAATTTCTAATATCTTTGTGGTTGGCACGTATTTACTATTATTTAACTTGGAAAAGCCACTTTTCCTATGCCCGCGTTTAGTTTCCGTTACAAATAACACCCTACAGAAATTTGGTTTGTTATTATTAACACAAAATTCACGTGCTTAATGGGTCGATTAATTAAGACCGATCCTTGAATTTTATGGAATGTACAGTGCTACGCATACATATAATGACATCTGATTCTTTAAATAAGATGTGTGTGGCAATGTTATATACACAGACGAAGCTGGTTATAACGACATCGAAGAAACCGGTCATATAGATCGTAATAACCGATATGTAATTTTTCTGGAGTGATTGACAGCTCGTAAGCTGCTTAAAGATCTCTTATCGCAAATCTCTTCAGAAACCCGAAAAAATAATTAACTAAAGAAATATCAAAAGTAGCAATGCTTTACTGACGAACTTGAAAAAGTACGTACCCCGAATGCTTAGAAAAAAAAGTAATAGAATTCTTTTGTATTTCTTGCTTTTAAGAATTACTGATTTTCCAGGAGGACAAACTGAATTGCTATTATTTTAATAATAAGTAGTTCAAAATAATAATGTAAATAATTAAATCGTTGTTAGAAAAATATTTTTCGGACGCTATAGCCCATGCATTTTTCTAAAAATGGTTATTAAAAGCGCTGTTATAAACGGTTTGTCGTTATAAACAATGTCGCTATAAACGGTTTCCCGAATAAGGGTTTTAAATATGACTAAGACAGGACCTCTACATTGCGTTGTAATACCCGGTACGTCGTTCTAACTGATGTCGCTATAAACGGTTTTGACTGTATTATTCTTAATGAACTGTCAGTTTCGTAATAAAAGTATTTACTATACCGTTTATTAAATATTGTATGTATTTGTTTTCAATATCTTTAACTTTGTTCTTTTTGATATTTCTTTATTATTACAGTAGTACGCTATAACAGTGTTGCCAAATGTATGTTTCTTTTAAGTGTTTCCTGAAAACATACGAAGCATGATATAATATTTTAACACTAGGATTTTGGATTCAAAACTGAACGAAGCCTGTCGCCGCGCGTAGTTTTTGCGCCAATTTATACACACCGTGTATTTGTATATAACTTTTTAGGTACTATGGGAGAATGAGAATAAGTACAAAAGTATTATGAAAAACTTTACGTCAACATTATAATAAAATACGAAAACGAGTTAAGAAACATAACACATCGAATAGGTTGCAATTGAGACAAATAATAATTACTTTCTTTTTTATGTAACGTTCTTAATTAGCTGGTCACCTTTGTATGTAGTAATAAAAACAATATTAAAAAAAATTATGTGTTCTCAAATTAGGTAGGTACATAAAAATTTTGTGCAATATATTGCATACTTCGCTCATTGTTGCTTAAAGCAACTTTAAACAAAATAAAAGTGGACGTTTTCAAATTGAATTTAATACAATAAAAAAAAAACCATAAAAAGATTTGATCACGATAATACTTTTGTAGAAGCAAACGTACAAAATAATACATCAATTCGGATTTTTTTTAAATCGCTATTGAAGCACAGATTAACTTTTAAAATTTTATTCGTTTGAAGAACAATTTCAGCTTATTAAAATCTATAAATTAAATTAAAGCATTCACACGGTTTTTGTCCAGCAGGGTACATAATTCGTTGTGTACAAATTCGATAATTTTATGAATTAATGTAACCCTTATTAAATTTATTTTAATTTTTACAAATTTGTTAATTTATAAAAACTTCAAAGTTATTTGTCATTACTGTTCTATAAAGTTCCCATTTTTCAATTGATTTTTAAAAATTAATCTTTAATTATCAATAATCTCCGATAATAACTAAAATTAAAATTCTATATTGCTTACAATTAAATAAAAAGTAAACAAATTATAATTACGACGCCGAAAGAAAAACTGGTTAATTAAATATTTAGATTATAACTTGATTAATTTAGATTTAGATTTTTAAATAAATTAATTTATTAAATCATAATTACTTAGTTAATCAGTGCTTCAACAGAAAAGCTTCAAAAGAAAATCGGAATTGATGTATTGTATTTTTCAGGCCTTTTCTTTTATCAACAAAATTATTCTATTAATTTCATTTTATAACATTTATGTTTTGATTTTTGTTAAAATTCTATTTAAAAACATTAACCCTTATCGAATTTGTTTAAAATAAGTTATTTCAATTTGTATCTTTGAAAACTATGATACGATTTTAAACTAGTCGAAGCGTTTTCGCGCAGGAGTAGATTTTCAAGCAAAAATACCCATACATCGCTTTACGGCCTAGATATGTACAGTTAAACTTTATTCTATTCAACACCCTCTAAACCACTTATAGTGATCGAGCTATTCCAAGAGACCTTACCAAGATCAACCTTGAATTTTCTTTCAACCATGCAGCACCAGATTTTGTCTCTTGGAATAGCTCGATCACTATAAGTGGTTTAGAGGGTGTTGAATAGAATAAAGTTTAACTGTACATTCCGGAAGAGTTGGCCGTAAAGCGAAAAGCCGTAAAACGAATCAATGAAGCTAAACGGAATGGGTCGCTAACATTACAGCATTTTTTTTTGGCCGCATAACGAAACCTTTTGCGGGCTGTAAATCGAATAAGTGCCATAATTAAAAAAAAAGGTCGTTATGGCGAAATGCCGTACAGCGATGTACAGGTGTACTTTGTTAATATTTTCTTCTTTTGCATTAAAACTGACGATGTTTATTATGACTATTGCATGTTTCGTTTCTATATTAATTATTTAAAAAAACAATTAAATTATTTTATGGTAATTCAAACACATTAGGTATATCGATTAATTTAACTTTGATCAAATTAGAAAAATTAGCTAGATTGAAATGTTACAGTATTTTTATTTTGAAATACTAAAGAGATAGAACTCAATCAAATTAAGCTGATTTTTAGGTTAATTATACACAACGTAATTAATTATCCTCGTTGTTGTGAGATAAAACATTTAACGAAGTGAAAGTTCGGTTGTCGTTTTTTCTCTGATTTATTTCTAATTTATTGAGCCTTTTAAGTGGACATGCCCAGCCAAACATATCCATAGACGCCACAAAGTCACAAAAAAAAAGGTCCTATACATTTTAATTAGATACAAAGTGAAACACGCTTTTGCTTGTCGCTGCACGTCTAGAACCGAAGAAGTCTAAGACAAAAAATATTAATTTAATAAGCCACACAACAAAACTAACCGATTTCTGTCTACCATTAATTCACAACACAAAAGAATTGTTTTTTTTAAACGAGAACAATCGCAAAAATTGCAAATGTAAAAATAACGAATGGAAATGATTCGAAACCAATAGAAAAGCATTATCTTAATTTCAATTTCTGTTTTCGTTTCCCGTGACGAAGTTGATGTACGATTTTAATAACGACGCCCTATAAATTTTACATTTTAATATTAAAAAGGTTCACCTTACGTTAAGAATTCGATTTACATTCATACAAAGACGAAGCCCTACAAATAATACGAGCCGAATAAATTTCCAAGCAAAATATTATTCGCAAACTTCAAGATTTTTTAAATTAATTAAATTCGAAGACGTTTTAATTAAAAACTTCTCGTTTTATTTATCTGAAAGTTAAAACACTTCGCTTTTTTTTTGTTTATTCATATTTCACACAAACGAATTCGTTGATTAGCCAATACACAACTCGTTAAAAAGAATTAATAAAAAAAGTTAATTAAAAGGCGAATTATAAAAGGTTGCCTTTTTGAGGTTATACTTCTTTTGGTCGCAACGGAAGTTGCGCGCGCACAGCTAATTTGACAAGTTAGCCGTCTCAGAAAGTAAATTAATTATTGTGAATCATTAATTTATTGGCTTAAATTATTGTGAATCGTGCTGAAAACCGAGTGTGCACATTCGAGCTCAAAGTGGCACATTCCGATCTCGGGAAAATGAAGCGCGCCGCTTTGCGTCGCGCTTCATTTGCCTCCCTCGCTCGGAAATGTGCCACTTTTCGCTCGAATGCGCACATCCTCGTATTTATTACATTTGTCTAATTTAACCTTCGCTCCTTCAAATCAAAAAATTCAATTTACTTTAATAAAATCGATTTTACGTTTGAAAAACATTTTTACCATAGCAATGAGTGGAAAGGAGCGAAAAGATACGACAATCTTGTCAGTGCGAGTGAAAGGGAACGATTGAAATTACCCAACTAATTTTTTTCTAATTTATTGGCTTAAATTATTGTGAATCGTGCTGAAAACCGAGTGTGCACATTCGAGCTCAAAGTGGCACATTCCGATCTCGGGAAAATGAAGCGCGCCGCTCCGCGTCGCGCTTCATTTGCCTCCCTCGCTCGGAAATGTGCCACTTTTCGCTCGAATGCGCACATCTTCGTATTTATTTAATTTAACTTAAAATATAAAAGATAAAGTTTTTTAATTTTTCAATGAGTGAGAGCGAGCGAAAATATACAAGAATAGCATTAGTGCAAGAGAGAGAGACCGATCCAAATTGCCTCAATAAGCATTAGTTACACATTTTTTATCACTAATGAATTATATAAATCTAGGATAGATTCACCGATTTCCACTTCACAAAAAATATAAATTAGCTTTCATACTCTACAATATTGCATTTTTTTTGTTTATACCAAATAGCAAGTTTCGCGAGTGTGCACCTATACCAATTTTTTTTCAGCTTTTTGAAAATTGTGTCTCTAATCTTATTAACTTACTAGCTGGCACGCCCGGCTTCGCTCGGGTATTGTGTTAGAAAAAAATTACTATCGCTCAGTAATATAGGATATATCCTATATTACTGAGCGATAGTAGAATTTTTTATTAGTAAAAGGATTTTTAGAATCGGTCAGTTACAAAGATTATGTCTTACAACGCACTAAACATATAGCTTAGGGTTGCAAAAAAAAACCGACTATTTTTTTTTCTTGAGTCTCGAGTGAAAAAATGTTAGTTTTTGACGTTTAGCTAGTTCCAAAAAACAAATCAAAAAAAAATTATCAAGAGGTCGCTCAAAATTTTTTAAAATTTCAAAATCCCTCAAAAATCGAATTTTTTTTTAAAATTTTTTTTTCGTTACAGTATAATTTTATAGACAAACAGAAAATAAGTTTCTGAAAGTTTCAATTTACAATTTGAGTTTGAAAAGGTCGCTCAGAATTTTTATTTATTTATTAGTGCATCATTTTGGATTTTTTCGAGCGACATTTTAATATTCAAATTAAAATTTCATACATTTTTTTTCTATTATTTAGTAAAATAATCAACAAAAATTCACCACGAGATGAACTAAAAATGAAACAAATGACAAAAAAACATAATTTTATTAAAACTCAATAATTTTATTTAATCAACTACATTTTAACAATATTTAAATAATCTTTGTTGTTAATTTTAATAACAAATTTTAAATGTTCAAGGTTTTAACTTTATTTAGACTAATATCATTTATTGTTTTGTTAAAGTGCGTATTAAATTTGCTTTAGTAGCATTGGGATATAATCCAAAGTGATGTACTAATAAATAGAAAAAAATTCTGAGCGACCTTTTAAAACTCAAATTTTAAATTGAATTTTTTGTTTGTCTATAAAATTATACTGTAACGAGAAAAAAAAATTAAAAAAAAATCGTTTTTTGACGGTTTTTGAAATTTTAAAAATTTTGAGCTACCTCTTAAAAGAATTTTTTTTTGAGCTGTCCTTTGGAGGTAGCTCTTAAAACATCAAAAACCAATATTTTTCACTCGAAACTCAAAAAAAATAGTCGATTTTTTTGCGCCACCCTAATGTAGCTATCTTATCTGTGAACTTTAATAAAAAGACTGCACTGTGGGAATGGTTGAGACTAAGAAAAGTAAATTTTATGTCAGGTACAAACCCTATGGCAAATAAATATTTAACTATAGTTTCTGAAACAAATCCTTTATGATTTTAATGTACCCTTATTGTACCCATATTAATATCGTCATTAAGTGAACAACGGTTGATTTCCCGGAACGTTACTAAAATTACGGAAGACTCACTTATTTTAAATATTTTTATAAACGAAAAACATTTTTACATTACGAAAGATTGATTCTGTGTATCTAAAAATGATAAAAAAATGTTACTATAAATCTGATTTTTGTGAATTAGTTTTAAAAAATTGATTACAACGTGTACAAAATTAATTAATCTGTCATTTTCGCAGTTCCATACATATGAATTTAAATTAGCGCCTCCAATCGCTTATGTGGAACTTTAAAACATCAATTTACATTTTTTAACATTATTACAAATAATTATTTATTTTGAATTACTATGTATGTAAAATACTATTCAATAGTGGGTTACAAAGGGTTTTTTATTTGAACAGAAGTTACTTTTATATAATGTTATCATTACTTGTTTTATTGTAACAAATACGCAACAACAAAAAATAATTTTTAAGTTCGAATAAAACGGACTGTTTTGCGTAGGAAGAATGAAATTTTGAAAAGGGCAAAACACCGAGAGTTTTTCAAAAAACTCTTAAAAAAATGCCCTTTTCGATAATTTTGCCTCCGAAACTAAAAGACTTAAACGGTTAGATTTGCACGCAAAAAAGCGGTTTTTTACGATTCTGTAATAATTTTAAAAGCTATCTTATGTACGATTCGTTGTTCTCAAGCCTTATATTATAATTACGTACATTTACAGTAACCAAAAATAAGCCACTAAACAAACAAATAACACTGTAGCAAGCTACAACAAATTTCTGCAATGTTCACAAAATAATTCATCGAAAAAATAAATTGTACTAAAAGCACTAACATAAATTATAACATCTTGTAATGTCGAAATTAGGGGTTTTGAGTGAAGTCAATATTTACAACGTAGGATTCGTTACGGATTATAAAAGTGTCATGAGATGTACAACCAACATCTGTTCATGGGAACCACCTTAAGAGATAAAGCATTAGCCGCAATAAAAAATAATTACAATACGACGAATTTAAAATCCAAAACTTAACATTTAATTTTAATTTTAATAGTAAATATTTCCGGAATAAAAAGCATGCTACTCTTTGAAATATCCTCTACCTGTCAATTTAAGGCCCGTCAAAATCGGTTCAGCCGTTTCCGTGATATACGGATGGACAAACTGACAGACAGACAGACAGATAGACAAAAATTTTAAAAACGCCTGTTTGGGCTTTAGTAACATTCCAATAACCAGATGAGCTTAAGAAAAGTCTTTATTTTGAAATCACAGACCGACACTTCAATTTTATTTATATGTATAGAGTATAGATTAACTGTTAAATAATTTCAATGTTCCCAATTAACAATAAACGCAAGCAAAGTCGCGAGAAACGGCTATATGTAAATAAAATAGAAGGTCACAAATAGTCTGAAGTCGCATAAGAACTCATATTACCAAAGCGATATTATCCATAACACCTTGCTCAAAATTGATAAGCAGTCGTTGGTCCTTCATACATTCCTCTTACATAACTCACATCCTTGTGTTTATTAAATTTATTTCTATTAATTTTTACACGTGGCCATATTTAATTTAGTCGCGTCAAAGAAGTATGACTTCTAACGCGCGTACATAAGTTTTTTTTTCATTAAAGCATCGCGCTCGAAAATCGTATAAAACGAGGCGTACATCGTTCGCATTTTAAGAACAGTGAAATTTCTCGGCATATGAATTTTTCAGCGTGTCATTTGTAAAAGATGAAGAAAATTCCTCGAGGATCAACGGTTCCTGCTAAGCCGACAGATTTCGAGGATAACAAAGATTTTATTAGATAAGATCCCCTAAATATTGGAGACTTTCATTTTCTTTAAACGTTTCGAGTAACACCGAAAAATAAATGGAACGAAAAGGGCGACCTAATAAAATTCCATACTCTTCGCATTTCGCCGCAAAAAGACCAAATTTCGACATTAAATTTAAATTTAAATATGCTTAGTTTTAAAGTCGAATAAAAGAGATGGAGATATGCAGATTAAATGTGTAAGACGAGGATAAAGATCGCCATAAAGTAGATATCTATGTGGGAACGAGATTCGTTATTTTTCTTAAGGAAAGTTCACAATGCCTTTCACTTCTTCGCGTTATTTATTTAAATAAGGAAATCCTTAAAGGTTCGCTTAGCGATATCAAAAGATTTCTACTACGTACATGTAATAAATTTTATTAAATTTGTATATTTAAGGGGAACAAATTTATTTAATGCGTTCTAATTTTAGATTCTAATTAGTTTTGGATGGAGTCGCGTACGCGTTCCAAAAGCTGTCTCAGATGTTAATTGGTTACACTTTAGGAAAGAAAACACGCCAACTCATCATATAAAAGAAATCCTTCCGACAACTAAAATTAGACCAGACTTTAGACGAGTAAACAAGACATTTCTTTTCGAACACTGCATTTATTTTTAAACCTCCTATACACATAACATTAATTGACAGATTCTTTTATGCACGTTGGTTCGAAATTTGATCGGCAATGATGCCCCACGGAGAAAAAATATAGTGGAAACTCGATTATCCGAACTAATTAATGTTGCAGCTCATCCGGATAATCGAAAATCCGGATAATTGAAAAAAAAACCAATTTTACCTTGTTAGGTATTTATTTACAAAAAAATCGAAACAAATAAGTATTAATTATAAAATCAACAGTAAAAAATACCAAATAGAATCATAGAATGTTTAGATAAAATTAAAAGTAAATTGATCATTGTTAATCGTGGCGAAACACGGAGTGTGCACATTTGAGCTCAAAGTGGCACATTCCGATATCGGGAAAATGAAGCGCGCCGCTCCGCGTCGCGCTTCATTTGCCTCCCTCGCTCGGAAATGTGCCACTTTTCGCTCGAATGCGCACATCCTCGTATTTATGAAATTTATTTATATTTAAATCAGTTACGCCAAAAAAGTATTTCTTTCAAGTATTTTTTTGAATTAAATTGCCCCACAATTTTCGCTTTGATTTTTATTTTTGAGGATTGGAGGGAGTAGTTCTATTACGTATTTTAGAACAGCAGTTTCCGAACTATGTTTCGTGGGTTATGTATAAATAGTGTCAAATACAGTCGAAATCCGACATCAAGTTGTCCAAAAAAGCACAAAAATTGACTTTTAAAAATCCCGCTGTAAATATGCCACTGTGATTTGCTCGTTCTTGATTCACTACAATGGCCGCCAATTAATTAGCCAATCAGATAGAATTCATTATTTCGTAACTATAGTTACATTAGAAATATTTGAAATTTGAAACATATTGTATATTTATCAACATACAGTCGAACCTCGATAAGTCGAAGTCGAAGGGACACCAAAATTAATTCAAATTATCAATAATTCGAGTTATTAAAAAAGCTTAAAAATTAAATATATATTTGTGTATGTATATATCTTTTATGTAAAATGGAATTTTATATAACGTAATTAGAACTGTAAGTGGTTTAAAGTATACTTTAAAAATTCCGCTTTAAATAAGTCACTGTGATTGGCTCATTTTTGATACACCATTATGGCCGTTAGCTAATTGACCAATCAGAAAGGTTAATCACTTCGTAACCATAGTTATATTAGAATAGTTTCAATTCTACCTTTTTGAAATAGGCATTTTGTCGAGAAACACTTTCCAACTTGAGTTATCAAAGAATTCGAGTTGTGGAGTTATTAAAGTTAACTGTACATAAAATTTATTAAAGTGGTTAAGCTGAAAATTTTCATATTATTTACAACAATTATTAAATGATAAAGAAAGGTGCGCGTACTTATGCACGCCCGTGAGAAGTTATACTTCTTGGCATAACTAAATTAAATGTAATCATAAATGTAAATAAATACCAGGATGTGCACATTCGAGCGAAAAGTGGCACATTTCCGAGCGAGGGAAGCAAATGAAGCGCGACGCGGAGCGGCGCGCTTTATTTTCCCGAGATCGGAATGTGCCACTTTGAGCTCGAATGTGCACACTTCACATTCAGCACGATTCACAATACTTAACTTATTTTCTAAAAAAATGTAATTATCCTAACTAATATTATAAAAGCGAAAGTCACTATGGCTGTCTGTCTATCTGTCTGTTACCTTTTCACGCCTAAACATAAATTATTTTTTAAATCCAATTGAAGTCCCGCCGTCAAAACAGCTTATAGTATAAAACCTTTTCATAGAATAGACCTTTTAAGCAGCAATAACACCGAACCGCACCCGTCCTTAATCTTCTCTCAGGTAGCGTAATTTTTAGAAAAGTTGTAAAATTTAACTTCGAGTCATCGATCTATTTACTAATGGAAACTTGAATTTAAAGAATTGTAAAACGATTCGACTTATTAAATAATTCGATTTATAGAAATTCTATTTATTGACATAAAAATATTAACGTTGAGATAGGGAAATCTTAGAGAAACAGGTTCGAGTTCGAGCTATCAAAAATTCGTCTTATCGGCGTTCGACTTATAGAAGTTCGACTGTATTTTAAAAAAAGAATACAAAAAACCTTTTTTTTAAATAAACAAGAGTAATGTGCGTATCAAATGAAAATAATTAAAAATACATAATAAAATATTAGAAAATTTGGTAGCTTCCATGCTTCGAAGATTGCAAAGTGTTTTACATCTACTTATTAATTTTGCAATGTTTTGTATGTATTTATCCATAATGATTGGTGTCCCTTGCTTTCCTCGCTCGGAAATGTGTCACTTTTCGCTCGAATGCGCACATCTTCGTGTTAATTGGATTCGACTATATTAATAACAAATCCATCAAATTCAGATTTTCTATTCGAAAAAAGTTTTCGCTTGAAAGTGCACATACTCCTTCATGTTTGAATTTGCCTATCTTATTCTTCTCTCTTACAAATAATATTAATTAAATCATATTGAACTAAATGTACCACTTCTCGCTTTTCTTTAAATTAAAAATTACAGTAGGGTATTTTTTACCAAAAACCACATTTCTAATTTAGTACTTTTAAACTGACTTTTTTCGAATTTTGACTTTTATTTCCCAACCTTTTTTTTAACATACCCCACCCAAGTCATTCTAAAGTTTTGATGCACCCCCTATGTAACATATAAATATTTTTTTATATTTAAAAGTTGAATTAATCCATAACAGTGTATACAAAATGCGCCTTAAAACTAATTTGTTTATAATTTTCAGAAAAATGAAAATTACCCAAAAATATTTGGAGACATTAATTTTGACATATAAACCTTTAACAATCTACATAAGATGATATAAAAATCAACTAGTTGATTTTTAGTGGCCCACTTCAGAAAATTTGACTCATACACAATTTTAATTAATCAAAAATGCGAATTAGTAAACATTCCAAAATACACCTGAAAATATTTTTATCAAGCTCGCTACAATTAGGCGTGCGGAAGAGCACCACGATAACTTATCGAAAGAAATAAAATATCTAACCTTTTACAAACGAAAAATAGATCTAATTTATTCGACTTTAAATTATTTGAATTGAAGAATAAAATAATAATATAGGCAAATCCGATAAATACGAGGATGTGCGCATTCGAGCGAAAAGTGGCACATTTCCGAGCGAGGGAGGCAAATGAAGCGCGACGCGGAGCGGCGCGCTTCATTTTCCCGAGATCGGAATGTGCCACTTTGAGCTCGAATGTGCACACTTCACATTCAGCACGATTCACAATACTTAACTTATTTTCTAAAAAAATGTAATTATCCTAACTAATATTATAAAAGCGAAAGTCACTATGGCTGTCTGTCTATCTGTCTGTTACCTTTTCACGCCTAAACATAAATTATTTTTTAAATCCAATTGAAGTCCCGCCGTCAAAACAGCTTATAGTATAAAACCTTTTCATAGAATAGACCTTTTAAGCAGCAATAACACCGAACCGCACCCGTCCTTAATCTTCTCTCAGGTAGCGTAATTTTTAGAAAAGTTGTAAAATTTAACTTCGAGTCATCGATCTATTTACTAATGGAAACTTGAATTTAAAGAATTGTAAAACGATTCGACTTATTAAATAATTCGATTTATAGAAATTCTATTTATTGACATAAAAATATTAACGTTGAGATAGGGAAATCTTAGAGAAACAAGTTCGAGTTCGAGCTATCAAAAATTCGTCTTATCGGCGGTCGACTTATGAAAGTTCGACTGTATTTTAAAAAAAGAATACAAAAAACCTTTTTTTTTAAATAAACAAGAGTAATGCGCGTATCTAATGAAAATAATTAAAAATACATAATAAAATATTAGAAAATTTGGTAGCTTCATGCTTCGAAGATTGCAAAGTGTTTTACATCTACTTATTAATTTTGCAATGTTTTGTATGTATTTATCCATAATGATTGGTGTCCCTTGCTTTCCTCGCTCGGAAATGTGTCACTTTTCGCTCGAATGCGCACATCTTCGTGTTAATTGGATTCGACTATATTAATAACAAATCCATCAAATTCAGATTTTCTATTCGAAAAAAGTTTTCGCTTGAAAGTGCACATACTCCTTCATGTTTGAATTTGCCTATCTTATTCTTCTCTCTTACAAATAATATTAATTAAATCATATTGAACTAAATGTACCACTTCTCGCTTTTCTTTAAATTAAAAATTACAGTAGGGTATTTTTTACCAAAAACCACATTTCTAATTTAGTACTTTTAAACTGACTTTTTTCGAATTTTGACTCTTATTTCCCAACCTTTTTTTTAACATACCCCACCCAAGTCATTCTAAAGTTTTGATGCACCCCCTATGTAACATATAAATATTTTTTTATATTTAAAAGTTGAATTAATCCATAACAGTGTATACAAAATGCGCCTTAAAACTAATTTGTTTATAATTTTCAGAAAAATGAAAATTACCCAAAAATATTTGGAGACATTAATTTTGACATATAAACCTTTAACAATATACATAAGATGATATAAAAATCAACTAGTTGATTTTTAGTGGCCCACTTCAGAAAATTTGACTCATATACAATTTTAATTAATCAAAAATGCGAATTAGTAAACATTCCAAAATACACCTGAAAATATTTTTATCAAGCTCGCTACAATTAGGCGTGCGGAAGAGCACCACGATAACTTATCGAAAGAAATAAAATATCTAACCTTTTACAAACGAAAAATAGATCTAATTTATTCGACTTTAAATTATTTGAATTGAAGAATAAAATAATAATATAGGCAAATCCGATAAATACGAGGATGTGCGCATTCGAGCGAAAAGTGGCACATTTCCGAGCGAGGGAGGCAAATGAAGCGCGACGCGGAGCGGCGCGCTTCATTTTCCCGAGATCGGAATGTGCCACTTTGAGCTCGAATGCGCACACTCGGTTTTAAGCACGATTACGAGGTGTCCCGTTTTAACAGGAAAAAACGAACGCGGTTGACAATCCGGATAATCGCGAATCCGTATAACTGAGGTCCGGATAATCGAGGTTTTACTGTACTACGGATATCTATAATAGCGATACGGATAGTTATTTTAAGGATATTATTATTGCGTGCCTTTGAGGTTACGTTAGATAGTTATTATGACGATATTTTTTTCTCCGTTGCACCTTCAAATAATAAAATAATCCCAAATTGCTTCATAAATAATTATTTCTTTTTTATTCGAATAAGTACAACTTTTTAAGTTCTTAAATTACAAAAAAAACGTGAAATCCTTCTTTGCCAATTTCCGTAAAATTGAAATAGCCAAAGAAAAATAAATATTGTACATACATATAAAAATTAAACAAGCAAAAATAATCCGAAAGAATTTTAAGACAAAACAATCCACAAATAATTATAGTTTTTTCCGACATGTACCCTCTTTATCTTATCCCTATCGAGCAAACCTTGGAGTTTTTCCAAAAAATTTCGCATCTGGCATACTTTCAAGTATCGAGGTGGAAATTCATCCGACTTAAATTTAAATATTTTTGCGCGCTCCTGGGAGCAAAAAACGGGGTGACATAATTTTGCTAAATTCTTGGCAGGACGATAAATTAAATTCCTGCGACATTTAGCAAGTTGTTTGCGGTTATACAAAAGTCAAAACTTCGGAAGGGGGCCATTTTGGAGAGAACGACCAAACATTCGAGGACCGTGAGAACAATTTCTTTAATCCCTTAGAAGAAGGAAAAGTCCGGCATGTGTTTTGGTTGACTCGAAAAGCCGAAGGGTGTGATTTATGACCGAAGAAAGAAAACTACCCCCGCCCCCACCACATTTCGGTATTTGTTTAGGCAAGAAATGCTGCGGTGACAGATTTTAAGCATTGGAGTTCCTGTTGGATAGGATTAAAGAAAAATAGAACTTCGGTTGGGATTCTGTTTTTTTGTCGACCCTCGGCTCGCCCCCGACACCCGTACAATCCTGACTTCCTTTTTATCCCTTCGGAATCGAATCAAGGCTTGCCTGCTTTCTGATAACGTTTCTACACTTTTCTAAGTTGATGTATGGAAAAAAATATACTTGTCTAACATGACAGAAATGTTGTATGAAATATCGTTACAATTTTTCGTTGTTCGTTCGTATTGTTAAATTGTTATAATGATAAAAGGTCTGCGCTTCCTTTGATTATTTAAGGTTATTTACATTTCTTTAAATACAATGGGCGGTGTTAAAAGGTGCTTCATTAATATTAAAAAAAAATGCAAAATAAATATTAACATATGATTTGATACATAATTAAGAAAGTACTACTTTTGAAGTAATACTTCATTTTTCGGGTGTAAAATTTTCATAGAAAACAAAAGTTGCGCGCGCACGACTAACAAATGTGCTCATACGTGGCTTTATTATTGCTTTTTTCTTTTTAAATCCAATTGAAGTCCCGCCGTCAAAACAGCTTATAGTATAAAACCTTTTCATAGAATAGACCTTTTAAGCAGCAATAACACCGAACCGTACCCATCCTTAATCCTCTCTCAGGTAGCGTAATTTTTAGAAAAGTTCCTTTTCACTCATTGCTATGGTAAAAACGTTTTTTAAACATAAAATCGATATTTATTAAAATAAATTGAAAAGGACCGTAGGTTAAATTAGACAAATGTAAAAAATACGAATATGTGCGCATTCGAGCGAAAAGTGGCACATTTCCGAACGAGGGAAGCAAATGAAGCGCGACGCGGAGCGGCGCGCTTCATTTTCCCGAGATCGGAATGTGCCACTTTGAGCTCGAATGTGCACACTGGGTTTTAAGCATCATTCACAATAATTTAAGCCAATAAATTAGACAAAAAATTAGTTGGATAATTTCAATCGTTCTCTCTCACTCGCACTGACACGATTGTCGTATCTTTTCGCTCCCTTCCACTCATTGCTATGATAAATACGTTTTTTAAACATAAAATCGATATTCACTAAAGTAAATTTAAATAGGGCTAAACAGTACAGTGATTGGCCTTTTTATTAAAAAACATAGTTATTGGCCATATAAATATAGTAATTGACCAGTGAATTTACAGTGATTGGCCAATATTTTCTAATTAAAATAAGATATAGTAAATTAGAAAAAAAAACGAAACATTTATTAGAAAATATATATTAGGAAATATAGATTTATTATTATATAATTTTCTAAATATGGCCAATCATTGTCGACTGGCCAACAACGGTACTATTTACCCCTATTTCATTTGAAAGAACGAATAATAAATTAGACAAATGTAATAACACGTGATTATATTTAATTTAGTTGCGCTAAAAAAGTATAACTTCAAAAGCGCCGCACTGCTTTTTTTTAATGCACCGCAGATAACTCTTTTGAGTCAATTTAAAGTGTACTTTAAAGTACAATGGATGAAGAATTTAGTTGTTATAAATTATTAATCTAGTCGTTTAGAACAAACGAGCTTCAAAACATTAAAGAAACAATTCAAAAGTAAACCTCGATCTTGAAAAAAATTGAGTTAAAAATGACACAATCGTGCACTTCGAGCAAAAGCGGCACATTTCCGATTTAAAGACGTTGAAGTTGAATTATTATTACGTATTAAAAAAAAACTAAAAACAAATTTATAAATTATTTTGAAATAACGCATACTTTCAAAATTCGCGCCACTATTACAAATTCCCAATGGTTTATTTCCGATGTAACTATGGTTACAAACTATCATCAACAAATAGAATTCTCTCCTCTTTAACATATTTGTAACTTGTTAATTTTTTTCAAATATAACTAAACCAACGCAAGTGCTAACAAAAATATTAAATCAATTTCCGATCAAACAACGGCCATTTAATTTTATCGAAGCCGCTCTAAAAAATTCCAAATGTTCAAATCAGCCCCCAAAAACGGCAATTAATTAATGAAACAGCGTCGAAAACTTTTTCGACCACAGTTTCAAATAAAGTCGACTCAATTAAAACCAAAAATTATATAAAAAAGTTTCGTAATTTTTACAGCACATTTCTCTCCACAAATTCGTTGCCAGTTTTAGTTGTTGATTTGCGCGAGGTCTCGTTTTTTTTGTTTGTTTAACAAAAAAAAAACTAAGTCGAAAACTAAAGTTGGAATAAATAACATTTTTAATTAGCCAAAGCGTAACCTGGAACAAAGTTTGCGAGCACACCTGTGGGACTCTTCTATGAAAAAGCTTTAGTTTCGAAAGTTAGGGATTTTAATGAATAATTTAAATTACGGAGCGATGTCTGTTCGATTTTAAAATGGCATACGGGGAAGCCCCGAAACCAATTTCTAAGCAATTCCTAATTCACTTCTCGAAAAACAACAAAGCATCAAACTCAATTTTTAATAGCGAAAGAAGTAAATAGGAAAAATATACTAATCAAAAGTTTGTCGCAAGCAAAACATTTTTCATTCAAGAAGGAAAAGGCTTTCTCTCTTGCCGCGCCATAAAAATTCCTGTGTATTAAAAGATGAATAAAATTCAATTTGCATTCGGAAAACACGCGCATATCATTATTAAAAAAATATATATAAAGCGAAACGTCTAACATATCCGTCCATCTGTCTGCTTGTAAGCAAATTCCACCACGGTCGTTAACATTCTTTCCTTGTAATTTCCTTAATTGTGTTACTTTTTTTAAAAAAACATTTCGTAATAATTTTAAAAATTTGGCAAGTTAAAAAAAGTGATAAATAGTCAAAAAGAAGTTCCTGTTTTAAGGTATTTTGTATGTAGTTTTTACGCCACAGTTGTTTTCGAAAGTGCTGTAAAAACTTTTTTTTTTGAACTGCTCGAAATCGTATGTTTCAAAATTAATAAATTAAGGTAGATCACTCGTAAATTAATTTTTTTACGAATTTGATGCAATTCAAATATTATATTGAGTTAAGTGTTGATTATTTCTTTTCAAAAAATCAAACTTTTTGACAGATTCTGAAGCGAGATATTATTAATTAAAGTGTACATAATTAACATGCAATAGCTCAGAGATGTACACAAAAAAAACATATTTGTGATATCTTTGAAACTTTTCTTACCGATTTTTTTCGAAAACTAATATGTTGGAAAATAAACAATTAGAAATTTTTTCGAACAAACATGAGATTTTTTTTACGATTGCCGCGGAAATTTTTAAAAGGTCCATCGGGGTAAACCATTTTTTTAAAATCAATTTTTTTAAAAAAATCATGTACGTATTATGACCATTATACAGTAAAATTACATTATTTTATTATTTTACTTCCTTCTACCCATTGTCATTTAGTGATATACGTGGCGTGGAATTGTTTTATGTATTTCTGCGCCACGTCTATTGAATGGAATACACGACTTGCCGGCCTCAAACTGAATAGCATGGCAATGCGCTCAGAACAAACTTATTCGTGTATACAAAATGATACACGCGGCGTACTGGACCCAAATAGTGTGTATCATTTTTGATACCCGCGTTAAAAATATTTAAATATTCAAATTCAAATTTTTTTAAAACAATACACGCATAGCAGGAGAATAGCTTGGCAATGGTATGTGTCTTCATGGTTTTTGTCGCAATTAATCATGATAAACGGCATTTTCAAATTATTTATATTTTTAATTATTTCAAATAGCAGTAACACGTTAGAAGAGCATAGGTATATGCACAAAGCATAATATACATATGTACGATACGTCTATAGAGCTTTCGGTATAAGCATTAACAGCGTTGCCATATTTACTTAATTTAAAAGTGTGCTTGTATTAGTATGTTCTGTATCAAGTACAGTCTCTGACAAAAATAGAATACTCAACCTTTGAATATATTAAACTTTTTGAACTCAATGTAAGCCTGTACTTATAGCTCCGATTCTTAGGAGAAAGACATTCCATAAAAGAAATAATTTTTCAAAACCCCTACAACCTTTTCGCAACTACGAAAAATAATAAAATTACTTACAGGACTGCGTTAAAGTTATCCATACGAGGGTGGTAGAAATGAAATCTCGACTTACCTAAAAATTAAAAAAAAAACAAAATTAATGTTAATTAAATTACTTTTGTGTTTTTCAATTATCCTAATTCCCCTCCCAGCCGCAATTCGCCATTTTTCTTTACAATCTAGAAAGTCGTTAGATCGTCTGAAACATCGCGCGAAAAAATCAGGATCGACGTCCTTAATGCAACTTTCTCCCTCATTTTTCCAATTCAAAGCGAACTGCGATTACTCTCCCATTTGCGATCCTTAATTGCGACATTTCATTTACGGAAAGCAACTTATTCAATTTCGTTTTTACAAATTGAGCTCTCCTTTTGTGCGAACTAAATTAAAATAATCTAGAATCGAAATTTATTGCGGAGAGAGGGCCGAAGAAGGAATGGGAGAAAGAGGGAACGGGGCGGAATTGTTATCTTTTTTAAAATGACCATCACGTAGGATGATGAAGAAGTGGGAAAAAAGGGGGAGATATGAACTTTCAATTTCGGTTATGTTGGAATTTATTACGCGATAGTAAGGGATTATTCCTGGGAGCCTCGGAAAAGGGAAGCAGCCCTAACGTTACGTTTCGTTTCATGCAGATCGCGGTTGGCCTGGGGAAGAGGTGCATAAATATGAAAAAATACGCCATTCAAAAGATTTCGTCAGAAAGGCAAAATATAAAAAAAGCAGAAGATATATAAACGGATTTCAATAAAACTGTTCTCGGTTTTTTTTTATACTGAAACGAAAATAAGTTTAAGAACGCGCGTTTTTCTTTAGAAATTTTTATCTAAACTAAGGAGAGAAAAGCTTTATGAAACATTTCGTGGAGTATTTTCGAGTCGTTTAAACGCGCCCAAGGTTTTCTTTTAAATAATAAAAAAATAGATAAAACGTAAGTTTTAAGAACAACATTGCTTTTTTTATTCGACTACAAAATGAGTAAAAAATATTAAAATGGTGCACAAGGCAGGGCCGGCTTTATGGACTATACAACTGAGCTATATCAACGTTTCCCAAACTGTGGGTTTGCGGCACCTTCGATAGTTCTGAAGAAAAATAAAGGCATTTTTAAAGAATTTAAGCTACGTTTCATTATTTTTTAAATTTTATATAGTTTAGTTGATTCTTTGAACGCTTTTCGCTGTGGTTGGAAAATAATTGTTTTTTTTTCTAACGTAACGTAAGTTAAAAAAAATCCGCTTTAATCTTTTAAAAGTCTGTTTTGAAGTTTTTAATTTTATTCAATAACATTGGAAAAAAATGGATTGCGTAATTCTAATTGAAAATGTCGGGTTTCTAATAGTTAAACTGTGGTACCCTTGGGGGTTTTGCCGAGAGAGCCATAACCAAATTTAAATTAATTATAGGGACAGTTGAGGTACAATGGAACGAAAAAGTTATTTTGATTTTTAGAAAAATCTGTGTTTTGTATTTTTAATTATATTAAATTAATTAAAAAATTGACTTTCACGATGATAGACTTCTTAATATTAAAATTAAGGGCTTTTTTTGACGTTAACTTTTTTTTATCATCCTAAATAATATTTTCGGTGTTCCATTAAAAAAAAAACAGTTGATTGTTTTGGCCCAGTCTAATATACATATCTTAACAATAATATAAATTTTATTTTCATTATGTATCTATTTACTATTTTCT
This sequence comes from Sinopyrophorus schimmeli, assembly GCA_036325965.1. Classification (NCBI taxonomy): domain Eukaryota; kingdom Metazoa; phylum Arthropoda; class Insecta; order Coleoptera; family Elateridae; genus Sinopyrophorus; species Sinopyrophorus schimmeli. Next base: position 630,809 of record JARFIZ010000194.1, read on the forward strand.
TATTTAGGTAAGTAAAGTTTTTCCAATTAAGGACCTTATATAAAAAAGTTTGATAAACACTGGCTTAAACTAGTACAGTGGAAACTCGGTTATCCGGACTAATTATTGTTGAAGCACATTCGGATAATCGAAAATTCGGTTAATTGAATGTATAGAAAAAAAAACGAATTTTAGCTATAAATAATGTGACATTTTGAAAGCGCAACTATGGTTTTAGAATTACTTGAATTTTTTTAAAGTAAATTGATCATTGTTAATCGTGGCAAAAGTGGAGGTGCATTCGAGTCAAGTGGCACATTCCGATCTCGGAAATGAAGCGCGCCGCTCCGCGTCGCGCTTCATTTGCTTCCCTCGCTCGGAAATGTGCCACTTTTCGCTCGAATGCGCACATCTTCGTGCTAATTGGATTTGACTATAGGGTCATTCCATATGAAATCATCAAATGGGGTGTGCCGCAAGATTTTTAATTTTAATAAAAAAAATTGTGGTGCCAGAAATGCTAAAACACCACCATTTAATTTTTTTTATTGTATAACTTCTGATCAGTACCATCCGAAGTCAAAAATTGGGTCAATTTCATACTTGTACATAATGGGCTCTAGCTTTTTATTTAGAACAGGTATTGAAATGGTTGTTTTTATTTGAAAGGGTCATAAATGTGCATTTTATATAATACAATAAAATTAAACTAAAACAATTAGGAATAAGATGGTGACCATCTGACATTTTCACAATTTTTTCTCATTTTTACGATATTTGATTGAACCCTGAGTCAACCCTTTTGCATATTAAAGGTTAATTTTTTTGCAATAAACTATTGTAATGTCGTGACATAATTATCACTGTCCTAGAATAAAATTTTCTACGAAAAAAAAATTATGAAAATTAATACTTTTGAAAAAAGCTCAACTTTGACCCCAAAAAAACCCATGTGGAGAAAAAAATAAAAATCTGAAATTTTCAGAAAATGTAGTCCATATCTTCGTTAATGAAGTCCAATTAGTGCCATTCTGTTATTTTCATCCTCTTTAGGAAATATATTTTTTAAAAATGCTACTTTTACAACTAAATATGAAAATAATCTGGGAGTTTAATAATTTATAGAAGTTTTATAACTTATTTAAATTATTAGAATTATGTCAATTTAAGATAAAAATAATCAAATAAAAATAAATATTTTCAAATTCTGTTATTTATTAAAAATAATATAATAACAATAAAAAACAGACGATCCTATCATCGTTTTGTCCCCATATCAAATAATAAATTAAAAGTGCAACGATATTCTAGCTCAGAAAATCCCAAGATAGTAAAAGTTTGTAATGAAAAATAAATAATTTCTACATATATTTTTTTGCGCCCCTATGTAACATATAATTTTTTTATATTTAAAAGTTGAATTAATCCATAAATGAAGTCTAATTACAACAGTGTCTACAAAATGTGCCTTAAAACTAATTTGTTTATAATTTTCAAAAAAATGAAAATTACCCAAAAATATTTGGAGACATTAATTTTGACATAGAAACCTTCAACAATCTGCAAAAGATGATATAAAAATCAACTAGTTGATTTTTAGTGGCCCACTTCAGAAAATTTGACTCATATACAATTTTAATTAATCAAAATGCGAATTAGTAAACATATTTTTATCAAGCTCGCTACAATTAGGCGTGTGGAAAAGCACCATGATAACTTATCAAAAGGAATCAAATATCTAACTTTTTTCAAACAAAAAATAAATCTAATTTATTCGACGTTTAATTTTTTGAATTGAAGAATAAAATAATAATATAGTCAAATCCGATAAATACGATGATGTGCGCATTCGAGCGAAAAGTGGCACATTTCCGAGCGAGGAAGGCAAATGAAGCGCGACGCGGAGCGGCGCGCTTCATTTTTCCGAGATCGGAATGTGCCACTTTGAGCTCGAATGTGCACACTCGGTTTTAAGCACGATTACGAAGCGTCCCGTTTTAACAAGGAAAAACTTGGTCAAATTGTTAGGTATATGTTTACAAAAAACGCAACAAATGTTAATCACTAAATAAAACAGTCGCACATTATCTTAAAATCAACAAAGCAAAAAAACAATGTTTAGTGCGAAATACAAAATAAAACATTTAGTAAGAAATACCGAGGTTAAATTTTCGCAACGAGTTCGAACGCGGTTGACAATCCGGATAATCGCGAATAAGTATAACTGAGGTCCGTAAAATTGAGGTTCTACTGTATACAGAAAAAATAAATCATAAAATCTGTTTATAGAAAAAGGGCATCAAAATTCCGACAAGTCTTCAATGCGAAAACTGAAAACACACGAAAACTTGATTTTACTTACGAAAAAAAAAATAGATTAAATATTTTCATAACCTACTTTTGCCATAAAAAAAATAAAGCTTCCATGAAATTCCCAAACACTCCACTTCAAGCTTTTAAGCAAATTTAAATATTAAAAAAATCGTCTTAAATGGGAGCGAAGAAAAAAAAATTAAACTTTTTTCATGTAACATAAAACAGAAGAAAATAAAGAACACGCTATGTCATAGTATTTTAATTTCAGCGTTGCTTAATTAAAGCTGGAATTCGTATCGTATTTCTTTGTAATAAAACGCCCCAGCATTGGAAGTGTAAAAAATTTTCTTCTGAAAGAAGGAAGAAATGAGTCATTGCACGTAAAATGGCGTTTGAGAAGGATCGCAACCTGTTTCTTAAGCGAATTAAAACCGCCTTTGCCATCCCGGAACGCGACATTGTTCGTTGCATTTAAAAATTCGCGAAAAAAAAAACAACTTCAAAACCGTTATGTTGCACGTTTACTATTTAAATTGCATTACGTCATTTTACAATCGTCGACCTTCGAGCATCTGACATTTAATCAAATCCCAGCCGGAGAACGTTTCCAATTCATTCGAAAACCTTTTTTTTTTGCGATAAACAAAACGATTTTTGCACAAATCGAGTTAACAACTTTCTTGTGGGTACATTAACCACAATTTAAAATTTAATTCCGTAACTAAAACGCTCGGATAATAATTTCCTTTAACTAAACCGGATGATATTCGAGAGAGAAAAAATCATAGAAAGCTGTGCCGATGTCCCAGATTTTTTTATAACATGCATTACGGTTTTATTATTTTTTTTTAAACATTAGACGCCTCAAATTATGCTAATTTCTAAACTGGAACCTTAAAAGCTTCCACATAAGTGATTTATCCCACAAGAAGATTAACCTTACCCCCTACGTTTTATTATTTTTCTTTGTATGTGCAACGCTTTGTTGACTACTTTCTTTTTTAACTTCCTAAAACGTGTAAAACATCGACTGGAAAAAAGTTATATAATCAGTCGTTAGAAATGCATAACATTTGAGTTTCGATGGATAAAATTGACGAAGGACATGTTGTCTTTTCGCCTTTTATTTACGAAGAAAATTGAGATTTTTGAGAAATGCTTTCGAAACACGAGATGATGTCCTTAAAAACAAAAAGGATTTATACCTTCCTTCCTAATGTCGTCCATAAGTATTTCTATTTACATAAAAGAGCTTTTATTTTCTATAAAAGCCCCCATTCATAATTTTATTTAATGCCTTCCCGTAACGTTTGTTTTTATTTATATCTTCGGACTCGCTTTGAACTGCGGCGAAGATTTAATAACGCGGGTTATAAATTTATTGCGGATGTATTTTTCTTCGTTAATTTAATCTTCCCTTTAATTTTTCTTTCGCGGCGAGGGACGAAAATATTTGTGAAAAACTTTTCCTTTTTTTTGTATGTTTCATTAAAATGTTTTCGTATTACAGAAATATTTTTGTAGTTTTTTCGAATGAGAGGTGTGTGGCAATGTATTTTATATTTTTCGTTATAAATTGTCGAGTTCACAATAACGGCACACGAAATTTTTCAATAAAACTTTGCCAGTTTAAAAAAGAAATCTGTTTGTTTTCTATATTTTTTAACTTTGTTTTTTTTTATTATTAATAGGCAGACTACCTAAAATAAGAGACCCATTAAATAATTGACAGCTCCATTTATTTTCAGTTTTTTAAAGTCCCCTTAAAAATAATTTCCCAATCTAAATTGATTTCGTAAATGTTTACTACAAAATAACAAAAATAATGTTATAACAAGAAGAACACGTATCGCAAATTTGTCATCAATAATAGAAGATATAGAATTAAAAAAAACCTATATTTGTAAAATTTTTGAATAAATCAACCAAAATTGGATACCCCAAGAAGAAATTTTAATTTTATAAAACTATGAAGATTACTATTATCAAATTCAATAGATACAAAGACTTCAAATTCAATTCCCAAATCATGAACTTACACTCTAAAAGATTTAAATTATAAATTATAAGGGCCGTATTTATACCAGACACACCAAATTTCAGATTTTGGTGTTCTTAAAAAATTACGCTATGGTATAAAATGTAAAATTATAGTAATAAATTTAAAGAGAGAAGATTAATTGGGTAAATTCGATGGATGTGAAGTATGTGCACATTCGAGCGAAAAGTGTCACATTTCCGAGCGAGGGAAGCAAATAAAGCGCGACGCGGAGCGGCGCGCTTCATTTTCCCGAGATCGGAATGTGCCACTTTGAGCTCGAATGCGCGCACTCGGTTTTCAGCACGATTCACAATAATTTAAGCCAAAAAGTTAGACAAAAAGCAGATGAATAATTTTAATCGTTTTCTCTCGCTCGCACTGACGAGATTGTCGTATCTTTTCGCTCCTTCCACTCATTGATATTGTAAATATATTTTTCCAACATAAAATCAATATTTACTAAAGTAAATTAAATTTTTTGATTTGCAACAGCGAAGGATATAATAGACAAATGCAATAAATACAAGGATGCGCGCATTCGAGCGAAAAGTGGCACATTTCCGAGGGAGGGAAGCAAATGAAGCGCGACGCGGAGCGGTGCGCTTCATTTTACCGAGATCGGAATGTGCCACTTTAAGCTCGAATGCGCGCACTCGGTTTTTAGCTCGATTCACAATAATTAAGTCAACAAATAAAACAAAAAATTTGTTGGATAATTTCAATCGTTCCCTCTCACTCGCACTGACAAGATTGTCCTATCTTTTCGCTCCCTTCCACTCATTGCTATGACAAATATGTTTTTCCAACATATAATCGATATTTACTGAAGTGAATTAAAATTTTGGATGTGAAGAAGCGAAAGATAAATTAAACAAATGTAATAAATACAAGGATGCGCACATTCGAGCGAGGCAAGCAAATGAAGCGCGACGCAATTAAATTGTTAATCTTCATAAAAAATGCTTAAAACTATGAAGAATTAGTTTTTCGACAGCAAACGATTTTAATAAAAGCTATTAACAACAAGACAATTAAATTATGTAAACAAGCAATTATTAATGCTTGGAGGGATTGCTCGAGTTGTTGCAGTAATTACGATTTATTGTTAGCGTTATATTTACAAGTTTTCAATATAAGTTACTTTGTCTAAATTACATAAACTACTTTCGTCTATACTTTGCTTAAGTAACCATGTCCTACATTAAGTTATGTTTATCAATTGGCTGATAAGTGATGTTTACTAATTTGTAAATCTCAGTTATATGATTAGAAGAATGTGAAAGAAGAATACACTAAAGCAGGACTCGACATAAATTTTGACAAAACCGAATATCTAACAACAAAGGTAAGAAACGTAGAAAACCTAGCGGTAGATAACAAAACAACAATAACATTGAACTGATAGTTTCAAGTATTTGGGAATTACCATTTCAAACAATGCAACCTCAGAAGAAGAAATCAAAACAAGACTAGGGGCAAACGCGGACATGAATAGACAATTAAATTCGATGCTGTGGGGCGAACACATTACAAAGAAAAATAAAATACGAATATACAAATCAATAATAGAAAGCATAGCGACATACGGGGCAGAAACATGGATAACCAGCAAAAGAAATAAATCTAAGATTAACGCGGGAGAGATAGAGTGCTGGAGAATATGTTGTAGAATGACACGTATGGAGAGAAACACAAAAGAAGAAATACGAAGCAAGATAAACATGGAAAACAACGCAACAAGCACAATTGAAGAAATACGATTAAAATGGTATGGTCACATAAGACGAAGTGAAGATAATAGATGGATAAAAAAAATAACGGAGTGGAGTCCTACAGGACGAAGAAAAAAAAGGTAGAACCAGACGATCGTGGAGAGATGATGTAGACGAGGCTATGATAGATAGAAGACTCCCAGATGGTGACTGGGGAGATAGAAAAGGATGGAATCAAAAGCTGAGAGAAGGAAGACGGCGCCACCTGTACCAAATCCTTAATATATGTATTTCAAAAGTCGTATTTATACAAATGTCTGCTAATAGTAGTATTTAAAACAATAAATTTGGTTTCTAAATAAGAATTTTAAAATAATAATTACAAAACCATATATGTATACACCAAAAACGCCAGCTCTTTGATATAAATTAGACGAAAAATCAATTGGATAATTTTAATCGATCCCTCTCGCTCGCACTGACAAGACTGTCGTATCTTTTCGCTCCCTTCCACTCATTGCTATAGTAAATATGTTTGTCGAACATAAAATCAATATTTACAAGAGTATATTAAAATTTTTGATTTGAAGAAGCGAAGGGTAAATTAGACAAATGAAATAAATACAAGGATCTGCACAATCGAGGGAAAAGTGGCACATTTCTGTGTGAGGGAAGCAAATGAAGCGCGAGCGGAGCGGAGCGCTTCATTTTCTCGCGATCGGAATGTGCCACTTAGAGCTCGAATGTGTGCACTCGGTTTTCAGCACGATTCACAATAATTTAGGCCAATCAATTAAGACGAAAAATCAGTACGAAAATTTTAATCGTTCCCTCTCGCTTGCACTGACAAGACTGTCGTATCTTTTCGCTCCCTTCCACTCATTGCTATGGTAAATATGTTTTTCGAACATAAAATCGATATTTAGTAAATAAATTAGAGAAATGTAATAAACACAAAGATGTGCTACTTTGAGCTCAATTGTGCGCACTCCGCTTTAAGCACGATTCACAATAAATAATTTACTTTATAAAATTTTAAATTAAAAATTACAGGACCGTATTTATATCAGAAACAGCGACTCTCTGTTTTAATGTTTATAAATAGTTTAAATGTGCGCACTCGGATTTAAACAAATTTCGCAATAATTAATATACTTTCTAAAAAGTATCAATTAAAAAATAGAAAACCCTTTTTACATCAAAAATACGAAACCTCTGAGTACTTTCATTATCGACAATACATAACATTTAAAAAACTTCCCAAATGAAAAAAAATTATTATACTACTTTTATAAAAAGTATCAAGATCTATAATTTTTATAAAAACTTTTTACCCCCGATTAAAAAAAAGCGAGAAATTCACAAAAAAAAACAATTTTTGAATGTCAAAACCAGGTGCTAATAAAATATCGACGAGAACGTCTCAAAGATTTTTAAAAAATAACGAAATCAAGTTATTAAAAAAAAAACGAAACTAATCACTTTACTTTTTCCAAGGCTGGCCTTATTTTTCTTAATAGAATGTTCCAAAGAACAAAATAAGATAGTAAATCACAAGCCCATTTTTTTACATTTTTTTTCGTCGCCAACACAAATGGATTATCGCTTTTGATTTTTGAGTTATTGTTAGATTTAATTTCCAGTCACATCGCCTCATAATTCTCATCGATCACGAATCGCCCACTAAAAAGATACGGCTTTCATTCTAACAAGCCTTTAACGATTTGGCAGCTAAGTGCGATTTTTTACGGTTACATTCGGGGATACGCTTTGGGAGCGTTTAATTTTTTTTTAAAAAACTAGATAAAATCATCAAAATTAAGTTACCATTGAGGACAAAACGGTGTTTAAAATTTTTTACGCGTTTCTTGCTCGAGTGCAATTTGAAACCTGAAAGAAAAGTCGCACGGTTCCGGACTGTGCTCATGCAAATCATTTTTTGAGGTGCCTATTTTCTTGCTCGCTGATTTCTTCGTAAATTCGGTTCGAACGTTAAATTAAAAACGAAAATTAAAAAATTAAAAAACAGTTAAGTAGTCGTTGCTCGAATCAGCGGTGCTTCATATTTTGATAGTCGTGGACTCGCTTATTCTTTGTACAATATTTTCGCGGATCTTTCGTTTTTATGTATAGGTAAAATGTAAAATTGAGGAAAAAAGCTGATAGTATTCGTTTTTGAGGTTTTCCAATACTTCTTTTGTTTGTTCTTTGTGGTCACTGTATTACAGGTATTGCCCATTATTCGGACTTTTTTCTTCCTAGGTGTCACGCCCAGTTTCATTTTTGTTTAACTATGCGATCTACAGGGTGTCAGACGAATAGGTACTGATACCTAACCGGGTGATATCTGACACAAAGTTAGTATGCAACATGTCCTAAATCTAAAGAATTTAGAGAAAAGTGCCTTTGAATGTTCTAGTAAATGGCAACACGGCATCATCTCCACATGCTCTTAACCTTCCGTGTACTAGGTGGGGCATAACTAACGTGAACAATTTTTTTTTGTTAAAACGGAACGTTTGGTAATCGAGCTGAAAACCGAGTGTGCACATTCGAGCTCAAAGTGGCACATTCCGATCTCGGGAAAATGAAGCGCGCCGCTCCGCGTCGCGCTTCATTTGCCTCCCTCGCTCGGTAATGTGCCACTTTTCGCTCGAATGCGCACATCCTCGTGTGTATTATATTTGTGTAATTTACCGTGCGTTCCTTCAAATCAAAAATTTTAATTGAATTTAGTAAATATCGATTTTATATTTGAAAAACGTATTTACCATAGCAATGAGTGGAAGGGAGCGAGAAGATACGATAATCTTGTCAATGCAAGTGAGAGGGAACGATAAAAAATTATTCAATACATTTTTCGTTTAATTGATTGGTCTAAATGATTGCGAATCATTAAAACATTGCCCGGAAATTAATTTGTATTTTAATAAGAAAGCAAGAATAAAATTTTTGTTATGTTTTCTTAATATTCGGTATCGTAATTGACACGTGAATTAGAATTTAGTACTTAAGAAAAGACTCAATAGTTTATAAGTTGAAGAAAAAGTTAAGTTTTTGTATTTTTATTAATAAAAGTCTATTCTAATGCATAAATAGATGGGTAATTCCATAAAAGGGTAAATTTTAAGAAGTTTCTGACCCCACCATGTTTGGGACTCTAATAAATTTGCGATTAGAGTATACTCTAACGTGTTTAATTAAGTTATTATGTCTTTCTTAACAGGGCCAGTCACTTTATGAAAAATGTTATAAAAAAATTAAGATTTTGTAAAAGGCATCTAGGAACTGACAGATATGGCTAGCGACTGATGAAAAATTTTATTATTGTAAAACTGATAAACATTAAATTATTAAAAAATATTGCTAGTTGAAGTGAAAATCAGGCCTTGGCCACTCCGTCATTCCTAGTTACATTTGGAGCAACCGACTGACGGTCTAGGGACTGACGATTTGTAGAAAAACTAGGAGAAACACATGTTCTACAATAATTACTAGAATATCTAATGTCATATATCAAACAGGACTAAAAATTGCTTGTTATTTAACAATTAAAATACTCACCTAGGGACTGACGCAGTGACTGGAACAACACGTGTTTTCGCAAAATCAATGGCTGTAGCACTGAATTAAAATATGACCGAAGCGAACAAGTGGCCTCTCCGAGTAACTTTATGTCGTTACTTTAAAATCAACTGCCTTTTATTCACTCATTTACTGGTTAATCCGCGAAATTTTAAAATTTGTAAGCGACTAGGGACTGATGGTTAAAGTCGCGGACACTAATTTGACTTGCGAAAAATACATAATTATTTTTCAAATTTATAATAAATTGATGTTATTAAGTGCATAATCTAACTTTAAATATTTGTAAAGAAAATAAAATTATATGGGCAAAATGTTTTTTGAAATAAAAATGCCCAAATAGAAATTTACGTTGCGCGGACATGGCTAGGGACTGACGTTTACGGTCATTAGAATTTTTAAAAAATGAATATAACTTATTAATTTAAACAAAGTGAGCGTACTAATAAAACACATTTTTATCTATTATATAGCAATGTTATAATAAAATTAATTCAATTAGATGAAGTGAAAAGTACTGCAGACATAAAGTTACACAAATTTTATGAAATCACCCAGATATGTATTTTACTTAAACCTATTTATTATTAGTTATTAAAATATATTTCTTATCATTTAACTGTCATAAAGTACAATTTTGTGGATTTTATATAATTTTATTTTCGGGGTATGGCAAACCCCACCTAGTATGGCATGTGACATTTAGTCACCTAGTATGCGGAGGGTTAAAAGAGAGTGCTTCATTCCTAATTTATTTTATCGTTTTGAAATCATGTTTCAAAAGAAATGTACGGAACATTGTTATTATAAACCTCTTATGTTGTCCGTCAAGTGATTAAGATAAGCAACTTTATTTCACGGCTGAATTTTGACACATTGTCTTGCTTATTTCCCCTAGTTGAATAGACATTTGATATGCAATTCCTATAATTTTTTTTTAATTCTACATATTGCTTTAATGACATCGTTATAACAAAAATTTTGAAAATATTCTAAATAGAGTGAAACGTGTCTAACACGACCAGCGTCGGTCTTTTGTAGAGGTGGTCGTGTTCAGAGAAAGACAGATAGACTAGATATATTAAATTAAATGTAATTTAATTCTTTTTATAAATAGGCCACTCTCTAAACAGCATAAAACTAAGTTTCGATCGCGCTTTGCGTCAGAAAAGGTATTGGCGTGAAGGTTTGTCAGTGTGTATGTAAAAGTAGTTAAAACATATAATATTAAAGTTTTATCAAGATGAAAATTTCCATTATTAGGTTTGATTCATTGTCATTTAATGTTAACTTGAATTTTATTTCAAATTGATACTTGTCATACGGATACACATTACACACATTACGAACTTTGCAACCAATAAAAGGCCTCATGTACCCAGAAATATTTTTTTTGAGGTTCGGATAGAGCGAAGACCAAAAAATGAGAAAATTCGTAATATTATGAGATCGTAACATGCAGAGGTAGTACCGTAGTTTTTTTATTCCACTTTTCTATCAACTGTTAATTGTTTAATAAACACGACCCCCTCAACATTTTGAGAAACGCCAAATACAAGCGCATAAGAATTTTCGCAGGCGTCCAACGTAATCGACAGACATTGTGCGCAATTCCGAACCAACGTATTTTGTGCAACATCATCTTACTTTTTGTGTCGAGAAACAATTTCTGATCTTCGATTTTCTGATAAAAAATAAAAATGTCTGGTTTCTTAACGTAGTGATGTTCGCATTCAATTCTAAAGGCGCGCAACTTATACTTCCTTTGAATACTAAACAAACCCCCGAAATATTTCTCGCAACTTCCATCTTTCTCTTAATCTTTGTTTAGGCACTTCGTTCTGGTTCTTTTATTATCAATATTTCGGAGTGAAATAACTTAAAAAGCAATTTACAACTTATCGAGCAAACAATAAAATTGAAGGTAAATACGACCTCTGCCCTAATTATTATCAAAAAACGATTTTCAATGATTCGAGCAAAAAGTCCAACAACCAAATAATTGACATACTATTACAATTACGAAATGGACCTTGGTATTTTCTAAAAAATAAGCTATAAAACAGTTCAAGCACGAAATTAGACGAATAAATAACAGAAAATTAAAAAAACCGGTGCGTGTACTTATGTACGGGCGTCAGAAGTTATACTTCTTTGGCGTAACTAAGTTAAATACAACCACGCGTTATGCTGCTTATCTTGCGCTAGTGTATAGTAAAAGCAGTGGTTTCCAAACTGGGGTTATTGCGGGAGAGTCGCCGCGGTTGGAGAGACGCCGCATAGGGAGTAATGTTCACAACAAATGATAGATTTTCTTTGTTATTATATATTCGCTTATTATTTGTTGCCTTGAAGGTTTTGTGTGTGTTAAAGAAGTGATCTACTTACTCTGGCTTAGGTTATTACGAAGGTAGGTATATACAACCGTGATATAATTTTATGCTTATTTATACAGTCGAACCTCGATAAGTCGAAGTCAAAGGGACAGCAAAAATAATTCATCATATCAAAAACTCGAGTTACCAAAAGAAGTTCAGTTAAATACTTCCGTATATATATATATATATGTATATCATTCATTTTTTTATGGAAAACGGGAGGCTTTGTAATCGTGCTTAAAACCGAGTGTGCACATTCGAGCTCAAAGTGGCACATTCCGATCTCGGGAAAATGAAGCGCGCCGCTCCGCGTCGCGCTTCATTTGCCTCCCTCGCTCGGAAATGTGCCACTTTTCGCTCGAATGCGCACATCGTCGTATTTATCGGATTTGCCTGTACAGTCAAACCTCAATAAATCGAAGTCGAAGGGACAGCAAAAATAATTCATCATATCAAAAACTCAAGTTACCAAAAGAAGTTCAGTTAAATACTTCCGTATATATATATATCATTTATTTTTTATAGAAAATAACCAAAATTGATCTACAATCATTAACATTATTTATTTTTATTAAAACCCTAAAAAATATAGTTATTTATATATTATTTACTGTTAAATTGAAAGTAATCTAAAACTAAAATGTAAAAATAGTTCCTTTTGTTATGAAAGAAACGGTAAAACCATCTTGTATTGTAGTATAAAACCTTTTCGTCGTAGTTAACAATAGAGCTTTTAAAGCATCAATAACACCAAACCAAGGCGTCCTTAATCCTCTCCCAGGTAGCAAAATATTTAAAAAGTTGTAATATTTAACTTCGAGCCATCGACCTATTTACTAATGGAAACTTGAATTTAATGAATTGTAATACGCTTCGACTAATTAAATAATGCGATTTATTCAATTTCGAGTTATTGACCTAAAAATATTAACGTTGAGATAGGCAAGTCCTAGGGAAACTGGTTTGAGTTCCAGCAATCAAAAATTCGTCTTATCGGCGTTCGACTTATGGAAGTTCGACTGTATTTACAGTGATAGAAATGCTTATGTATAATATTGACAACATTTAGGTGTTTTAACTCGATAACAGCGTGTTTTTTGAATAAGTTAATGACAACCCTAATCTATTTTTACTTTTGGTGTGCATATGAGTCCAATGCGGCGTCTATCCCAATAAAAAGGACAGTTGCCGCAGTATCATTTGGGATAGATGCCGCATCATTTAATATAGACTATGTGTTTGGTGTTACTATGATTAGTACACTTATGAACAAAAATACCGTTCAATCTTTTTTTATGTCGCAGAAGTATTTACGAAAACCAACAGCTCCAAAAAGGATACATTGGTCTGAAAAACAATTAGTAGAAGCAATAGAAAAAATTTAAGCTGGCTAAATCAAATACCGGTATACAGCACAAAAAAGTAACCCTGGAGTGTATTAACTACTGAACAGAATATATAGAATAAGAAAAAAAATTAAATAAAGGTAAAGGTCAAATATACTTGGACAAAATTATATGTGTAATAATTAAAATCTGTTAAAATATTATTTCATTAAACGAAAATATTGCCAAAGTTATAAATTTTTGTGGAAATGTGCGGCATCTCTCCCGCATTTATCCTACACGTTCCTGCGCTTCCCTTAACAAAAAATTTAATCTTGGCGCCTCTTCACTGTTCATCTATTCATCTCCAATTTACATGGTGTCGTGTAAATCGGGAGATAGGTGTAGTGTTTATTGTAGATGGACCTAGGTCAAGAATAAAGATTTTATTTTAAATTTAACACGTAAAAAGAACAGTTACTTTATACTTTAGAGAAAGATACGTAGGTAATATGTTTAGTTTAATTATTTATTCGTACAGTATAAATTATTTTTCGTAAAAAACATCTTTATTCAAGTTTTCATTAAAAGATTTTTTTTAATGAATACCCAAATGTTATTCTTTATTATAATGTGATTATGATATAGAAATTTAACACATTTTGAAAGTTGTCCTGTGACAACAACCACCCTCAAATTATCTAATTTTTACAACACATACTTTCATAAGTCATGTTTTAGAAATGATTAACAAAAGCATCGGAAGTCTTTTTCTAAAAAGATAAATAATCAACTAGAACATTTCTTTTCTTCCATTATTGAAACTCGATATTTAAACTCAGGTACGTTTGTTTTAAACATAAAAATAATTTATGAGCAATTCATTTTATATGGGGTGAAGTAACATGAATTGTTTTATCGTTTTAAGCAGTCAGATATGTTTCTTAATTAGGCAATTTAACGTTGTCGTAGGTCAAAAAACCTGTGATTTTCAAAATATGGGCTCAATTTTGATTTTGCTATAACTTTTTCAAATCAATACATTTAGAAATATTACCCAATAGAAATTCTGACAACTGTTCGTAAACACGCTGTATGTCGTTTCATTTGAACATTTTACTTTTTTATTTAAAAATTAATGTAAACAAATTCAATAAATACGAAGATGTGCGCATTCGAGCAAAAAGTGGCACATTTCCGAACGAGGGAAGCAAATGAAGCGCGACGCGGAGCGGCGCGCTTCATTTTCCCAAGATCGGAATGTGCCACTTTGAGCTCGAATGTGTACACTCGGTTTTAAGCATGATTCACAATAATTCAGGCCAATAAATTAGACGAATAATTTTAATCGTTCCCTCTCACTCCCATTCACATGATTGTCGTATCTTTTCGCTCCCTTCCACTCATTGCTATAGTAAATTCGTTTTTCGAACATAAAATCCATATTTTACTCAACTAAATTAAAATTTTTGATCTGAATCGCCGAAGGATAACTTAGACAAATCTAATAATTACGAAGATGTGCACATTCGAGCGAAAAGTGGCACATTTCAAAGCGAGGGAAGCAAATGAAGCGCGACGCGGAGCGGCGCGCTCATTTTCCCGAGATCGGAATGTGCCACTTTGAGCTCGAATGTGCACACTCGGTTTTAAGCATGATTCACAATAATTCAGGCCAATAAATTAGAAGAAAAATTAGATGAATAATTTTAATCGTTCCCTCTCACTCCCATTCACATGATTGTCGTATCTTTTCGCTCCCTTCCACTCATTGCTATAGTAAATTCGTTTTTCAAACATAAAATCCATATTTTACTCAACTAAATTAAATTTTTTGATCTGAATCGCCGAAGGATAACTTAGACAAATCTAATAATTACGAAGATGTGCACATTCGAGCGAAAAGTGGCACATTTCCGAGCGAGGGAAGCAAATGAAGCGCGACGCGGAGCGGCGCGCTTCATTTTCCCGAGATCGGAATGTGCCACTTTGAGCTCGAATGTGCACACTCGGTTTTAAGCATGATACACAATAATTAATAATGTAATTTCTAAAATTTGGAAATTAAAGATTATAGGACCCTATAAATAAATAAGGTTCGTTTCTGGCTTTAATGCCAAAAACAGACACTTTTTAAAGAGTCATTTAAAAAAAAAGACACTGTAATTTGTTCTGAGTATAAAATTCAAATTGATTGAAATAAATGAAATTTTTTGTTTTTAAAGTTTAAATATTAATTGGTTGAATTCGTTGAATATGTTTTATGTGCACATTCGAGCGAAAAGTGGCACATTTTCGAGCGAGGCAAACAAATGGTGCTTCGTTTCTCCGAGATTTAAGGACGGTTCACAACAATTAATTAAATTCCTAAAATATAATTCTATAAAACCAGATCTTAAATTGTCTGCACCAAACCCTGTTATCAATTAAAGCTAAACTTCAATAATGTTGATCCAATTATTGACAAACTTTGAAAACGTCAATCTTACTTCAGAAAAATTGAAACAACACAACAGCTGGGTAGGTAAATATTTAAAAAAAAAAAAAACCCTCAAACATTCTGAACCTATCTCTACCATATTTATTATCAAATTATTGAAAGCCAACTTTGGTAATTTTTATCTCGCTTATTTGAAGAGCTATCTAAAAAGCTCAAACATTTTTCAATCCCACAGATCGTTCGTCAGATTACAATATGTACGCTTTCGAAAAAATTAAACGCTTATTTTCTTTCTTTGTCGCAACTTCGATGGCACTAATTTTTTTTAGTGCCCATATCTCCTCCTCTATTATATATTCTATATTAGACAGAAAATTAAATGAAAATGAAAAACTAGGAAAAGTGCGAAAAGAGCAAAAGACAAACGTTCGACCTTTAAATGAAAAACGAGCGTTAATTCCATTAAACTGCCGACGTACAGCTGTCATTCGGCCGAAGAGTTTTTCCCATGGAAAGCGGCGCCCGCGTAGCTAAAATAAAGGCAGGTGATTTGTGTCAGGAGCGAAATTAATATTAACGAAAATAACAACCCTATCTTTAGAATATCTGAAAATAGCGCCCCAATAATTAACATCACAATAGGAAATCATGTTTTAACTTTAATAAAAGCCTCGCAGCCGCCGCCGCCTCATAACTTTAATAAATAAATAAATCTTTGCCGGCGAAAGTTTCGCTTAAATTATAACAGACATCTTTTGTTCGGCGAAAAAATATCGAAATACCTTTTTCATTGTTTGCGGACTTTAAAAACGCTTTACGCAAGCGAAAGGCGACGGGTTCGGTAGATTTCTTCATTAAAAATTGCAATTTTTTTTATTTTTTTTTGTGTATCGCTTAATTAGCTTTTATTATTGGATTATTTGAATTTGAAAAAAAAACAGCTTGGTTATTTTGAGCGAAAACTGGCACATTGCAGAGCGAGGAAGGCAAATTTTCCCAAGATCGGAATGTGCCACTTTGAGCTCGAATGTGAACACTCGGTTTTAAGCACGATTCACAATAATTAATTTACTTCCTAAATAATACAACTTCGTTTATAATAATTTTGATTTAATAACAATATGATTGTGATATATAATATATAAGGTACTGGAGGGTAATAAGGCCCATTTAGTGTTAAATATTTTATATGAAATAAACTAAGACAACTCATAACATAATATGAATTCTAAGTGATTTTTACATATTTTTTTCTGAAAATAATGTATATTTAAAAACAAAAAATCTGAAAACACATTTTTAAAAAGCAAAAACATATACACAGGTGTTTGGGCCTTATTAAACGAACAGGCAGATAATAAAGCCCGTCTTAAAATACAATGGCGGATATTAAGTCCCAAATAAAGTATTCAATTCAGGGGTAGCAACTTTGGCATATAAAAGATGCTTGGTCATCTTTCGTTAGTCCAACACATTCTTCATGTACCCAAGTGTTACATAACGTACAAGATCTCATATCAGTCACAAAATCATGGTTGCAGACGGAACACATCCAAGATTGTTTTGAGGAGCTAGCAATATTGTGTTTTTACGTAACCCTGATTTTGATTGTAAGTCACGACCATCAGGCATTTGGCTTTTATTAAAATATTAAGGCCCGGGCCTTATTACCTGTGTAGTACATTTTTCCTTTTTTAAGATTATCTTTTTTTCTGATTAAATAAATGAAGTCAACTAAAGAAGAAGTCAAAGAAGAAGCTTACCTCTTTGTATATAATTTTTGCTCCTCTTAAATATTCACACAATAGCACTAATTGAAAGTTAATTTGGCAGAGATACATTTATAAATTGCACATAATATTGAGGTAGATTCACTAAATCGAGATTTCCCGCGTTAATTAAAATTTTCCAACCCAGAGGTGATATGTTTTAGATGTTTCTCGCTCGCCGATGGCACTAAATAAGCGATTTCGATTATGGTTTTTATTTAATGACTTCTGGGCTGTTCAGAACTAGAGCGAATTTTAGATATTATTTGAAATTGGGGGGTTTTGGAAAAACAAAAAAGTATATCACCAAGGTGAGAAAAAACAATTCGAGTTTAGTTTACGAGAAAACCAGAAAACGTCCAGACATACCGTCTTCCGAAAGATAATCACCTTTTTGTTAAATATTAAGTGTATACGAAATAAAAAATAGTAATTAAACGTTAATTCGTTTAATTACCTTTGCCACTAAGAGAAATTGGCTTTAAGTGGCAAAACATGGGCTTTATTACCTGGTGGGCCTTATTACCCTCCGGTACCTTATATATATAAGCGGGGGTCCTACAGCCTCTGCATTTAATGTAATATAGTATTCTTTATTACATTTACATTATTTATTTTTGTCTTTCTCTCTAAGACGACCGCCTCTACAAAAGACCAATTTGAGCAAAAACCGACTATGGTCGTGTTAGAGAGGTTTTATTGCACTGATAAAAAGAAAACTTTGCCTTAACTTGGTTTCCGTTAAGTCAAATACGCCACGTATTTAGATACGGCGAAATACGGTACGACTTAGGTTTAGGTACCTACCTCTGCTCACATTTTTCAATGTAATTGTCTCGAATACTGTATTTTTGACTCAATCGATTTTCAATTGATCCAAATCCGTACAGGCTAAATACATGGCGTATTTGGTAAAAAATCATTATTTTTATCAGTGTGTATATGCACATTCGAGCGAGAAGTGGCACATTTCCGAGCGAGGGAAGCAAATCCACTCATTGCTATTAGTAAATACGTTTTTTGAATATAAAATTAATATTTGCTAAATTAAATGTTAATTTCTGATTTGAAGGTGCGTAGAACAAATTAGATAAATGTAATAACTACAAAGATGTGCGCATTCGAGCGAAAAGTGGCACATTTCCGAGCGAGGGAGGCAAATGAAGCGCGACGCGGAGCGGCGCGCTTCATTTTCCCGAGATCGAAATGTGCCACTTTGAGCTCGAATGTGCACACTCGGTTTTCAACACGATTCACAATAATTTAAGTCATTAAAATAAACAATAAATTAGTTGGGTAATTTCAATCGTTCCCTCTCACTCGCACTGACACGATTGTCGTATCTTCTCGCTCTCTTCCACTCATTGCTATAGTAACTACGTTTTTTGAATATAAAATTAATATTTACTAAATTAAATGTAAATTTCTGATTTGAAGGTGCCTAGAACAAATTAGATAAATGTAATAACTACAAAGATGTGCGCATTCGAGCGAAAAGTGGCACATTTCCGAGCGAGGGAGGCAAATGAAGCGCGACGCGGAGCGGCGCGCTTCATTTTCCCGAGATCGAAATGTGCCACTTTGAGCTCGAATGTGCACACTAGGTTCTAAGCACGATTCACAATAATTTATTTACTTTCATAGACAACTAAGTTCAACTGTCGAACTTTTGTTAGCTGGGCGCGCGCAACTACCGTTGCCTGCTAATATTTTACTCTCATTGCGCCGAAAGAAGTATAACTTCAAAATAACTTGTAAAATAATTAGTTTCTATTTAATATGCATTCGCATCCAATAAACGAATGGACACAACCTTACACAGTTCAATATTTTGTCTTTTCGTGTTAATTATTTAACCTATTCAAATGTACTATAAGCGCAGGATAAAAGTTACCTATTCTTGAGCGTTTAACTCCTCCTTAAGACAAATCAAGTCAGAGTGTTTATCAAAATAACATATAGTGGGTTGGTCTTACAATTATTTTAGCAATGTTTCTTTATCAGTCACGTTTTATTACCAATTAAGATATTAAGAAAATAAAATAAACCCGGAGCTTATGTTGTCATAACTGAACTGCTTACATAAAAGATTTGGAGTATTATAACACTATAGTTTTCTATTATAGGTATATTATTATTTACTACTTTAGAATCGTGTTAGACTTTTATGTTTATTAATTTAATGGAAACATTAAAGCTTGTAATAATACCAATTAAGAAGTCTAATAAATAAAATCTAGACTGAGTGATTCATATTAAATGCTAAGGTGCCATTTATTTATGTGTAGCTATTTAAATAATTTTTAACACCTAGGTATTTAAACATATTAAAATTAGATTTTTATGAAATCTAAATTAATTAGATATTGACATAGTAACCATAATTGTTGAAACTATGTGGCACAAATATATGAACTATTTATATCTTTAAAAGTTACCAAGAATAATACTACGTTGTAGTTATGTAGTTATTATATTCAGATGCATATTAGTTATCCTCCTAAGTTTTTAACTGGGTGTGTAACTATGTCTATCGCAAGTGGCATGTTTAATAGAAAAATCTAATCTTACTGTAAGTATTTTAAAAAAAAAAACAAATGTTTAAAATCTAAAAATAATAAAATTAATCTATAAAAATTAATACATAAATAGGTATGTACAAACTAATATTTGGTCCAACTGCCATGTAACTCAATTACACTTTTTAATCGATTAGGAACTGAAGCAATTAAATTTGTTGTTAAAGTTTCAGGAATACAATCCCACAATTTTTCAATTTCGTCCCATAATATGTCAGCGTTGGTAGCACGAAAATTAGCTTCGTACAGCTGTTTTGACATCCAACCCCACACATTTTCGATGGGATTCAAGTCGGGACTCCTGGATGGCCAAGATAATAACGAAATTTCGTTTTCTCTAACCCATTCCCTAACGATTCGCGCTGTATGAACAGG
This sequence comes from Sinopyrophorus schimmeli, assembly GCA_036325965.1. Taxonomy (NCBI): domain Eukaryota; kingdom Metazoa; phylum Arthropoda; class Insecta; order Coleoptera; family Elateridae; genus Sinopyrophorus; species Sinopyrophorus schimmeli. The sequence goes on from JARFIZ010000194.1 coordinate 651,308, forward strand.
TGAATTGTCCTATAAAATTATAAAATGTTATTTATGCATTCAATAGACGTGTACACTTATTAGCAGGGGTTAATTGAAATTTTACAGCCGCAAAAAAGCATCTTAATCCGGTCTCTTTGATTCTTTTCCGAGCCGTTGTTACAGATGCCGTAAAATCTGTAGCCACTTTTGCCGCAACGACTGAAGTAAAAGGATTTTGCCTTAAATAGCTATTTAAAACAATGTCTTCCTCTCTGGTGGTTACACGTTTTCGTCCAGTTCCAGAACATCGTTCAATAGACTTTTCACTGTTCCATTTATTTTTAATTTTTAAAATACATTGTTTTGTAACGTTGTATTGCAGGGCTATTGCGCTTGCAGAATAGCCCTGACTTAGTTTTTCTATAATTTCTGTTTTTTTATTTACACTCAAATGTCGGGTCATATTTGAAAGTTATGTATGAACAATATTTAATACCTAAATTACACTTAAAAACACTAAAAACTAATAAACACAAATGTTCAAAAACTTAACTTAAAAAGTATCTAGGTAATAAAATATTATAATAAAACACGAAAAATCAATATAAAAATTCACTTTTAATTATAACACGAAAGTCATCCATTCATCTACACTTGAAATACAAAAGTAGTAATATCGACATTTTTTTACAATACAAAGGTCTACATTTTATTTGCAAATTTAATTGTGTTTATTTTAACGTATCGTGATTTAGCGGATTCATCATAGTGCAAAACTATAAGCGTTCATTGTTTATAACATCGTACAAAAATAATATCCTGTCGAGAAACTAAAATTGTAAAGAATGGTAAATAATACCTATAAAGAGCAAAAATACTACATAAGCAGTTTATAGTCATTGTAGAATGAAAGAGCAATCTGATTTAATTCTATTTTCAGCATCTAATACTGTGAAAAATACGAGCTGGTAGTATTTTTGTTTTCGTAATATATTAAGAGGTTGATAAATAAACATTTCTACAATTACTTCGGAAAAATAAACTTGAATAATAAAACACTGTTAATAATTTTAAGGCCAACCCACCATATTTTTAATTGATAAACTCTTTCACTTGATTTGTCTTAAGGAGGAGTTAAAGTCTCAAGAATAGGTAACTTTTATCCTGCGCTTATAGTACATTCAACTCTTACTGATTGTGTTCTTCAAGCGCATCAAAAATTTGTGAAAAACTACAACTTTTCGTGTGTCATTTGAAAAATGAAAACTCAACGCAAAGTCGGTGTTGTTCGGCAAAGGACGCTCAAGCTGCCCGCGCGCTTTGTCTTCCTATTGCTGAATAATAATCTATTGCATGCAGCATTGTCAGCTTGTGTCTTAGTCTTAATTAATGCGTCATTATTATTTACAAAAAAAAAACGACAATTTGTATTGGGTCAGGTAAATATATACATTTAATTCACATTATTTGGTTTTTATGTTGTATAAAAGTCTTATATAAAAGAAAAATTAATTTCATTAATAAAACAACCAATAAAATCATATGGTTCAAAATCTCAAAGCTTATGATTATTCCTATGTGGATTATCAGTCTTAACTTTACTGATTTATATTGAAAGAATTTTATAAATAAATGTCAATAAACATTTCTATTAAAATAATTCAACTTTTTGTATAAGAGAACATAAAAATATAGGTATATGTTTTTTACCACTAAAACTAGTAGTTTTAGCGGCTGGTGGTTTTTTTAGTGGTAAATATCCTCCAAAGGTAAAGACTGTAAATCAAATAATGGTAACATGATAAGAAAAACACAATACAATTTTATCTGAAATATTTTGACTTTTTTTGCTCTGCTTTCCTTCCCTTTTTTTTTGTTTTTCATTATTTGAATTAGTTAGTTCAGCTTCGAGTGAGCGCTAGTGGTTTTCTAATGGTTTTAGAGTCGACACTAGTGGTCTCTCGAAAAATTTCTGGTAAAACTGGCAAGAGTCGGCCTAGAAATAAATTGACGAATGCAGAGGAACTGGACGAGGAAGCAGAGGAAATGACGATGGGAAACGATCAAATAGGAAAAGTCTCAAATTATGTACGTCTTGGACAAACAATTTCAATTGATAAGGATAATCGAAATCTAGAAATAAACAAAACAATAAGACAAGTTTGGGCAGCTTATGGAAAATTGAAAAACATACTGAATATGGATATACCCATCTCTGTCATGTCGGAATTGTATAATCAATGCAAAAAAATTAAGGAAAAAACTATCAGTCCACCAGAGACCAATAGAGAGGAAAATGATAGGAATAACACTGAGAGACCATAAGACTAACATAATAAATTAATGAATTGATAAAATTAATTATTTAATTAATCAATAAGATTAATTAAATAATTTTAATCGTTCCCTCTCGCTTGCGCTGACAGGATTATCGTATCTTCTCGCTCTCTTCCACTCATTGCTATTAGTAAATACGTTTTTTGAACATAAAATTAATATTTACTAAATTAAATGTTAATTTCTGATTTGAAGGTGCCTAGAACAAATTAGACAAATATAATAAATACGAGGATGTGCGCGTTCGAGCGAAAAGTGGCACATTTCAGAGCGAGGGAAGCAAATGAAGCGCGACGCGGAGCGGCGCGCTTCATTTTCCCGAGATCGGAATGTGCCACTTTGAGCTCGAATGTGCACACTCGGTTTTAAACATGATTCACAATAATTCAGGCCAATAAATTAGACGAAAAATTAGATGAATAATTTTAATCGGTCCCTCTCACTCCCATTCACTTGATTGTCGTATCTTTTCGCTCCCTTCCACTCATTGCTATGGTAAATTCGTTTTTCGAACATAAAATCTATATTTCAGTCAACTAAATTAAATTTTTTGATCTGAATCGCCGAAGGATAACTTAGACAAATCTAATAATTTCGAAGATGTGCACATTCGAGCGAAAAGTGGCACATTTCAGAGCGAGGGAAGCAAATGAAGCGCGACGCGGAGCGGCGCGCTTCATTTTCCCGACATCGGAATGTGCCACTTTGAGCTCGAATGTGCAGACTCGGTTTTAAGCATGATTCACAATAATTCAGGCCAATAAATTAGACGAAAAATTAGATGAATAATTTTAATCGGTCCCTCTCACTCCCATTCACTTGATTGTCGTATCTTTTCGCTCCCTTCCACTCATTGCTATGGTAAATTCGTTTTTCGAACATAAAATCTATATTTCAGTCAACTAAATTAAATTTTTTGATCTGAATCGCCGAAGGATAACTTAGACAAATCTAATAATTACGAAGATGTGCACATTCGAGCGAAAAGTGGCACATTTCAGAGCGAGGAAGCAAATGAAGCGCGACGCGGAGCGGCGCGCTTCATTTTCCGACATCGGAATGTGCCACTTTGAGCTCGAATGTGCACACTCGGTTTTAAGCATGATTCACAATAATTCAGGCCAATAAATTAGACGAAAAATTAGATGAATAATTTTAATCGGTCCCTCTCACTCCCATTCACTTGATTGTCGTATCTTTTCGCTCCCTTCCACTCATTGCTATGGTAAATTCGTTTTTCGAACATAAAATCTATATTTCAGTCAACTAAATTAAATTTTTTGATCTGAATCGCCGAAGGATAACTTAGACAAATCTAATAATTACGAAGATGTGCACATTCGAGCGAAAAGTGGCACATTTCAGAGCGAGGAAGCAAATGAAGCGCGACGCGGAGCGGCGCGCTTCATTTTCCGACATCGGAATGTGCCACTTTGAGCTCGAATGTGCACACTCGGTTTTAAGCATGATTCACAATAATTCAGGCCAATAAATTAGACGAAAAATTAGATGAATAATTTTAATCGGTCCCTCTCACTCCCATTCACTTGATTGTCGTATCTTTTCGCTCCCTTCCACTCATTGCTATGGTAAATTCGTTTTCGAACATAAAATCTATATTTCAGTCAACTAAATTAAATTTTTGATCTGAATCGCCGAAGGATAACTTAGACAAATCTAATAATTACGAAGATGTGCACATTCGAGCGAAAAGTGGCACATTTCAGAGCGAGGAAGCAAATGAAGCGCGACGCGGAGCGGCGCGCTTCATTTTCCGACATCGGAATGTGCCACTTTGAGCTCGAATGTGCACACTCGGTTTTAAGCATGATTCACAATAATTCAGGCCAATAAATTAGACGAAAAATTAGATGAATAATTTTAATCGGTCCTCTCACTCCCATTCACTTGATTGTCGTATCTTTTCGCTCCCTTCCACTCATTGCTATGGTAAATTCGTTTTCGAACATAAAATCTATATTTCAGTCAACTAAATTAAATTTTTGATCTGAATCGCCGAAGGATAACTTAGACAAATCTAATAATTACGAAGATGTGCACATTCGAGCGAAAAGTGGCACATTTCAGAGCGAGGAAGAAATGAAGCGCGACGCGGAGCGGCGCGCTTCATTTTCCGACATCGGAATGTGCCACTTTGAGCTCGAATGTGCACACTCGGTTTTAAGCATGATTCACAATAATTCAGGCCAATAAATTAGACGAAAAATTAGATGAATAATTTTAATCGGTCCCTCTCACTCCCATTCACTTGATTGTCGTATCTTTTCGCTCCCTTCCACTCATTGCTATGGTAAATTCGTTTTTCGAACATAAAATCTATATTTCAGTCAACTAAATTAAATTTTTTGATCTGAATCGCCGAAGGATAACTTAGACAAATCTAATAATTACGAAGATGTGCACATTCGAGCGAAAAGTGGCACATTTCAGAGCGAGGGAAGCAAATGAAGCGCGACGCGGAGCGGCGCGCTTCATTTTCCCGACATCGGAATGTGCCACTTTGAGCTCGAATGTGCACACTCGGTTTTAAGCATGATTCACAATAATTCAGGCCAATAAATTAGACGAAAAATTAGATGAATAATTTTAATCGGTCCCTCTCACTCCCATTCACTTGATTGTCGTATCTTTTCGCTCCCTTCCACTCATTGCTATGGTAAATTCGTTTTTCGAACATAAAATCTATATTTCAGTCAACTAAATTAAATTTTTTGATCTGAATCGCCGAAGGATAACTTAGACAAATCTAATAATTACGAAGATGTGCACATTCGAGCGAAAAGTGGCACATTTCAGAGCGAGGAAGCAAATGAAGCGCGACGCGGAGCGGCGCGCTTCATTTTCCGAGATCGGAATGTGCCACTTTGAGCTCGAATGTGCAACTCGGTTTTAAGCATGATTCACAATAATTCAGGCCAATAAATTAGACGAAAAATTAGATGAATAATTTTAATCGGTCCCTCTCACTCCCATTCACTTGATTGTCGTATCTTTTCGCTCCCTTCCACTCATTGCTATGGTAAATTCGTTTTTCGAACATAAAATCTATATTTCACTCAACTAAATTAAATTTTTTGATCTGAATCGCCGAAGGATAACTTAGACAAATCTAATAATTACGAAGATGTGCACATTCGAGCGAAAAGTGGCACATTTCAGAGCGAGGGAAGCAAATGAAGCGCGACGCGGAGCGGCGCGCTTCATTTTCCCGAGATCGGAATGTGCCACTTTGAGCTCGAATGTGCACACTCGGTTTTAAGCATGATTCACAATAATTCAGGCCAATAAATTAGACGAAAAATTAGATGAATAATTTTAATCGGTCCCTCTCACTCCCATTCACTTGATTGTCGTATCTTTTCGCTCCCTTCCACTCATTGCTATGGTAAATTCGTTTTTCGAACATAAAATCTATATTTTACTCAACTAAATTAAATTTTTTGATCTGAATCGCCGAAGGATAACTTAGACAAATCTAATAATTACGAAGATGTGCACATTCGAGCGAAAAGTGGCACATTTCAGAGCGAGGGAAGCAAATGAAGCGCGACGCGGAGCGGCGCGCTTCATTTTCCCGAGATCGGAATGTGCCACTTGAGCTCGAATGTGTACACTCGGCTTTAAGCATGATTCACAATAATTAATTTACTTTCTTAGACGGCTAACGTCATCTGTCGAATTTTTGGTTAGATGTGCGCACGCAGCTTCCGTTGCCTGCTTAAATTTTACTCCCAACGCGCCAAAAGAATTATAACCTAAAAAAAATTGTCAACTATTTGATGTATAACTTCTGTTATGTTAAATTAATACAAAAATATGAGTAGACCGTTTGGGACATGTGAATTGTACACAAAATTTTCAATTGTGTAGAAGGAGAGAGTGAGATCAGAATATATTCAGAATGTAAAAAATAGAACAGTCAGAATTGTAATAGATACACCTCCAAAAAGCAAAAAAAAGTTAGAAGGCCGCCAAGGAAACGCAAAGATTCAATGTACAAAATCCGAAATTAACAGGCAAAACCATGTACAAAAGACAAAAAAAATAATATTGCATCCTGATAAACGTCAATCGTTACAAAATACCTAATTACAATTTAACAAAACTTAATTACAATTGTTAAATGAAATACAATTTGGCAAAACTGCAATTCATTTTCCTTTTTTGTTCTGCAAACTGAACGAAGTAAATCGGAAAATTTAATAACTAAACTTTGTCCAAACGTCCAGTTATTAATTTGCCATTTTCTGTCGATTTAATCCCTTCCACCTACAATACATAATTTCTCTATCCGAAAACTTTTCACATCGAATCGTTTCCCAATTAAGATCCGATTTCGAGAAGTTTTTGTGTTACAAAATTAAACAACTTTCACTAATCTTTAAACGAGTTTTAATTTTACAATTACTCGCGTATGAAATAACAGACCGTTCACTAAACCGCTAAAAGTAATAGCTTTAAAAACTTATTTTTAAGCCCCAATTTTGCTTTTTCTCGCCTTTAAAAACGCCGTTCTTCATTAATGCAACGCCTACTTAGCCGTCAAAGCGGAAATTTTATAAATATTTAATCCGACGAAGACGCACCGAAAGTCATCTTCATTTTCCTCGTTATTCTCATTACTCGTTTCAATTCAAACAAAACAAATATCCTTAATCGAGCGATCAAATAACATTAAAAAAAAACGCCAAGCGATGGTCGTTAAACTTTGGAAATTTTAAAACGCAAATACATTTTTAAATACTCCAAAAAAGATGTTTGAAAGACGACCGTCCATTAACACTATAACTTAAAACGCTTCGGTTGATTATATGTGCTTTAAAAAAAGGAAAAGTTTGTTGACTGATTTGTTTTTCTTTGTCCACGTTCAAAACCAGTAAATCTATATAAATAAAATGATAGATGGTCGATGTGCGCGCACCACGCAAAAACTGCTGGATTGATTTTGATCAATTTTTTTTAGTTTTATTCATTCGACGCTTGGTTTTTATCTCCAATAAAAATTATCGCGATATTCCTATTTTATATCAAATTATTAAAGTTTTTATACGCGACCCTATTTCATTTTAGCAACAATCAATATGTTATATTTTTCTAATTTCAACGTTATCTAATTGTCCTGAAATAATGAAAAAATAATGCTGTTATATACAAAAACAGTAAAATCGTTTAAATCTTAATTTTAAAGAATTTCTATTTAAATTCTATATATTTTTGTGTTATTTTTAAAATTTTGTCTGATTGAAATTATAGCACCCTCTAAAAAGTTTCATTTTCTATTTTGAATGTGACCAAAGAAGAAAAGATCGGATTAAATGTTGAAACAATGACGTATAGGCTAATAGTAAAACAAAATTGCGTCCTGGATTACAAAATATTGTACGATAAAATAGTTTTTTCAAAAAAGTCAAATTCTTTGTGATTTTTAATTTTTTGTTTTGAAATCGTTCTTATTAGTTTTATCTCTTTCGTAGTAATTCGCGCACACGATCACTTTTTCTAATAAGTTTTTGTTTATAAAGTTCGGTTCATCTAAATATTAAAATATATTTTTGGTTTTTTTTGCCTCGAACCGTTTTTGAGTTAAGAAAAAATGACAGCTTATTTGGAAAGCACTTTTAAGGTAATCTTTTAATAAAATCAGAGGTTTGATCTTTCTGATATAAATACAGCACCCAGGCGATTGAATTCAACTTTTTTACTTTGGTAATGAGTAAAATATTCACCCGTTCTGCGCGTGCGCATTAGTAAAATTCTCATAACCTAGGTGCTGAACAGGGTTGCCAGATGGGGCGACTTGTCGCCATTTAGGCTACTTTTGACATAGGTCGGCGACTAAAATTCTATTGGGAGCGACTAGTCGCCGATGGGCGACTTTTGAATAAATGAAGTAAAATATTTTTTTTTCTATTTTTGATTTTCAGAAATTATATATTTTTATGCAAACAGTAACAATATATTGTTACAATATAAATACAACATTACTTGTATTTATATTTTCCGCCACAGTCATCTTTAGGGAAATTATTATCATTATGCCTAATTGACCGCGGCGACTTTAGGCGACTTCAGCGCCTTGGGTCGGCGGTTTGAGGAAAAGAAATTCTGGGCACCCTGGTGCTGAAGGGTTAATTTTTGTTTAAAAATAAATTAGTTATTGCAAATTAGTTTTCTTTTTTAATTAAAAAAAAAAGTCTAATATAGACAACAAATACTATGCACATTCGATTAAGAACTGCCCTATTTTCGAGCGAAGGAAGCAAATTTTCCCGAGATCGGAATGTGCCACTTCGATTTTAAGCACTATTCACAACAATTTAAGCCAATCAATTAGACGAAAAATTAGTTGGATAGTTGTAATCGTTCCCTCTCACTCGCACCGTCAAGATTGACGTATCTTTTCGCTCCCTTCCACTCATTGCTATGGTAAATAGGTTCTTTGGACATAAAATCGATATTTATTAAACTAAATTATTTGTTTTTTGAAAGATGAAGATAAATTAGACAAATGTAATATGTATGAAAAGTAGCACATTTACGAGCGAAGGGTCCATATTTTCCACGTGAACTAAGTCGCGCGTATCACCTAATTAAAAATAAACAACCCTCACTTTCAAACAAAATACAAGTCGCTTTACTTCTGAAAATCTTACCTTCGAAAACCAGCAGTCGCAAAGGGAAACCTAAACCCGGAAGGCGTAGGTACGGGGACGGCGACGGGAGCACCAGCTTGCACAAGAGGTACTTGTCCAGAAACAACCGGGGGTGGAAACGAAACCACATGACTTCCCACAACACTACCAGGCACTAGGTTATTAGGCACTATCGTTCCCGGTACCAAAGAATTATGCACCAAAGCACTCGTCACAACCGTAGGACCACTCGAAGACACGTTACCTAAGTTCGAATGATTGGGGGTGTAAGGGGGCGGCATATGACTATTTAACAAGTCTGGTAACCTTTCGTTCCTGGGAGCAGAACGTGCAGTTCCTTGCAAAACACCACCTCCGTGTTGGTGACCGGTGTTGTTCACCCTTCGCAGATGGCGCCGTTCCCTTCGTTCCCTTCGCCTTTGCTCCCGATTTAGAGCTCTTTCCGTGTTTCTCACCAAAGCGGATCCTACGGATATATCGTCAGTCTGGGCTTCGGTGGAAGTAAAAGTTCGCGTTCGAACTTCCGGAGCTGAAGATGCCGGAGGAGGCACAACCGGGGGCGAAGTCGCCGACGATGGTTTAAATTCTTCATTTTGACTACTGTGCACCGTGACTTGGGTGCTTAACATATTAACTGTGGTGGTAGTCGGAGGCATGGCTTGGACGATGTTAACATTGGAGACATTGTTGCCCAAATCGCATTGGATCATGGGGACGTTGGAGACGACGGTGACGGGCACCGCTCTATAAAAATTAACGTCCACGGCGCTGATGTTCGTATGCCTACTTGGATTGGAAATGTTCAAAGTCGTGGTGCTACTTTCTCCAATATTTTGCGCCTTCGGCACCGATGCGCTCCTCAAACTGTTCGGGGGAAGTACGGGGACATCGATGCCGCTGACGTGAGAGCTGTGCCGATGATGACTTAAAATCGAGACGATGTTCGCACAGCTGATGTTGGTCGAAGACACGGTGACACTTTGCGTGGGGGTGGAACCGTTTCGCGTGTGGTTGACAACCACCGGTTCGGAGGAATTGCGAGGGTGATTAGGAAATATAAAATTGGAGTTTCTATTCGAAGGTACCGATCCATGTCGAGGATGGTTTGGTAATCCGACGACGTTCGCGCTCACTATCGAATTTAAATTCGAAGGAATCATATCGGAAGAAACGCTCCGTTGATATCCATGCTTCGCGGACGAGGCTGGAGGTGGCGAAATGTAAGAGTGTCGGTGTTGCTGAACGGCCGCACCTCCACCTTCACCGCCAGGTGTTCGATTCTCGGGCTCAGCAGTCGTCGCGACGACATTGTTGAGCGTCGGAGTTACGGGATGGCTTGATATTTCGACGCGCATGTTACCACCGCCACCAAAACTGGCTCCACATTCATCACAACCGTCAAACGAAGGACACGAAACTATCACCTCACGTTGCTCGCTTGGACTGACATTACTGAGCAACCTACTTGGCTTATTTTCCGTAGGCAGGTCACGTGAACGATTCGGCTCCTGCGATTGGCCAAGCTGGTATTCGTAGCTTGCCAGGTTATTAACCATCTCGACTGTGAGATGTAGGTCTGCAGTGTTGCCGCATCGACTGGTACCATTGTTTGGACCTCTTTCAAGGTCGAGAGAGGACAAGCTGCAATATGAACTGAAAGAACTCGAAGATGAACTATCGTCGCTGATTTGTTTGTTTTGATATTCGTACGGCTGCCACAGTAACGAGTTCAAAGCTTCGTTCACGTCCTGATGGAAGGAGTTCCTATTTTTCAAAGGGCGATCGTTTTGCTTGTGCTCCTGCTCCTGACAAGTTTTGCCCAAAAATGCGTTTTTCGAGTCTTTGTCCGTGTCGCCTACCGTTTCTACGTTGATGGTATTTTTTTGGGCGATCCCTCTAATTAGCTCCGCGCTGCTGTTATAAAGAGCGGACACGTTCTTCTTGACATTAACTAACGGATCCTCGTCCTTAACGACGTTCGGCGACGTTAATTGCGGAGAAAAATGTAACGGGTCCGAAGATTTTCCGCCAACCACAAATCTAAAATCGTTATTATTTACACTTTCGCTTATGTTTTCATATTTGCCGTCGAATAAAGTAGGACGAATTTCTCTGCAGCGCTCTTCCATCGTGTTGTTGTTATCGATCGTTAATTGATTGAATTGTTTCTTTAGATTCGATAGGATTTTGTGACGCGGCAAGTCCCAGAATGCGCTTTTCACGTTTTCCAAGCTGTAAGTTAGGTCGTTGTTTTTCCGAGAAATGTATCCGTTTTCCGGACGTATCTGTTGAGTTACGACTCCTTCCGGAGGACCCACTTCTTGCGGTAAATTGTTACTCGCGGTTGCCATTTTCGGCTTTTGTTTTGTTTTTCCAAACGGTTACGCAACCGTGCGGTTTTTATCCATTCTGAAAAAGAAGAAGAAATGTGTTAAAAGCTGACATTTATGAACAGACGTTTTATTTAGTAACACGTGAGAAGATTTGTTTGTTTTTGTTTAGACGAGGTAAAAAAAAGGAAGGTTCTTATTTTAATTTTTATTAGAAATGTCAGTTTTTTATAATGTTTGGATTTCCGTTTTAAAATTGTTGAATGGCGAATAAGAGAAAAATAAGTTCTACAGGGCCGGCTGCAGAGTAAAATTAATAACTATTGTTAAGTCGGAATAAAAAATAATACAGAATTTAATTTTTTTTTCGATTTCATACAGCTGTATTTTAAATCTTATTTCGTCCTAAATACACTTTAACCTATGTACATATTGAATATTACATTTTGCTTATTTAACTTTGAGATCATCAAAAATAACAATTTTTTTTTCTTTACTTAGGAAAATTTTATTCTCTTCAATTAAATTTTGAGAGTAAGTTAAAAGATGTTTAGTGGTCTTCAAAAAACCGCAGTTAATTACAAATAAAAATATTTAAATAATTGTTTTGTAATGTTATATATACAGGGTGTGTATAAATTGACGTCAAAGTTACACACAGCGAATTAATGTGAACATACCTACAATTTTGACTTTTCAACGGTGGGCAACATCTTATGTTACTGGCGACGTCCATTTTCTTTTAATAGTAGTGTCATTTAGTAAGTAATAACCCATTGCAAGCTATGAATGTTTAATTTTAAAGTTTTCTCGCAGATTTTATTTTTTATAAAACTTCAATCTTGATTGGCTTTTTTTGTATATTTTTTTGTGTGTTCGTGTCTTCTTTGAATAAGGATATTTTACCCAAGAAAGGAACAAAGATTATTACTTTGAGTGAGCATTAGGGTGGTCGTTAAAAATTAAATTTCTTCCGACGCTTCAAAATAACCTTCCTTTTAATGAAAAAATACGGGGAAATTAAAAAAAAATATTTTAACAAAAATAACACGTGCCTTAATACAACATATGTTCATTTTTTGATAAAATCGTAGTTTTTTGTAAGTATCTCTAAAGCATACAGATTTGAGAAAAAGTTATAAGAACAATTTAGTAGGAAATTTAATTCTCTATAAAAAAGGTCTTTTTCATTTTTTTCATAAAATTCTTATTTATGGAGATATTCTCAATAATAAATTTAATAAATCCATATAGTCAACATTTTAAGACCTACAAACTAGTGTTTAATATTTCCCGATGATTTTCCTTTCTCGAGAAATAAAGAATTTTTTGTTCTTTTCTCGAGAATTATCGAGAATTGAATATATTACATATTTGCGCAAAAATGTTAAATCATAGGTACAAAATGTATATAAATGAACTTGGAAAACGTTTAAGGCAAGAAAATAATAACAACAAACGCATTGAAAGTACATTTTATTCTTTAAGTTAATAAATGTAAATGTGGAATTATTTCTCTTGTGTTGATGAAGGTTTTATTGTTGACCGTGTATCCTTAAGAAGTTCTAGATTTTTTGTTCTGGAACCAGTTGTTTGAAAGATATTCTTGTCTAATTGTTTTACTTGTACTTTTGTCAATACTATCCGCAAAATTAATTTTTTTAATAGTGTCTTTAATTGATAAATTTAATTTTTCTTGGAGGGATAATTGTACTTTGCTATTGGATTCTGATTCAGCTTTAGTATTAGCAATATCATCGTCGTGCTCATCACTGTCCGTTTCCAAGCAATTGGAGTACAATCTATTTAACATTTCTTTTGCAGTTTTATAAATTTCATTCTTTGGGCCAGATTTACAAAAAGAAGAAGCGGAAACATATTTGCCGTCAGAACTAGGATTTTGTAACAATTTATGCAAAGATATAATATTATCTCTTCTGATATTGATTTATTCTTTAATTTTTTGTAGAAATTTTTTACTTATTTCATAATTAACTTCCTGTAACTTCCCAAATAAAAATTTTAAAGCTGCGACACCTTGTAACGGTTAATCCCATAGGATTAAACATCACATTACAATAACCTTATTTAACATTCGAATAAGTAATATTTGCAATAAAATATATTTTAATTTTCTCGAGAAATATGAAATAATTTCTCGAGAAATGAGAAAAATAAAAACATGAAATTTCTCGAGAAAGAATTCTCGAGAAGGAACACTACTACAAACGTCACTTTTTCTGAAGTACAAAAAATTTTATAACTAGAATTTATTATAGTTTTAGGAAATATATTTAAGAAAGAATGACGTTTGAGGATCTTAAAATGTTGACTATATAAAGTTAATAAATTTATTATTAAAAATATCTCTATAAATATGAATTTCATGAAAAAAATAAAAAAGACCTTTTTTGTAGAGAATTGAATTTCGTACAAAATACTCCTTTAACTTTTTCTCAAATCCGTATACTTTAAAAGATACTTACAAACAACTACATTTGTATCAAAAAATGAAGTTTGATTGTCTTGAGGCACGTGTTATTTCTGTTAAAAAAATTTTTAAAAATTTCCCCGTTTTTTTTATTAAAAGGAAGGTTTTTTTGAGACATCGGAAGAAATTTAATTTTTAAAGACCACCCTAGTAAGCATACGTCTATGACTCAAAGGGACATTGCTAAATAGTGTGGGATAAGCTTGGGGACTATAAATAGAATTTTATAGCAAAAAAGGGGAACTCACTGAATTGAGGTGAAGAGAAAAGAAAACTGTGGAAGAAAAAGGTAAACAATTGCCAGAGATGAAACCTTTGTAATTAGGGAAAGTAAGTTAAACACTAGAAAGACAAGCTTTGACCTTCAGGAAGATTTAGCACACGGTGGAGTTGATATAATCACTTGTATTTACATGAATTCGCATAGTACTGTAGTGTAAACCTGGCCGTGTAATAGGACAGTATGCTTTTGAAACGTGATCACTCCGTCTATTCAGCGGCCCAAGTATAGTAGATTCTACCGGAAGAGTATCTTGACACAACACACGTACAATTAAATTATCCAATTTACTTATTATAACTTTATCATATTATTGTAGAAAAAGAAAAATTAGTAAAAAAATCATAAACAATTAATGAATGAATGCACTGCTTTTACAGTATGCAGAGATATACTGGTAATAGCCCCTTCTAACAGATAGCGGAATACACTAAGTTCACTCGACGCCCCATCTACAGTAAGGTTTGAGCTGTGAAACACACAACCTTATTTTTTAACACCGTAGTTTTGACACTCTGGCGAAAATCATAATTTCTTTTAATTACAAACTCCTTCTCTTAAACAAATCAGTGCCACCTCTGCACACTTACTATTAGTGGAGATGTACTAAAAATATCTAAAAATAATATTGAAAAAAATTTAAAGTTTGTATTTTTGCTGTAAGCTTTTTTCTTCGTACATTTCCTTTAATAAATCTAGAAAAATGTGACAAATTTTTCGAGCTAGTAGTCTAAACACTATTGCAGGCATTTTAATTTTACTTGAAGCGATGAGGAACTAGCTTTCTAACATTTGCATGGCCTAAGGCCATCGTCAAATATTTGATATCCAGAACAGCGACAACGAATTTTATTAGAAACATTCCAAAGCTTCGAGCTTTGAAAAGTAACCAAAAACCGCATGTCACAACATCCTATAAATATCTTCGACTTATTTTCGTTTCGGAGACGTACGAGAATTTTTTTTCTTAATTTCCTTTCTTTCTTTTTGGAAGTAAGTAAACACGAAAACTTATAAATTTTCTTCGGGACGGCTTCCTCTTTTTTTTGTTCCTTTTTTTGTTATTTTTGAGTCGGTAGACCCGATTTTTTCTAATGAGAAATATTTATGGACGTCTCTACACGCCTTCGAAGCGAAAAGTTGAATGTTTTATTAAAATTGAACCAGAAGTTCCACAATGCAAAAGAAACGATAAAATGCTTCTATGAAAAATTGGAACAAAAACGATCAATATTTCATTCTTGATCTTTCAAACAAATTAAACCGAATTAAAAATAATATTTAAAAAAACCGGTGCGTGCGTTAGAAGTTATACTTTGTCGAGACTAAATTAAATATATATGTTGCACACTTTGCGTTTGTGTATAACTAGACCAGAGGTTTTCAAAATATATGTAACTGCACCTCTCTTAGAAAAATTTAATTTTGAGACCTCCCCACTGTACACCCATTCTTCGATTTACACGGAGAAAACCGTGTAAACAAAGATAAATATTTATAAATTGATCCATTATTTTTAAAAATTAATAAATAACAGCTGTTTTTTATTCAACAGTCTAAATACAGTCGGTTAAAAATCACAAAAAATTAGTAAAATACGTGTATTTTCAGCACCCTGTTATTTTTCGGAGGGGTATCAATTCTGTAATTTTTTGCAAAACACTACTAATTTTTCAGCTTCGAAATGCCACCTTCAACGTCCAGATGCCTTTAATAGAAAAATTTTTACAGTAAAAAATATTACAGCATATAGATGTTTTTAACTTTTTTAATTCGGGCACGCGGGAACTGGCGCACACGAAAATTAAATGCGGTGGATTTTTTTTAGGACCCTAAAGGAGATTTTCACAAAGTTTGAGCAAAATGTAAAATAGGCTGACTTTACCGATTAGCCGAATTAATATGGAATGAACTTAATTTTAAATAGTTTTCATTTTTTTGTTTTTTCTGGTTTTTGTAAACCGTGTAAAAGCGAAATTGTCTAAAACACATAGCGTGTAAATCGTGAGCTAGATGTGGTGTTTATTGTAGATTTTGGATAAAAGACGAGTGCACAATTTAGGAAAATATGCACATTTTGTTCGAATGTGCACATAAGTACGTCGTTTTATTGGAATATATTTCTATTTTCTTTTTAAATCTAAAAAATAACATAAACAAATTTAATAAATGCGAAGATGTGCGCATTCGAGCGAAAAGTGGCACATTTCCGAGCGAGGGAGGCAAATGAAGCGCAACGCGGAGCGGCGCGCTTCATTTTCCCGAGATCGGAATGTGCCACTTTGAGCTCGAACGTGCACACTCGGTTCTAAGCGTAATTCACAATAAATAATTTACTCTTTAAATACTTTTGTTTAAAAATTCAAGACTTTGTCGAGTATGCAATTTGACTTAAAAAAAATCTGAACCTACCGGGTGTTTCATTTAAAGTGCCACGAGCTTATAATTCTTAAATTAATAAAAATTTCCAAAATAGTACATAATAAATTACAGAAACTTTTATACTTGCAATTTTTAGAAATTTTATTAATTTTGGATTTATAAGATTGACACTTTAAATAAAACACCCGGTATGTTGTTTTATTTGAATACATTATTATTTTCTTTTAAATTCGAAAATAAGTTAAACAAATTCAATAAATGCGAGGATGTGCACGTTCGAGCGAAAGTGGCACATTTCCGAGCGAGGGAGGAAATGAAGCGCGACGCGGAGCGGCGCGCTTCATTTTCCGAGATCGGACTTTTGATTAAGTGCTGCAACACTGCGGTTCTAAGCGTAATTCACAATAAATAATTTACTCTTTAAATACTTTTGTTTATAAAATTCAAGACTTTGTCGGGATGCAATTTGACTTAAGAAAAATCTGAAATTATGGGTGTTTCATTTAAAGTGCCACGAGCTTATAATCTTTTTTAAAAATAAAAATTTCCAAAAAGTACATAATAAATTACAGAAACTTTTATACTTGCAATTTTTTGGGAAAAATTTTTTTAATTTTAGATTTATAAGATTGACACTTTAAATAAAACCCATGATTTTTGTTTTATTTGAATACATTATTATTTTCTTTTTAAATTAAAAAATAAGTTAAACAAATTCAATAAATGCGAGGATGTGCACGTTCGAGCTCAAAGTGGCACATTTCCGAGCGAGGGAGGCAAATGAAGCGCGACGCGGAGCGGCGCGCTTCATTTTCCCGAGATCGGAATGTGCCACTTTGAGCTCGAATGTGCACACTCGGTTCTAAGCGTAATTCACAATAAATAATTTACTCTTTAAATACTTTTGTTTAAAAATTCAAGACTTTGTCGAGTATGCAATTTGACTTAAGAAAAATCTGAACCTACCGGGTGTTTCATTTAAAGTGCCACGAGCTTATAATTCTTAAATTAATAAAAATTTTCAAAATAGTACATAATAAATTACAGAAACTTTTATACTTGCAATTTTTTGGAAATTTTTATTAATTTTTGGATTTATAAGATTGACACTTTAAATAAAACACCCGGTTTGTTGTTTTATTTGAATACATTATTATTTTCTTTTTAAATTCGAAAAATAAGTTAAACAAATTCAATAAATGCGAGGATGTGCACGTTCGAGCGAAAAGTGGCACATTTCCGAGCGAGGGAGGCAAATGAAGCGCGACGCGGAGCGGCGCGCTTCATTTTCCCGAGATCGGAATGTGCCACTTTGAGCTCGAATGTGCACACTCGGTTCTAAGCGTAATTCACAATAAATAATTTACTCTTTAAATACTTTGGTTTAAAAATTCAAGACTGTGTCGAGTATGCAATTTGACTTAGGAAAAACCTGAACCTACAGGGTGTTTCATTTAAAGTGCCACGAGCTTATAATTCTTAAAATAATAAAAATTTCCAAAAAGTACATAATAAATTACAGAAACTTTTATACTTGCAATTTTTTGGAAATTTTTATTAATTTTTGTATTTATAAGATTGACACTTTAAATAAAACACCCGATTTGTTGTTTTATTTAAATACATTATTATTTTCTTTTTAAATTAAAAAAATAAGTTAAACAAATTCAATAAATGCGAGAATGTGCACGTTCGAGCGAGAAGTGGCACATTTCCGAGCGAGGGAGGCAAATGAAGCGCGACGCGGAGCGGCGCGCTTCATTTTCCCGAGATCGGAATGTGCCACTTTGAGCTCGAATGTGCACACTCGGTTCTAAGCGTAATTCACAATAAATAATTTACTCTTTAAATACTTTTGTTTAAAAATTCAAGACTTTGTCGGGTATGCAATTTGACTAAGAAAAACGTGAACCTACCGGGTGTTTCATTTAAAGTGCCACGAGCTTATAATTCTTAAAATAATAAAAATTTCCAAAAAAGTACATAATAAATTACAGAAACTTTTATACTTGCAATTTTTTGAAAATTTTTATTATATTTTGGATTTATAAGATTGACACTTTAAATAAAACACCCGGTCTGTCGTTTTATTTGAATACATTACTGTTTTCTTTTTCAATTAAAAAAATAAGTTAAACAAATGCAATAAATACGAGGATGTGCACGTTTGAGCAAGAAGTGGCACATTTCCGAGCGAGGGAGGCAAATGAAGCGCGACGCGGAGCGGCGCGCTTCATTTTCCCGCGATCGGAATGTGCCACTTCTCGCTCGAACGTGCACACTCGGTTTTAAGCA
Source organism: Sinopyrophorus schimmeli (assembly GCA_036325965.1). NCBI lineage: Eukaryota > Metazoa > Arthropoda > Insecta > Coleoptera > Elateridae > Sinopyrophorus > Sinopyrophorus schimmeli. The sequence continues at coordinate 670,058 of JARFIZ010000194.1, forward strand.
CGATTTACATTAATTAATTTACTTTCTTAGACGTCTAACTTTCAGTGTCGAATTTTTGTTAACTATGCGCATGCAACTTCCGTTGCCTACTAAAGTTTTACTCCCAACGCGCCAAAAGAAGTATAACTTCAAAAAATAAATAGAATATACAATAATTTATACAAAACACGTAGATTTGGATAAACCCACAAGTTCATTACTATTCAGGGCACTTCTGTATTAAGCAATAAATTTCAGATTTAAATGATATAAAACCCAACCCTGTTCAAACGCACACACGTCTAACTGTAAAAATTTTAAATTACATCAACCGTTTTTTTTATGATGAAAATATGCCCCACATTTCCCTTTTCACTGGAAAATAAAATCGCCCTTTCGTTCCATATTTATTTTGTTCACTTTTTAAAAAAAAATTAGCACTTTTCTAATAGAAGTAATCGCATCAACCTAATAAGCGAAAGTTTTTACAAAATCAAATTAATTTCAACTTTTAATTGCTAATTATTTTCTAAAAAAGATGATTCGAGATATTTTACGTCACACACGCGTTTTTTTTATCATATCATTAAATTTCTCTTCTTCCATAACGACGACGAATTTCGAATTAATGTAATTTAAAGAAGATTAGCCATAATCATAAGAATATAATAACAATACTAATAAAGAATAAAAGTGGCTTGCAAAATTAGCCCGAAGCTTATTTTTAGTATAATATTAAGTTTCACTTGCTCTTTTATTTGTTTCTACGGTTCTTCTATTTCTTCTTTGTTCGAGAAGCTCAAGGCTTTTAAAATACCTTTGGTCGATGCGATTTTTTAACAAAATAATATGTATGAAAACATGACTTGTATTCTTTTTCTTCTTTAAGTACGTTTCTTCTTAAAGAATAGTAGCGATTTGTTTCGCACGTGGAATTGCACAATAAATTTAATTAATTAATAATTATTTTCTAATAAAGTAAAAAAAGGACGAATTTTGGAAAATTTTATAACATTTTCGAAGAATACTTTTTTATTAATCAAGTTCCAATGGAACTTCTTTTTCTTCTTCTTTATCTTCACTATTAATGCAGTTGTTCCAACTGCTTCCTTATCGGAGTAGTGCCAATGAACATACATAAATTTTGTTTTACTAGGACTGCGGTTTTCATTTTTTACAAAATTTTTAGAAATATTTTTGTAAACTGTGTTAATGTGAAATCGTGTAAAACAAGTAGCTTGTAAATAGAGGGATAAGTGTATTTCTTAAATAGACATAAAATGCATTCATACAAAAAATTACAGTTTTGTTAAATTTTTTGCGCCCCCCTTTGCACTAGCCCGCGACCCCTTAGGGAAGCGCGCCCCTCCAGTTTGAAAATCACTTTCTTATGTAATAAAAAAAGGATACACGTACAATTTTTCATAACGCAGTCAATTATTTTTTTAAACAGATTTAAAAATTATTTATAATCAACATTACCGACAAAAAACTGTTATTATTCATGTTAGGAGTGAATATTACGATAACGTTGTTGCCCCGTTAGATTGCTTCAAAATGTCTATAATCATTGAAAAGCTATCCTATTGTAACTGCACTCTGCAATTAAGATTTTTAATACAAGAAATATTTCACAAGCAGAAAGTTATAGACAACTTTGCGATCTATGGGGAAAGTGCGATGAGCGAGAGAACGTGGAGAATATGATGTAGAACAGAGCTTCCTAAAGTGGCGGCCCGCGGGCCATAGGTGACCGGTCCGCAAGTCTGCATATCGCCGGTGTACAATAAAACCTATTGTTTAAAAATCAAGCAGGGTCATCTATCACATTAGAATTTGATTAAATTTGATAGTACATACATTTTTAATAAAAATTTATTATTATACAATGCTATGCAATGCGGACATTCACCATGTAAAATCTTTGATCCTCAACACCCATACGGCTCTCTCACACAATTAAAAATAAAAAGTCAACAAAACGTTTGAGAAGCACTGCTGTCGATAGTTTACCGAGGGTAGAATTAATGTGTATGAAGGACAAAAATGGCAAACCATCTTAAAACACTGACGAAATACTCTAACTTTATGTACTATACTCGGGCCGCTGAACAAACGGAGTAAGCACGCTTTAAAACCATGCTGTGGACAGCGCTCTCTGTGCTATTATTTGACCAGGTTTTTATTATATTCAAGTACTTAACTGTTAATTTTACCAACAAGAATGAGTTTAATGTTTAACAGTAACTTGTAAAACTAGCTACAGATGACAAATATATTTTATCTCTTTTCAATGGCCAATCAGAAGTTGATTAGAGAATTGGTTCAATCCGTCTAGTCAGCGGCCCGAGTATATATAATTTCATATCAAAAAAGAGATAATTTTTTATAAATTGGTTGAAGTTATTTGATAAAAGAAAGTGTTTTTGGATTTCACAAAATGTGATATAATTCATAGAGGCATGATAAAGGTTTTTAAAAATGCTTAAGAATTTACCGCTCAGGTCAATAGAGGCCGACATCGTACAGGCATTATTTATGTTCCACCATGACACCGCTCGACCTCACACGTTTTTAGTAACTTGTCGAGAATTATTTTAGCTTAGTTGAGCTCTGATATCACATCTATCATATAGCCCTGAGTATGCACCATCAGATTTCCATTTATTTTGATCTTTGCAAAGCCTTTAAATTGTAAAAATTTTATTAATGATGATATCACACGGGCAAGTATCGGTAACATCATGTATACGTTAACAATATTTAAATAAATATTAGAAGGGTTTGCAACAAAGAATTTAATGCTGTTTATCCTCACCAGAGACAGCATATTTGATACAAATATTATTAACGCATTTTAAATACTTTATACATGAATTTCTAAGTGTTAAATGGTTTGTATTTAATTGTAATTTATTCAAAGAATTCACAAAACTACACAAATTATTCGGCTATAAGTATTATGTGAATTACATTTTTTTTTAAACCAAGAGAAACGTTCAAAAATTTTATTTTTCAATCTTTCTTAAGCCACAGCTGTCAAAATTTCACTAATTTTGAACTTGCCGTTTTGTGACTTTACATTTGAAAATATCAATTTTTTTTTAAATATTTTGGATACTTAAACTACGATTTTTTTTAATTTTGCTAAAATAAACCACTCCAATACTAACCTATTATTCAAATTTGGTTAACTTTGAACTTGTAGTTTAAAAGTCGTGGGGTACACAATTCCACCTTAAGTTATAGGTATGTTATGTTAAAAAATATATTACATTGTTTGTTAATGTACAAAATTAATTAATTTAAAAATAAATTTGTACTGTTTGTTTTAAATTGAATATTAGTTTTTGAATTCGCCTCGTAGAAACACTATTCAATACGATAAAATTATCAAATTTCTAATCGCTCTAATCAAAATTTGATATGTGTCTTCAGAATGCATTAACGTGCTCAATGGAATTGTTTATTATTAATAAAACACACAGATCTGTTTCTAACTATACAAGAACGTGCGGTTGGTAGCCTAATGCGCAGTTATAAAGCACACATGAAAATTGTATTTAAAAATTCCTACCATTGTTTTTAAATATTTTCAAGCAAGCTGTAATCTTTTATTCTTTTATAAAAATACCACAAAAACAAACATTTGTAATTTTTTTTTAAAACAAAGCTAACAAAATATTGTGTAGAAGTTTTACCGAAATATTTATAAGTACTACATTTTTGTTGTAAGTACGTTTTGTCCGAAGAAATATCGATAAAAAAAATGGTTTTTTTTAGAAAGCAAGTTAATTTACGAAAAGATCAATTTTTCCCACTTTACGAATTGCGTGGAAATACATATTTTCTTTTTGTATGTTTTCGTGAAGGAGGTCGTTATTATTTTATTATTAAATCGAGTTGTGTAGTGCGTTTCCTTAAAAATAACCTTTTTTTGGCAAAAAATTTCATTTGTCAAATGAAAAGGGAAGAAACAAATTGAAAAGGTATTTCGTACGTTTTCCTTCCTGATTAAATAAAGCAACGGTTTTCGAACCGCTCGCGAACTTCCAATTTCGCAAAAAATATACCGGCTCCTATCTTTGATGGGAAATAAATTTACTAAATAGTAATAATGTTCACAATCAGTATTTTAGTATTATTAATATTAATCGATTCACAAAAAAAATATGTATTTTTATTCTATACGTAGGAGTTACAATTTTTTATAACAACCGCAAATCAATTAAATAAATTAATAAACACAATGTTAATTTAGATATTTAATTCCAAATGATGGTACTTGCGAACAAGAAATAGGACATAGTATGCTTTGTTACTATATTCTTTTGTAATAAAATTCATTGTCTCGCATTATAACATTTCACAATTTTTGGGACCTTTTTCACTTGAGAAAACTCGCGAATATCATCAAGTGCAAATAAAATGGTACATGGGTCCGTGGATGTGCGCGCGTCACGCCCAAAGTACTGGATGAATTTTGATCAATTTTTTAAATTTTATTCCCTAGACGCTTGGTCTTTATCTCCAATAAAAATTATCACAATATTCTTATTTAATATCGAGTTATTAAAGTTTTCATATAAGTAGGATGACCTGGCAGGCAACGCGGTGCGCATGCGCCGGCTTGCAAGGAAGTTTCTACTGCTGTAAATGAAATATATTTTTATTAGATTCCCTATATCTTTATAATAAAATACTAGAAAATTTTCACCTAAAACTATAGAAACAAAATTAGGTCAAAAGTTGCCCAACTTTTATAGAATCACTCATATAAACCTTCAACAATCTGCAAAAGATGATATAAAAATCAACTAGTTGATTTTTAGTGGCCCACTTCAAAAAATTTGAGTCATATAAGGGAAGTTAACCGGTTGTGGGCACAGTTAGTTATTTAGGCCATAACTTTTGACCAACTCAATATTTATGCAGAGTGAGCATATTATCGGGCAGCTAGAGACCTTAGCTAACTACTAGCAAAGAATTAATTTTATATCAATTAAAAAAAAAAACATTTTTAACTTTTCATAAAGTAGTCAATTTTATTCATGCAATTTTTTTTAAACCGGTTGTGGGCACATCAGGAAAATCTTTTCAAAATGGGAAAATATGGAGTAAAACGCCACTATATAGAGAAAAAACACAATTTATTCATATTCAAAGCCTTGAGTTATGAAAATAAACTTTAAAATAGGCTTCCGCAGTGGACTTCACGGGATCATCGTCAAATGGCTTCAATGTACGCATCAAAATTGATTTTTGAAATCGACATGGCTAAAAATGCACTAAAAATCCGCAAAAATTTCGTAAATATATTATTTACAATTTTCAAGTCATATGAATTGGTCTGTCAAAGATGCTCGACAATCGAAAATCCGATTTTCAATAGTCGAGTTGTGAAAAGAGGTCTGTTTGAAATTCAAAACCAAAAATGTTTAATTTTTTTTTAAATTATTGTGAAAAAGTCTTTTTATCTTTACATTTTTGTCGTACATGATAATCGAGCGAAGTCTTTGCCCGCCCCCTTTATAATCAGGCCGCGGCTACACCCCTAGACTCCGCAGGGGGCTTATGTTAACATGAACAACAATATTCGACAAATTGTCAGCGAAATACAAGGTTTAAATAGCAAAAACTTAAGTGCCCACAACTAGTAAAATGTAGGTGCCCACAATTGGAAAATTCATAGCTGTCGACAAATGACTGGCAAATTTATTTCGCGAAGATTTTGATTGAATCGAAATTAAAATTATAAAATATATTTAATTTCCTGCATATATTTACATTAGACCGACTTTTTGCAATAAGTTACTTTTATTTATTGCACTTTAAACACAATAAACAATTACATCGCGGAACATTTTTAAAGATGAAAACATGGAATAACGCGTAGCTACTACGCATATGCGTCTGTTCGCTTTATATTAGCAATAAAATATAGTGATGACATTGCAAACAAATGACGATCGTGAAAACACTTGTATCTGCTCACGATCAAAAGTTATTTGGGGGTGCCCACAACCGGACAATGCCCACAACCGGTTAACTTCCCCTACAATTTTAATTAATCAATAATGCGAATTAGTAAACATTCGAAAGTACACCTGAAAATATTTTTATCAGGCTCGCTACAATTAGGTCTTTGAATTTTTTTTTTGTGATAAATGGAAAGATCATATATAAGTTTTATAACAAAACTATTTTTATTTTTTTTTCGCAATATTTCAAAAGTTATATCAAAATAAAAATTAATTTTGAATCCAGTACCGAAAACACACCGACAGCTCTCGAACAAAAACGAGCGTGTGTGACGTCATAATGTTAGTTTTCATTCGTTACAGCTTATACAGAAATAATAAATGCAGTGTTTTGATCTATTTAATTCTGTTGTCATGGTTAAATACTCAAGTTTATATTGAAAATGTGGAACCTCAAAAGTTATCGTTCTTGTTTTGTACTATTATGTACGAATACTACAAAAACAACTCCTGACAAAATGTTTTTAAATGTTCCCCAAGATGAAAAACGTCGAAATAAATGGTTTCAAGCAGTGCATCGTTATAATCCCAAAACAAAATCGAATTTTTTTTGTTGTGAAGATCATTTCGATGTAAGTATTTTATAACACTATTGTTATTAATTATTATTTATCCAAGTATACAAATCAAATAAGTAGAATTCAGTAAAAAATATATCAACATCTGGAATATTATCAGACTTTGCCTTTATAAATCCTTTATCACACATAGCTAATCGGAATTAACTAACAAATCGTTTTTTAGCAGTAAATTTTCAATATTATTGTCAACTCACGTGTAATAGCCGTAAACGCTGTCGTGTTATTAAACAGCTATAACATTATGACGTCACAAAGATGGTGACCAATCTTGCCGCGTTCATAGTCACGTGATTTTTTTAAAAATTTTATCAAGTATTTTCCATTAAATATCCATATTATTAATAATAAAGTTTTAAAATACATAAAAAAAATCAATAATTTTTTTTTTCAAATACCTAATTAGGCGTGCGGAAGAGCGCCATGATAACTTATCAAAAGAAATAAAATATTTAACCATTTTCACACAAAAAATATATCTAATTTATTCGACTTTTAATTTTTTGAATTGAAGAATGAAATAATAATATAGGCAGATCCGATAAATACGTGGATGTGCGCATTCGAGCGATAAGTGGCACATTTCCGAGCGAGGGAAGCAAATGAAGCGCGACGCGGAGCGGCGCGCTTCATTTTCCCGAGATCGGAATGTGCCACTTTGAGCTCGAATGTGCACACTCGGTTTTAAGCACGATTGCGAAGCGTCTCGTTTAAACAGGAAAAAAATTGGTCAAATTGTTAGGTATATGTTTACAAAAAACGCAACAAATATTAATCGCTAAATAGAACAGTCGCACATTATCTTAAAATCAACAAAGCAAAAAAACGCTGCTTAGTGCGAAATACAAAATAAAATATTTAGTAAGAAATACCGAGCTCTAATTTTCGCAACGAGTCCGAATGCTCTTGACAATCCGGATAATCGCGAATCCGTATAACTGAGGCCCGGATAATTGAGGTTTTACTGTACTGTGCATGATAAAATAAAGCACGTAGGTCTTATAGTTGCAACTCGAATAGAAAAAAAAATTAAAACGCAGACTAAAAGCCTGTAATAAGCTTTTCCGTCTGGTCTTGTAAAGAGCTTAAAATAAATCCAACACTATTAGCTTACATCCCCTACCCAACCCCTCGCGTTAAGGGTTTAATTTCTAAAACTGCACGCAATAAAATAAAACTCGTTTTCATTTTCCTTTTTTTTTTTCTAATATTCTCTCAACGTTTGTCCGTAATTGTTGCGAGCAGAAGAGTTACCGAACCGAAACATGTCAGATTTTCGAACCCCAAAGGGATCAACCCTAAACCGTGTTGTTCCTTTCCCCTTTAATCGGATACGCAACCCACCCCTTAACTACTTGTCCTTACAACTACCTCCCTTAAATACAGTTTTTTCAGTTCGAAACGCTTTTACAACTACATTTCCAATCGCTGTTTTTTTTTTCGATGTTAAAAAAAAACAATTACTGACCTTATTATTATTATTATTATTTCCGCAGCACGCCTCGACCATTCGCGGGCTTTTAATCCGCAAATCAGTTGCCATCTCTCAAAGAATCTGGAAAAAAAGAAAATTCGATGAGTATTTGTAGAGGTGCAATTTATGAAATGTCGAATCAGCTCTAAGGAAGCCCCCTTGTCGTTATTTCTTATCGAAATGCACGCACTTTTATGCTTTTTTTTACTGTTAGAAAATATTGTCCAGATTTGTAATTGCATTCAAAATGTAAATAAAATTTTTGCTAACAGATGGTTAAAATTGATAGATTTTTTTTACTGCCGTCCTTCCTATAAATTTGCGAAGGCAACCTTTTTTTCGCCCCTTATTTTATGCATCAGAACATAAATTTAAAAAATACATAAAACATCTCGAAATATATCTCTGATATCTCAAATTAAAATCTCTCAAAATGAGATCCATAAAAATTGCAATGAAAATCTAAAAATCGCATCAGCAAAAAAATGAAGACGTATCCCTCTTTTATTTTATTTTCGCATGCGAATCTCTACTAGATTTTTGTCGGATAGAAAAAATATATTTATGTATATATTTGTATGTGGGTTGCATCTTCTGTAAAGAAGACCTAAAGGGAATAACGATTCGCGAAGTTTCCATTGAGTTCGACGCAAAGTAGAGCGACCTATTATCGCACATGTTCCCGAATTAATTAATCAAACGCAAAAAGAAAAAACAAATTAATAACAAAGCCGTCAAATAAAAAGGTCAAAGATTAATTATTAGTTTTTATTTGCATGAAAAATGAACGAGTTAGAAAGGTTTTCATTTGATTCATCATCATACGTACAAGTGAGCTTCTAAATTAATGTGAACAATTCCGTTTTAATTAATTCAGAAGATATAAATATGCAAATTAACATAAGGGTAGCGTTTTTCGGAAGTTTAGTAGGCAACGAAAGTTGTGCGCGCACAACTAACGAAAAATCTAAACTGTGAACTTAGCCATCTAAGAAAGTACATTTGTAATTGTGAACCGTGCTTAAAATCGAGTGCGCACATTCGAGCTTAAAGTGGCACATTCCGATCTCGGGAAAATGAAATGCTTTCTTCGCTCGGAAATGTGCCACTTTTCGCTCGAATGTGCACATTTTCGTAATTATTAGATTTGGCTAAGTTATCCTTCGGCGTTTTAGATCAAAAAATTTAATTTAGTTGATTAAAATATGGATTTTATGTTCGAAAAACGAATTTACCATATCAATGAGTGGAAGGGAGCGAAAAGATACGACAATCATGTCAATGAAAGTGAAAGGGAACGATTAAAATTATTCTACTAATTTTTCGTCTAATTTATTGGCCTGAATTATTGTGAATCGTGCTTAAAACCGAGTGTGCACATTCGAGCTCAAAGTGGCACATTCCGATCTCGGAAAAATGAAGCGCGCCGCTCCGCGTCGCGCTTCATTTGCTTCCTTCGCTCGGAAATGTGCCACTTTTCGCTCGAATGTGCACATCTTCGTAATTATTAGATTTGGCTAAGTTATCCTTCGGCGTTTTAGATCAAAAAATTTAATTTAGTTGATTAAAATATGGATTTTATGTTCGAAAAACGAATTTACCATATCAATGAGTGGAAGGGAGCGAAAAGATACGACAATCATGTCAATGAAAGTGAAAGGGAACGATTAAAATTATTCTACTAATTTTTCGTCTAATTTATTGGCCTGAATTATTGTGAATCGTGCTTAAAACCGAGTGTGCACATTCGAGCTCAAAGTGGCACATTCCGATCTCGGAAAATGAAGCGCGCCGCTCCGCGTCGCGCTTCATTTGCTTCCTTCGCTCGGAAATGTGCCACTTTTCGCTCGAATGTGCACATCTTCGTAATTATTAGATTTGGCTAAGTTATCCTTCGGCGTTTTAGATCAAAAAATTTAATTTAGTTGAGTAAAATATGGATTTTATGTTCGAAAAACGAATTTACCATATCAATGAGTGGAAGGGAGCGAAAAGATACGACAATCATGTCAATGAAAGTGAAAGGGAACGATTAAAATTATTCTACTAATTTTTTGTCTAATTTATTGGTCTGAATTATTGTGAATCATGCTTAAAACCGAGTGTACACATTCGAGCTCAAAGTGGCACATTCCGATCTCGGGAAAATGAAGCACGCCGCTCCGCGTCGCGCTTCATTTGCTTCCTTCGCTCGGAAATGTGCCACTCTTTGCTCGAATGTGCACATCTTCGTAATTATTAGATTTGCTTAAGTTATCCTTTGGCGTTTTAGATCAAAAAATTTAATTTAATTGAGTAAAATTTGGATTTTATGTTCAAAAAACAAATTTACCATATCAATGAGTGGAAGGGAGCGAAAAGATACGACAATCATGTCAATGAGAGCGACAGGGAACGATTAAAATTATTCTACTAATTTTTCGTTTAATTTAATGGCCTGAATTATTGTGAATCGCGCTTAAAACCGAGTGTGCACATTCGAGCTCAAAGTGGGACATTCCGATCTCGGAAAAATGAAGCGCGGCGCTCCGCGTCGCGCTTCATTTACTTCCCTCGCTCGGAAATGTGCCACTTTTTGCTCGAATGTGCACATCCTTGTATTTATTTAATTTGTTTACATTAGTTATTGAATTTAAAAAGAAAAGAGCAATATACCAAAGAGTCGGATCACGTCAAGTGGACCCCTCATTTTCCACTTGATCGTGGAACACTTGTTCAAATATATTTTTCTAAAGTGGTTATTACTAATAATCATCCCTTACTAAAGTTTTTGAAAATTTTGAATTTTACAACTTTTTTTTTACAATTAAAATTTTCCGTACTTTTAATTAAAAAACTAATTGTAAAAAATCTATTAAAGATAACTTAACAAAATTTTCAGAGCTTATAGTAAAATATTTATAATTTCATAAAAAAATTAGAAAATAATTTCATTTGTTTATTATCATACTTTTTATTAACATTTAAATAAACAAATGAAAATTTTAATGACTTCTCACACTGTTAAAAATTTCCATAGTATTTTTACTAAATTTGTGTAGGAAGTTTTTACGCACCACCCTTTTGAAATTATGGAACTCAGTCTTGTAATTTTACTACACAACTTATCACAACTCAGTGTCAAATTATTACAAATCATCAGTCGCAAAATTCATAATCATTTATTGGAACTATGCTTAGTAATATTACTATACATTATTCGTAATTTTACTAAGCCATTATTAATATTATCATAATAAGATAATCAAAAAAATTTTACAAACTTGTACACTCGAAATTACAATTGAGAATTGTAAAAACAGATAGCGTTCATGACTCGAATGAAATATTGTAAAAATTCAAACAAAATTTTTAAACAAAAAATAATGATTTGTAAATTTCCTATCATCTCTTGTATTTGTAATTGCAAATATTGGTTAGTAATTTTACTGATAATCGTGGTAGAATTAAATTCTTAATATGAATAGAAATTTTACAAAACTTTAGATTTAATCCTACAACTTAGAATTGTAAAATTACAATAAGTATCTGACGAATACAAAAAATTTGTAAAATTGCAACCTGCTTAGTACTCTAGCTATTACAAAATGTAATATTACAACAAATGCGTGTTAAAATTCCAATATAATACAAGAGTTTGTAAAGAAGTAAAAAAGTAGTAAATTTACAAAAATTTTTAACAGTGCAGTTCATGTTTTCTGGGACTAAATTGTTCATTCCAATTTCAATCAAAATCTATAATACACACTACACCTATTTCTTTAGATATACCCAACTTGTTTTACACGATTTCACTTTTACGCGGTTCACAAAAATAAAAAGTTTAAAAATTTTCAAGAATTAAAATTAATTAAAATATACCTACACTTTTGCTATACAAGATGTGTTTTCGAGTGTTCGTTATTTTGATCATTTTGAATAAATATATGTCCATATTATAGCAAATAATACATGCCATCGAGCGATTGAAAATTTAAATGTAAATTATATTGGTACTTTGATGTTTTTTATTTTATTTTTTTCGTAACCTAACACGGATTAAAAAGATCTTCTATTGTATTAGATGGATGTCCATAGTTGTCATGAATGCCGAAAAAAATAATTCGAAAAAGCCCAGGGAATTTGTTTAATATAGTTAATTACCATAAATTGTAAATTTGATTTTATGAAATATTCGACAATTTTGAAATTTATTGTATTTTTTTACAATACCTCTCAAATTATTTAACATAAATCAAATGTTAGGACTTATTTTATACAATGGCATTGTTTCAAAGTATAAAAGTCAAAAATTGGAGTAAAATGAGTCTTCTAAGGTTTAATTGCAAAGAATTGTGATTTTATTTGCTCTACTAATATTTTTTTTGATTGCATACAAAAAATACTAAGTATCTATAACATGTAGTATTTTTTTAATGAAAGGATGTACTAAGAATCTACAACTATTTTACGTAAAAAAACTTATTAATTTCTAAAAGTAAATGATTAATTTATACATAGTTTGCTTTATTTTTAATTTGCACGGTTTCCCCCACAAAAAATTATGATTTCGGTTTTTACATATTGTTTTCCAGAACCTATCTACCGTATAAATCGGGAAATAGGTGACCAGTGGCGAGACACTAAAATTAGATTTTTTTAAAAGAAGCACAGTAACATACCTATAGTTTGGAAACCAATGGTCTAGCTATACACAAACGCAAGGTAAGCAACATAAAACGTGGTTATATTTAATTTATTTACGTCAAAGAAGTATAACTTCTAATACGCTTACATAAGTACACGCACCGGATTTTTTTAATAAAGCACTATCGAATCAAAACTTCACTAAACAATTCATAAGTTTGATTATTGAATAATTTCTTACATATTCTGCAATTTATAAAATTAAGCAACCCTTAAAAACGCAATAAAATTCAATTAAAAATAAACTAAGTTTACACTATTGATACGAATCAACCCTCAATCAGACCCCTGCGAAAATAAAGGAAACCAATCACTTACCACGGATAGCAAAACTAATCTTCGCAAAAAATACACAACTTATTAAATGTGACGATGCTAAAAAATTATTTTTCAAATTCATAAAATTGAGCACCGTTGAGAAAGACACAAATCAAAAATAGGCGAAAACTCTTTCGTTTCTAAACACGTCCACGGACACACGACAATACATACTAACATATACAAATTAAAAATTTGCACATGCATACAAATTGTTATCTACATTTTTTTCAGGTTAAAGGCAAAAGGCGTTTATCTACAAGCGATATCAACAGTGCCTAACTTTTGCTATAGTCCGCTATAGCAAAAGTTAGTTATGTTTACCTTGAATTTATTTCTCTAATAAAAAATCGATAAACGCTATAAAAACTAAACATATGAAATGAACAACTATGTACTTTCGAGCGCTTTAATAAAATATTTTAAAAACAAATATTTGGAATTTTATAAAACCATCTAAAATTTTGAGAAAAATTAAAATAATTCTATAAAATAAGATACATATACCTATGCTAAATAAATGGCTTTAACACATTCAGTAAAATCCAGAGCTCGAGGACAACTGTGTATCCACTGTTTTCTAATACAGTCGAACCTGGATAAGCGAGAGTTCAAAGAACCGCGATCTTGTTTTTGCTTATAGAGGTTTTTCGCTTATACAAGTGTGGGATTGGCTTATCTCCCTTATAGATTAAAATGACGGACCTGACAATTACTCTCACTTATAGAGGTTTTTCACTTATCCAGTTCTCACTCCTCCAAGTTTGACCGTATACAACAGATTTGTATAGCGTTGTCGCGAGAGATCAGAATGTGCCACTTTAAGCTCGAATGTGCGCACTCAGTTTTCAGCACGATTCGCAATAATTTAGGCCAATACATTAGATCAAAAATTAGTTGAATAATTATAACGTTCCATCTCATTCGCACTGACAAGATTGTCGTATCTTTGCGCTCTTTTCCACTCATTGCTATGGTAAATACGTTTTTCTAACATAAAATCGATATTTACTAAAGTAGCCTACATTAAAAATTTTGATTTAAAGAAGTAAAGGATAAATTAGAGAAACCTAATAAATAATAAGATGTGCACATTCTAGCGAAAAGTGGCACATTTTCGAGCGAGGGAGGCATATAAAGCAAGACGCGGAACGGTGCGCTTCATTTTCTCGAGATCGGAATGTGCCACTTTGACCTCGAACGTGCACACTCGGTTTTAAGCACGATTCACAATAATTCATTTACTTTCTTAGACGTCCAACTTTAACTATCGAATTTTCGTTAGCTATGCGCACCTAAAATTTTACTTGCAAAGCGCCAAAACAAGTATAACTTCAAAAATTTGACGTAAAATTAATTGAAAAATGTTAATCTTCTCTCTCGCTTGCGCTTACAGGGTTATCATATCTTCTCGCTCTCTTCCACTCATTGCTATAGTAAATACGTTTTTTGAATATAAAATTCATATTTACTGAATTAAATGTGAATTTCTGATTTGAAGGTGCGTAGAACAAATTAGACAAATGTAATAAATACGAGGATGTGCGCATTCGATTAGTTAAATATGATGCTAAAACCTATTGCAACAATTTTAATCGTTCCCTCTCGCTTGCACTTACGAGACTTTTGTATCTTTTCACTCACTTTCACTCATTGTAAAATTTAAAAAAAACTTTATTTTAAGTTGAATCGAATAAATACAAGGATGTGCGCATTCGAGCGAAAAGTGGCACATTTCCGAGCGAGGGAAGCAAATGAAGCGCGACGCGGAGCGGCGCGCTTCATTTTCCCGAGATCGGAATGTGCCACTTTGAGCTCGAATGTGCACACTCGGTTTTAAGCACGATTCACAATAATTCATTTACTTTCTTAGACGTCCAACTTTAACTATCGAATTTTCGTTAGCTATGCGCACCTAAAATTTACTTCCAAAGCGCCAAAACAAGTATAACTTCAAAAATTTGACGTAAAATTAATTGAAAAATGTTAATCTTCTCTCTCGCTTGCGCTTACAGGGTTATCATATCTTCTCGCTCTCTTCCACTCATTGCTATAGTAAATACGTTTTTTGAATATAAAATTCATATTTACTGAATTAAATGTGAATTTCTGATTTGAAGGTGCGTAGAACAAATTAGACAAATGTAATAAATACGAGGATGTGCGCATTCGATTAGTTAAATATGATGCTAAAACCTATTGCAACAATTTTAATCGTTCCCTCTCGCTTGCACTTACGAGACTTTTGTATCTTTTCACTCACTTTCACTCATTGTAAAATTTAAAAAAAACTTTATTTTAAGTTGAATCGAATAAATACAAGAATGTGCGCATTCGAGCGAAAAGTGGCACATTTCCGAGCGAGGGAAGCAAATGAAGCGCGACGCGGAGCGGCGCGCTTCATTTTCCCGAGATCGGAATGTGTTACTTTGAGCTCGAATGTGCACACTCGATTTTAAGCACGATTCACAATAGTTTAGGACAATAAATTAAACGAAAAATTTGTTGAATAATTTTAAGCGTTCCTTCTCACTTGTACCGCCAAGATTGTCGTATCTTTTTATTCCTTTCTACTCATTGCTATAAAATCGATACTTACTCAACTAAATTGAAATTTTTTATTAGAAAGAGCGAAGGATAAATTAGACAAATGTAATAAATACAAGGATGTGCGCATTCGAGCGAAAAGTGGCACATTTCCGAGCGAGGGAAGCAAATGAAGCGCGACGCGAGCGGCGCGCTTCATTTTCCCGAGATCGGAATGTGCCACTTTGAGCTCGAATGTGCACACTCGGTTTTAAGTACGATCCACGATAATTAATCTATTTCCTAAAATGATTTAATTAAAAACCTGCCGTAATTATTCCGCAAAACATTGAAATTTCAGCGTCCTATGAAGGCATACGCCGCAGGTCCAAAAACACGACTATAAACGAAAGAATATAAATTTTATATAAGCAATTCGGCTCTGACAAAATTAAGGGGCGCATTAACCCTACCAGACATTAATCAAACATAATTCGTAAAAACTTTCCCATTTCGAAAAAGCGCTATCGCAGCCTCTTTCATTTTCGCGTAACCAGCAAAACTGAGATGCGGAAAAATGTTCCCAAACAAATAATGGGACGCCACTGTTTCCAAGAAGGCTGTAAATGTTTGGAAACAACTTCGAAAGAGCATTACAAACCAACGACAGATATAAACTTTGCTTTAATACTTGTAACAACAGAGATAATGTTACTAAAACCTCGCCCTTTAATCCTTTAAAGCGAACTATTAGAAAACAGACGGAAATCCGGAACGAAGAGAAAACACACGTACAGATCGATCGGCCATTTGCATTTTGCTTACTTCTGTGGGAATAATCCTGAGGGATCGCACACCTCATGTATATAACAGAAAGCCCTTTTATCAGAAAGAGCGAAGGATAAATTAGACAAATGTAATAAATACGAGGATGTGCGCATTCGAGCGAAAAGCTTTCCGAGCGAGAAGCAAAGAAGCGCGACGCTAGCGGCGATCGGAATTTTCCCGAGATCGAATGCCACTTTGAAACTCGATTCACACTAGTTTAAGGGCGAAACCAAATAAACGAAAAAATTTTCTAAAATTTTAATTAAACTCCAATTTTCCGCCCAAAATTGGTATTTTTAGTTCCTATTTAAGCATTGCTATAAAATCGAAATTAAACTAAATTAAATTTTTTTAGAAAAGGGGAAATAATTAGACTGTAATAAATAGGGCGCATTCCCCCGACATTCACAAACAATGTAAAAATGACGCATCGAAAAGGCGCGCTTCCTTTTCCATTTCGGAATTCACTTAGCTAAATGAGATCGGTAAAAGTACCAAACACAAAAATTAATCTGTTTCCAAAATGATTTTAAAAAACTGCCGTAATTATTCGAAAACATTGAAAATTTAACGACTATGAAGGCATTAGCCCAGGTCAAAACAGATATAAACGAAAGCCTATTAAAACTTTTAAAGCAACTATTAGAAACAGACGAAAAATTTGGGGGCATTAAACCACCAGACATACATCGACAAATTTGCACTTTCTTATTTCGGAAAAGCGCTATCGCAGCCTCTTTCATTTTCGCATAACCAGCAAAACTGAGATGCGGAAAAATGTTCCCAAACAAATAATGGGACGCCACTGTTTCCAAGAAGGCTGTAAATGTTTGGAAACAACTTCGAAAGAGCATTACAAACCAACGACAGATATAAACTTTGCTTTAATACTTGTAACAACAGAGATAATGTTACTAAAACCTCGCCCTTTAATCCTTTAAAGCGAACTATTAGAAAACAGACGGAAATCCGGAACGAAGAGAAAACACACGTACAGATCGATCGGCCATTTGCATTTTGCTTACTTCTGTGGGAATAATCCTGAGGGATCGCACACCTCATGTATATAACAGAAAGCCCTTTTAGCCAAGGGCTGGAATAACAACTTTATGTCAGCTTACATTCGCATTAAGGGTCCGAGTAGATCGAGAGCTCTCTTCGCTTCCACTATTTATTTCCCTTTCCCTTTTCGTCCCTTTAATTTTTTCACAACTAAAAAACGGCAAAACTATTACAAAATAGAGACGCGCGATGAAAGGAAAACCCCTCGAGTTACGGTGATTACATATTTCCTAGTCCCGTTAAAGGGGTTAAACTTTCACCCTTTCACCCTCTGCGGTTTCACTTGTTAACCTTAACCACCTGTGCGTTTTAATTAATTGAAGTTCTTTTAATCTTTACCTAAAACTTTCTATGGGTTATTATGTTAAACTTGAGAACGTTTCGCCCTTAAATAATTTTGCCTCAACTTTCCCTTCTGAAATAGAAATATTAAGTTTATTACGGTCGAACTTTTTTCGTTCGTTAGTATAAAACTTTATCGTTTTAAAAAACGAATTTGAACGCATTTTTTTGAAAATTAGTAGGGGTGTAGTCGTTTAGAGAAATTTGGTGAAAACAAAAAAAAAGTAAATCGTTTAATTTGTAAATTATTAAACATCCATCTCCGGCATTTTTTGAAAAGATATTAATCAGCTCCTTAATTTACACGTCGCCCTTTTTTACTTTTGTTTAACCTTTCCAGGTCTAAGTTAAAAAAGTTACGTTAAAGCCGGAGTGGGACACAAATGTATCCCACGACTTTTTATTGTTTTGAGTTTGTCTGTAATATTCATAATGTTAATATGTAACATTATGATACTTTTATATAATTTTTCTTTCTATAAATATAAAAATTTTAAATAAAAAAAAATGTTTTCGTTAAATTAAGCTCACTTGTTTTGAAAAGTTTTAAGGGGGTATTCTAGTCGAGAAATTTAAAAAAATCAAATTTTTTTTTATATTTCCGATGTTTAGACATTCCAGAATAGACTCTTAAAAGGATTTTTCAAAATTTCAATTATTTAAAAAGTTACAGCTATTATAAATATGTTAGTATAGCGCATCATTCTATGAGTAAAATTTCCAAAACGCGTTTTTTTCGAAACTACTTTTTTCTGGTTGGCGTACACGATATCTCAAGTTCTACTTCACCGATTTATTTGAAATTTAGTGTGTACATTCTTTATACATTCCTCTATGGCGTGAACCACCGAAAAGTCGATATCTTGAATCCTACTATTTTTAAAAAATTCGGAATTGTAAAAAAAACGTACAAAATAAATTTTTATTTTTCAAACGGCCGCCATTTTGTGAAATAATTTTTTTTAGACTTGTCCATGGTTGAGGCCATAGCGACATCTTTACTAATTAAGAATCCATTTGATTTTTTTGATTCAGACGTCCAGAAGGGTTTAAATCTTGTACGCCAGGACACTCTTTTTTTTTTGGACCTTCCACTTTGCCGGCTCATAACTTCTTAAATTATGAATTTTTTTTTCGTTTATTTTTTTATGAATTTTTAAAGTATCAATAAACAAATGGTAGAAAAATGGATAGTAAAAATATTCTTTGTTTTATTTATACAGAGCTTGAAAAAACGGCCGAAATTCGTGCTTCTAGACTACAATACCCCCTTAACTTATTCATTAATATTATAAACAGTACAAGTCCTTGTTTTTAGTACAAACATGTTAAAACATGTTCGATTATTCAAGTAAATCAAAATTTTGCGTCATCTCGTGATAAATTGGAATACAAATGCGCGCCACAAACTAGTTAATTAGTTTTATTGAAGCTTTAAATGCAAAAAAATGAAAACTATTGCTAGCATTAATAATTAACAATAATAAGTAACAATAAAAAAAATTGCTATCACCAAAAACGCAATATTAACATAGCACTATCAAAAACTTTGTACCAGGGACACAAATGTATCCCACTTAGACCGGGAAAGGTTAAACTAGAATAACTTATCTAATGTAACGCGGAAGCTTTTCGTCGGCTCTTTACAAATGCTCTTTCTGAGATTCTTGTTTCGAAGAAGTGTTTGTTTAAATTGTTAAATAAGTATGTAGGTACAAAATTTGAGAAAAAAAATATCATTTTCGCCAGTTTGCAAGTAGCATGTAACCCTAAAATATGGCTTGTCGCGACAGCATGCGACCAGTATGATGATAAACGCCATACATTTCTTTTCGTCTAGTAAAGAACAGTTGAAAGGGAAATAACAGTTTTTGATGAAAAAAGTATAACATTATACACAACTACTATCGAAGTAAAAAGTATTGTCACTTCACTATGAAGGTTCGGATATCGAAAAATACCCAATATATTCTAATCAAACTAAATTCGAATTATAAATAATTTATTTTTACACATCGAAGAATATTTAATAATTTTTGAAGTTATACTTCTTTTGGCGCTCGAGAGTAAAATTTTTGCAGGCAAACAGAAGTTGCGCGCGTTCAGCTAACATAAATTTGACAGTTGAAGTTAGCCGTCTAAGAAAAGAAATAAATTATTGTGAATTATGCTCAAAACAGAGCGTGCCCATTCAAGCTGAAAGTGGCACATTCCAGTCTCGAAAAAAAGAAGCGCGCCGCTCGAGTCGCGCTTCATTTGCTTCCTTCGCTCGAAAAAGTGCCACTTTTCGCTCGAATGTGCACATCCTCGTATTTATTACAGTTGTCTAATTTATCTTTTGCTCATTCAAATTAGTTTAGTAAATATCGATTTTATGTTCAAAAAATGTATTTACTATAGCAATGAGTGGAAGGGAGCGAAAAGATACAATAATCTTGGCGGTGCGAATGAGAGAAAACGTTTAAAATTATTCAATAAAATTTTCGTGTAATTTATTGGTCGAAATTATTGTGAATCGTGCTGAAAATCGAGTGTGCACATTCGAGCTCAAAGTGGCACATTCCGATCTCGGGAAAATAAAGCGCGCCGCTCCGCGTCGCGCTTCATTTGCCTCCCTCGCTCGAAAATGTGCCACTTTTTGCTCGAATGCGCACATCCTCGTATTTATTACATTTGTCTAATTTATCCTTCGCTCTTTCTAATAAAAAATTTCAATTTAGTTGAGTAAGTATCGATTTTATAGCAATGAGTAGAAAGGAACAAAAAGATACGACAATCTTGGCGGTACAAGTGAGAAGGAACGCTTAAAATTATTCAACAAATTTTTCGTTTAATTTATTGTCCTAAACTATTGTGAATCGTGCTTAAAATCGAGTGTGCACATTCGAGCTCAAAGTGGCACATTCCGATCTCGGGAAAATGAAGCGCGCCGCTCCGCGTCGCGCTTCATTTGCCTCCCTCGCTCAGAAATGTGCCACTTTTCGCTCGAATGCGCACATCCTCGTATTTATTACATTTGTCTAATTTATCCTTCGCTCTTTCTAATAAAAAATTTCAATTTAGTTGAGTAAGTATCGATTTTATAGCAATGAGTAGAAAGGAGCAAAAAGATACGACAATCTTGGCGGTACAAGTGAGAAGGAACGCGTAAAATTATTCAACAAATTTTTCGTTTAATTTATTGCCCTAAACTATTGTGAATCGTGCTTAAAATCGAGTGTGCACATTCGAGCTCAAAGTGGCACATTCCGATCTCGGGAAAATGAAGCGCGCCGCTCCGCGTCGCGCTTCATTTGCCTCCCTCGCTCGAAAATGTGCCACTTTTTGCTCGAATGCGCACATCCTCGTATTTATTATATTTGTCTAATTTATCCTTCGCTCTTTCTAATAAAAAATTTCAATTTAGTTAAGTAAGTATCGATTTTATAGCAATGAGTGAAAAGGAGCAAAAAGATACGGCAATCTTGTCGGTACAAGTGAGAAGGAACGCTTAAAATTATTCAACAAATTTTTCGTTTAATTTATTGTCCTAAACTATTGTAAATCGTGCTTAAAATCGAGTGTGCACATTCGAGCTCAAAGTGGCACATTCCGATCTCGGGAAAAAGAAGCGCGCCGCTCCGCGTCGCGCTTCATTTGCCTCCCTCGCTCAAAAATGTGCCACTTTTCGCTCGAATGCGCACATCCTCGTATTTATTACATTTGTCTAATTTATCCTTCGCTCTTTCTAATAAAAAATTTCAATTTAGTTAAGTAAGTATCGATTTTATAGCAATGAGTGAAAAGGAGCAAAAAGATACGGCAATCTTGTCGGTACAAGTGAGAAGGAACGCTTAAAATTATTCAACAAATTTTTCGTTTAACTTATTGTCCTAAACTATTGTGAATCGTGCTTAAAATCGAGTGTGCACATTCGAGCTCAAAGTGGCACATTCCGATCTCGGGAAAATGAAGCGCGCCGCTCCGCGTCGCGCTTCATTTGCCTCCCTCGCTCTGAAATGTGCCACTTTTCGCTCGAATGCGCACATCCTCGTATTTATTACATTTGTCTAATTTATCCTTCGCTCTTTCTAATAAAAAATTTCAATTTAGTTGAGTAAGTATCGATTTTATAGCAATGAGTAGAAAGGAGCAAAAAGATACGACAATCTTGGCGGTACAAGTGAGAAGGAACGCGTAAAATTATTCAACAAATTTTTCGTTTAATTTATTGCCCTAAACTATTGTGAATCGTGCTTAAAATCGAGTGCACATTCGAGGGTCAAAGTGGCACATTCCGATCTCGGGAAAATGAAGCGCGCCGCTCCGCGTCGCGCTTCATTTGCCTCCCTCGCTCAGAAATGTGCCACTTTTCGCTCGAATGCGCACATCCTCGTATTTATTACATTTGTCTAATTTATCCTTCGCTCTTTCTAATAAAAAATTTCAATTTAGTTGAGTAAGTATCGATTTTATAGCAATGAGTAGAAAGGAGCAAAAAGATACGACAATCTTGGCGGTACAAGTGAGAACGAACGCTTAAAATTATTCAACACATTTTTCGTTTAATTTATTGCCCTAAACTATTGTGAATCGTGCTTAAAATCGAGTGTGCACATTCCGATCTCGGGAAAATGAAGCGCGCCGCTCCGCGTCGTGCTTCATTTGCCTGCCTCGCTCGAAAATGTGCCACTTTTTGCTCAAATGCGCACCTTCTCCTATTTGTCGAATTTATACTTCGTCCTTTTAAATAAAAATTATTAATTTAAATTAGAAAATATCGATTTTATGTTCGAAAAAGGTATTTACTTGGGCTGTACAATTTAGCTGGTTAAGCCGGCTAAGAAAGTTAGCTAAGTTAATTAGCCGCCTAGCTGATCAGCTTAGCTATTTTAACTGGTTAAATAAATTAGCTTAGTTAATTAGCTGGCCGTTTAACCGGCTAATTTAGCTTCGCTCAGCTAATTAGCTAACGGCTAATCGGCTAATTTTTTTATTAGGTTAATTAATATTTTACAATTGTTCCAGCATCACGTACACCCTCTGAAAGGGTTTTTTCCACAGCCGGAAATAACAATTAATTTAAAAGCCATTTTTATAAATAAAAAGTATTGTAAAATATTAATTAACCTAATAAATTACTTCTACTATTGAGTTATTTGTGCATAAAAGCAGCATCAATATTATTTTTGAACCTGTCCGTGAATAATAGATATTAAATAGCTTAAAAAAAATTAGCAGTTTAGCCGATTAGCCGTTGGCTAATTAACCGAGCTACGCTAAATTAATCGGTTAAACGGCCAGCTAATTAGCTAAGCTAATTATTTCACCGGTTAAATTAGCTAACTTTTTAGCCGGTTAAGTTGTATAGCGCAAGTATTTATCATAGCAATGAGTGGAAGTGAGCGAAAAGACATCTTGTCTGTGTGAATGAGAGGAAATGATCAGCCTAAATTATTGTGAATCGTCCTTTGAAACCGAGTGCGCACATTACAGTTCAAAGGGGTACATTCCGATATCGAGAAAATGTGCCACATTTCGCTCGAATGTGCAAATACTTCGCATACATGGAATGTGTTTTATTAATCTCTCCTTTAAAAATAGAATTTTAAAATTTTTATTTTAGATGTCAAATTTTATTTGAATTATTCTTAATTTTCCCAAATATTGTTTCTAATAATTATTGTTTGCTTCCTTTGTTCTAAATTATATCTATAGTTAGTAAGAAATTTGTGATATGTATTTTTTTATATTACCAGTTTAGTAAACATCTTTATTTCTAGACAATTTTCGGTGTAAATACGGTCCTGTAATTTTTGATAACAAACTCTTATATATTAAATTGATTGTTGTGATGCACACTTAAATCTGAGTGTGCATATTTCAGTTCAAATTGGAAATTTCTCATCTCGAAAAAATGAAACACACCTTTCCGCGATGCTTTTATTTGCTTCATTTGCTCGAAAATGTGCCACTTTAAGCTCGAATGTGCACACTCGCATTTAGACACAATTCACAATAATTAATTTGCTTTCTTTGCTTGAGAATATGCCACTTCTCGCTTCTCGCATTTATTCACTTTGTCTACATTAGTATTTTCGTTTTGAAATGAATGAAATTAAATTTAGTTCAGTTGGATTACGTTTTTTTGATTAATAACAGAGAAGAATGATATAGACAAATCCAATAAAATGAGTTATGTGCACAATTGAGCAAAAGTGGCACATTTTCCCGAAACCGGAAGGTGCCACTTTGAGTAGGGTTTCAACACAAGTCGCAATAATAAATTTACTTTTAAGAAAAAACTGGTGCTTGCACTTATGTACGCGTTTTATAACTTTTTGTCCTTTGTCGTTACTACATTAAATATAACCATCTGTTATGTTGCGTACCTTACGTGGCAGGTACAAATATTTTTCTAGAACGTTATCAATTTTTAATTGTATTCCCATTTTATTATAGAACAAAAATTGAAAAGAAATCGTCGGTTTAATATTGCACTCGGAAGCAATTGAATATGATCTGTTATTGGACACAATTAAAAAGAACACATAAAAAATAAGAAGAACTGAGAATGCCATTCCTAAAATCTATAACGGTTTTAAAAAATAAGCAACTGCTGCACTGTCCATTATTTCTTCAATTTATGCTTGCGAGTCATTAATTTCGGAAAAAAATTATTTTACAAGAAGTAAAACTTCAAAAAGTCCGTTATAGGGAAGTGTCCCCTAGAAGAAGTTTCACTGTATATTTTTAACAAATCTTAGTGGGTTGGCTTTACACTTGGACGAAATCAAGACGCCACTTCGATACTGCTGATTTGCAAAGCGTTCATTAAAACGTTTTCTCCAAGCTCATCTATTCTAATTTATTTTTGCGATTGTTTTAAACCAATTTTTTTTCCAAAAGCAACTTACACGACATCATTAATCCAAGAACGTCTTTCAAGTGGTAAAACCCCGTCAGAGTACGCGATTTAGATTTAAATGAAACAGAATGACAAATGAGTTCTGTAAATTCCATTTCTAATTGAATATTTCGAACATCCCTTAAGCTTCTACAATTAGCAAATTTCTGAGGGGCACATATGCCTTTCGTTTTTAAACGATCGCCCTAGACTCTAACGAAACCGAGAAAAAAATCGATAAGCTTTTTATTGGTTAGAAAGAAGCGGGTTTTTTCTTTGCGTCGCAAGAAAGGAAAAACACCTCATAAGCGTTCGCAAAATCAGTTTAGCAGACGCTTTACCGAAGTTATCTTTATTTCCGATCAGCGGGGATGCCATTTACTGGACCCATACAGATTAGAGTCAGAAGGACGACTAAAAGGAGCCTTGATTTACTGCCCTATATGGAGTTTCATCGCTAACCGAAATTGCTTAAGGGGTGAGCCATTTGTAACAGGTTTAGCACGTTGTAGTTTGCCATATTGTTTTTCCCATCTGCCCCTCTTTCTCGCCCTTCTCCTAAAACACACAATCGATTTTACTAAATAACTCAGAACGTACATCTTCATTACAAAAAAAAAAAGGTCGCCCAAACCTATCCGCAGATTGATATCTCTATGGAAATCATTTCCGAAAGTTGCAGTTTGCATAGCAACGAAACCAAATAGAAAAATTTCCGCACAGGTGTTTCCCATCATAAAACTGTCAATAAAAGTTAACCTACAATTCAAAATTGTAATTGATTACGTAATTAATTTTTTTTCGACAAATTGTGCTATGGTAGATCATATCTTTTATACAAAACAACTAAAATTTGTAAGCAACGATTAACATTATACATTGTTATTAAGTACCTAGGTATATAGTTATTTACATCTTATTTAATGTTGGAAATTAATTATTGTGAATCACGCTTAAAACCGAGTGTGCACATTCGAGCTCAAAGTGGTACATTCCGATCTCGGGAAAATGAAGCGCGCCGCTCCGCGTCGCGCTTCATTTGCTTCCCTCGCTCGGAAATGTACCACTTTTCACTCGAATGCGCACATTTTGTATTTATTAAATTACGTACTTTACATTACTTTTTGAATTTAAAAGAAAATACCAATGTATTCAAATAAAACGACATATATGGGTGATTATTCGATAAGAGGTAATGTGTACGGCAATCATTATAAAACAGCTTTTTTATTCTACGTGTTGCCATTTTATGCTATAAATCACAGCATCTTAATGTATTTTATAAATAGCATTATGAATTAATGCCCAATTAAAGTACATTTTCCGGAAATTCCATGTTTAAGTCTGAAATAGTCTCTACCCTGGCCTGTCCCCATGACGTTTTTAGTTCAACATACAGACAGTACATACTTTTTTTGACGCAGTTGCCACATTAAAGTATATTTCGCACAAATTTAAACAAGTATACTTAAGTATTATAAAGAGAAAATATAACAATATTTGTTTCTTTTCAATAATTTCGAACTTTATTTTTGTCCCTTTTTTTGCGTATCTACCCTGGCAAATTTTGATCCGTTAATACAAACAGAAATATCAGACAATTTTATACAAAAAAGCGACCAAGGGCGCGTATCAACGTAAAGTTAATAACACTAAACACACGAGCCCTTAAGTCGCTGACATTTGTTTTTGGCACGACGCTACAGTGTGGTGCAGTGGTTTCGCAAGGTGATTGTGTCTCTCCCTTGCAAGTCGTAAAATTTATAAAATTCACTTAATTTTGTTTGAATTTATTGCCTAAATTTAACAATACTGTAATAGTTAAGGTATGATATATTATTTGTTCAATATTAACTTATGTCGATTAAAAATTTTAAATTTCCACGAAAACGTCTCTCCCCTGTCGTATTTCCTTTAGTAAAATAACTACCAGGGGAGATAATTTAAATCATAAGATGTTTGTGCAAACTCATCCAGATATATATCAACATTCTCAAGAAACGTTTTAAATTATTCTGGTAAAAGAAGTATGATAAAAAATAAATGATAATTTTTTTTTATAATCCGGTTTTACTGATTTTTTTTAGTTTATATGATAAGTAAAACTTGTTGATTTAATAAAAGGTATGGTATTAGTATAGGTAATATACAAATTATTCTAATTATCACTTAAAAGGCGTTAATCTCTACCCTGGCCGATGTATTTACCCTGGCCTTCTAAAAAGTAACTAAATATGTATAAAGTGCCTTGCCCTTACATGAATATGTAGATAAAAGGACAAAAATCGTAATATATGTGTTAAATCAAAAAACTCGAATTTTTCTCCTTGGCGCATACTCTATGGTTTCAAAACCGCTTATCGTAGAATCACCCATGTACACATTTTCCGAGATTAAATTGTACACTTGGCACGGCGTTGCAATTTTTATTAAAATTATTTAAAACGTAAATTAATTATTGTGAATCACGCTTAAATCGATTGCGCAACATCCTCGTATTTACTTATATTAATTTTTATACGTGGTTATATTGAATATAAAGTTAAACTTCGATAAGTCGAAGTTGAAGGAAACTAAAAATGATTTCAGTTATCAAAAAAAGTTCAGTTAAATACTTCCGTGTGTATATATCATATCTATTTTTACTATCTTTTATACAAAATAACTAAAATTTGTAAACAATCATTAACATTATTTATGGTTACTAAATATTTAGGTAATATAGTTATTTATATCTTATTTATTGTTCGATTGAAAGTAATATATTATTGTCTTTTGCTTCATTGATTTAAAAGGTTGGGTTTCTACAAATTTTTCCAATGATCTCCCGAAAACGGAATATTTTTACTATGTGCATACCGAAACCATTCAATCATAGCTATCTCCAAGTTGGGAAAAGGACACCCCTTTAACTTTTTTTTAATTTTCGTTTAAGCTACTTCTTAATGGATAAATAATTTTAGAAACAATTTTTAATTGTTTTTGATTTTCTGTTACACACTGTTACAAACTATAAACAACAAAAAACATATTTGTTCGTACTCGTGTTGGACGAATAACAACCAGAATAAAAAAAAGGGCAAAAATAATCCCTTTTCTTTTAAAAGAAACGGTAAAACCATCTTAAATATCATAACTGTTGATAAAGCATTCAAACATAAATTAGTATTTAAAATCAATTGAAGTGCCGTCGTCAAAACGTCAAACTTTTGTAGTATGAAACCTTTTCATCCTATTTTACAATAGTCATTTTGACCAGCAATAACACTAGCAAACCCGTTCTTTAATTCTACCAGGATTTTACTTTTATGAAAAGTTGTAAAATTTAACTTCGAGTTATTGAAATATTTACTAATACCATAGATTCTCAAATTTAGGGAATTGTAAAACGCTTCGACTTATCAAAAAATTCGAGTTATCAAGATTCGACTTATGGAGGTTCGACTGTATATTTTTGAGGTTGACTATTAAATTGGATAATTGAATTATTTTAAATTCTGCGTATGGAATAAATTATATCGATTATTATTATTCTTTAACAACTTCGATTTATTAGGTTTGAAAAGTCCTAAAAAATTCTCGTAGATTATCGCAGGCAAAAGTCTTAAAAATCAGAAATTTGATTTCAGATAAAAAACGGTTCCTGTAATTTTCTTGAAAATAAATTTATTATTGCGATTTTCGCTGGAACCCAAGTGTGCGCATAACTCGTTTTATTAGATTTGTCTATATCATTCTTCTCTCTTTCAAATCAAAAAAATCTAAACCAACAGAACAAAATTTAACTTTTTTCATTTTAAAGTGAATATATTCATCTGGACAAATTGAATAAATACGAAAAGAGAGAACTGGACCCATTCTTAAGTAAAGCAAATTAAGGATGTCTTCAGGAACCAAATATGAATCTTATCCCTCTTATTGAACACCTTAACCAAAAGAACCCACATAATTCAATTAAGAAAAAGTTTGTTATATTTTCATATAACTTTTTCTTCTTCCTCTACTATTCTTTAAGTTTTATATTTGTTAATTTCAACATTCAGTTTCTAAATAATTCTCTTGTAATAATAACCACTATCATTTATGTTCTTCGTTTTTCTTTCTTTTTTATTCAATTTTGATTTTGTATTGCAGAATATAAACTCGCTTCTTTAGTGACTTTTTGCTTTTCGGCATTCTTCCAATGCAGCATTCAAAACCTAAGTTTTTATTGACAAAACGATGTCATTTCCAAAGCGGCATCGACAGCGTCCCGCCCTGTTCTTAAGCCGCCTCTGCCTACCATGATCCTTGGCTGTAGAGTTGACTTTTCACAAAACCGACGTGTTTATTTTCTGTTGATTGATGTTACAACTCGGGCCTTGCTTCTCCCAGTATTTGCAGGAGGTAAACATAAAGTGAAATTTATTGGGTACGAAAATATGAAAATGTTTTATTTGGGCGTCGATATTACTTTTGAATCCTACTAAATACATCATATTTTTTTAGTATCTATCAATCAAACCGTTTGCGTATAAAATATAAAAGAAAAGAATTTAATTAAAATAAGAAGTTCTAAAAATTTTGTTTACCCAAACTGAATCACTTATTTACTTGTTTTTAATATGACATTGGACTGATAACTTTGAATTTTAGAAAATTTTGTGTACACACGCACGCAAATGTATCATATCTAATTCGGTAATGGTTCCATTGAAAATCTTACACAAATTGTTTAGTAAGAAATTATGTATAATTTAAACATTTAGAGGAAATCATAATCAAGTCATTAAAAATTAATAACAACGATAACTTTTCAGGTCATATAATTAAAATTGAAATCGCACAAATGTCAATGTGTTAAAAATGCTACAACAAGCTGTTTGTGTTTTCCTTCTGCAATTTTTGCTCGTTTTTGGAAAAGAAGGTATGTATTGTATAGGTGTAAATATAATGGTTCCTGTATTATAATGTAACGAGCATTTGGATTATACATAAAAAAATACTACGTAATAATACAAATAATTTATTCTACTATTTTATTTAACGATAGTGACTTAAAATGATTATATAATATCATTGCAATGCTATAAAGTAATTAAACTGCTTAATTACTAAACAAATATCAAAATTTTTCGCACTGTAAAATTTAATAAGCACTCTTATTTATTTTTAATTAAAAAATCGAAATTATTCCAAAGAATTCGTTTTATTAAACAGCAATATTTTGTTTAGATGTGGAAGATCTTCATTTAATAGTTTTTCCTGAGAACCCCGTGAATGGTACCACTGTGGTACTAAATTGTGATTACGATTTGACAACTCCAGGTTTTAGAAAATTACAAATCGCCAAAGGTTCCAGAGAAATTTATAGTTTTGATCAAAATGGTTACCAAATCTATTATATACCCGGATTAAAGGTAAGTCATGACTTGCACAAACCCTCTTAGATTAACACAATAAATTATAAAAATGTGTAACAAAATATTGATAAGGTTGTCAATATTTTGTCGTCAATTGAGAATATATGTAGGTGAAGATGGCCTAAAGTGGGTAGGTCGCCTAAAGCGGGTAACGGCCCGTATGTGAATATGTTATATATTAGTTGAAATTTTTATGTGTATTTACACTGCCAGTACCCTGCCTAATTGATGTCATACTACTTTTGACACCTAAGTTACTTCATAACGTTACAAAATTAAAAAACAAAAAAAAAATAATTTTGTAAAATGTTTGAAATTAATTTAACTTCAATTCCTACAAAACCCTTAACATTAGCCCATTTTTTATAATGGGGTTTTGTTTTACAATAAACTAGTTTTATTGTTAGACTAAATATTTTAATATTCATCCATTATTTTTTACGTTAATGTATCAAAAGCAAAGCGGGTAGGTACCCTCTTTGCTTGTAACCAAAAGTAGTCATTTTATTATAATTAATAGCAACTAGTTGATAGGAATAAATTGGTATGAAAAATAAGTAATTTAAAGCGTTGAAGCAATTAAGATTTAAAAACAATGATAAACTAAAGTGATATTAAGATTAAAACAAATCATGTCTGAATTAGCAGTTTATATCATTAAAATGCTTAATAACTTAATACCAATGTTACTGTCAAGAACATGTTAAGTGTAGATAATTATTTTCAAATGTATTGATTAAACCGATTAGTTTATTGGAGCCTACCCGCTTTAGGCACCCCTGTTGGGCAAAGCGGGTAATTTCTGAAACTTTATATTTTTCAATTTTTTTCTACATTTAAAGAAGAAATGTAATTATTCTTTTTTATAAAATCAAAGTTTATAATTGTATTGCGTAAATAAACAATAACATAAACATTAACCTATATGCTTTAGGCCACCTTCCCCTAATTTTATTTTTTTTGTATTAATAAATTTTTCGTACATCTTAATATGGGTAAGTTGTCATTTAAATTTTTTGGAAATAACTGTTTTTTAAATAAATAGTAGTAGGGGAAGATGGGGTAGCCCCGGTCACTTGTAAGTACTTAGGTAATATAGTTATTTACATCTTATTTATTGTTGGAAATTAATTATTGTGAATTACTTAAAATCGAGTGTGCACATTCGAGCTCAAAGTGGTACATTCCGATCTCGGGAAAATAAAGCGCGCCGCTCCGCGTCGCGCTTCATTTGCTTCCCTCGCTCGGAAATGTACCACTTTTCGCTCGAATGCGCACATGTTCGTATTTATTGAATTAGTTTACATTACTTTTTGGATTTAAAAAAAATACTAATGTATTCAAATAAAACGACATATACAGTCGAACCTCCATAAGTCGAACATTAATAAGTCGATTTTTTGATAACTCGAACTCGAACCTGTTTCCCTAGGACTTACCTATTTCAACTTTAATATTTTTATATCGATAACTCGAATTTCGATAACTCGAATTTTTGATAAGTCGAAGTGTTTTACAATTCCATAAATTCATTGGTAGGTAGGGGGAAAGTGGCACGAAAGAGCCAGTTTTAAAAAAAGGGATAAATAATATAGGACAAAAAAATCTAAATTTTTTTTTAATCTGTCATTGTTCATGCATTTATGTACGTAATGTCATAAAACATTTTTCAAAATTAACGATATTTTTCGACTTCTAATCATTTATAAAAAAAATAAAATTCGGCTCTTTCATAACCTATAGGTATTGAAAGAGCCAACCCAAGTTTTGAATGAACCATGTTCTTATTACAAGATTAAAACTGCACATTAACGAAGATATTATTTAATAATAATCTTAAGCTATAATTTTAGATCTTATATAATTATAAAACGTTTTAAATAACGCAAAGTGTTGATAAAATATTTACTTACATAAATCTAAGAAACTGTCAAAAAATTTGACGTTTGAGATCAATCATTGCAATAACTTAGAAACATTTGTAACAAAAATAATGCAATTTCCCTTTTACGCCACAGGATTCATATGCCCAACCGTTACAACTTTGCATGGGTAACACTCTTGATTGCTGTTACTACAATTATTATTACATATTATGCAATTAAAAGGTGGCTCTTTCATTACACTGCAGTCCGGCTCTTTCAAAACATATTCTCTTAAGAAACAAAATTTTGAAAATTAGTATGAAATCAAAGATTAGCCTGCAAAATATATACGCTATTAGATGACCTAATATATCTATAAAATTATAGTGTAATAATATTATTATTAGTTTTGTACGTATAGGCGTTAGAAAACAAAAAAACTGAACTCAAAACCTTACTTTTTGACGACAAAATCTTCAATACATCGTATCGGCGCCGTTTATTGACGGTGAACGGTCAAATTTTTGTGGGCGATATCTGACTAGGGTTGCTATCTTAAAATAATAATACATGAACGATTCGTATAAAAACTGCCGTGTAATTGATAATGGCTTTTTCAAAACTTGGCTCTTTCATGCCACTTTCGCCCTACTCATATGTTATTATTTACAAAAAGTAAAGATTTTTGTTAAAGGCATCTATCCCAGGTGCTACATTACGCAGTGGGGCATCTACTCCCGGGCTTTAGACATCCTCTTTTAAATTTGTTTTAGTATCTGTAATTATGTTGTTCATGATAGTATTTTTGTAGAAAAAACCTAGTTAGTAATTGCAATTTACAAATTACAATTTATTATAAACTGAACTAACTACTCGCCAAAAATTATGACTTAGGTCTTAATAGTTTTGCAAATATAGTAAAAACTTGAAATGTGGCTCATCTATCCCGAGTTTACCCTACATTTAATTTTTTTAGAAGGCTAACTTTATACTATAGAATTTTCGTTAGCAATGCGCGTGCAATTTCTGTTGCCTTCTAAAATTTTACACTTAATGCGTCAAAAAAAGTACAACCCTTTGCACACGTAAATATATGTTTTCTTCATACCTCGATCGAAAGTACGTACTTTCGTCCCTAATAGCACACGGAGAAAAAAATATCCTTAATATAACTATCTAACGTATACCCAATTGACGTATTGTTCTGACAAGGATTCGAATGTCTAATTTAACGATATTTATAAGTCAATTTGACAATTCATAGTATGATCAAAACAGCTCTACATAGTATACTTATAATAAAGATGCATTTATTTGATTCAAGCGTTCAAACGAAAAGCTCTCGTGAACGTGTGCAGTATCCGTCGTGTAGGTAACTGTATAGTTAATTTGAGGATTTGAATAGCTATAATAAGGATACGTATGGTTATTATAACGATATTTTGTTCTCCGTGCATATCCGTTAAATCACTATGACAAGAATCTTTTGAATGTCTAAAACAGTAATACGGATCGTTACTATAACGATCCGCAATAAGGATACTCTGGATAGCTAAATTAGCTATACGGCGTATCCCTGTGAAAGATAGCTATCCAACGGATAGCAATAATAGGGATACGTATGGTTATTATAACTATATTTTTTTCTCCGTGCAGGGACGAAAGTTTAACATTTACTCCCTGTGAGAAGTAAACTTTCGTCCCTGCTATTAGGGACGAAAGTACGTACTTTCGACCGAGGTATGAAGAAAAATCGTATACACTACACGGGCCAAAAGTTGAAATCTCAGTCCTGCGCGTCATGATGCCCTCGGCTTCGCCTCAGGCATCATGACGCGCAGGGCCGAAAATTCAACTTTCGGCCCTTGTAGTGTAATATACTATTTAAAACGCATTTTGCCGCTGCTACGGCGACAAACGAGTGCAAAGGGTTAAATTAAACGACTATTTTCTTTAGGTACACAGATTCAACGAAACTTCTGTAAAATTAATTTCTGTCGCCTCCGAATACTCCGACACCTATTTTTGCATAATAACAAACAATCATGGAAAAACGCAATACACATCGAAAAAGATTAACATACGCAAAGTAAAAAGTAGAAAAAGAGAGGTGGCAGGTATCTAATTAAAAAAATATTTAACACAATTTCGTATTTAATACAACTCGTTGCAGTACCACCCCGCGCCCAAATACGGATAGAGCCCCATGATCCGATAATAGGAGAAACGCTCGTCGTAAATTGTAATTACACGATAACAGATAACACCTTAAAAACTTTAAAAATGTTCCGAGGAATGCACGAATTTTATAGATACGACACACAGCACAAACCTTCGCAAAAAACGTTCGACCTACCAGGAATAAAGGTTGTATGAATAATCCGAACGGGACACAATACTAAACGCATTTTTAGGCGCGCATCATAAACGAAACGGCCGTGGAAATACAACCTGTCACGCCATCTTCGGGAGGTAAATACATCTGCGAAGTGACCACTCTTGAACTGCCTAATCTAAGTACTACGGTTCATAGACAGATCAGTATCGGATATTTTCGAGAGGAACCGCAAAGTAAATAAATTTTTTAAAAATGTTTTTAACATAAAAAATTACATCGCATTTCAGATAAAAATTGGATAGATTTTAGCATTACGCCTTCCACTGTTTTTGAAGACGACGAAGTGATTTTTAATTGCAATTGGCATTTCAAAAGCAATAAACTTAAGACATTGAAAATGTATAGAGGGCCGATGGAATTTTACAGATATTTTCCTGAAAAATGGCCAAGCCAATATTTATATCCACAACAGGGCTTTTCAGTAAGGCAAACAAAAAATGAAAATTAATAATATTAATTTCTAATGGGTTATTATTTAGGTTGAAATTTTAAACAACACGTCGGTAAAATTGAGAAATGCAAGAACACATCACGCGGGAAATTTCACTTGCGAAATAATCGAAGATACCCCTCTCTTGCGAACATTACGAGATTCAAAACAACTAGTTTTACAGAATTCATCGGCAGTGATCGAACCAGATAAAGGTAAGATATAATCAATTTAATATTGTTTTGATTTCATGTAGTTCACTCGTAAATTCATTTTTCTGACGAATTTGTTAAAAATTAAAAAAAAATTTGTTAAACTCGCGAGAGTTATTTGCGACAGTTACTCGCAGGTGCTAGTCCATTTGAGAGTAATTTCGAGAATTAATATATATCGTACAGCTTACTTAAAACCATCGTCAGCTTAACTATCGATAGTACTGTCAAAATGGTGTGAACTATGTTGGAAGTGAGTTCGGAATCTTATGAAAGTATGAATCGGTAAAAATCCAGTCAAAACAGGAACTAGAAATTTGAAGACTTTAAAATAAGGCCAATGGCGTACATAAAGGTGATCAGTACTTTTTCCACTTTCCTTCTGTTCCATTTTTTAAAGTTATACTTTTTTTGGCTTATTGAAAGTAAAATTTTAGCCGGGAACGCTCAGATAACGAAAATGAAACAGTAAAGTCGCCTATTTATGGCAACGGACGTTGCACGGGCACAGCTAGCAAAAATTTGACAGTATGAACCGTGTGTTAACACTAAAATATTTATATTGTTTAAAGCTTAAGCTGTTACGTGACCGAGTCGAAAGTTAGAGCTTAAATCTGAATACTTCAAAAGTAATGAAAAGGTCTAAAACGGATTCTACTTCGATATTAAAATAGGATCTACTTTAAACCCAGCACTATGTCCGCGGGCACCATGACCCACGCAGACTGTTTATGTGTGCCGGCCGCTGGGTAACCACAATAAAAAAATATTTAAGTTTTGATTAAATTTTTATTGTGACAGAAAAGACCCACGTGGCACTATAAATATACCTTGAAAAAATAAATAAGGTACTGGAGGGTAATAAGGCCCACTTAGTGTTAAATATTTGTTATTAAATAAATAAACTAAGACAACTCATAACATAATATGAATTCTAAGTGATTTTTACATATCTTTTTCTGAAAATAATGTAGGTATATTTAAAAACAAAAAACTGAAAACACATTTTGAAAAAGTAAAAACATATACACTGGTGTTTGGGCCTTATCAAAAGAACAGGCATATAATAAGGCCCGTCTTAAAATACAATGGCAGATATTAAGTCCCGAATAAATTATTCAATTCTGGGGTAGCAACTTTGGCATATAAAAGGTGCTTGGTCATCTTTCGTTAGTCCAACACATTCTTCATGTACCCAAGTGTTACATAACGTACAAGATCTCATATCAGCCACAAAATCATGGTTGCAGACGGAACACATCCAAGATTGTTTTAAGGAGTCAGCAATATTGCATATTTACGTAACTTTGATTTTGATTGTAAGTCATGACCCTCAAGCCTTTTATTAAAATATTGAGGCCCGGGCCTTATTACCTGAGTAGTACATTTTTCCTTTTTTAGGATTATCTTTTTTTTCATTAAATAAATCAAGTCAACTAAAGAAAAAGTCAAAGAAGAAGCTTACCTCTTTGTATATAATTTTGCTCCTCTTAAATATTCACACGATAGCACTAATTGAAAGTTAATTTGGCAAAGATACATTTATAAATTGCACATAATATTGAGATAGATTCACTAAATCGAGGTTTCCCGTGTTAATTGAAACCCAAAAAATTTTCCAATCCAGAGGTGATATGTTTTATGTTTCTCGCTCGCCGATGGCACTAAATAAGCGATTTTGTGGTGGGCCATATTACCCTCCGGTACCTTAGTACCGGTCACACGAACGGCATTTTACAATGTGCTCTTACAAGAGAAGGCTTTTAAACGTGTGTCTCTTATTTGGAAGAAAATTTCACCAAATATTCTACGAACAGGTACGAGTATACCCACGGAATATTTAGTCTTGAATCCGCGGATTACTCGAGTAAATCAATTAAAATGGCGAGTATGTTTTTGGGTTTTAATAGGAGAATTCACGGATTAGAATAGAGATGAACGTTTTCAAGGGAGTGCTTGAAGCAGAAGACGTGACACTTTGTATTATATTTATTATATTTCAATTAAAAAAATCAAGTTTTTTAAGCATAAGTTACTCAATCATTAATTATTTGTTGCATAAGTTAATATGCCGTCTCGCGTAATCGGTCGATTCAAGACTAAATATTTTGTAGGTGTAGTCGTACTAGTTCGTGGAACATTTGGTAAAGTTTTCATCCAAATTGGAGACACACGTCAAAGAGCCTTCCCTTGTTAGGCGCAAAAAGGTTGGGGACCCCTGTCATAAGAGGCACAATTTTCCATTTTCGCAACTCTGAAGTCTAAAGTAGATTCTGATAAAAATCAACATTATGCCGTATTTTGGACCCATCTGAACTTTAATACAAACATAAAAATACTACAGCGTTGAATATTGTTACTTACTGCTCATTGCAGAACTTAAAAACAAAATTTTACTTATCAAAATTGTACTAAATGTATTAAATTATAAAAAATGTAATAGTCAATGTAGAATTGTGGAAATACGGAGTAGGGACAGTTGGGGTACAATGGAACGCGGGGTACAATGGAACGCGGGGTACAATGGAACAACTACGATTAATATTCAAATACCAAACGAATTTGCGGGTTTCTGTTTTGGGCGATTACAGTGCCTAATTATCCATACGGGAATGCAGTAAAATTAGGCCGCTCTGCAACAACAAAGTTCTGAGAAAAAAAAAATAGTTTTCATTAGTAAAAAGTTACATTTTCTTACCCAAAAACTATTGTTTTTACTGAAAAAGTATACTAGTAAGGTATGTGATATTTCTTTACATAAATTTTAATCATATTGACTATTTAATACAGTTGAATATAAAATGGAAATCATTACCAAGTTTTTAAAATTCGCGTTTGATACTTTTGAAACGTTATGGGGCACCTTGGAACGCGACACAATAGAACACTGCAACATAAAACCCCATTTACTTTATTGGTTTTTTGTTGCAGATTTTAGAGTCATATTGGTTAGAGAGCATATGAAAAAAAGTGATAGGGATCTGTATAGTGAGACTAATATGTGAGAGGCTTTTACTTTCTTCTAAAACCTGACATGGCAATAGTGTCAATTATAGATATAAAATTGTTGTTGCCAAGTTCATGCTTAGCAAGCACGGGTGTTAAGGAAGTATTTCATTGGTTAATAATTTATTTTAATATACTTTATGATCTTACGCGATTTATTGGCCATGTTCCATTGTACCCCAGACCTGGGGCACAATGGAACAAAAAAAGTTTTTTACAAACACGTAAATATTTTAGGTTTAAAATTAATTTTTAATCTTTTTTTTGTGTTCAATCAACAGTTTTAGGTCTATTCTTAATTGTTTTAATCAGAAATTATAAAAATATAAAACACAGATTTTTCTAAAAATCAAAATAACTTTTTCGTTCCATTGTACCCCAACTGTCCCTATTCAGGAAATTCCAGAATATCAGAAAAGCTTCCCCTTCGACGCACATATAAGGCAAATCGAAGGCGTCGATTAAGTTAGTCTCGGTGTGAGACTCGATAGTCTCGTTGACAGACTCGACGGTCGAGAGTCTCCGATGGAGCCTCATAATTACAGTGCTCACCGTTATGTTTGAACCTTCAAAATTAATGCGAGAAACAGTGGAGATAAATAAATAGTGTCTAAATAAATAAATTAAGAGCGTAACAATGAAAACAAATTAGTTATGTGTGCAAATAAGTTAGTTAAGTGTATAAATAAACTAGTTAAGCAAGGAACCAATATCTAG
Source organism: Sinopyrophorus schimmeli (assembly GCA_036325965.1). Lineage (NCBI taxonomy): Eukaryota > Metazoa > Arthropoda > Insecta > Coleoptera > Elateridae > Sinopyrophorus > Sinopyrophorus schimmeli. The sequence goes on from JARFIZ010000194.1 coordinate 708,808, forward strand.
GCTAGTTTAGTTATTAAGTGATAATCATTATTAGATAAATTATTTATTAGTTAAAATAAATTACTGAAGTTTAATATTCACAACCCTAGTACGAACGCCCCACCGAAACCGTTACAACAGTTTCCAAACTTAAGAGTTTATAATTTTCGTTATCGCTTTCCATAATTGGATCTGTAATACAAAGGTGTAATTTTTAATTTTACTTATTTACAAAGATTTTAACAAATACATGCCGGATTTTGAACCACTGTCACATTCCATTTGCAATTCTTGATTATCTTTACATTGTAAATTATGTCCAGAATATTGTTCAATAAAATTAAACCATTATTAGACGATATTTTTAAATAACATAATTAATGTACAAAATAAATTTTCAATAATTATTTCAAACACATTTTAGCTCATTAAACAGTTTTTTTTTTCAAATCTGCTGTCATTACGAAATTGTATTCAATTGAAAAAAAAATTATTCGTTTATGGTCTTATCAACGTTTTTTCTATCAATAATTAGTTTTATATCTAATACCACAAATTTATTTGAGGATTTAAATGCACCAAAATAGATCTTAATTTATATTATTGCGCTTGAGGATGCAAAATAGTGCTTACGTAGGTTCTCGATGTTCTCTGTCGAACTTCGAGGATCAAAAGCTAACAAAGTAGGTTCTATTTGGTACTAGCGGTACTAATGTAGAGCCTAACTTTCGACTCGGGCACACGAAACATTTTTAAAGAAATCAAAACAAAACAAAAATAACTAAAAAGATCGCATTTCAGATAAAAATTGGGTAAACTTCAATATTGCACCATCTACTGCTTTGGAAGGCGACGAAGTAATTTTCAATTGCAACTATAATTTAAAAATTGATGAACTTTATTCCTTGAAAATATATAAAGGGACGCATGAATTTTACAGGTATATTCCTAAAAATTCGCCTTCTCAAGTTTTATTTCCACTATATGATTTTACAGTAAGTCAAACAAGAAATAAAACGCAAAAAATATAAATTACTAAAAAAATATTTGTTAGGTTGAGATTTTGAACAATACCTCAGTAAAATTGAAATTCGTGAAACGAAGTCACTCGGGGCGTTACAATTGCGAAGTAAGCGGTGGTCTCCCTTTTTTTATAACAATGCAAGATACTAAAAAACTAACTGTGTACAAACCCACAAGCGGTAAGTCCTAATCTATTAAATATTATTTTGTCTTAATAGTTGTGTAAATTACAGAGTACACGACTACAACGAGCATTCCTGATGTAGGTAAGTTGTTCTCACTTCAATTAAATTTATTTAACAACAATTTAACTAAAACATAAATAAATAGTAATTCGTAAAAACATATGCAAAATTAGTGATTATAGAAAAAAAACCGAAAGTTTTTAATATAGGTAGGGGAGAGTTGGCCATAACGGGATACTTAACAGAATATCACTAATAATTTTTTTAGCAGCTTACTAATATGTTCGTATTTTCTTATCTCGACTAACATGTGCCAATTTGGTATGCGGTCACTACACAAACCTTTTGATAAAATTTAAATATTATATAGCGGGATAAATGGCACTAGCGGTTAAAAAATAAAAAGGGGTATCCTGTTTTATCCGACTATCCTATTTTGACCAACGCTCCCCTACATTAGGATAGTGTAAACTCTTTATAACGAACTCTTACGAAATCTTACCTTTTTTCTATCAATAATTAGTTTTATTTAAAATAACACAAAATTTGAGGATATAAATGCACAAAAGTAGGTCTTAACTTATATTATTGGTCTTGAGGGTGCAAAATAGTGCTTATGTAGGTTCTCAATGTTCTCTGTCGAACTTCGGGGATCAAAAGCTAACAAAGTAGGTTCTATTTGGTACTAGCAGTACTAATGTAGAGCCTAACTCTCGACTCGGGCACACGAAACATTTTTAAAGAAATCAAATAAACAAAAATAGTTAACTAAAACGATCGCATTTCAGATAAAGATTGGATAAACTTCAATATTGCACCTTCTACTGCTTTGGAGGGCGACGAAGTAATTTTCAATTGTGATTATCATTTCAAAAGTGATAAACTTTATTCTTTGGCAATATATAAAGAAATGCACAAATTTTACACTTATTTTCCTGCAAAATCGCCTTCTCACGTCGTGTTTCCACTATACGATTTTACAGTAAGTCAAACGAAAAATAATAAGCAAAAAATATAGATTTCTAAAAAAACATTTGTTAGGTTGAGATTTTAAACAATGCATCAGTAAAATTGAAATTCGCAAAAAAAAGCCACTCGGGGGGTTACACTTGCGAAGTAAGTGCAGATGCCCCTCATTTTACAACAATGCTCAATACTAAAAATCTAACTGTGTACAAATCAACAAGCGGTAAATCATAATCTATTAAATATTATTTTGTCTTAATAGTTGTGTAAATTACAGATTACACGACTACAACAAGCATTCCTGATGTAGGTCAGTTCTTCCCACTTAAATTCAATTTATTTAAAAACAATTTAACTAGAACATAAATAAATAGTAATTCGTAAAAACATATGCAAAATTTGTGGTTATAGAAAAAAAACCGAAACTTTTTAATATACGTACATTAGGATAATGTAAACTCTTTATAACAAACTCCTTTATAATGGGACACTCCATAGCGTGGACATTGCTTGAGATTGGTTGGATTACATTATTACCCATATATTAAAACACTTGCTATAACGAAACAATACGACTTGTCATTTAATAATTTTTTTTTCAAATCTCCATATAACGAAATTTTATATAAAGAAAAAAAACACTCGGTTCCTGGAGTTTCGTTATAGAGAGTTCACACTGTATTTGGAAGTCGATTTTTCGATTTTGACCAAAGAAAAAGATTTCTGTTTTAGTTAAATTAGTAAAGACATAAAATTATGTATTTATAAATTTCAGATACAAATGCAATTCCCGAATGGATTCCGTTCAAAGGCGAAGGTATGTTTGCTAGTTTTAATAATAAGTTAAATAAATTGATTTACATCTAACGCATCCAAGTACAAAATTAGGGCTTTCTAAATTTCATAACTTTTTGAAGTCTTACTTCTTTTGACGCGTTGAGAGTAAAATTTTGGCAGGCAACGACAGTTGAAGTTTGACGTCCGAGAAAGTAATTGAATTTAATTCTGAATTATGCTTCTTGGGAAAATAAAGCGCGCCGCTCTGCATTGCGCTTCATTTGTTTCTCTCGCTCGGAAATGTGCCACTTTTCGCTCGAATGCGCACATCCTCGTATTTATTACATTTGTCTAATTTGTGCAAAGCATCTTCAAAGCAAAAATTTACATATAATTTAGTAAATATAAATTATATATCCAAAAAACGTATTTACCATAGCAATGAGTGAAAGAAAGCGAGAAGATACAATAATCTTGTTAGTGCAAGCGAGAGGGAACGATTAAAATTATTCAATTAATTCTACGTCTATTTTATTGACCTAAATTATTGTGAATTATGCTGAAAACCATGTGTGCACATTCGAGCTCAAAGTGGCACATTCCGATCTCGGGAAAATGAAGCGCGCCGCTCCGCGTCGCGCTTCATTTGCCTCCCTCGCTCGGAAATGTGCCACTTTTCGCTCGAATGCGCACATCCTCGTATTTATTGAATTTATTTATATTGAATTGTCTGTCTGTCTGCCGCTCTGTCGGTTTTTTTGTTCGAGCTAATGTCTGAAATGACTAAACCGATTTTGACGACACTTTTTTAGCTTGTAGATGACTTTTCGAAGAATAATTTATAATTTTTTTTTATCGCAGCAATTTTTAAGATTCCTGCATAAAAATCAGAAAAACTAGAAATTAGAGGTACCTAATTGAACAAACTTATGTTCATTTGTAGGTACCTATGCCACGCAAACGTAGTCTAGAGTAATCGCTAGTCAAAACTTAAAATTAATAATTTTAATGGTTTATAATAGAAGAGAATACTCCTTAAGAACACGCCTACTCCGATAAGGGAGCAGTTGGAACAATTGCATTAAAGGCGAAGATAAAGAAGAAGAATATTTTTTGTCATTACGATATTTGCATGTTTCCATAGTAATCACTTGCAAAAGCATTTAATTGACCTTAGCAAAAAAAACACTTATAAAATTTTTAAAAAAGTAAGAAACTACTGTCATCGTTGTTAGAAACAATTCTTAATAAAAACTATTCTACTTTTCCTTCGAAAATAAGCCATTTTTGGATACGCAAAATTCAATAAGGTTTAAAAAACAACAAACCTGCAATTCTATAAAAACTTAAATATTTTTGTATAAGTTTTTCAAACATTCTTACATGCCTCTTCAATTTTACATTTATTTTATTTCTAATTGAAACTATTTTTTAGAATTAATTAGCGCAGGTCTTGCAATCAGCCACAAACCATATCCAAGCAAATCTGTAACCCTAAATTGCAAATACCAAATTATCGCACAAAAGCTCTACAGCTTGAAAATATATAAAGGGGTACAAGAAATCTACAGGTACGAACCGAATGACCAAATACATCCTCAAAAAGCGTTTCCAACTACTGATTTTTATGTAAGTATTGCATTTACCTTGTTTTTTAAAATAAAACTATCAAACTTACTTCACAGACAAAAGTTTTAAACACGACATCAGTGCAATTAGATTTTATCAAAGAAAACAAGGCTAACGTTTATTTCTGCCAGATCATCACCGACGGGCCATATTTCCAAACCAAAACCGTTTCAAATATATTTCCTCAAACCAATCTGTAAAATAGAAATCTAAAAACAATTAAGATTAAACAATGTATTTTTTATACTGGAAATAAACAAAACAATTGTTTTTTATGAATAAAAAAATGTAACGAATTATGGTTAATAATAAAGAAATAATAAAGAATTCCAAACACAATAATATTAAACTAGTTGGCCCAACAGACGTTGTTCTGTCCTTTCCGGTATGTGGCCCGATATGTTAAAAACTCGCCTATAGGGGAGACCGGGTATAGTTGTCTCACGGGTAAGTTGTCACAAAAGCCATAACAGCAAACCTAATGAATTAATAAATTTGTTTACCCGTGTCAAAGAAGCCCGAGCACAATACCTCCTTGCGTACTTCACTTCAGTTCGCTCTGAAATACCGTAAAAAAAATATATGCGTTCGTTTTTTTTGTACAGTGAAAGAAATTTTTTGTGAATCTGTGTTGAGTTTCGTAAGTATATTTAAATATTGCATAGTGATATACTTTTTCGTGTATATATGATGTTTAAGATATCGTCGGCGATACTGCAAAACCGCGTAAATAGCCTTTTCCATAGACTAACATTGAATAAAATAACATTGGAAATTCGACCTTATGACAGAAGCTAGTTACGCGGTATTGCAGTATCGCCGACGATATGCTTCATGATATCATTCATATGGTTTCTTAAATGACCATTGATTTAAATTTATTTTGGGTGTTAATTGTCTAAAACTGTTTTGGGGAAAGTTGTCTCAAGTTAACGGGGGCTAGTTGTCACATATGCAAAGCAACACCATAAATATGTGCGGCCTTTTTTATTGGTTTCTAGGGGTTTTACTACATAAACGATTGGCTGTAATTATATTTTTGTCATTTTTGTTACCATAACCTAAGTTCGTTAGATAGAAGTTACTATTCGCTCACAGCAAATATTTTTAATTTGTTACATAATTTTAAGCGTTCCCTCTCACTTACACCGCCAAGATTGTCGTATCTTTTCGCTCCCTTCCATTCATTGCTACGGTAAATACGATTTTCAACATAAAATCGATACTTACTCAACTAAATTGAAATTTTTGATTAGAAAGAGCGAAGAATAAGTTAGACGAATATAATAACCTGTGCGGAAGATATTTTGGACAAATTTTAAATTTTTATAACTTTTTTGTTTTTAAATACTTTTTAATGAGGACTGCAATTAATAAAAGCCTCCTTTGTTGTTAACTAACAGTGTCAAGGCCAGAAAGAAGGGTTGCGCAACATTAACCATGGCATCTTGTAAATAACACCATGTGCGTCAGATAGTCCGAAATTATACACTAGGGGAAAAAATTAAAGGGTCAAAAATAATTTAGATATTTTATAGTGTTTTTTGACAGGGTGTATTTCAGTGAAAAATGGTCGTATCTGAAATTAAAAAAAAACATTTTAAAGCTCCAAGATTCTAGTTTTCAGATCTTTTATTCAAAAAATTTTAGTAGTCACTGTTATCGTGCAATCTTAAGCAATGACGCGCGAGAAAAATTTTGCAAATTTTTTCTTTTTGTTGAGACCTCACGGACTTACAAATTTTTTTTCAGCTAAACCATTATACACTAAAGGAAAAAATTAAAGGGTCAAAAAAATTTCCAATATTTTATGGTGTTCTTTGACAGGCTGTATTTCAGTGAAAAATGGTCATATCTAAAATTTAAAAAAACCATTTTGAAGCTCCAAGATTCTAGTTTTTAGATCTTTTATTAAAAATCTTTAGGAACCACTGTTATCATGCAATTTTAAGCAATGGCGCGCAAGAAAAATATTGCAAAATTTTTTCTTTTTTGTTAAATCCCCACGGACTTACAAAATTTTTTCAGCTAAACCATTATATGTAACAGATAGCCTGTTTATTCAGCTTCAAGTTTTTTTTTTTTAAACTTTGATACGATTTTTTTTCACCGAGATACAGGACGTTAAATAGAAAATGATCCTTTTGTATTCTATCATTGATATCTCAGTAACCAATAGTCGTACGGGAAATTGCAAAAAAGTTTTGGAAACTGGAATAAACGGCCTATAAGAAACGGCTATGACTTTTATAAAAAAAATTTTTTTTCAATTTTTAACATAAATTTTAAAACACATGAAAAAAATAGTATTTTTTGGATATTTAGAAAATTGACGGCTAAGTTACAAATATTTATGAAATGACAAATGTTGAACTTGACTTTTATAGCTGAATACACCCTCAAAAACTCTGTGAAGTTACAATTTGATCTACCAAACCTTTCCTAGTGTTTTACACAATCAAACTTTTGAAAAGAATTAAAGGGTCACGTTTCTTGTCGCTAAACAATTTATAATCATAATTAAAATAGAAAATAAACATTTCTATTGCAAAAACATTTAAATTAATGCAAAAAAAAATATTTTTTTTAAATTAAGAAATTTTTCAATTTTTTTTTTGAAAAAGCTTTCTTATTTATAAAAAACAATGTCCAATCGTTTCTATCGATTAACCACTAAAAGATTTTGATAGATTAAGATGTGTTCTTTAAATTGATACCAAATTTGATACATTTTGTTAAAAGATAATAGAAATAAAGCTTTGAATTTAGTCCAAAATATTTTCCGCGCAGGTTAAATACGAGGATGTGCGCATTCGAGCGAAAAGTGGCACATTTCCGAGCGAGGGAAGCAAATGAAGCGCGACGCGGAGCGGCGCGCTTCATTTTCCCGAGATCGGAATGTGCCACTTTGAGCTCGAATGTGCACTCGGTTTTCAGCACGATTCACAATAATTTAAGCCAATAAATTAAACAAAATGTTAGTTGGGTATTTTCAATCGTTGCGTCTCACTCCTACTGACGCTATTGTCGTATCTTTTCGTTCCCCTCCACTCATTGCTATAGTAAATACGTTTTTTGAACATAAAATCGATATTTACTAAAGTAATTTGAATGAGCGAAGGATACATTAGACAAATGTAATAAATACGAGGATGTGCGCATTCGAGCAAAAAGTAGCACATTTCCGAGCGAGAGGAGCAAATGAAGCATATTTTACATTCAATGGGCCAAAAGAAGTATAACTTCAAGAAAGTATATGTCGTTGGATATTTTTTAAATTAATCAAATACCTTTCTTCTAAATTAAAAAAAAAACAAAAAGCCATTATTCTATTTACACCATTCCACGTTTCTCTTCTTTCGCAATGGAAAATTCCCAAGTGTATAATTCCAAACAAATGTTTTTGTATTATTAAATCTCTAATTTATTTGGGATTTTTTTTTAATGGATACAAATTATTGTTGGACAAAAAAAATCGGGCAACCTCTTGATTGGCGGAAGAGGAGCATTAGAATATTAGTTTGGAAATATCCTTCCAATTAAGCAAAGTGCTTCCCTGTTTTAGATTAGGCGTCTGTCGTGTTTCTAGTTTGAGGTTTAGAGGATGATTTAGCGGTAAACCAAGTTCGGGGCCTTCTGTGTTAACGGTTATTACGTTTCGAGGAGAAATTTAGGAAATGTGTTCCGAACTATCACAAAGACACCCCCCTTCCTATTTTCATCCCGCAAATGCTTAAATCTTGTCACACACCCCTTTCCCCAACTTTATATATTAAATCCCACTTTTTATTCATTTTCTCGGCCACCTTTTCAGATAAGATTTTCCGCGAGCTCTAGCGCCAGCTATTGACGACGAAGCAAACTAACCGCAAGTTAAACGTAAATTTATTTCGTGCATATTATTCAAATTGATCCATGATAAAGAAGTTAGGTTTTTTTTTGATCGTCTACACAAAAAAAATTGAGAAATCCTAACTTTTTGAATTTTACCGATGGCTCTTCAATTAAAAAAGTTGGAAGGGTTTCACCGCGCGTTTTCGTCACCCATTGAAAACTTGTAGATTTCTTTTTAAAAAACGCAACCATTTAATTTTGTCCGTTTGCAAGATAAAGAAGTGAAAATTAATGAACGGACACCTTCGCGAAATTTCGCGAAACAATCGATTCCCATTAATGTACAAAAATTTGCTCGTAGTCCCAAAGAGAGCTTTTCCAACTTGTTGCTGAAAAAAGCTTTTAGTGTTTTAAGTACTCGTCGTATTCCCTTTTGTGGGGTTTGTTTGTTTTGAGGGTGTGTGAGATGTGTAAATCTAAAAACCCCCTATTCTTTACAATCGTTTTTAATTATTTTTTTGTCGGCATTCCTCTTTCCACTTCCTCTTCCACTTTGGACTCTAATTCAACTTAATTACTCGTAATTATTTAACGGGTTTGCTTTTTTTCCCTCTCTCGTTTTCGGTTGATTTAAAAGAATTACATTAAAATGTTCGCGGAGTCGTTATTATTATTTGATTCTATTTGGAAGTTGTTATCCGACGAAATTAATTCGTCGTCTGCTTCCGATTTCTCATCCTCGTCTTTCTGCGTTCTTTCGGCCGATAAATTTTCGGCGAAGATTAATTTAATTTTGTTTCGGGAAGCATTTCGAGTAAACATCGCGTAATAGAATTAAAAGCGAAAAATAGGCTTCGCTGCTTTTATCATACTAAGAGCTATTGATCGAATTCGGAGCTAAAATATTAATCACATTTAAGGGTTGTTTACCATAAGGGAAGCCTTTCTTACCATTCGAATATCTAAGGGGTTTCTTTTTAGGGGGGCCCTTAGTTTAAATTTGGACGATCAACGTACGATAATACGAATTTCTAATTCGTTCCACTTTTGTTAATTGCTTTGCAATTTTGTGGAAGTTTTTTTGAAATGCCGATATCAAACGTAGGCATAATTTTATTAAAAACTAGCTTACCAGGCCACGCTTCGCTGTGGCTTGGTTAGTATACAATAAATTATAAAAAAATCTTTAATTTGCAATTAAAAATATTAAGCATCATTTATCGAGATAAAAACTATCCTAACTACTAAGTTGGACCAAACAATACACTTTCACAAAATTTCATTAAAATCGGTTCACTGGTTTCGGAGATTAGCGTAAACGAACATTATGACACGGGATTTCACGGTAATTGCAATTTCAAACTCAAAATTTATTTTTATCAAAATAAAATATAGCCTATATTACTCAGGTATAGTGTAGCTTTTTATTAGTGAAAGAATTTTAGAATCGGTTTAGTAGTTGCAAAGATTACCCCGTACATACACATAAACAAGTTTTATCTTTTTGTAACATAACTGTAGATTATACAAAGCATTTTTTTAATGCGATTTTTAATATTAAAACTCTAAGTGTGTTAGAAATTGTTACTATAGATCATATTCTTTTAACAATTATGAAAAAATAAAAAGAATATTTACATTCGGTTTGAACGCATTATTTTGTGTAGGGAAAGGGCAAAGCGCTGAGAGCTTTGGAAAACATTTTTAAGTAATGGACTTTCTTCGATAATTTTTGATCTCCAAAACTAAAAGGGCAAGAACGGTCAGATTTGCGCAGAAAGAAAAGACGGTTTTTTAAGATTTTGTAACGCTTTGAAAAGCAAAATTTTTTTTATGGTACGAAATACATTTTTAATTGTTCTCGTGTCTTAACTTGGATTCAATTTATAGTGGTCAGAAATAAACGACTAAGCAAACTAATTAAAAAAATTAATTTCATCAAATACACCAAATAACTCATTAAAAAAAATTGTACCAAAAGCACTAACAAATTTTTTTACATATTATAATGCTTAAATGAAGGGACGTGGAAAGAGGCAATATTTACAACGTAGAGTCGGTTACGGAATATAAAAATGTCCTAAGATTTACAACCATTATCCGTTGGTAATGGAAATCACTTTAGAAGAGAAATTATTAGTGAAATAAGCAATAGGGCACGAAAAAATCGCAAGATTTATAGCTTGTATTCGCCGCTGATTAGGACTATCTAAATAAAGAAAAGACTGGCAGCAGAAATTAAAATAATTTATATAAAAGTATTAAAATTTAATTATAATTAATCACAGATTATTGTTTTTATTAATTAACACGATTTAACGCAATACAATTAATTTGAAATCCAAAATTTAATATTTCATTTTATTAGTAAATATTTTGAAATTATGTCTACCCGCCAATTAAAGGCCCGTCAAAATCGATTCAGTTGTTTCGGAGATTAGCTCGGATAAACAGACAGATAGACAGACAGACAAAAATTTGAAAAACGCGTGTTTGCGTTTTAGTGCAGTGCAAATAACTATACGGACTTAAGAAATGGACTTTACTTTGAATTCACAGACAGACACTTCAATTTTATTTGTATGTAGTCGATGCACCAATAGAGCTCACTATTATAAGATTTTGAGAGAGAAATTTTATGGGGTTAGATAACGATTGACCAATTTGTTTTACTATACAGGACGGTCGATAACTACAAAGACAGCTTAACTGTATCTAATTTTTATTGTGAAATGAGTTTTTCCAACAAACATATGGCTGCTATTATTTTCGTTCATTTTCTAACAATTATAAATATGTATAAGACAAATAGAAACGTTTTTTTGTTCTTCTGTAAAAAATGATATTTGTTATAAATTCTTATTTGATAATGACGGATGCAATTAAAAACAATGTTTTGATAACATATTTATATCTAAAATTCTGTCATTGAACATTGTTTTTATAGCTAATTTAATGCGACATAAAAATTACTTTTAAATAGGGTAGAAGACTAAATAAAGGTATATGTTACAATTAAACATTTCTATTTTTTACAAATAAAAAAAAATAGAGAACACAATTATGGGTATTTTAATTTTTTTGTTTTTGGTCAGTCTATATTGCAAGGGGACGTTCCTACGTACCCCTAACAACTATAGCCGGTGTCATTTCCCGCCGCTCTCCCTCTGAAATAAAAATTTTCACCCTTTTGAAAAATTTAATTTAGCTTTAAAATGAGACTTTTAAAACGCAATAACTTTTTTATTTTTAAGAAGTACGCGGAAAGCGTTCATTTTCGAACGTATTAGGCCTTTGTACGTCAAAAACCTGTGCTAACTCAAAATCCTCAAAATCGAGACAAAACATGTTTTTTTTAAAAAATAGAATTGCTTTATATTACAAGAGAATGTCCCTACGTACCCCTAGCAACTATACCCGGTGTCATTTCTCGGCGCTTTCGTTCTAAAACAAAACTTTTCGCCTTTTTGAATTCATTTTTGAAAGTATTGGGCCTAGTATGTCCGAAACAAATGCTAACTCAAAACCCCTAATATTGGTCAAAATCAAGAAAAACATGGATTAACCTCTTTGCTATTTTTTTGAAAAAATTGAAAAATATAGTTTTCCTTTATATTTTTAAAGGATGTTCTTACGTACCCCTAGTGTCTATAGCCGGAGCCATTTTTCCTGCCACCTTTACAACCTCCAAAAATTTTGATAATTTCAAAGGGCAAATTTGGCTCCACCCAAAACCCCTAATTTAAGCATTACAAGATGCAAAAAATACTGCGTAAATCGGGAATTAGGTGTATTCTAAGTTTGCTTCGATTATCGACTTATTTTTAGTTCACGTTCTTCTCTGGTAGAAATTTTTTCATGTGTTTTTAACCAAGACTAATGTTTTGCATAAGTAAATAATAATTCCAGATTTATTACACAATTAAAATAATAAATACTCACCCTAAAACGATGTTGCCACATAACAAATTTCCATCACAATCCAAACGCAAATGTTTTCAAAACGTCCCCATCTGCAATAAAAATCTGATTTAAAACCATACAATTACTTAGAGCATTTTCGTTTAAATAAATGGCAAAGATGCAAAGATAAATTAGATATTTCCCAAGAAAGAACCTTAACAGAAGAAACCGATCAATTCTCATCTTCGACTGACAGTATGAAAAACAAATATCATTTCTTTCGGAAGACCGAGAAAGCAACGCGCACCGAAAGGAAACGAACAAAAAGAAAAGCGAGTGATAAAAAAAAAACTTAATTTTAGTTATAATAGAAAAATTTTGCAAGAGTAAATAATACTTTTTTTATTTACGGTGAAAGCTTTTTGTTTTCAAGTTCGCGAAAATCGTATATCATTCGAGTTGGCCGGGGCTCATGAATTTTGCTCGTACAATATAAATCAACAAGGGAAAAAGCTCACCCCTTACGTGCGCTTGTGCCAAAAAATTTGTTTTGTTGCGTTAAGTGCATTTTTTTATGCGTCCGCCCCGAAAATTAATCGGACGCATCCCCAAATAAAATTTACACGGCCTGTTCCCCGAAAACTCAACTGATAAAAATAATTAAAAACCTCTTAAAATAAATTAAAAAAAAACACCGATCGAAAGTTTGTACCCTAAAATATTGGACTTTCTTGCTTTCGGAAAGCTGTAAAAAATATATTGAGAAGAAAAGCGATTATTTTCTAAAATGGATAATAAAAGGCGTCGAATATTTTCATTGGGAACAACAATAAAACTTTTACAACGAGCGAAAAAGTGAAGGGTAAATCTGAAATGCCACATAAAAAGGTGTTAAAATCAAGGTGATATATTTCTTTTTTTTTTATGTTAAAAAAAGGAATGGGCGAGGACGAAGAGAGAATCAAGTTTTAAGCGAGTGGATTTGGATAAAATACATTTAGGAGAATAATGTGATTTATTGTCAGTGTTCTCCACAAACACCCCCTTTTTTCTTTTATGAATAAAGTTTTAACTGCAACTGTGAATTATTGGAGTTTTATACTTTCCAAATAGAGTCATTCGCACATCTTACTTAAGGAGGACGGCTTTCTAAGTTACGATGTTTCCTGATATTTCCATCTTGGAATTCAATAGAATTAAGAAAAAGAAAGTTTTTGAAGTTATACTTCTTTTAACGCTTGAGAGTTACATTTTAGCCGGCAACGGAAGTTGCGCGTGGACAGCTAACGAAAATTCGACAGTTGAAGTCTAAGAAATTAAATTAATTATTGTGAATCGTGCTTATAACCGAGTGCGCACATACGAGCTCAAAGTGGCACATTCCGATCTCGGGAAAATTTGCCTCCCTCGCTCGGAAATGGGCCACTTTTCGCTCGAATGTGCGCATCCGTGTATTTATTACATTCGTCTAATTCATCCTTTGCTTCTTCAAATCAAAAATTTTAATTCACATTAGTAAATATCTATTTTATGTTTGAAAAATGTATATGTCGTAGCAATGAGTGGAAGGGAGCGAAAAGATACGACAATCCTGTCAGTACGAGTGAGAGGGAACGATTGAAATTATTCATCTAAGTTTTTGTCTAATTTATTGGCTTAAATTGTTGTGAATCGTGCTTATAACCGAGTGCGCACATTCGAGCTCAAAGTGGCACATTCTGATCTCGGGAAAATAAAGCGCGCCGCTCCGCGTCGCGCTTCATTTGCTTCCCTCGCTCGGAAATGTGCCACTTTTCGCTCGAATGTGCGCATCCGTGTATTTATTACATTCATCTAATTCATCCTTTGCGTCTTCAAATCAAAAATTTTAATTCACATTAGTAAATATCTATTTTATGTTTGAAAATGTATTTGTCGTAGCAATGAGTGGAAGGAGCAAAAGATACGACAATTCTGTCAGTACGAGTGAGAGGGAACGATTGAAATTATCCAACTAAGTTTTTGTCTAATTTATTGGCTTAAATTGTTATGAATCGTGCTTATAACCGAGTGCGCACATTTGAGCTCAAAGTGGCACATTCCGATCTCGGGAAAATGAAGCGCGCCGCTCCGCGTCGCGCTTCATTTGCCTCCCTCGCTCGGAAATGTGCCACTTTTCGCTCGAATGTGCGCATCCTTGTATTTATTACATTCGTCTAATTCACCCTTTGCTTCTTCAAATCAAAAATTTTAATTCACATTAGTAAATATCTATTTTATGTTTGAAAAATGTATTTGTCGTAGCAATGAGTGGAAGGGAGCGAAAAGATACGACAATTCTGTCAGTACGAGTGAGAGGGAACGATTGAAATTATCCAACTAACTTTTTGTCTAATTTATTGGCTTAAATTGTTATGAATCGTGCTTATAACCGAGTGCGCACATTCGAGCTCAAAGTGGCACATTCTGATCTCGGGAAAATAAAACGCGCCGCTCCGCGTCGCGCTTCATTTGCTTCCCTCGCTCGGAAATGTGCCACTTTTCGCTCGAATGTGCGCATCCGTGTATTTATTACATTCATCTAATTCATCCTTTGCGTCTTCAAATCAAAAATTTTAATTCACATTAGTAAATATCTATTTTATGTTTGAAAAGTGTATTTGTCGTAGCAATGAGTGGAAGGGAGCAAAAAGATACGACAATTCTGTCAGTACGAGTGAGAGGGAACGATTGAAATTATCCAACTAACTTTTTGTCTAATTTATTGGCTTAAATTGTTATGAATCGTGCTTATAACCGAGTGCGCACATTCGAGCTCAAAGTGGCACATTCCGATCTCGGGAAAATAAAGCGCGCCGCTCCGCGTCGCGCTTCATTTGCTTCCCTCGCTCGGAAATGTGCCACTTTTCGCTCGAATGCGCACATTCTCGTAATTATAATATTTGTTTACATTAATTTTTGGATTCAAAAAGGAAAGAGTAATGTATCCAAATAAAACGACGTAATTATGTGCACATTCGAGCAAAAAATGCATATTTTCACAAAATCAATTTGTACACTCGACTTTTAATCAAAATCTACAATAAACACTACATCTATCCCTCGATTTACACGGTTTACAGAAATAAAAATTCTAATAATTGTTATAAATAAAAACTATTTAAAATATTCAGTTTTGGTATATAACAGGGGTGGCCAACCTGCGGCTTTTGAGCTACATGCGGCTCTTTGAAGGATTATTTGTGGCTCTCGAAATTTTAAAGAATTATCAAGAGAAGTAAAATAAATGTGTTTAATTTTTAATATTCAAATTCAATACACATATTTTGTACTTTTATGTATGTTTTCAATAAATATAATTTCTGTAAAAAAAAATTTTTAAATACCTTTTTCGCATACCTTTTAAATACGCATTTAATTGCGACTCGCAAAAAATTTCAAATTTTGATAAATGGCTCGGACTATCAAGGAGCTTGCCCCCTGGTATATAAGATGATTTTTTTTAGTTAACATACTCAATTTTGTTTAAGTGCAAGAAAAATAATTATTAAACATTTTAAGATAAATTCTAACATGACAAAATGTGAACTGCTTACTATAAATTAAAAAACAACAATTATATATACATATATATAGGATAAATGCGAGAGACTTGCCGTGGTGGGAGAGACGCCGCATTGTGGGTAATATCCACTACAAATGATAGATTTTTTTTGATACTATATATTCGGTTATTATTTGTTGCCTTGAAGGTTTTGTGTGTGTTAAAGAAGTTATCTCGTTATTCTGGCTTCGGTTATTACAAAGGTAGGTGTGTATAACTATGTTATAATTTTGTGCATGTTTATATTGACACTGATAGAAATGTTTATGTATAATATTTACAAAATTTAGGTGTTGTAACTTGATAACAGCATGTTTTTAAATAAGTTAATGACTACTCTAATCTATTTTTACTTTTGGTGTTTATGTGAGTCCCTTGCGGCGTCTATCCCAATAAAAAAGAGAGTTGCCATACTAGGATTTGGGATAGTTGCCGCATCATTTAATATGACTTATGTGTTTAGTCTTACTATGATTAGTACACTTATGAACAAAAGTACCATTCAATCTTTTTTTAAGTTATGTGGCAGAAGTATTTACGAAAACCAACAGCTCCAAAAAGGGTACATTGGTCTGAAGAACAATTACTAGAAGTCATTGAAAAAATTTAATCTGGCTAAATTAAATAGCATTATACAGTACAAAAAGGTAACCTGGGAGTGTATTAATTACTGAACAGAATATCTAGTATAAGAAAAAAATTAAATAAAGATAAAGGTAAATTATAATTGGACAAAGTTTGTGGTGGGAGAGACGCCGCATTGTGGGTAATATCCACTACAAATGATAGATTTTTTTTGATACTATATATTCGGTTATTATTTGTTGCCTTGAAGGTTTTGTGTGTGTTAAAGAAGTTATCTCGTTATTCTGGCTTCGGTTATTACAAAGGTAGGTGTGTACAACTATGTTATAATTTTGTGCATGTTTATATTGACACTGATAGAAATGTTTATGTATAATATTTACAAAATTTAGGTGTTGTAACTTGATAACAGCATGTTTTTAAATAAGTTAATGACTACTCTAATCTATTTTTACTTTTGGTGTTTATGTGAGTCCCTTGCGGCGTCTATCCCAATAAAAAAGAGAGTTGCCACACTAGGATTTGGGATAGTTTCCGCATCATTTAATATAGCTTATGTGCTTAGTCTTACTATGATTAGTACACTTATGAACAAAAGTACCATTCAATCTTTTTTTAAGTTATGTGGCAGAAGTATTTACGAAAACCAACAGCTCCAAAAAGGGTACATTGGTCTGAAGAACAATTACTAGAAGTCATTGAAAAAATTTAAGCTGGCTAAATTAAATAGCATTATACAGTACAAAAAGGTAACCTGGGAGTGTATTAACTACTGAACAGAATATCTAGAATAAGAAAAAAAAATTAAATAAAGGTAAATGTAAATTATAATTGGACAAAATTTGACCAAAACAAAGTGGCACTAAAAAGAAAATTCGAAAAATACGGTGTTGTAACAAAGAGGCATAAATAAAAGAAAATATTTTTGTGTAGAATGTTTTGTGCATATGAGAAAACTACAAAAAAAGATGATTGACTTTGATGTTTCAAATGCTCAGAATCGTTTCATGAGACTTGTACGATGTATATGGACATGTGTAATGTATGTCCCAGAGCTCAATGACGAGAAAAAAATTGGAAAGCAAAAAATTATAAGTGCGGCATCCATTATTTTTTAATGCGGCGTCTCTACCAAGCACGAGGGAGAGACGCTGCATTATTATCTTTTTTTATTTTTTATTTTAAGAGTATTTCTGAATAGATTTTTTATTTAATTTTGCATTTATTTTAAAGTATTATATAATAATTATAATCTGTTAAAATATTATTTTATTAAATAAAATATTGCCAAAGTTATGAATTTTTTTGGAAAAGTACGGTAACTCTCCCGTATTTACCCTAACATCTTTTTTGTACCCGTGTTCAAGTTTAGGTGATTTCCCCACTTGTACTTTTGTTGTAAATGTAGGAGTATTTCAAAGTACAAGGGACCTACAATTTTACGTGGCTTCCGAACCATGACAATTTCTAGAAAAACAATTATTAATATATATGAGTTGATTCCGTCTACAAAGAATGAAAATGTGAGGTTATTTTGTTAAAAATTCTATTTTTATTGCTAGTTTATTTTCTTTGTAATATTTACAACAATTTTTTTTTTATTTTTCCTTTTAATTTTGATAGATATATTTGACGATAGCAACCACCCGTGGTTACAGAGGCCCTACTGTACTACGACAGAGCCAGTTTTGAAGTTTCCAAATAGTTATGAGTTTACAGATATATATTCGCAGGATTAAACTTACTTAACAAAGCAGTTCTCGCATGGATTCAATTTAAATATTCAAGCAGTTGGACGTGTTAAATAACACATTACGCTTTCCAGAAATAAGCGTCCCGGTTATAAAGTTTAATATACAGATGAATATGGCATTCAGTGTGGGGTAACAATAAACAATAAAAAAAACGCTAAGCTTAATTGAAATTTATAGCAAATGCTGGGAATTAGCTTTGATTGTTAACAGAGGCGCATCCAGGAAAACGGATCTCGAAGCTACAATACCCTAAAAATTTCCGCAAATAAATTCAGATTAAATAAGGGCCCTGTAATATATAATTCAAAATTTTCAGAAAATAATTTAAGGTAAAGGGTCCAGTTTCTGACACTTTAAGAGTGACAGCTGAGGTTATAACAGGATAACTTATAAAAAACTTAATTTAAATAATTAATTTTTTTTTAAAATATAAGTTCACGGTTACTAGAAAAGGTCATATGCGTAAAATAATTATTTGAACCAGATTAATAATTTAAATTAATATTTTAAAAAATATTGTTTGTATCCCAGTTTTTGACACTTAAAATTTTTATTGCTGTAGTTTCTGACACTGGCATCTGCCTAGTTTCTGACACTCCATATGTCAAAATTATTCCTCATTTATTAGGTTATACACTATCAAATTTACATTTATTACAGTCAACTCGCGTTATAACGAAGCTCGATATAACGAAAATCTCGATATAAAGAAAGAAACCGCCGGTCCCTTGAAAATCTCGCTTTATAACGAAAATTTTAATGGGTTTTGGTCCCCTCGATATAACGAAGTTTTCTTGACCAAAGTCTAATAATTTTTGGTAAAAAAGTAAATATTGTACGTATGTTATATAATTTACATAATGTGTTTCTACACAGTTGTTGATTTTTTTATCTTAAAGCAATGCAAACTTAACACTGTCAATTATCAATTACTTGCAAAGCCATGACCTTGACGACAGTGTATTCTCAAGTATCTTAAATCTGGAGAACGCAATTGAACGGACACGTACAGTCACCTGCATACAAACTAAAATTACGGATTTTTTTTTAGATTATACTTGTTTCTATTTCTATTGTTGTTTTTATTGATGTTTTCTATTGTTTTATTAAAAAAAAACATTTATGCGTTATATTGGTTATTTTATTAAGCGACAACGAATTTGTGACGTATTGGATTGATTTATTCTATATCTCTAAACAAATATGTAAAAGTTTGTTAATTTATGCTTTTATAATAAAGAATTTCGATATAACGAACTTTCGATATAACGAACTTTTTCGTGGGTCCCTTGAAATTCGTTATAACGCAAGTTGACTGTATAATCAAACGTAATTTGTTATAATGTATCATTATTATAAATAAAATGTTAATTTTTTCAACACAAAAATAATTTAAATAATACAATTCAATATTATAAAAACAAATACGTAAACATAACATAGGTTAAAATTTGAGAGTCAATAACTGTAACATACCTATAAAATTGAGCCTAGATATTGACACTCTTATTTTAATAATAAAATATAATTTACTATGATGTTTTAATATTTTAAAATAAAGAGTAGTTAATTATTAATCGAACCATATATTTTTTATAATATTTTTATACTTACATGATGATTAAATCACTAATTCAATAGTCGAACGCTCTTCTGTCAATTGCTTAGACTATAACCAAAAAATGGCTTTCATAGTGACTCTGGGCTTAAATATTATTTTATATTAAGTGAGTTTTTTTTTGTAACTGATATCGTCATCAAATAAGTACACGATGAATTTATTTTAATTTTGAATAAATTAATTTGAGGTAATTTTCTTTTCATTAATTCCAAGTAAAGTTGAAAGTGTCAGAAACCGGGTTAGTGTCAATAACAGGGTCTTTTACCTTAGTTATCGTAAATCGTGCGTAAAGCCGAGTGTGCACATCCGAGCTCAAAGTGGCACATTCCGATCTCGGGCAAATGTGCCACTTTTCGCTCGAACGTGCACATCCTCGAATTAATTAAAGTCTATATCGTTCTTTTCTTTTTCAAATCAAATTAATTTTTTGATTTAAAAAAAAATTAGGTAAATCTAATAAAACGAGGTATATGCACATTTGAGAAAAAATGGTGCATTTTCGAGCAAAAAAAGCAATTTAATTATTGCGAATCGTGCTTAAAGTTCAGTGAGCACATTCGAGCTCAAAGTGGCACATTTCGATGTCAAAAATTAGAAGGCGTCGCTCCGCGTCGCGCTTCATTTGCTTGCCTCGCTCGGTAATGTGCCACTTTTCGCTCAAACGTACACATGCTGGAATTCGCTGAATTTGTCTATATCATTCTTCGCTTTTTCAAATCAAAAAAATACAATTAAATTAGATTAAATTTAATTTCATGATTTGAAAAAAAAATTAAATTAGATAAATCTAATAAAACGAAGTATGTGCATATTTGAGCAAAAAGTGGCGCATTTTCGAGCAAGAGAAGCAATTTAATTATTGCAAATCATGTAGGGGGAAAGTGGCATGAAACAGCCAAGTTTTGAAAAAGCCATTATCAATTACGCGGTAGTTTTCATACGAATCGTTTATGTATTATTATTTTAAGATAGCAACACTAGCCAGATATCCCCCACAAAAATTTGACCGTTCACCGTCAATAAACGGCGCCGATACGACGTATTGAAGATTTTGTCGTCAAAAAGTAAGGTTTTGAATTCAGTTTATTTGTTTTCTAACGCCTATACGTACAAAACTAATAATAATATGATTACACTATAATTTTATAGAAATATTAGGCCTTCTAATAACGTATATATTTTGTAGACTAATCTTTGATTTCATAGTAAATTTTGAGATTTTGTTTCTTGAGAGAATATGTTTTGAAATAGCCGGACTGCAGTGTAATGAAAAAGCCACCTTTTAATTGCATAAAATGCAATAATAATTGTAGTAACAGCAATCAAGATCTAAAATTATAACTTAAGATTATTATTAAATAATAATATCTTCGTTAATGTGCAGTTTTAATCTTGTAATAAGAACATGGCTTTTTCAAAAATTGGGTTGGCTGTTTCAATACCTATAAGTTGTGAAAAAACCAAATTTAATTTTTTTTATAAATGATTAGAAGTCGAAAAATATCGTTAATTTTGAAAAATGTTTTATGACATTACGTACATAAATGCATGAACAATTACAGATTTAAAAAAAAAATTGATTTATTTATGTCCTTCTATATTATTTATCCCTTTTTTCAAAACTGGGTGTTTCATGCCACTTTCCCCCTACCCATTCTCAGCTCAAAGTAGCACAATCCAATCTCGAAAAATAGTGCACACTCGGTTTTCTCAATAATTTAGGCGAATAAATCAAACAAAAAGTTAGTTGGATAATATCAATCGTTCCCTCTCACTCGCACTGACAGGATTGTCGTATCTTTTCGCTCCCTTCCACTCATTGCTACGGTAAATACATTTTTCAAACATAAAATCGATATTTACTAAAGTAAATTAAAATTTTTGATTCGAAAAAGCCAAAGACGAATTAGACAAACGTAATAAATACAAGGATGCGCACATACGAGCTCAAAGTGGCACATTTCCGAGCGAGGGAAGCAAATGAAGCGCGACGCGGAGCGGCGCGCTTCATTTTCCCGAGATCGGAATGTGCCACTTTGAGCTCGAATGTGCGCACTCGGCTTAAAGCACGGTTCACAATAATAAATTTACTTTCTAAAACTATTATATTATAAAATAAACTCAATTTTATTGAAAAAAATTAACGCAATCACTTTTCCTGAGTATAAAATCTAATTAATTTCGAATAAATTAAATTTTTTGAAGAAATTTATTTGCTAAAGAAATCTAATTAAAAATTACCTACTCAGGACTGCAACCCCCCTTAATTCACCGTTCATAAAAAAATAAAAGAGAAATTTTGGGAACTTGTAAGTAATTACCGAGACCAGCCCACTCTTCTAAATTGTGCACCCCTGCTTGTTCGGCTTCGGATGAGAAATGCAATAACAACTAATTGAATTGTAACGCTCGCAAGTGCAGCACATGGTTGCTTCGTAAAACTCAATAAAAGTACACTTAACTAGTGCATTCGTCGGTATCATTATTTTCAAGGGATTAAGTTATAAATTTAAATTATTTTGGTTTTAACATGCGTGTAGATATTAAAGCAAGTGGTTCTTTTTTTCCATCTGCAATTTGAAATAATTACTATCGATCTTGAGGCAATCCAATATTTGCCAACAAATCAAAGTATGAATTACCAAATCAAACATAAATTTCTAATTATTCGAGCCCGCCCAAATAATTATTGTTGATAGAATTGAAATCGTGCAATTAATAACGTTAGTACACAATATAATTGGATCAATTTGTCGAACATTGGGCACAATTTCGAGAATAATTTCAAAAAGACAACGATCCGAAAAAGCAACAATGTCGATATTGCAATTTTAAATAAAATTTTTAGCGGAATAAACAGCAAATATAACATAAAAGCAATTCGTTAAAGCGTTGAAATATGCCATAATATAAGCTCACTCTTGTATACAAAATGTCTCATATTCCAAGCCATTTGGTTGTCGTATAAAAATGAAATTTAATAATAGGGAAGGAAATTAGGTTCCTATTTTTAACTTTTTAAGTTTATTTTTTTTTCGAAAACGAAATCGTTCAATATCTTTGGCTGTCTTAATTTGCATTTTCGAGTAAGAAGGAAAATTCTTTTACGTCAAAATTGACTTTGAGAACTTCAATTAGAAATGTCTCTACGTTTAATCTTAAAAAAAATAAAATGGAAATGAAATACAAAACATTACTGATGTAGAAACATTATTCAAAAGTGAATAACCAAATTAGTTTTTTTAAAGTCTATCAAGTGAGTGCAAAACATTGTTTTTATGAAAAATTACACAGGCCTGCAAATTTAAGGTCATGACGTCCTCTTTAGTATCTGATAACTGATTCTGGGGTATTTTGATACGCTGATGACAAATATGAACTTAGTTTTTCTCCATCACCCACAAATTTTTCGGAAAAGCTACAGATAGAAAATCGAAAAAAAACACGTTTTCTCACAGAACAAAATATATATTTAAAAAAGTACCTGCTTTCTAACTTTGAAAAATATTAAAATATAATTAGAAGACATTGTTAAGCTACAATGCGTATTAATTTTCTTTGTGGAATCTGGTCCTTTTTTTCTCAAAGCTTCTGTTGTGTGATTTTCTTTTAAATTTCTTGTTTGGATTGTCGCGCTTCAGTAACCAACAAAAGTCCGCCATCATGGTAGAATTCCAACTCCCTTGATACCTACCTTCAAGACTTGATCTTGTTCTTATTTGCTCATCACTAATGTGAGTGTTTATTGTTTCGCAAAAAGTTTTTCACCACTTCCTTAAAAGATTTCAACCCTTGTAACTTCAACATCATTGAGTTTTTTGTCAAATGGTCAAAAGGGGAGAAAAATACCTTCCTCAGGTGTGGGAACCAATAAAAACTCCTACTATAAAAAAATAGTAGTCAAAATAATAACAAATTTGGGTCTAATGGGCTGTAATATGAGCATTAAACTTAATTTCCAGAATTCGCAGATTGAATACGTACCAGAAAATGTAGGAACCGTTGGTGAAGAACAAGGCGAAAGGTTTCACCAAGATTTGAAAGAACTTGAAGACAGGTATCAAGAAAGATGAAATTTCACCATGATGGTAGATTTATGTTGGTTACTGAAGCGCGACAATCCAAACCGGAAATTTTAGAGAAAATCGCGCAACAGAAGTTTTGGGAAAAAAAAACCAGATTCCACAAAGAAATTGATATATATTGTAGCTTAACAATGTCTTGTAACAATATTTTAATAGATTTCAAAGTTAGAAAGCCGACGCTTTTTTAATATATATTTTTTTTTGTAACTACGTGTTTTTTCTCAAATTTATATCTGTAGCTTTTCCGAAAATTTTGTGGGTGATGGAGAAACACTAAGTTCATATTTGTAATCAGCGCATCAAAATACCCCAGAATCAGTGGTCAAATTCTAGAGAGGACGTCATGACCTGTTTGCAGGCGTGTGTTATATTTGATTATATTCTAAAGTCAAAGTTAAAAATATAAAAGAAAACTATACAGTACCATTGTTAATAACAATATTAATAATACAATTTAAATAGACCTTAGACCACTGTTGGCCAAGCACGCGCCAGCAAGGGCAAGTGCGCCCGCAAGCGATTCTCGATAAATTAAATTAATGTTTTTATTTCATTTTCAATCAATTTGTTGATCAATTTTTAAGCAGATTTTTTTGAAATTACTTATTACTTATTTATTAATCGAAATTTTGTACAGAAATTCGCATAAAAAACTTTTTCCAAGTTCAGAAAGCTCTTCGATGACTTTCCAAAGATGCATAATATGCATTTGGTTAATAAATAAGTTTTAAAATAATTAATATTTTTCTAGTTAACATAAGAAAATAGACACTATTTCCGGTTAAACTGAAAGCAGAACAAAATTTATAATTATGTCCATTGATAGATCAATAAAATTAAAAAAAATGCTATACTTGTACTTATTTCAAAATTCTTGTTAGTGTTAAAGTTAGTACTCTTATGAAAATTGCAAAACAACTCTTAATAAAATAAAAATATTGGTCTTTTCAAGAATATTCACGATTGATAATTAGACAATTAGGTTTGAAATGCATGGTATGACCATAAATTCTAATAGAATCTTTGAAATGAATCAAATGACCTTCTATTAAGAAAGATACAATAGTCATAACACCTTAATAAAGTACCAGGGTAAAATTATTATATATTTCTCAATTGAAACATACGTATAAATTAAAAAAATCTTATACTGTACTTGGAGTGTTTATAGTAGTTTTAAGGATCTTAGAGCGCTTATTTGAATGCTAGATTCAACTCTAAATTTCATTGGCGTGTTTGAAAGTTTTCTTTGGATTGATTCAAAGATGCGGCACTTTTGAGTAATTTGAATAGAAAACAATGGAAGAAGCTTTAACACTCGTTAACTGCATAGACAAAAATACATGTTACTGTTATTAATAAATATTTAAAAGAAGTAAGCGAATTTACACATCTTTGATGTAATTTGTTCGTGTTTGAACGCTTTTCTGTTGCGTATGCTTAAAGTTCGACTCTGAGGAGGGATGTAACTTCGATATAGATAAAAATGGAGAAGGCTTTAACGGAGCTCGTTCCGCATAGACAAATTGCAGTTACTGTGTTTTTATTAATTTGTAAACAGAGAAGCAAAAACACAACAATCCTTTGCCTTGGTAATTTGTACGTAGCCTATGTGACAACGAGCTCCTTTCTGATTGGTTCTCACTAAAGTCCAACAAAGAATTCAACTCAGAAAATAGCACTAATTCTATCCCCGAAGACTAGCATGTTCATAAGGAGCGAAGCTCGCAGTGACTTCACATCCTAAGATCGCGTCGAAATTGCACAGTGTCTCAAGCGAAATCGCAACAAAATAACTCTGGGCTTTAGAATTATAAAGCGGCATTTAAAAAAAAACCGTATAGTAATTTTCTTATTATTGTACACCATTTTATAAAAATACATTAGTATAAATATAATAAATATATTCTTAAACTTTTAAATAACACAATTGGTACTAATAGAAACGCCTTCGCTTTCTACAGGAAGCAAACTCGCAGAAGAAAGAGGATCTTAATTATTAAGTAACGCGAAGAACTAAAACGTTTTTCAAATAAAAAACCCCATCCATTACCCAGAAAAGAAAGAAGTGCCCTAGAAAAGAGGCAAGAGTACTTTTTGCAAGAGAAAGGTACACCTAATGCTTTTCACATAATAACCGTAAAACCATTTGACTCGAATTTCACGAAATGACTGTTTCTTTGCGGATTAAGTTTATAAGACGGGGGATGAAAAAAAGAAGAGCACGAAGAGTCGTCGTTGCGCTCGGAAAGCTGCAATAAAACCGCCACCTCCAAACCCCCTCGGAAAAAACTAAAACAAGTAAATTACTTAAAACGACTGCTAAGTGACTTCTTGATATCTTTTCCTGCAACTTCTCGACAACTGCACTGCATTACTAATCCTTAAATGTTTGCTCGAGGGAAGATACTACTTGAAAAAGAAAAAAAAATTAAACCTGAATTCTTTTAGAAAATACAAGTTTTCTTTGCGCCTTTGTTATCTTTGGGTTTTATTTTGTCTGTAATCAAATTTTCACTCAATAAAACAGCAATGGATTCTCCCTTTTGTTTCTGAGAAAATTGCTAGAAAAATGGCCCCTTAAATAGTTGGCAATTTGAGGGTTGAAATGTTCTTATCGCGACACTTCAGACGTGCTAAAATATTATGGCCAACCATTAAAGGAGTCTCTTGAAATAATCGCATTTTTAAATTTTTTCTTTTAGTTTTCGATCTTATTTTTGTTTTACTTTAAATTACGAGTCTGCGACACAATTTAAATGAAGCGCTCTAAACGAGCAATCCGATTGCTTAATTGATTTATATCGTAACCATGGCAGCTTAAATTAACCAATCCCAATGTGCATTTAAAGCGCAATACAGTAGAAACGCGGTTATCCGGACTAATTATGATTGTTACAGCTCATTCGGATAATCAAAAATTCGGTTAATTGCATGTATAGAAAAAACGATTTTTAGCCATATATAATGTGACCATACTTCCTGTTTTGAATGGGATTGTTCCCTTTTCAGATCATTTGTCCCGTTATCCCTAAGCAATCATTCGGGACGTCAAAATGTCCCGTTTTCAAAAAATTGTCAATTACGATACCGAATATTAAGACATTCTAACAAGAATTTCATTCTTGTCTACTTATTTAAATACAAATTAATTTCGCAATGAAAAAAGTAAAAAATTATGAAAAATAAGCGAAGCCCAAAGGAAACATTTTGAGAGCGCGACTACGGTTTTAGAATTACTTGAATCCTTTTAAAGTAAATTGACCATAGTTAATCGTGGCGAAAAGCGGAGTGTGCACATTCGAGCTCAAAGTGGCACATTCCGATCTCGGGAAAATGAAGCGCGCCGCTCCGCGTCGCGCTTCATTTGCTTCCCTCGCTCGGAAATGTGCCACTTTTCGCTCGAATGCGCACATCTTCCTATTAATTGGATTCGACTATATTAATAACAAATCCTTCAAATCCAGATTTTCTATTGGAAAAAAGTTTTTGCTTGAAAAGTGCACATACTCCTTAATAATGAAATTTGCCTATCTTATTTTTCTCTCTTGCAAATAATATTAATTAAATCAAACTGAACTAAATGTACCACTTTAATTCAAAAATTACATTTGGGTATTTTTACCAAAAACCATATTTATAATTTAATACTTTTAAACTAGAATAGATGGGAGACTTCATGGTACATGAAAAAAAAATACTTTAACTTTTTCCGAATTTTGACTCTTATTTCCCAACCTTTTTTTTACATGCCACACCCAAGTAATTCTAAAATTTTGATGCACCCCCTATTTAACATATAAATATTTTTTTATATTTAA
Source organism: Sinopyrophorus schimmeli (assembly GCA_036325965.1). Classification (NCBI taxonomy): domain Eukaryota; kingdom Metazoa; phylum Arthropoda; class Insecta; order Coleoptera; family Elateridae; genus Sinopyrophorus; species Sinopyrophorus schimmeli. Next base: position 736,553 of record JARFIZ010000194.1, read on the forward strand.
AAATTGAATTAATCCATAAATGAACTCTAATTACAACAGTGTATACAAATTGTGCCTTAAGGATGTACGAGCAGGGTACTGGGTGGGGATAGACCGATCCGGGCGCGCGGTAAAGAGGGTATGGCCGCAGCATTTCGTATGGCAACACTGTGATTATTATGATTATTAAAGCAATGTTATCAGTAAATTCAAAATAAACGTTGAGTGTAACACGTGCGAATATAAATCTTATTTTCTCTGAAATAATATTAATTAAATCAAACTGAACTAAATGTACACTTTAATTCAAAATTACATTTGGGTATTTTTCAAAAACCATATTTATAATTTAATACTTTTAAACTAACTAGATGGGAGACTTCATGGTACATGAAAAAAATACTAACTTTTTCCGAATTTTGACTTTATTTCCAACCTTTTTTTTTACATGCACACAAGTCATTCTAAAATTTTGATGCATATTTAACATATAAATATTTTTTTGTATTTAAAAATTGAATTAATCCATAAATGAACTCTAATTACAACATGTATACAAATTGTGCCTTAAGGATGTACGAGCAGGGTACTGATAGACCTCCGGGCGCGGTAAAGATATGCGCAGATTATAACAAGTGATTATTATGATTATTAGGCAATGTTATCAGTAAATTCCAAATAAACGTTGAGTGTAACACGTGCGAATATAAAATTATGGAAGGTGAAATGAAATAGAAAACTATCTATCGGGATGAAAATTTACCAGAATTCCTAAAATTAGGTTAGTATTTTTGACACTTACTTTGCTTTAATGGTCTGTAGTGTTGCCATTTAGTTTAAGAGCTAACAAAAGTAAGCTAATTTTCGTAAATATCTCTTAATTTAGTCGGTTTAGTACGGTTTTTTATTTTTTTAATATCTTTATGAATGTCTTAACTTTTAATTAGATAGTTTTATTTTCATATTCTGGGACGAATTTGGGTGAAAATTATGAAAACATGTCGTCTATCCGTCACTTTGCCATAAGACTAATGTTAAATATGCTTACTTTTGAAATCAATTATTTCTTTAAATAGTCGGTTAACCCTCTTCAAATTTTGAGAATTTGTTTAGACATATTTAAACTACATATAAAAAAAAAATCAAGCATTTTGAGCAAAATGACTTTCGTGCTCGTACATCCTTAAAACTAATTTGTTTATAATTTTTACAAAAATGAAAATTACCCAAAAATATTTGGAGACATTAATTTTGACATATGAGTGATTCTATAAAAGTTGGGCAACTTTTGACCTAATTCTGTTTCTATAGTTTTAGCTGAAAAATTTATAGTATTTTATTATAAAGATATATACATTGTTCCAAACAGGGCCAGTCACTTTTTCAAACATTTTTTGAGATATTTTGATTTTTCTAAATTTGAATGCCAGGGAACTGACGAAGTTACCAGGGTACAAATGAAAGATATCAGTTATTAAAAAATACAAGAATTATTGCGACTTTGATACAACTATCTTAAAATTTTACAATGCACACATTTTGATAAATAAAATCATATTAGAAAGAATTATTAATTATATTAGAAAGTATTAAAATTAATGAATGAATGTATGTACTATATATTAGTACCATGGTAATACGTCTTCTGTCAAAATTTCGGACATGGAACTGACGACACGGAACTGATGAATGAGACATAATTTTGATTATAATTCAAAGTAAAATTTCTACCGGATTTTGCATTAATTGGATGATATACCTATTTTAACAAATCACATTTTGTCATAAATAAATCACAACAAAATATATCTACGTAAAAAATAATTACTCCCATAGAACTGACATTTTGTCTGGAACTGCACGTGCTTACACGATAATAAGCCGTTTTACTGTTTTCAAAATGCCTGTCGTATAAATGGAGTGCTTTTTAACTAACTTTACTACCGATATTAAAATCTGAATAAGGATTTAACGTTTGAATCACTATAATTGGGGCAATTTCAATTTTAAAATTGGACACAGGACTGACGAATAAAAGTGAACACAGAGTTCATCATTTTTTTTTAATTACTGTATTCGATTTTATGATAAAATATGGTAAATTAATTAGTTAATACTTCATAATTTATAGTAGAATAGTAAAATTTACAATTAATTGAATATATTTTAACATACAATCACTCAGTTATGGAATTCGGGAGTTGTGACACACCGAGGTACTGACGTTTTCAACATTTAAAGTGTTATTTTACAAACTCGCCTTTAAAAAAATACATCCAAGTTGGGTGAGCAGGCAAAAGGACCATTGTTTTTTTGGAATGTAAAAAATATTTGCAAAAAATGATAAAATTCTTTCTCTATTGAATAATGAAATCAAGTTGCCCAACTTTTGTAGAATCACCCATATAAACCTTCAATAATCTGCAAAAGATGATATAAAAATCAACTAGTTGATTTTTAATGGCTCACTCCAGAAGATTTGATACATATACAATATTAGTTAATCAAAAATGCGAATTAGTAAACATTCGAAAGTACACCTGAAAATATTTTTATCAAGCTCCCTACAATTAGGTGTGCTGAAGAGTATCATGATAACTTATCAAAAGAAATAAAATATCTAACCTTTTTCAAACAAAAAATAGATCCAATTTATTCGACTTTTAATTTTTTGAATTGAAGAATAAAATAATAATGTAGGGAAATCCAAAAAATACGAGGATGTGCGCATTTGAGCGAAAAGTGGCACATTTCCGAGCGAGGGAGGCAAATGAAGCGCGACGCGGAGCGGCGCGCTTTATTTTCCCGAGATCGGAATGTGCCACTTTGCGCTCAAATGTGCACACTCGGTTTTAAGCACGATTACGAAGCGTCCCGTTTTAACAGGAAAAAACTTGGTCAAATTGTTAGGTATATGTTTAAAAAAAACGCAACAAATATTAATCACTCAATAAAACAGTCGCCCATTATCTTAAAATCAACAAAGCAAAAAACACTGTTTAGTAAGAAATACCGAGGTTTAACGAGTCCGAACGCGGTAGACAATCCGGATAATCGCGAATCCGTATAACTGAGGTCCTGCTAATTGAGGTTTTACTGTATTTAAAATGACCAGTTAGAAAAACGCTCGGAAATTATCTAAAACGATATTTAGACATAAATTGCCGCCCTTTAATAATTTTTTAAGATGTAAATTTTAAAAGCTTACGTTTTAATTAGGAGCAGTCGCTTTAAAATTGTAGCACGTTTTCGTCGAGGAAGGGCAACAACGTATTCAAATTTTAAAGGGTTAAAAAGAAAAGGGGATGTTTGCGGTTGAAGCGAAACAAAGAGGGAAATGCACGATTCAATTATCTAAGTCTTTACGAGGCGAGAAATGTTTTATCTTAATTAACAATCTTTTGATATACTTAACAGTTTACAAAGTTAGGTTCCTGTTTCTTGGGAGCAATTTGTTAATTATTGCGGCCGAAAGTAAATTAATTTTGTTTTTATTTTGTTCACGAAAAAAAAGGCCGACAGTTTTTTTGATAAGAAATTTTTTAATTATTTGTAAAACGGAATGACCTTTTTTATTAGACGTGATTTGCGGGTTATATTTTTGTGTTGTTCGGTTTAGTAGAAACAAAAATAGCAGGCGGCACTTGATTAAGTGTAATGACAGCTTCAGATTAATACGTTTTAAAAGTTTGAGTCCGGTCAAATTAGACATAAAAATAGTGGTCAAATAACAAAAATTCCGACAGAGCTAAATTTTGGTTGAGACCTTGGGTACACCATTAGAAATAAAGTGTCAAAAGTCCCCATCGATCCCATGTGTGCTAAAAAAGTTATTCGGGGTCAAAGGTCAAAATTTGAGGTTTTTTGAATTTTTTTTGAAAACGGTAGGTTTTATTAAAAAAGTAGATCAGACAAAAATTATAGTACATAAAATTATCTACAAAAATAGTGCTTATACTTTTTTTCTAAGAGTCACCATTCGTGAGATATCGCGATTCTACACTAAAGGAAAAAATTAAAGGGTCAAGAAAATTTCCTAAATCTTTTCGTGATTTTGGACACGCTGTATTGCTTAAGTATGCGTGATAACGGTGACTCCTAAAAATTTTTGACTAAAAAATCTGAAAACTAGAATCTTGGAGCTTTAAAAGGCCTTTTTTAAATTTTAGATACGACCATTTTTCACTGAAAAATTACAAAACATTTAAAAAATTTTCTTGACCCTTTAATGTTTTCCTTTAGTGTAAAATCGCGATATCTAACGAATGGTGATTCTTAGAAAAAAAAGTAAAAGACCATTTTTGTAGATAATGTTAAGATCTATAATTTTTGTCTGAACTACTTTTTTGAAAAACTTACCATTTTCAAAAAATCCAAAAAACCTAAAATTTTGACCCTTTACCCTGAATAACTTTTTAAGCACACATCAATGGGGATTTTTGGCACTTTATTTCTAATGGTTTACCCAAGGTCTCAATCAAAATTTAGCTCTGTCAAAATTTTTGTTATTTGAAGTGTCTATTTTGACCAAACTATTTTTTAAATTTAATGTGCACGTAGTCACAACATTTGATTGAATCATATACAAGTTAAGTTGGTATTAAAGAAGGTTATGATGATGACGCAAACATTTAGATAGCGTTGCTTAAGTTGGCAATATTGGATATCTTTGACAAAGAAATTACCTGAATAAGATAATCATTAGTCAATACGATTTTTGAAAGGTTGATACCATTGTGCACTTACATGACTTTTCACATTAAATTCCAATCTGAAACAGTTTTAACCCTCCGCATACTAGGTGACTAAATGTCACATGCCATACTAGGTGGGGTTTGCCATACCCCGAAAATAAAATGAATTAAAATCCACAAAATTGTACTTTATGAAAGCTCAATGATAAGAAATATATTTTAATAACCAATAATGAATAAGTTTAAGTAAAACACATATTTATTTATGCATTAGAATAGATATTTATTAATAAAAATACAAAAACTTAACTTTTTTTTCTTGAGTACTAAATTCCAATGACACGTGTCAATTACGATACCGAATATTAAGAAAACCTAACAAGAATTTCATTTTTGCCTCCTTATTTAAATACAAATTAATTTCACGGAAATTTCTTAATGATTCGCAATAATTTAGACCAATAAATTACACGAAAAATCAATTGAATAATTTTAATCGTTTCCTCTCACTTGCATTGACAAGATTATCGTATCTTCTTGCTCCCTTCCACTCATTGCTATGGTAAATACATTTTTGAATATAAAATCGATATTTACTAATTTAAATTAAAATTTTTAATTTGAAGGAACGCACGGTAAATTATACTAATATAATAAATACGAGAATGTGCGCATTCGAGCGAAAAGTGGCACATTTCCGAGCGAGGGAGGCAAATGAAGCGCGACGCGGAGCGGCGCGCTTCATTCGAGATCGGAATGTGCCACTTGAGCTCGAATGCGCACACCGGTTTTAAGCACAATTACGAAGTGCCCCGTTTTAACAGGTAAAAACGAACGCGGTTGACAATCCGGATAATCGCGAATCCGTATAACTGAGGTCCGGATAATCGAGGTTTTATTGTATTTCAAATTTGCAGTGCGGTTTACCATAATCGGTTCAAGTTTTTGTCAAATTAAATAACTAATTCCTTGTAAAATATATTTGAAAATATTAACCTTGAATTGTTTTTTTTTAATTTGGTAGTCTACTCCCACCCTTACTATTCGCAATTATTATCTTTTGTTCGATAAAAAAATACTAATAATTTGTCTCTATCTATACCTACCTAATAAGCAAGAAGTTTCACTTCTGTCGCGCGCTTTTATCACGATTCGATTTTTCAAAAACCAGGGACTGATTGTTATTAAATAGTTTGGTTTGGATGTAGTTTTATGAATTGCCTTACATATGTGCTAATAAACCTCACATTTCATTGATTGGTTGAATAGTAAAATAATTTTCTCCCAATTTCCCAAAATGCATGTGTTACTTGAAGTGAAAAACATTTGATAATAACAAAAATGCAATTTCTGTAAAATACAGCCGTGATTGAGCAGAAAGACTTTCGGATCTAAATTCAACGTTGAAAATACTATAACAATGCCCATGAGATCTAGCCCAGTTAACATTATTGCGGCCTCAATTGCATACTAGAATATGCCAAAATCGTAAAATATAGCAATAATTATTCAGTACATGTACAGTATGGTTATATATATGACTCTTTCGGAAATAGCATAGTACTTAGTTATTAGGTGTTCAATGTTTTATCCAGCTTATCTTATTAAAAATTCGACATTAAATTTTTAAATAGCCGTTCATTGTACATTATATTAGATTGCAATGATAAGGTAGCTGAAAAACCAATATATTGTAGCCAACGCGATAAATGAATGTAGAGGCCGCGATAGATTAATTTAATCGAACGCGAGAGATTAATCTAAACACGCACTCTAGAAACTTCTATCTTACATTACCTTGAATAACCAATAAGAACAATCTCCATTTTTCTAAAAGCTTTGATAATTGATACCGATACACAAATAAGCGTAGCCGACTCACGTAATAGCCAGTCGAAGACTTTCGTTATTGTCCGTGGTTTATACACAGCTGGGTTTCGGTGAAACTCAAGGTAATCTCTAACTAGCCGTTAAGATAAATTTGTAAATAAATATAAGTTGGTAATAAATACGAGTGTATACCAATTAGTTTTTCTCTTGTTTGCTTCTTTTTATGTATGTACGTAATACTTACTTTAAAGTTTTTAATTGTTAAAACTATAAAATGCTCAGCATCATATTTGATGTTTTTGGAAAGGCGCCTGACTCAAAAACACGAACTTCTTTACATAAGTTAAAAACAAAATTATTGTAAGAATTATGGAAAACTTTAGAGAAAATCAGAGTCAAAAAGATTAATGTACTTTTTCACAAAATTTTTCCTTTTAAAATTCATGACTTTATTGCTTGGAAAGATATCTCAGATAATAAAACAGATTCGGACTATTTAACATAACGCAGGATTAAAAAGATAAGAGGGACCTTTTTTAATATTTAAACTAACGTACATACTGGAAGCCGCATTCAACATTTTTTTTTTACAAATCCTTATCTTTGGTAATTTATAATTAATTATCTTTTAAACTTTTTCTTGTTTAACATTTTATTTTAAACGATCTAAAAGTTAGTTTTTTAACAAATTAAACCGAATAAAATTGTCAGCAAAAAAAATCCAAAAAGATTTATGTTGCCTTTAAATGCAAATTCGTTTCCTCTTTTGCAATTCTAATAAACGTTATCATTCGGTAATTCTTTTAAAAGTCGTAGTAATTACAAAATCGGTTTCGATTTTTCTTTTCGTCTAGCGTCAGAAGATAACCTATTTTTTTGTCTTTTAAGGGAGAGAGGAAAAAAAACGGAGTACTCCTTTTAGAAATTGCGACGTAAAAGCAATCAAAATGATCGAAAACCGAGGTCGCAATTTCAAACAAAGACAAACCAATCTGAATGGCCTTTTCGGATTATCGGAAAACCATTACAGAAATAAAGGAAGTGCCTTAAATACTCCTTTTTAGAAAATCTTTAATTTAACCTTTCTCTAAATTCTTGTAAATTTTACCCCCTTCTCCTATTTTCCAATTCACAAACTACAGTAAAACCTCTCGTGGCGACCATCTCTTTAAGGAGAACACCTCAAAAAGGGGGCAGTGTACTTCAGAACAGATATATTGTAATTTAAGTCTTTTTATAAATTTTTCTCTAAGGCGACCACTCTCTAACCCGACTGCGACTGTTACGTTTCAAAATTACTTTTTGGAAAATTTTGTATAGATAATAGCTGTAAAAGCCAGCATTTACCTGTATGTTTTATGATTCCAAGCCTGCTGACATTTTAATTGTTTCATTGTCTGTTAAGTAAAAACATCTGCAGTCGTTCTTGAAAATTTGCAATTTTACATACTGACAGGTTCTTTGCAAATTCATTCCTTATAAGAAAGCTCTAGAATAATAGAACTATTAACCCTTAGAAAATTCTGGAATAGTCAAATCGTAAAAAAGTCATGGTGCATTGTTTGGGTGTACGTACTTAATAAAGAAATTTTCCAAATTTAAGTGTATAAGCACAAGGCATTTTTTAAGAAAGTAAAATTACTTTTTTATATACAGTAGACACCGCTTAATCTGATCACGGTTAATGTTATCAACCGCTTAGTGTGATCAATGTTGAGTCCATTAGGTAAAGGGACAACGGTTTTCAAACTAAATGTAACCGCGCCTCTTTTAAAACTACGCTGGATTTAAAAAAAAGATTACCCTTTACTAAATTTGAGAAAAAATAATTTTTCGAGTAATTAAGGATTGACTTTTTAAATACATTTTTGTAGCACAAAATTTTACGTTAAAAAAATTGTAGTGCCGTTATTAGTGGACGGATGTTTGAGTACTGTACAAATTAGGATTTGTCAGACTTTTTAACTTCGGATAAACTTAAAAAACCAAAAGCGTTCTATTAGAAATTTTCGAGAATAACGGATTTGAATTAATTTTTTCTAAATTTCCACTTTGTGAAATCGTAACTCGGTTATTTGTGAACGGATCTTTAAAAACCTTTCAGATTCTGAAAGCCCGTTTATCGCAGCGTAAGATCAGCTAAAAAAATCAACAGGACCCCATGTTATGTCTCAGAGTAAAACGCGGTCAAAACTTTCAAAACGTACGTTTTATCTTCTTCGCTGGTAAGTATCTTGCGCTTATTGTTATCAGTCGGTTAATGTAATCACTTTATCTAGGTCACAAATTAATCACATTAAGCGGCGTCTATGTACTATATTTTGAAAATTATTATGCCATCTATTATTTGTTTATTGGTTATTTTTATTAAATTTAATCTATTTCTTATTAAATTAAAAAAATTAATCATTCTTTATAGAAATAACAAGACAAAAATTTTATTTTCGAGAAGCGTCCATCTATTAGGGGTAGCCGTCCATCTACTGGAGGTTTTGTCTATCTACTTACTGGTCATATGAGCTTTTTTCTTAAATTTTTTTTCCTATAAACTATTACTTTATACAAGATTTTCATATTTTTTTTCGAATTTATTGGACATTTTTACGTAGTTAATATGACTTATTAATATTTTACTATATTATTTCATTAAAACAACATAAGAATTTGCTTAACCGTCCATCTATTGGTCAGGTCACTTTATAATTCATTAGTAATTAAAAATGTGTAACTAATAGTTATTGAGACAATTTTGATCGTTCCACTCGCTCCCACTTATTGAAAAATAACGCTATAACTTATACAAATATAAAATTGTACTAAATTTAATTTTTTCATTTTTAAAAGACAGAAGATTAATGAAAATATCCGCGATAACCTTGCTAAACAAAAAATGTAACCATATTTGGACTAAAATTGAATTATTTGATTTCAAACAAAGAAGATGAATGTAGCCAAATTTATTAAATACGAGGATGTGCGCATTCGAGCGAAAAGTGGCACATTTCCGAGCGAGGGAGAAAAATAAAGCGCGACGCGGAGCGGCGCCCTTCATTTTCCGAGATCGGAATGTGCCGCTTTGAGCTCGAATGTGCGCACCCGGTTTTAAGCATAATTCACAATAATTCAGGCCAATAAATTGGACGAAAAATTAGTTGACTAATTTTAATCGTTCCCTCTCACTCCCTTTGACATGATTGTCGTATCTCTTCGTTTCCTTCCACTCATTGTTATAGTAAATTCGATTTGCAAACATAAAATCCATATTTTACTCAACTAAATTAAATTTTTTGATCTGAAACGCCGAAGGATAAATTGGACAAATCTAATAAATATGAAGATGTGCGCATTCGAGCGAAAAGTGGCACATTTCCGAGCGAGGGAGGCAAATGAAGCGCGACGCGGAGCGGCGCGCTTCATTTTCCCGAGATCGAAATGTGCCACTTTGAGCTCGAATGTGCACACCCGGTTTTAAGCATAATTCACAATAATTCAGCCCAATAAATTAGACGAAAAATTAGTTGACTAATTTTAATCGTTCCCTCTCACTCCCTTTGACATAATTGTCGTATCTTTTCGCTCCCTTCCACTCATTGCTATAGTAAATTCGTTTTGCAAACATAAAATCCATATTTTACTCAACTAAATTAAATTTTTTGATCTGAAACGCCGAAGGATAAATTGGACAAATCTAATAAATATGAAGATGTGCGCATTCGAGCGAAAAGTGGCACATTTTCGAGCGAGGGAGGCAAATGAAGCGCGACGCGGAGCGGCGCGCTTCATTTTCCCGAGATCGAAATGTGCCACTTTGAGCTCGAACGTGCACACCCGGTTTTAAGCATAATTCACAATAATTCAGCCCAATAAATTAGACGAAAAATTAGTTGACTAATTTTAATCGTTCCCTCTCACTCCCTTTGACATGATTGTCGTATCTTTTCGCTCTCTTCCACTCATTGCTATAATAAATTCGTTTTGCAAACATAAAATCCATATTTTACTCAACTAAATTAAATTTTTTGATCTGAAACGCCGAAGGATAAATTGGACAAATCTAATAAATATGAAGATATGCGCATTCGAGCGAAAAGTGGCACATTTCCGAGCGAGGGAGGCAAATGAAGCGCGACGCGGAGCGGCGCGCTTCATTTTCCCGAGATCGAAATGTGCCACTTTGAGCTCGAACGTGCACACCCGGTTTTAAGCATAATTCACAATAATTCAGCCCAATAAATTAGACGAAAAATTAGTTGACTAATTTTAATCGTTCCCTCTCACTCCCTTTGACATGATTGTCGTATCTTTTTGCTCCCTTCCACTCATTGCTATAGTAAATTCGTTTTGCAACATAAAATCCATATTTTACTCAACTAAATTAAATTTTTTGATCTGAAACGCCGAAGGATAAATTGGACAAATCTAATAAATATGAAAATGTGCGCATTCGAGCGAAAAGTGGCACATTTCCGAGCGAGGGAGGCAAATAAAGCGCGACGCGGAGCGGCGTGCTTTATTTTCCCGAGATCGAAATGTGCCACTTTGAGCTCGAATGTGCACACCCGGTTTTAAGCATAATTCACAATAATTCAGCCCAATAAATTAGACGAAAAATTAGTTGACTAATTTTAATCGTTCCTTCTCACTCCCTTTGACATAATTGTCGTATCTTTTCGCTCCCTTCCACTCATTGCTATAGTAAATTCATTTTGCAAACATAAAATCCATATTTTACTCAACTAAATTAAATTTTTTGTTCTGAAACGCCGAAGGATAAATTGGACAAATCTAATAAATATGAAGATGTGCGCATTCGAGCGAAAAGTGGCACATTTCCGAGCGAGGGAGGCAAATGAAGCGCGACGCGGAGCGGCGCGCTTCATTTTCCCGAGATCGGAATGTGCCACTTTGAGCTCGAATGTGCACACTCGTTTTAAGCGTGATTCACAATAATTAATTTACTTTCTAAATAATACTACTTAATTATCTATATTGTTTGTGTATATAACTCTACATAAATGTATGTATAAGGACACTACACTATTTATAATAACTTTGATCGCCTCTACAAAAGACCAATTTGAGCAATAACCAACCCCGCTCGTGTTAGAGAGATTTTACTGTACTTTGTCTTTAAATTTTTATACAAGACTTGAGATTTTCCAATTTGGAAGCACACACGTTTTAAAACCATTTTTAAATTGCTATTATTAATTTTGCCTGTTACATTTTGAGAAGCACCGGTTCACGCAATTTGTATAATAAATAAAAGGAATATGTTTGGTGTCTTTTTAACGGACAAAAAAAAATAGAGCGGGACTAAATTAGAGGGAAGAAAAACAAGAGAGGAAGTTGTAAAGAGAAAACCCTTAGAAATCCCTGAACCGAAATCTGAATAGCAATGACCTGAAATTTCCTTAATAAGTAAGCTCCGTATAGTCGATCAATCTTCCATGTAAATCTGTTGAAAGTTTGTTCAGCGAAATGTCATTTAAAGGGATAGTTTAGTATTGCGAAGGGTTTGCGTAATGCCCTTTGCGTCCTCACTCGTATTTTTACTAATTTTCAAGTCGAGAACGAGAACTGAAAAGATATTGCTTTTTTGTATAACTTTCTGAAGTAATTTTTGATTAATAGGCCCGTGGCCTTTGTATTTTTCCTATTAACCTTCTCCTCTTACACACACGCAAAAAAAGAGAGTTAATCAATTTCTTAGACGTGCGTCTTCGATCTTCGCCTTCTTTGATGGATTATGACAAGTGGAAAAGAAGGAAAAAGATAACGAGACGCGGAAAAAACGATGCGTTATATTGTGACATATTTTTCTTATCGATTAATATTTTTGCCGTTTTGTTTACTTTCACATTCCACCACCAAAAAGAAATGCTAATTAACAAACGAAATTTGGCATATTTATGTAACAACATTAAGGAGATTCTCTTAACACAACAAATGAGAACCTATTTTTAATATGTGTCTCAAACACAACGAAATCGAGCCTTTTTTAAAACGAATCATCACTGGTGATAAAAAATGGGTAGTCTAAAATTCAATTAATCAAAAACCATCATGGTCCATGCCTCATGACCCGCATAAGTCACATCAAAAGCCCAATTACATTTGAAAAAGATCATTTTATCAGTTTGGCGCGATTATAAAGGTTTTGCGTATTTTAGGCTGCTTCCAAGAAACCAAACGATCAATTCAGATGTTTACTGTCAAAATCTAATGAAATTGGAAAAACGATCAAAGATAAACGATCAAAAGTGGCTTATCGTAAAAGCATTATGTTCCAACATGACAACGCTCGACCTAACACATCTTTAGCAACTTGTCAAAAATGATTGGAGCTTGGTTGTGAACCGATACCACATCCACCGCATAGTCCTGACGCTGCACCAGCAGATTACCATTTATTTTAATTTGTATTTAAATAGTAAAAATTTCATTTACCCATTTCTTTAAACAACCGTGATAAGAATGCGATGTAACAAAGCAATACTTTAAAAGAACAATTCAAATTAGGGTGCAACATAATTGTCCTTCAAGAAAGATACCCATTTAACAAAATATTAAGACATAAAGTAATTAAGTTAATACACAACAAAATCTTAAAAAAAATATCCACATAAGTCTTCTCCCTAAAATTTTTATACATAGTCCGGTCAAATTAGACATAAAAATAGTGGTCAAATAACAAAAATTTCGACAGAGCTAAATTTTAGTTGAGAACTTGGGTACACCATTAGAAATAAAGTGTCAAAAGTCCACATCGATCCCATGTGTGCTAAAAAAGTTATTCGGGGTCAAAGGTCAAAATTTGAAGTTTTTTGGATGTTTTTCGAAAACGGTAAGTTTTATTAAAAAAGTAGCTCAAACAACAATTATAAATCTTAAAGTTATGTACAAAAATGGTCCTTATACTTTTTATTCTAAGAATCACCATTCGTAAGATATCGCGAATACAGTGAAAGCTCTGTTAAGCGGACACTCACGGTCGGGATATTTTTGTCCGGTTATTAGAGATGTACGGTTATTAGATAGTGAGTATATTTACATGCACAAAAGATATAATTTAAAATATTTTTATTTAATGTATTGGAATAGATGTAAGTAGGGGAAGATGGCCTAAAGCGGGTAGGTTAAGGTTCTTCGATCAATATGAACCACTTCGGCAAAAAAAGTGTTTCTTTCTTACATTTACGCAATACAATTATTAAACTTTTATTTTATAAAAAAAATAATTACATTTCTGCTTTAATTGTAGAAAAAAACTCAAAAATATAAAATGTCTGAAATTACCCGCTTTGCCCGACAGAGGGGCCTAAAGCGGGTAGGCTCCCATAAACCAATCAGATTAATCAAAACATTTGAAAATAATTATCTACACTTGACATGTTATTGACAGTAACATTTGATATTATGTTATTAAGCATTTTAATGTTATAAACTGCTAATTACTAATTTCAATGTAAGAATTTTTTTTTGACCCATTTTATTAAGTTTGTGCAAGTTACACGTTCTCATCTATGTAGTTCTGTAATCTACTGAAGTTCATAATCGAAGGTTTTACGAAAATTAACGAACGAAAAAGGCGGTATATGATAACACTAAACAGGTTCCAATTGCTATTAAATATTACTAACAGCTATATGTCCGGTTGTGGGAAATTTACAGAATACAAAATAAAGAAATTTTGTGTCCGGACTCGGTTACGGGAGCGTCCGGTTATTAGATCGTAATTTACATGTAGAACCATAGTAAAAAATTTGGTTCTATAAATTTTGTCCAGTCAAAAGAGATGTCCGGTTATTAGAGCTGTCCGCAAAGAGAGCTTTCACTGTATACACTAAAGGAAAAAATTAAAGGGTCAAGAAAATTTCCTAAATCTTGTGGTGATTTTTGCCAGGCTGTATTGCTTAAGATTGCGTGATAACGGTGGCTCCTAAAAATTTTTGACCAAAAGTTCTGAAAACTAGAATCTTGGAGCTTTAAAAAACTTTTTTTAAATTTTAGATACGACCATTTTTTACTGCAATACAGCGTGTCAAAAATCACCAAAAGATTTAAGAAATTTTTTTGACCCTTTAATTTTTTCTTTTAGTGTAGAATCGCGAAATCCAACGAATGGTCATTCTTAAAAAAAAGTTTAAGGACCATTTTTGTAGATAATTTTAAGATCTACAATTTTTGTCTGAACTCCTTTTTTGATAAAACTTACCGTTTTCGAAAAAATCCAAAAAACCTCAAATTTGACTTTTGACCCCAATTAACTTTTTTAGCACACATGGGATCGATGGGGACTTTTGACACTTTATTTCTAATGGTGTACCCAAGGTCTCAACCAAAATTTAGCTCTGTCGGAATTTTTGTTATTTGAAATGTCTATTTTGACCGGACTAATAGCATTTTATTATACTTTTAATCTTACCTTAATTTTAAAGCCCGATGAGACTAAAGCTGCCATGTGTAATCAACAAAAAGTAAAATTTGAAAAAAAAACACAATGTTTTAGGACACACAATCTCCAATATTTATCAGTCTGCACTAGAGCCTTAATTTTCACCAATATATTAATTAATAATTAATCCACGGTCCGGATTTAACAATTTGAAAAAGTTTATTTACTAAATGGATTTAAATTACGTGCCACTTACGACCAAAGAGCGAACAAAACTAAAAGAACGAATAACTACGTGCGATATTTCTAAATTGAACGATATCGGACTTACACAGCACGAAAAAACAATCATAAAACTTTTCTTTGATATCTTTTTAATTTTTAGCATGAGCTCTTATCTTTTCCAACACACATCCAAATACTTTTAGACATCAAAGAAATACATATTCGAAACTGCACACAAGTCTTTATCTCTGCTTAAAAAAATCAAACATTATTAAATTTATAATTAAATTTGATAAATAAATAATTATTAAAATTAATTAAAGCGAAATTCGATTTTTTATGCACCCAAGCGCTTCTCGAGCGCCCCTTTTATTTATAAATAAAAAAAAAAAAAGAAGCTTTTCCCGAGTTAATTTAGCGAAAAACTGTTCAGAAGACTTCATAAAATTAATTTGGCGCAGGAACGATTACAAAGGTTAATTAATTTGATAGCGCAAAAGGGTCGAAAGAATCGACTCCTTTCCTCCTCAACATCGTCTGACATTTCGAAGAAGTCTTCCAATTATTAATATTTAATTAACGGCATTCTATTTCAATTAAAAATCCGCTCGAAATCATTATTTACGCAAACACGAGACCATCGACTTTAATTTTCTTGCGAAATAACAAAAAAAACGCACGAAAGAAAATCTTTCCTTATTAACCAAAAACGATTCGATAGAGCTTTGGGCGATTCGATAGAGCTTTGGGCAATTTTTACAGCCATGGATAGAGCAAGAATTGACTCTAGGTATAGAAACACCTTGAAATATATATATGATAGCGCCACAATGAAAATCAAAATCACAGAAGACCTCACAACTAGCAAAATAAGGATCAAGCGGGGAGTGAGACAGGGAGATACAATATCTCCAAAATTGTTTACCCTTGCTCTCGAGAGTGCATTTAAAAAACTAGACTGGGAAAGAAAAGGAATAAACGTCGATGGCCAACACCTAAATCATCTTCGCTTTGCAGACGACATCGTACTCATCAGCACCAATCCTGAAGAACTACAAGAGATGCTAAACGAACTTAAAGTAGTATCTGAAGAAATAGGACTCTCCATGAACATAGATAAAACAAAAATCATGTCCCCAGAAAACATTAAGATAGAGGTTGGAAATGACACACTAGAAAATGTACAAGAATACATATACTTAGGCCATACATTGAAACTAGGCATAGAGAACCAAACTGCCGAAATAACTAGAAGAATCCGGCTAACATGGGCAGCTACCGGGAAATTAGGATTTATAACCAAAAACCCCAAAATACCAATAAACTTGAAGAAAGAGGTATTTAATATGTGTATATTACCGGTACTAACATATGGAACCGAGACAATGGCACTAACTATCAAATCAGCAACAAGATTAAAAACAACTCAAAGAGCAATAGAGCGTATCATGCTGGGAATAAGCCTAAGGGATAGAGTGAAAATGAAGAAATTAGAAGAAAACGAAAGTAGAAGACGTAGTAGAAAAATTGCAAAAGCAAAGTGGAGATGGGCGGGCCACATAGCGAGACAGGAGGAGGCAAAATGGTCAAAACAAACCCTAACGTGGAGGCCGAGAATGTCCAAACGGAGCGTAGGAAGACCACCTAGACGATGGGTAGATGACATTAAAGAGAGTGCTGGGAAGAATTGGTTACAAACCGCGCAAAATCGAGACGAATGGAAGATAAGAGAGGAGGCATATGTCCAGGAGTGGACGACTAAATGCTGAGAAAGAAGAAGAAGAAGAGATTAACCAATCTGAATAATAAAAGCCGAAATTAATTATTTCGCTCCGGTTTATATTAGGTATAAAGTTTTTTCCTCCGGTTCTTTTCCCCTAACAACCGCCGAAAACCCTCTCGTGTAAGTTTTTTATATTTCAAAGAGCTTTTAACGACTTTAAAACGTATTAATTAAAAGTTAAATGCGCCCAAATTGTTCGAGTGCTCTATCGATAAGTAAATGGTCTGATAAATTAACAAAAAAAAAATTAAGAACCCTTTTACTTCCAACTCGAACTCGAACGAAAATAAAGAGAACAAACAGTACTTCTTAATTAAGCCAATTTAAAAAAAATAGAAACGTAAGCGGCTAGGAAAAAACTACAAGTTTTAATGAGACGCGAAGTAAGATATGAAAATAATTCGCAAACTTGCGAAAGGATGACATTTATTATTTTTTTTCTACCATGTCGTCAGCTCTTGATTAATAAACATCCCCGTTAAGTTCGCTTCAGTAGTTTAATCAAAGTTTGCTAAAGAAAACGTGACAAGAAATTCCTTTCATTTAGTTTAAAAGTTTGTTCGAAAATTTCAAAGTTACGGCACTGAAGATTTTTTTTTAAATTAAACTTTTCGAAATTTTCAAGTTTAAAAATGATGTATTAATTAATTGTGCTACTCGTAGCAAACTGTTACAAAATGTTCTCGTAAATCTTGCTGCATCAGAAAGCGACCTTTTCCGCGAGCCACCCCCAAGCCCTATAATGCCATTACGAAGATTAAGAGGCAAAGAGATCAAAAGATTCACTTAAAACATTGTCAGATTTCTAACAGCTACAAGTCACGCAATTATCTAATAATTTGTGTCAGGTTCCTACCGGTTTCTTTATCTTTGTTTTTTACTCCGCAAGGAAAACTTGCGTGCTATTTTAATAGAAAAAAACCATCCCTTAAATTTGCTTCGACAAATCTTGATGGAAAAGCTTTTATTTTTGGGATTCGGATAATAACATTATTAACACGTACGGTGGCGCACCCTGGAGAAGGGCTACCGCACTGCAAATTTGAAATACAATAAAACCTCGATTATCCGGACCTCAGTTATACGAATTCGCGATTATGCGGATTGTCAACCGCGTTCGTTTTTTCCTGTTAAAACGGGACACCTCGTAATCGTGCTTAAAACCGAGTGTGCGCATTCGAGCTCAAAGTGGCACATTCCGATCTCGGGAAAATGAAGCGCGCCGCTCCGCGTCGCGCTTCATTTGCCTCCCTCGCTCGGAAATGTGCCACTTTTCGCTCGAATGCGCACATCCTCGTATTTATCGGATTTGCCTATATTATTATTTTATTCTTCAATTTAAAAAATTTAAAGTCGAATAAATTAGATCTATTTTTTGTTTGAAAAAGGTTAGATATTTTATTCCTTACGATAAGTTATCGTGGTGCTCTTCCGCACGCCTAATTGTAGCGAATTTGATAAAAATATTTTCTGGTGTAGGAGAGAAGGGGGTCAATTGAACAAAAAAATGTTCAAGAATTTTTTTTTCGATGAATAAAATCAAAATAATAATTTTTTTTTTCATGGAACAATAGTTTATTTTATCCATTATCATTTTCGACATGTGAATTAGTCAACAAATAATAAAAATTTCCAATAAATATTCAATTGTGCAACGGCGTCGAATGGTTCAATCGTCTCCCACGTGAGGGCAATTGAACCATTAGTCGAGGTCAATTCCACCAACAGTGCCTAACATAAAAACAAATATTTTCAATAAAGATATTATTTATTTAATCTTTAACTTTATTAGGGGGAAAGTGGCATGAAACAGCCAAGTTTTGAAAAAGCCATTATCAATTACGCGGTAGTTTTCATACGAATCGTTCATGTATTATTATTTTAAGATAGCAACACTAGCCAGATATCCCCCACAAAAATTTCACCGTTCACCGTCAATAAACGGCGCCGATACGACGTATTGAAGATTTTGTCGTCAAAAAAGTAAGGTTTTGAGTTCAGTTTATTTGTTTTCTAACGCCTATACGTACAAAACTACTAATAATATGATTACACTATAATTTTATAGATATATTAGGCCTTCTAATAACGTATATATTTTGTAGACTAATCTTTGATTTCATAGTAATTTTCGAGATTTTGTTTCTTGAGAGAATATGTTTTGAAATAGCCGGACTGCAGTGTAATAAAAAAACCACCTTTTAATTGCATAAAATGCAATAATAATTGTAGTAACAGCAATCAAGAGTGGTACCGATGCAAAATTGTAATGGTTGGGCATATAAATCCTGTGGCGTAAAAGGAAATTGCATTATTTTTGCTAAAACGTTTTTAAGTTTTTGCAATGATTGATCTCAAACGTCAAATTTTTTGACAGTTTCTTAGATTTATGTAAGTAAATATTTTATCGAGAGTTTGCGTTATTTAAAACGTTTTATAATTATATAAAATCTAAAATTATAGCTTAAGATTATTATTAAATAATATCTTCGTTAATGTGCAGTTTTAATCTTGTAATAAGAACATGGCTTTTCAAAACTTGGGTTGGCTGTTTCAATACCTATAGGTTATGAAAAAGCCAAATTTTATTTTTTTTATAAATGATTAGAAGTCGAAAAATATCGTTAATTTTGAAAAATGTTTTATGACATTACGTACATAAATGCATGAACAATTACAGATTTAAAAAAAAAATTGATTTATTTATGTCCTATATTATTTATCTCTTTTTTTAAAACTGGCTGTTTCATGCCACTTTCCCCCTATACTTATTTTTGATGAAACTTATTATATTATATATCATAATAATCAAAACTTTCACAAACTTTTATTGACAAATTTATTTTTTTTTTGTTTTTTTTTTAACTTTCTTGTTTTTGCAACATATCTTATTTTTTGTTTATTTTCTACAATTTGTTTACAAGCAGCTTCGTAGGTTTCAGTAGAAACTTCACCTCGATGCGCCTTTTTATTCTTCGACGAGGCATTTCAATATCTATAAAAAAAATAAAACTTTGTTTAATTTTTGAGATATCAAATATTGAAATTAACTCACATTAAAATTTTTTCTCGTTTTTACTTGACATTGATATTAGTAACTTTTAGGTTATAATCTCAACGCTGTAAAAATAATTAAATGTAAGCAAAGTAGTGAATTATTAAAGATTATTTTTTGATATAAATCATAGTTTGATCTTTCTTTACTTACCACAACTAACGAATAATTTTCACAGCCTAGAATAAATAAATAAATTGACTACTTTGTTACATTACAACAACAAACGCTACATTTTTATTCCTGTGAATATTTTCATTTGTAAGCCGAGATGCACACGCAAGTCTGATGCTCACAGTGGTTCAATCGCCCCCGAAATTGATGGTTCAATTCACCCCATATGACGATTTTGTAGTAATTAGTGCAAAATAAATTATTAAAAGAACTATTTTGCAAAGAATCCATAAAGAATTTAAATAATATGCATGTATAAAGACATAACAATTAAAATTTTGTCATTAAAAACGAAAATTACAATATTATAAAAAATTTGTCGAGAGCTGAAAAACAACTTTGACATACTAAAAAACACGAAAACTCGATAATGAAAGATTAAATTATCATAATGATTTGAAATTTTGTGCAAACCAAGCTATCGCATATTCGAAACCAATTTTGAGAGCACAACTTATTTTTTTGATTTTTTAGATTTTTTAAGCCCACTGGTTCAATTGCCCCGTGGTTTAATTAACCCCCTTCTCCCTTACTTTCGAATTTTACTAATTCGCGTTTTTGATTAATTAAAATTGTATGAGTCAAATTTTCTGAAGTGGGCCACTAAAAATCAACTAGTTGATTTTTATATCATTTTTTGTAGATTTATATGTCAAAATTAAGGTCTCCAAATATTTTTAGGTAATTTTCATTTTTCTGAAAATTATAAACAAATTAGTTTTAAGGCGCATTTTGTATGTACACTGTTGTAATAAGTCTTCATTTATGGATTAATTCATTTTTTAAATATAAAAAAACATTTATATGTTACATAGGTGGTGCATAACAATTTTAGAATGACTTGAGCGGGGTATGTTAAAAAAAAGGTGGGGAAATAAGAGTCAAAATTCGGAAATAGTTAAAGTATTTTTTTCATGTACGATAAAATCTCCCATCTAGTCTAGCTTAAAAGTACTAAATTAGAAATGTGGTTTTTGGTAAAAATAGCCTACTGTAATTTTTAATTAAAAGAAAAGCGAGAAGTGGTACTTTTAGTTCAGTTTGATTTAATTAATATTATTTGTAAGAGAGAAGAATAAGATAGGCAAATTCAATTATTAAGGAGTATGTGCGCTTTCAAGCGAAAACTTTTTCCGAATAGAAAATCTGGATTTGAATGATTTGTTATTAATATAGTCGAATCCAATTAACACGAAGATGTGCGCATTTGAGCGAAAAGTGGCACATTTCCGAGCGAGGGAGGCAAATGAAGCGCGACGCGGGCGGCGCGCTTCATTCCGAGATCGGAATGTGCCACTTTGAGCTCGAATGTCACACTCGTTTTAAGCACCATTCACAATAATTTAAGCTGAAAAATTAGACAAAAAATTAGTTGGGTAATTTCAATCGTTCCCTTTCACTCGCACTGACAAGATTGTCGTATCTTTTCGCTCCTTTCCACTCATTGCTATGGTAAAAATGTTTTTTCAATATAAAATCGATATTTATTAAAGTAAATTGAAATTTTTGATTTGAAGGAGCGAAGGTTAAATTAGAAAAATGTAATAAATACGAGGATGTGCGCATTCGAGCGAAAAGTGGCACATTTCCGAGCGAGGGAGGCAAATGAAGCGCGACGCGGGCGGCGCGCTTCATTCCGAGATCGGAATGTGCCACTTGAGCTCGAATGTACCTCCCTTTCGCCACAATTAACAATGATCAATGTACTTTTAATTTTACCTAAACATTTTATGATTCTTTTTGGTATTTTTTACTGTTGATTTTATAATTAATACTTATTTGTTTCGTTTTTTTTTGTAAATAAATATCTAACAAGGTAAAATTGTTTTTTTTTTCAATTATCCGGATTTTCGATTATCCGGATGAGCTGCAACATTAATTAATTCGGATAACCGAGTTTCCACTGTATATGTTAACAGCAAAGTCGATTATTCAATAATAGTAAGTAAAATTTCTATTTTACTTACTCTTATATGAAGAAAAGTGGGTGCGTGATGTCCACGCGCCACAGAAGTAAAACTTCTTGCTTATTAGGGGCAGATAAAGATAAATTATTTGTATTTTTTGTTGCACATGAGATAATAATTGTTTTTCGCAATTTTAAAAAAGTTAAGGCAAGTAAAAATTATTATTGTATTTTATTCAACAATTTCAATTCAAAAGTGTTTAATAAATATCTAAAGTAAATAATACAATAAATTGTATTAATCTTTTTATCAATCTTTTCGTTATGTTCATTTTTTCAGTTTATTTCACATTTTAGCACATCACAAAAATTTTATTAAAAGTCCATGTAGTTATTCAAAAGGTTTTAATAGGTCGTATGTTTATAGTGAAATATTTCAGGTCCGTATTTATACCAAAATTACTAAAAATCTGCTTTAGTGGCTGCAAAGTCATTTAAAAAACAAGACGCTATAACTTTTAGTGAAAATGAGTATAAAATGTAAATTGCTTGTATATTATTTAATTTTTGTTTAAAGAGAGAGATAGATGTACATTTGAAAAACATTTTTCACGGAACGCTGATTTCAATAAAATAATTTAACAATTAGAAAGCGCTGTTGCATCTGGTACGACTCCATTTTTATAAATGTCATACATTACAAGTTTCTTAAATGTGAAAAAACCTAAATGAATACATTGCGCTATCTATGTTTTATTTAGTTTTTAAAAAAGGCGCTCAATTTAAAAGACTCTTTATATAAAGTTATCTTTAATTTAGTAGGCCAAAGAAGTATAACTTCTAATTTAAAAAAATCATATACAGTAATCCCCCTTATAACACGGTACTTTTATAACGCGTTTTCATGTCTTTCGTATAACAAATGTTTTCCCCCAATTAATGCGGGGATTTCCCACGTTATATTTCTGTACTGTGAAATTTATAATGATTTGTACAGTTCATAATCAATATTAAATTATTTTATTAAATTTGTGGTCCTAGTTTTTTGAATTCTAAGAGCATTGATTACACATATATCTACTAAAAGGTGTACATAATACGTTATACGGGGTCATATGAGCGCATTATTCGAGAATACTCGTACAACGTGTTTTCCTATAACGCGGAACCAATCTACCGCGTTATAGAGGGGATTCTGTATATTAAAACTTTTTTTGATAATTAATTAGTCATTAGTAAGAATTATAATGAAATATGCTTATTTGGCAATTTTTATGCTAGGCGAACAACTAATACATAGTTAACAATATTTTTCTAACATTGCAAACATTGGAATCAACTATGTTGGTTGTAGGAGCCCGAGTCAAAATTTAGAGCCTACATAGATCCCCGAGTCGATGTTTAAAGCCTACATAGATTCCCCTAGTCCGAAGAAGACCCGATTTATAGCACTGTAACCCGACTAGGTTCGACAGTTAGTCCCTAGCTCCTACCATTCTCCAAGAGATGTAATTTTGAACCTCTGTCCGATAACTGCAAATACCGAAATCAGCTGAGCAGCGTTGCCAGTTGTTTTCGATATTGTAATTTGTTTGTTGACCACAAGTTAGCTGTTATATTACAATTGAATACGTTTATATTTTTTCATATCATTTATACACATAGAGTACGCGTAAACTAAATACTTTTTATGTAAGTTATGGTTTTAAGCGTTGACATTGGTTATTACACTATTACGTTTATTAATTAACATCCAAATTAATTATATGTATATTTAAATAAAAAATTGTTAATACTTTTAACTAAAATGTTTATAAAATCTTGTCTATTAAATTTATGAGAATGGCATTAAATGGGTTCGACTATATGAAAAAGACGTGGCAACACTCCCTATTTACATGTGTTCTTTTACATTGATGACTGTCCACCAGTCAAGTAAATTTTATGGTCGGGCAACCTAACCTAAAAAGTGCGCTCTTATTATTAATCTTTTATCAAAGTTACTAGGTAATTCTGTACTATCAATGTATTTGTATATTATAATACAAAATAAATATATATATATATATATATATATATATATATATATACATACAATATTAGTTTAATTATTATAAATACTAATAATAATACTTATGATTATTATTCTTCTTTTTTTTAATGTAATTGTTATTTTAAACTTTAGCTACGTATTTTAAATAAAAGTATTCTAATCATTTTAAATGCGAATTAAATCCATATTATTATTATTATTATAAAATAGGGTACAGAGGTCTAAAATCGGACCTAATTTAAATTTCCATCAGATCCGACTTTGAACCCCAAAGTGGTAAAATGGAAATTTGTACCACTTTGGAGACCCCAGTCGGACCTAATTTAACATAGGAATAAACTCTACTTTGAGTCTCCGAGTCCGGAATGAGTCCGACTTTAGGAGGCTCAATGTCGGCGCTAAATTTCGGCTCGGGAGGAACTTCGTGTAAGATTCCCCACATTAATAAGGCCAAACTACGACGTGAAGAACGCTTACCATCTAGTTTAGTGTGTTCTAAAGAAGCCTTAGACAAAGCTAGATCCCTCATCAATTAAATTTTGTTCATAATTACGTTTAATAGGAATAGTACATAAGTAATTAAAATTGTATACCTACCATAAATTCGGACAAAAATAAATCCCAAATCTACGAGTATACCATATTTTCAGACTAAGGGAGTACCTACCATTTATCTGGTTGACTTTTGCTATGTCATAATTGATGACAAAATTTTATTTTTGTCATAATCTCATTGATTTACAAATATTACTAGATACTACTTTTAGTTTAGATTTATAATAATTAAACAATTAAGAAGCTATACAATTTATATTAAGTAATTGTGAAACATATGTTTATAAGAAGTTTAAATAGCAACGCAATTGGACGAGAAAAATACGCAAAGCTTCCTGTTCAAAACTTGAAATATGCGTAAGAAAATTCACGAGTAATAAATTACAAAGGATTCTTAATTAATCTTAACTACTTCCTTCTTGAGAAAAGGGTGTGGGTACTCTCTTTCTAACGTTCCAAAAACCATTCGAAAGCTAAAATTCAAAATGTATTAAATGAAATAGCTCAAAAAAGGCTTTTTTTTGTTTTTCTTTCATCTGAAATTCTCTTTATTAACGGCCTTCAAATAACATAAAACAATAATGTTTTGCTCTCTCTTTGTAGGTATACAAATAAACAGAAATAAAAAATGCATGCCACGTAAACATTATTTGTACAAAATTAGAAAAAACA
Source organism: Sinopyrophorus schimmeli (assembly GCA_036325965.1). Taxonomy (NCBI): domain Eukaryota; kingdom Metazoa; phylum Arthropoda; class Insecta; order Coleoptera; family Elateridae; genus Sinopyrophorus; species Sinopyrophorus schimmeli. The sequence continues at coordinate 761,877 of JARFIZ010000194.1, forward strand.
AAATTATTAAAATTTCGTTTTGGTTCATCAATAATTAATTTTAATTTCAAAATCAAATATAATTTAAATAACGGCGCATTTAATTTCAAATGCGCAGATAAGAACATCAAGTAATAGAAACATGCGTCTTATCTCGTAATGATCGGCGCAATAATGCTTTCAGCAAACAAAATTTATTGCCTTTAATTAAAATTAAATCCTAACTATAAGAAATAGGACTACAGTCAACCCTTCTATCTTCTTCTTTTTAAGGTGTGGTTTCTTTTCTGAGGTTGGCTATCTTTATTATGTACATCCAAATCACTCTCTTCAGTTCCTTGGCCTGAATGTGCGTCTTCTTCTTGGTGGTCGTTTTCCTTCAATTTTTCCTTCCATCATTATCAGCTGTAGCATGTCATATCTTTCTCCGCGCATCACATGGCCGAGATATTCTAGATTCGAATAAATGTGACAAACTATGTTCATAACCTAAGTTATACGCAGTTGCTCGTAGTTATCAGACTGTACCAGAAGACAACTTGGACTATACATTGTGGCCGAGGAGTGGCAAACCGAGCCTTGGTTAAGAAGGCTTGGGCAAGGATCGGCAAACCAAGTCTTAGTTTACCAAGACTTGGTCCAGACTTGGGCCATTACTCATATTTCGACGCTTGATTGCCCAATGTTGGCCAAGCTGGTTTTGATCGTCCATCTTATATGGGTGGTGCGCATCCACTCGCTCGGCTTCATTCGTGGCGCGTGCAGTACATACTATACACTGTCCGGTCAACAGAAATAGTTAAGCCACTCCCACAAATGCGCGCTAAATTTAAATATAATTTTTTCTATTTGCTTAATTTTTAAAGCACTTAACACAATCAACCATATTAGCATTTATGTCCTGCAAGAACGGGGACAAACTTGATTATTAATTTGTACCGTGTGAAACTGGGCACTGCATACATTGGTTCAATTTAGTGGGGCGTGGCTTAACTATTTCTGTTCGCCGGACAAAGTATAAAAATTAATTTTAAATGGTCCAAATTTATAAGTTGGTATTGGGAACTGACAAATCGAGGCACGCAATGTGGTGGTAAAAAAACAAACTATTAATAGCTTACAACTGTCTAGTAAATACATTGTAAATATATGCAGTTTATATTAGTAATAAATAGTTTATAATAAATTATTAATAAATAAAAGTAAAAATGGAAGGTGCAGTTTTTACAGAACGTAATAAATCAAAAAATAGAGTATGTTGTGCAGTGAGAGATTGTAAGAGTAAAGCCAATAAAAATTTAAACGTGGTTACCCATAAATTTCCGAAAGCTCGTGATGGTACAGTGTTACTAGAAAATTTTTTTGGTAATTTGGAAAAAGTTGATAAATTTAAAGCGTGGAAAAAGTTATTGAAAATAAATAAAGTTACTCCTCGAATGAAAATTTGCTCGCTACATTTCAAGAAAACTGATTATATATTACCAGGTATGTTTTTAAAGTTTAACCTAAAAATTAAAAACTGAGAGTATAATTTTTTCACCTTGCAAGTAATTAAACATTAATAAAAAAAGTAATTTGTTATTCGTGTTTTTTTTAGATTATAATTCGAAAAGGTGATTTAAAAAAAAAACTGCGGTTCCATCATGCCATTTGCCTAAGTCGTTTGGAGTGAAAATACTGTTCAACGAGAATCTCGGCTGCAAAGACGACTAGAACGACGTAAAACGATAGAATCGACCATAAAACAAAATAATCGACCTGATCAAACTGATTCACCCGTCCAAACTAATATATCTGTGATATTTAATAACATTTTAAAGACTTATCCAATTATCACATGGGTTAAACATTTAAAATTGTAAGCTACTTTCCGACATGTTTTTTAAGCCACGCCTCCATGTCAGTTCCCAATACTTGTTAAGTTGGAAATCGATATGATTTGCCAATTCTACATTATTTTCAATTTAGGTTATAAAATTTATTTGTAAATGGACTGATACGTGTCATTAAAAATGAAGTTTAACCCCTTGACATACAAAAAAAAACCGAATTTGATGAGTTTGAAAAAAACTATTAATTTGGCCCAACTTAACTGTTATGAGCATACACAAGTAACATAAAATAAATAATTAATAGTTTTAAAACATTTTGAAATATGTAGAGCAGTGTTTCCCAACCTTTTTTTAACATTCCCCACCTAAGTCATTCTAAAATTTTGATGCGCCCTTATGTAACATATATAGTGGAAACTCGGTTATCCGGAAAAATTAATGTTGCAGCTCATCCGGATAATCGAAAATCCGGATAATTAAAAAAAAACAATTTTACCTTGTTAGGTATTTATTTACAAAAAAAAACGAAACAAATAAGTATTAGTTATAAAAACAACAGTAAAAAATACCAAAAATAATCATAAAATGTTTAGGTAAAATTAAAAGTAAATTGATCATTGTTAATCATGGCGAAAAGCGGAGTGTGCACATTCGAGCTCAAAGTGGCACATTCCAATCTCGGGAAAATGAAGCGCGCCGCTCCCCGTCGCGCTTCATTTGCCTCCCTCGCTCGGAAATGTGCCACTTTTCGCTCGAATGCGCACATCTTCGTATTAATTGGATTTGACTATATTAATAACAAATCCTTAAAATCCAGATTTTCTATTCGAAAAAAGTTTTGGCTTCAAAGCGCACATACTCCTTAATAATTTAATTTGCCTATCCTATTCTTCTCTCTTACAAATAATATTAATTAAATCATACTGAACTAAATATACCACTTCTGGCTTTTCTTTTAATTAAAAATTACAATAAGGTATTTTTACCAAAAACCACATTTTTAATTTAGTACTTTTAAGCTAGACTAGATGGGAGACTTCATCGTACATGAAAAAAAATACTTTAACTCTTTCCGAATTTTGACTCTTATTTTCCCACCTTTTTTTAACATACCCCACCCAAGTCATTCTAAAATTTTGATACACCACCTATGTAACATATAAATATTTTTTTATATTTACAAAAAATTGAATTAATCCATAAATGAAGTCTAATTTCAACAATGTCTACAAAATGTGCCTTAAAACTAATTTGTTTATAATTATTACAAAAATGAAAATTACCCAAAAATATTTGGAGACCTTAATTTTGACATATATACCTTCAACAATCTACAAAAGATGATATAAAAATCAACTAGTTGATTTTTAGTGGCCCACTTCAGAAAATTTGACTCATACAATTTTAATTAATCAAAAACGCGAATTATTAAACATTCAAAAGTACACCCGAAAATATTTTTATTAAGGAATCAAATATCTAACCTTTTTCAAACAAAAAATAGATCTAATTTATTCGACTTTAAATTTCTTGAACTGAAGAATAAAGTAATAATATAGGCAAATCCGATAAATACAAGGATGTGCGTATTCGAGCGAAAAGTGGCACATTTTCGAGCGAGGGAGGCAAATGAAGCGCGACGTGGAGCGGCACGCTTCATTTTCCCGAGATCGGAATGTGCCGCTTTGAGCTCGAATGCGCACACTCGGTTTTAAGCATGATTACGAAGTGCCCCGTTTTAACAAGAAAAAACGAACGCGGTTGACAATCCGGATAATCGCAAATCCGTATAACTGAGGTCCGGATAATCGAGTTTTTACTGTAAATACTTTTTTATTTTTAAAAATTCAATTATTCCATAAATGAAGCTTAACTACAACTTATTCAAGACACAAGATTTAGGTTTTAGCAAAAAATTACTAGAAAATTCCCGAGTCGAAATTTAGACCCTACATAGATCCCTGAGTCGATGTTTAGAGCTTACATAGATTCTCCTAGTCGGAAATAGACCCGATTTAGAGCACTAATTATTAACTTTACCGAAAGTATAAAGCTAGAAAATTACTTCTGACAAAAAGTAAGACTATAATGCAAATTAATAACACAGAAAGTAAGTCCCATCCTACAAAATCTCAAAGTAATCCAGGTATTTTATAATTTTGATTATTGTTTTGTCAAAGTTACTATTCTTTACTATTAATGCATTTGTATATTATAATACAAAATAAATATATATATTCATATAATATTAGTTTAATTATTATAAATAATAATAATAATACTTATGATTATTATTCTTCTTTTTTTTAATGTAATTATTATTTTTAGATTTTTATTATAAAAAATTAAATTTTATCTACGTATTTTGATAAATTTTAATTAAAAGTATTATAATCTTTGTAAATGCGATTTAAATCCACGGGAATATAAATTATTATTATTATAAAATAGGATACAAAAGTCTAAAATCGGACCTAATTTTAATTTCCATCAGATCCGACTTTGAACCCCAAAGTGGTAAAAATGGAAATTTGTACCACTTTGGAGACCAAAGTCGGACCTAATTTAACATAGGAATAGACTCTACTTTAAGCCTCCGAGTCCGTAATAAGTTCGACTTTAGAAGGCTCAATGTCGGCGCTAAATTTCGGCTCGGGTTATTAAGAAAAAAAACAATAAGTAAATTTTCAAAACATAAACTAAAAATCTAGTGCATTTTCAAATTGTTCCCTTGAATAATGGTATTGCCCTCCCAAACATTTAAATTGCCCCATGTGCCGCGTTGGGAAACACTGTTATAGAGTAACTAGGCATTTTTTTAAACATTTTAAAACATTTTCTTCCTGGCCTTTTTCCTATTTATTGAAGATAGTTCTTAACGCCTTAGAGACGTCAAAATCTACAATGACACCCCAAATGATTGACGTCTCCCGGACGTCATTGTATGTCAAGGGGTTAAGGTACAAAGATTTATTTATTTTCTTTAAAAAAATATTTAATTTTGATGCATTAGTTGTTAACATATTTTTTAAAGGAATTACACAATTTTTGATAAATAAATCCATCGAACAAAAGTAACTTTTTTCGCCACAAGCGAAATCATTTTGACTGAGAGAGAATTTAAAGGGATTGTCTCCCCCTAAAATATTAGAAATCGGTAAATAATTTCAATTCGGAGCACGTTCGACATTATAATAGCGCGTAAGTCGAGAAGCTGCTTTATTGAAATGCTAACCAGGAAAACCAGGAAAAGCGGGGAAAGCAAGAACAGGGTTGAAGCGAGTAGATTTGTGGGACAATTGTCTGCGATATGGTTTGGGACACGCACCAATGGACGCTCGGGCTGATTTTGTACCACAATGAGTGAGTTCGGGACTTTCAGTTAAGTCCATAACTTTCCAGGAAGTTTCCTTCCAGCTGTCGGTTTTCTCCAACGAGGTGTGCGATCGTTTTGTTCCAATTTTAATGTTTCGCACTGGAAAAAAAGGTGATTGTTATTATTGTTCCTATTGTGCGCTTTGCGATTTTATACGCCACTTCCTCTTCTCTACCTTCCTGCCTTCTTTTTCTTTATCTTCTCTCGCTTAGTTTGGAAAAAGGGTTTTAATTTATACTTTTTTTTTCTTAGAGATTTTTATTCAAACTTTGATGAAATTTTTTAAGTTCTTTTCTTTTAAGAAAGTTTCGCAATTTTAAATAAGAATTAAAATTAATTTGAAAATGTTAAAGCTTAGTTTATAAAGTCGCTAATTTTTTATTTTAATAAGAAAGCAACTTTTCTCCCAATTTTTAAGCCCGAAACTCGGAATTGCTTAAAATTGAAATGGAAAAATTAATATATTGTCGAAAAACTAACAAAAAATTTTAATATTTTCTTCCGGTCACTTGCAGGCAATGATCGTAACGTTGATACTCCGCGGGCGGTCCAGGATGAAAATAAAAAGGAGAAATTCCAGATGGACCTCCTCCGCCTCCAAACTGTGCAAAATTATCCTGAAAACGTGCAGTCGAAGTACCAGCATGGGTTGTCGGATCGCCGCCTTTCCAAGGGTCGTTATAATTAATCGAAGCGTTCCACTGGCCTCCTCTACAAAGCCCAAAATTTATAATTTACACAAATAAAATGACACACCGGAAGACTGTAGATTAGATCGGGGGTCCTCAAACTACGTGCCGCAAAGCAGATCTCCGTGGGCGTTGTTAATCTGACCGACTGACGATTTGGAAAATATTATTAATGAATAACCACACCAGTGGCGCGCCTGTTTTTTGGGTGGGCTGCGGTGGTTTTGGATAAGTGTCCATTTTTTTTATTAACGAATTGATTTTAATTTTGTGGAGAGTTCTGGGGGAGGGGTACTGCTACATAGCTCACATTCATTAGCTATGTTTACTGCTTTTCAATTAAAAAAATATATAATTATTTAATTAAAGATTTTAATAGGAATGAAGTTATAAAATTTATTTTTTTACTAATTTTGTACAAACGCACTCAAATAGAGCTTCGGTTTTTGATGGACATACAGAGTTCCGTAATCTCCAGTTAATTTTCTTTTTGAAAGTAAAATAATTATTGTGAATCGTGCTTAAAACCGAGTGTGCACATTCGAGCTCAAAGTGGCACATTCCGATCTCGGGAAAATGAAGCGCGCCGCTCCGCGTCGCGCTTCATTTGCCTCCCTCGCTCGGAAATGTGCCACTTTTCGCTCGAATGCGCACATCCTCGTATTTATTGAATTTATTTATATTAATATTTGCACGTGGTTATATTTAATTCATTTACGCCAAAAAAGTATAAATTTCAACGCGCGTACAAAAGTACACGCATCAGTTTTTGTATATCCAGATTTTGCAACTGTGTATAACCCATTTAAAATACAACCGAATACACTTAAACCTTTCTTTATACAATTTTTTTTGGAACGTAAATCGTCGGTAATACTGCAATATCGCGTAACTGCTAAAAATATAATTCTATAAGAGCAAGAAAAAACGTCATATTAAAAAACTATTGAACTAATCTCTTTCAAATTAAATATACAGTGTGTCCCAAATAGAGTAGGCAAACATGAGTATCTTTCTTATTAGTGAAGATAGAAGTTTGGTTAAATGGGCAATGTTTTGCAGTTTTAGGCGCCCATTCAGATTCTGTTAACACTTTGTTGACCGGCAATTTTACACAAAAACTATGTCATTTCACCGGCTACTATTTTGTAATTTGGAACTAAAGTAAAACATTTTAAATAAACTGCAATAAAATTTATTTATATTGAATGAAATGAAATTAAACGTTGGACATATGTTTTATATAACTTTTAAAATTTTTGTTTAGTATGATAAACTGTATGGCAATCATCTACGTGTAATGTACGGCATGTTTTGCAGATATAGCTTCTTTCGCTGCGCTTTCCTTTAAAGAGCATACTCTACACCGTTTAGTTAGATTTTTTTTACGCAAGTGACTATTTTTTTCTAAACCGTGGTCCTTTAACTAATATCAGATTTATTACTTTCCGAATCACTAAAATTTGATTCTAAATCACTCGGACAATTCGATAAAGTATCCGCGTACAATTTATTGAAACTATCTTCGTAGTTATGTTCCGTCATGGTTAAAATTTCTGAATTACTAAAATTAATCCAAATACCAAAAAAAATAGACGCCATATTGGATTTTTACATAGTTAAATAGCATTTTTTTTTCTCTTTTCAACCATGTATAACAACCCATATTTAAATAAAAAATTATTAAAATAATACATTTTTCTGTTTTAAATCAAGTAGCCATGAATTATCAAAGAACAATTCAACAGCATAATACAAGCCAACGTCATTATATTTATTTTTTAACTAATATTGTAAGTTTTTTTAATAATAATTATTATTGCTTTATAAATAATTCAAAATGACAAAGTTTTTAACTGAGCAGTATGATATGTTTTGTACATACATTAAATGTTACCGAAACCTCCTGCGTTGTTGCACAAACATACTTTAACAGTTTTCATGGCTGTTTGATTTAAAACAGAAAAATTAAATATTGTTAATAATTTTTATTTGAATATGGGTTGTTATACATGGTTGAAAGGAGAAACAAAATGCTATTTAACTATGTAAAAAATAAATATGGCGTCAATTTAAAATAAGAAAGTTGGTATCAATATCTTAAAAACCGCCATTTGAATTTAATTTTTACTTAATTTCTATCTGTACTTTATGAAACCTAGTAACTTTTATATTAAACTTTTTTTTGTAAATTTTATAATTACAAAGTTATTTGACATTAAAGAAAATGACGATTTTCAGTTTTTTTACGATAATTTCGGAACTATTCGGAATTTTAAAATTTTCTTAACAGAATCTGAATGCGCACCTAAAACTGCAAAACATTGCCCGTTTAACCAAACTTCTATCTTCACTAATAAGAAAGATACCCATGTTAGCCTACTCTATTTGGGACACACTGTATAGGCACAGGATATGATTATTTATCGTACAGAACAGTCCGGTCAAATTAGACATAAAAATAGTGGTCAAATAACAAAAATTCCGAAGGAGCTAAATTTTGGTTGAGACCAAGGTCTAATGGTATACCCAAGAGTACACCATTAGAAATAAAGTGTCCAAAGTCCCCATCGATCCCATGTATGCTAAAAATGTCATTTGGGGTCAAGGGTCAAAATTTGAGGTTTTTGGATTTTTTAGAAAACGGTAAGTAAGTTTTATTAAAAAAGTAGTTCAGACAAAAACTATAGATCTTAAAATCATCTACAAAACTGATTCTTATACTTTTTTTTTCTAAAAATCACCATTCGTGAGATATCGCGATTTTACACTAAAGGAAAAAATTAAAGGGTCAAGATAATTTCCTAAACCTTTTGGTGATTTTTGACAAGCTGTATTGCTTAAGATTGCGTGATAACGCTGGCTCCTAAAAATTTTTGACTAAAAGATCTGAAAACTAGAACCTTGGATCTTTAAAAAGTTTTTTTTAAATTTTAGATACGACTATTTTTTACTGAAATACATCCTGTTCAAAATCACCAAAAGATTTAAAAAAATTTCGTCAGCCTTTAATTTTTTTCTTTGGTGTAGAATTGCGATATCTAACGAATGGTGATTCTTAGAAAAAAAAGTGTAAGAACAATTTTTGTAGATAATTTTAAGATCTATAATTTTTGTCCAAACTACTTTTTTGATAAAACTTGCCGTTTTCGAGAAAAATCCAAAAAACCTCAAATTTTGACCTTTGGCCCCGAATAACTTTTTTAGCACACATGGGATCGATGGGGACTTTTGACACTTTATTTCTAATGGTGTACCAAAGTCTCAACCAAAATTTAGCTCTGTCAGAATTTTTGTTATTTGAAATGTCTATTTTAACACTAGATTTACGCACTGAGCCAATTTGACTCATACAACAAAATTGAAGTTTTTTGCAAAAACAGTTTCAACTAAATTGAAATAAAAGATTTATTATTAAAAACTTCATTGAAAACATTTTTTAAATATAAACTCTGTTTTTGAAATACATTTTGCGCAAACAGAAATAATTTTCGCTTTTTTTGCTATAGGTATATAGCAATAAAATTTTAAATGAGCCAAATTGGCTCAGTCCGTAAATCTAGTGTTAATCGAACTAGAAAGCTCGATCATTCAATGAAATTAAATTAACCATATAATATGCAGTAAAAGATTTAGGCTTGCTGCCGCCCTAGGTCCCGTTCGATGTGCCGCCCTTTTAAAAGATGAATTTCATTAATTTTGATCCAATATTTTTAATCGCCTCTAAAATTTTGGCATTTCAAAAAATTTTCCGCCCTTCAAATTATGCCGCTTTAGGCCCGGGCCTCACGGGCATAGGCCTAAATCCATCACTGATAATATGTATGTATATTACAAATAAATAATAATAATAATTACCTGCTATCTAAATATCATATAAAATAAATATTTTTCCAAATAAAAATTGATTTAAGCAAGATAAAAATTTTTTAGGGGACTAAGTTGAATAATTAATTTAAAATTTTTTTTAGTTCAAATTAAATATACAGTAACTCCCCATATAACGCAGAGATTTCCCACGTTGTGTCAATTTGTATTCTTTTAAATAAAATTATTTTCTTTTATTAAATTTGTGTTCTTAGTTTTTCAATTGTAAGAACATTGATTATACATATATCCACTAAAAGGGGTACATGACGCATTATACAAAAATGCTAGTACAACGCGTTTTCCTATAACGCGGAACCAATCTACCGTGTTATAGGGGGGATTACTGTATGCTACTAGAATTAAGTTTGGAAACTCGAAACATTTATATTAGAAGTTATTTTTTGCTTTCAATTTTGGTTAAAATTCTGATATCATTGATTAAAGGTAGACCGTATAGGTTATTTGTACACGGAGAAAAAAATATCCTTATAATGACTATCCGTGTCGCTATTTTAGCTATACGTAGTATATCTTTCACAGGGATACGCCGTATAGCTAATTTAGCTATCCAGAAGTTCCCTATTGCGGATATTCAAAGTGACATTTCGTCAGAACAACGATTCGATTGGCTAATTTAGCAATAGGGCGTATCCCTGTGAAAAATAACTATACTACGGATAGCTATAATAGGGATACGGATAGTTATTATAAGGATATCATTAATAGGTGCCTTTGAGGTTACGTTAGATAGTTGTTATAACGATATTTTTTTCTCCGTGTAGTTACGCGATATTGCCACCATATGAAATAGTTTTTAATATCCAAAAAAAAAATTCTAAAATAAATAGATATGGCAAAACATGTAAAAAAAAATTCATAATTTAAGTATAAAATTTAATTTTTACTATTTTTGTACTTACACGGTATTGCAATATTTAGTTGCGCTATATTGCAGTATTACCGACGATATGTCGTTTAAAACGAAGTTCATGTGTATTAGGTATATTAAATCCAATCCACTTAGCGATTGCAATACCCGAACCTAGTCCTATTCTCAAAAAGTTTGAGAACCCCCACAGTAGATCATAAGAGGTATGTACCTTTGTGCATTTTTCTGATCGGAATAGGCCTCATCTCGGTCTCTCTTCGCGTAATCCAATTTCCTGTACGACTTCCTATCAAAATCTTTCGCATAATATTTCCGATCGATTACTTCGATTTTCCGGCTGCCACGTTCGATTTTTCTTTCAGAATGTTGGAGGTGTTTGCTTTTGCGAGTCGAAAGATCAAACTCGTCGTAGAGCTTTGGAAGAGGCGGCGCGTTGCGTTCGTAATCCTCTCTTTTAGAGCTCTTCGAGCTCTCTCCCTTCGCCTCGTTTATTTTAATTTTTTGTTCGCTTCTCCGGAAACTTTCTTCGCGCTCCTTACGTTTGCTCGCTTCCCAAGGCTTCACCACAATACTGCTCATGTTGAATTCATCTTTTCTGCCGGCGCGCGACTGCTGCAGCTCCTCTTCAAGCTTAGTTCTTTCCTGGAGGATTTCCAGGCGTTCCCGCTCGATCTTGCGTCTCTCGACGTCGAGTCGCATAAGTTCCCTTCTTTCTTTCTCGAACAATTCACGTTCAAGCTGCAACTTTCGGCGTTCCTGCTCGAGCCTGAATTCGGCATGGCGATGCCTTTCTTCGCGATGGATCTGTCGATTCATTTCTTCGCGGTTGCGACGTTGCTCTTCCAAAAGCTGGCGCTTCAGACGATCCCTTTCCAATTTTTCGCGGAAGTGCTGATCGTAGTTGTCTACGCTCGGAGATCTTCCCTTCCAACGCCCGAATTTGGTCGTTAATGGATCAGAGCTTCGACGTCTTATCAGCTCTGAAGATCTGCTATTCGATCTTCTTCTCTTCTCGTTGTTAGAGTCTTTATTGGTTTTGATTTCTTCGCAATCGTTTGGCTTCGTTTCTACTGCCGGACGACTCATGGAAATGGTAATTTTTTTCCCATCCAAATAAGTATTATTGAGAGTCTTCAGACACTCTTTGGCTTCTTCGACGTTTTCCATAACAACGTACCCATAGCATTTCTTCCCATCGGTAACGATTTTAGCCGCTAACACTCTGCCACTTTTCGAAACAAACTGCTTAAGTTCGGTCGCCTTAACTGTACTGCTTATGTTCAAGATCCAAAGGACTTTACTGGCGTTTTGAGCTTCCGATTTTCGTGCACTTTCAGACTTCTTGTAGTACGTGTCTTTGGCGGTTGCAACTTCGGCTTCCATTTTGATTTTCTTCCTTTTGTGTTGAGAAGAAGAAGATGATTGGGTTTTCAGCTCTTCGTCTGCTGTTAAAATCAACGAATCGCTTTCTTTTTTAGTTTCGTTATTTTTTGGTTCCCTTTTTGGGGCTTTCGGTTCTTTGGAGATGGCGTTGTCGTCGTCTAGGACGAGCATGTCTTTAATGTAATATTGCTCGTCGTTTTTAATTTCGACAGCAGTTGTTGAATCGCTAGGAACATTTAAAGGGTCAGAATTTTCAGATTTAATAGTTTCTGAGCGTTGAGGTTCGTCCTCCATTATTCCTGACGACATAAAACAAAATTTTAGTTCGTGCTAAAGTAATAAAGAAAAGTAAATGTAACGATTTTAAACGTAGATAAGGGAGTTTTATTTTTTATTGTTCTTAAGTTGATAACTTCTTTCGAAGAGCTGTTCCAACTTTCTCTGCATCGATAAATCGAAGATCGCTGGCAATAAGGACGTTAAGAAGGATAATAATATAAAAATCTTGATCGTAAAACGAATTTTCTTGAAACGCGGATTTCGAACAAATCGCTTCTTATATTTTCAGCGTTTAATTAATTGTTGACATTTTTTTTTGTTCGTGTAACCCTTCCATTTTTGCAGTAAATTGAGGATTGGTTTTTAAATTATTTAGAAGGGTGGTAAAGTTTGAATATTTCAAAGTCTACACGTACTGACATCTCTGGATCTCTTTCATAATTAATAATTTTTTTTAAACTAGCTATTTTAAATTAATGCCTTAATTAAAACGCACAATTTGTTAAATTATAAAAAACGCAATTTACAAAAAGATAAAGTCACAATTGTATGAAATTTTAATGATAGTGAATGTTACACTATTGTTTTATTTTCTACTAAATTTCATGCTTTTTATTAAAATTTATTTAATAATATATGTTGTTAAAAATAAAGTAGTAAATCTACTAAAATCAAACTTTAAAGTAGCTTTATAATTTAAATTGTAGTAAAACTTTATACAAGGTGGCCAAAATCAAAATAACGAACCGTGATAATCTTGAACACTACATATAACACAATTAATTTCAAATTTTGAAAAATACTTATAATTAAATATTACAAAGACAAAATATACCCTGGAAATATATTTTTAATTAAACACTTCCTGGTTTGCGTCACGGCTAAATTTTATTCAGTCAATTAACTTACGTTTTAATTAAAACAGAGCGGTTGCTTTATTAAAATATAAAATTAAAATCAATAGGCAAACACTAAATAGAGATTTATTAAATTTTTTAATAAAATACTGCGACGGATGTTCCTTCGTTGTTCTTCAGTTTATGTATTTTTATTTTAATTGGTTTACTAAGTTAGGGGGCTGATTACTAAAACTTTAATACTACTAAAAGCACTAAATCGGAAATTTGGTTTTTCTAATATATAAAAATTGTGTTATCATTTCTAATTAACGTTTAAAAAAAAACAAATTAATATTATGAATTTTGCTTAAAATCGAGTGTGCACGTATGAGCTCAAATATGCACATAACTCGCTTCAATCGAAGCTATTTAATTAAACTCTTTAAATTTAAAAAATTAAAATAAAATAAAATTTTATATTCAAGATGAATTATAACTTACTTTTTAAATAACTATGTTTAAAAATACTAAATCAAAGAGTTGTCGTTTAGGAGCCATCCATAAATTACGTCACACATAAACAAATTAATAAGTTTTTATTTATACTAAAAATAAGGTAACCGAGCATACGTACAATAAAATTGGCTTTGTATGCACAATCGGTCAGTTTATTCTCTGTTACTGTCCATTTATTTACAACTTTTTCAAAAATAAAGTATCTTCAGTAATTTCTTTTTTCCAATGGAAACACTTTCAAAACACGAAACGACAAGAGAAATTAAAAAAAATTGTAGAAATAGAAGCTACTATTAAAAAAAATAGAAAGAAATAAAAAAAACAAAAAAAATCAATAGCTGCTAAAAATAAAAAAAGACAAATCGCTGAACATAAAGAATTAAAAATAATACTAAAAGAACCAAAAAAAAAAATAAATAAATTATAAGATTATTAAAAAATACTTTTTTGTAGTCGATTGTATTTATTTTCCAATAATAATAATAAATTTTTCAAAACAAATTGTTTTTAAATATTGATTGATTTTGTAATTTATAAAATTTTCGTTAAGGTGGCCAATAGAAGGGGACAGAGATGAGCTATAGAGAGAACAGCAAAACATCGCAAATTTCTACTATTATCATTTATTATTAACATTCTAATTGATATTATTGTCCTGTTTGTTTATTTTGATGTTAAAGGTATGATCTTTGAAAATTATTAATAAATTTACTTATAGGTATATTGGTTATTAATATTTTTAATATTGCTTTTAAAAAAATGTACGCTTAACCGTCCGGTAGAGGGGTCACTTATTTTAGTTACACATTTATAACTACTAATTAATTATATAAACATATACGATTGTTTTTAAAGTTGATTTTTGTAAATTGTGCTTAAAGCCGAGTGTGCGCATTCGAGCGAAAAGTGGCACATTCGGATCTCGCAAAAATAAAGCGCGCCGCTCCGCGTTGCGCTTCATTTGCCGCCCTCGCTCGAAAATACGCCACTTTTCGCTCGAAAATGTGCCACTTTTCGCTCGAATGCGCACATCTTCGTCCTATTTATCCTTCGCTCTTTCAAGTCGTAAATTTAATACATACATATGTGCAAGCTACTGTGTTTAAATATTTTTGACGAAAGAAAAATGAAAAGTACCGCTAATTTTGTCAGTTGAAATACCGAGTTTAACAAGAAAAATTTAAATAATTTCATGCTTAAAATTCAGTAAGAAGACTCTTTAAAAAAAAAGAACTGACTATTGGCTGAAAATGCAAGATAAGTTTATTCGCAAACTCGATCGCTTTGTAAACGTTGTAATCAGCAATTAAAGTGTGCTTACTAAACTTGTTGGAAAGATAAAATTATGGTAAATTACCTTTCCTAGCTTTTCGAAAATCGAAACGTCAATTTCGGAGTTTGTTATTTGTTTTAGTAATTATTTTGAGTTAACAACGTGTTTGCGGATTGAACTTAATTATCTGTGGAAATGAAGTCATCGTAAAACAATGAGGCTTCAAATTCCTCCTACACAAATTACGCTTTTTTTTTAAAGTATCACCTTTCCTTTTAGTTTGTGTAATTTGATGCCTTTGTATTTACACATGTACGCGGAGGTATTTGTAATAAATTGTTTGATTTAGTGCGTTTAAAAAAAAGTAATTATCTTTCAAATATTTGTGTACCTACTATTTAAATAAATTGTTTTACATTTATTTAGTGTTTTTTTTTTAGTTTTTATGTCAGATAAAATGTAATAAGTTTGTAGTCCGGTCAAATTACACATAAAATAGTGGTCAAATAACAAAAATTCCGACAGAGCTAAATTTTGGTTGAGCCCTTGGGTACACGATTAGAAATAAACTGTCAAAAGTTCCCATCGATCCCATGTGTGCTAAAAAAGTTATTCGGTGTCAAAGGTCAAAATTTGAGGTTTTTTGAATTTTTTCGAAAACGGTAATTTTTATTAAAAAAGTAGCTCAGACAAAGATTATAGATCTCAAAAGTATCAACAAAAATGATCCTTATACTTTTTTTCTAAGAATCACCATTCGTGAGATATCGCGATTCTACACCAAAGGAAAAAATTAAAGGATCAAGAAAATTTCCTAAATCTTTTGATGATTTTTGACAGGCTGTATTGCTTAAGATTGCGTGATAACGGTGGCTCCTAAAAATTTTCGACTAAAAGATCTGAAAATTACAATCTTGGAACTTTCCAAGATTGTAATTTTTGAATTACTTTTTTGATAAAACTTGCCGTTTTTGAAAAAAATGTAAAAAACCTCAAATTTTGACTTTTAAACCTCGAATAACTTTTTTAGCACACGTGGGATCGATGGAGACTTTTGACATTTTATTTCTAATAGTGTGTCCAAGGTCTCAATCAAAATTTAACTTTTGTTATTTGAACTTTTGTTATTTGAAATGTCTATTTTGACCGGACTATAAGTAATATGTGCATTTAAAATAATATAGTATTCGTTATTACATTTGCATTGACTATCTTTGTCTTTCTCTCTAAGACAACAACCTCTACAAAAAAACAATTTGAGCAAAAACCGACGGTGGTGGTGTAAGAGGGGTTTACTGTAGTTTTTTTTAAATAAACTAAAATTCTAGATACGTCATTAAACATAGTTGATCATTAATCCAAATCAGAAAACAATTTAGAAAAACATCATTCACAATAAAAAATTTGCCTCTAAATTTTTTTACAAGAAAAAGATGAAAAAAACAAAAACCTTCCAAACACCTACTTAAATCTTTAAAGTGTCCCACTTTTCCTATTGCGCAAAATTAATGTTTAATAAATTGAAATCTTACAATCTCATGCAAGTTTAATATCCCTCCTACATATACAAGGGGGACGAAAACAAATTACGCCCCTAAACACTTAGGACACGAATTTAAATTTAATATTTTAACATGACAAAAGCTTTCGAATATGCAAAAACGATAATCCTACAACGTTTATTAACGCGCAGTAACATCGAATGAAATTTAGAAGAAGAAGAAAAAAAGTAATAAACAGCATTCATTAATTTGTATGAAGTCTTCGAACGGTCGCAACAAAACTATGCACGAGATTTTGCATGAATATGTATGCATTTTCAGTTTGTTCGAGAAATTAGTTATAAGCGTCTATTCGTAATACATTCGTTTCGCCGCCGCCTACCCCCCCGCCTGAGCTACTATATTTTGCGATACAACAACGACGCCACCGACGCCGCTAAAACTTTGCAGATAATTAGAGATTACTTTAATTACGTGGGATTAAAGTTTAGGGGTTTTTAATTAGCTTTTCTCTGTGGCTTAAATTATGACCTAATTTTAGTAGGATTTCAAATTTCATAAAAATTGCTATAGACTGACACGTAATTACAGGGAGCTTCGATAAACCGGACTCTTTGTAATTCGAATTTCCCACACGGAGAAAAAAATATCCTTATAATAACTATCCGTGTCGCTATTTTAGCTATACGTAGTATATCTTTCACAGGGATACGCCGTATAGCTAATTTAGCTATCCAGAAGTTCTTTATTGCGGATATTCAAAGTGACATTTCGTCAGAACAACGATTCGATTGGCTAATTTAGCAATAGGGCGTATCCCTGTGAAAAATAACTATACTACGGATAGCTATAATAGGGATACGGATAGTTATTATAAGGATATCATTAATAGTTGCTTTGAGGTTACGTTAGATAGTTGTTATAACGATATTTTTTTCTCCGTGCATAACCAAGATAGAGATTAGAACGTTTTTATATAAGTATTTTTTCGATTTAAACCAAACTAAAAGATTTAACAATCTGGATCTACAAAATCGCTGTTTTTTTGTTTTCAAATAATATGTTGAAGATTGATTAGCTTTTTTAGTCATTTTGTTCTTTCCACATATTTTATGGGTCAAAAAAAAATATAAATAACGTACAAATAAGTCGGATTTATAAATTAAAATGTATTCTTCTTCTTTCTCTTTCGAGTCTACCGACTGACTGTAGCCTCTTGTATTGTGTTACAATTTATTAATTTTGTAGGTACTACTATAGTTTTGTCTTATTTTAGAACAGGATTTTAATAAAATTATTGGATAAAACTTAGATAATTATATTTTCTTTTAATTATAGACAATTCTTTGGACTGTTCACTATCACACATAGGTCCTTTTTTTAATTGTTTTTCCAGTGAAATAAATAATTTAAAAAAAAATTAAGTCAATTCAAAAAATTAAAAACCCATTCCCATTGTTTTTTTATTTAAATATGTTCCTTTCGGGTGTCACTCATGAACTGTTCAGAAAAAACTCCTCTGTTACTCTTCTTTACACAGTAAAATTTTCAACTTAATCTATTTGGTGCAACATACTAAAAAAAAATCGATTTTTTTTTAAATATTTTTTTCGAATGTTATTTATTGGTAAACTATTTCTTTTTATTTAAAAATATATTAATAATCTGCTATAATTTTTTTATAGTATTGAAAATAATTATTCAATGTTTATATAATATAAAAAAAATTTCAATTTTATTTTGAGGTGACGCCAAGCACCAAACGATTAATTCAGATGTTTACAGTTCACAAATAATAAAATTAGAGAAAGCACTCAAAAATAAACGGTCAGAATTGGCTAACCGTAAAGCCATTATGTTCCACCATGACAACGCTCGACCTCACACATCTTAATGACTCGTCAAAAATTATTGACGGACTATCAGATTATCGTTTACTTTGTTCTTTACAGACCTTTTTAAATGGTAAGAATTTTCACAATGATGACCTCAAATCGCATTTGGTTCAGTTTTTTCTGATAAGGACCAGAAATTATACGAAAATATCCAAAAAGATATCAAAAAATTATTAAAGAAAATAGTACATTTATAGTTGATTCTAATCTTTGTAAAAAAATGCGTTTCATTTACAACTAAAAAACCAAAATTACTTTCTTGTCAACCCAATATTTATTTTTAAAATGTAGAATTTAACAAAATAACAACGAATACTTAACACAGTGGTTTCCAACCTTTTTGTACCGGCGCCCCCCTTTAAAAAAAAATTGTTGCGCTACCTTAATTTTTCTAACAATCTAATTTCATAAATACTCAACTGATATTATAATTTATTTAATGGGCTACAAAATAATATACAATTAATCTAATATAATATACAATATTATGTAAAAATATACATAAAAATTTTTTGATACCTATTCGACTTTTTTGGTTTGTATTTGAAAATGATATTTTGAAAACAGCTGCATGCCCCCCTTGCAAAGTCTCGCGCCCCCCCTAGGAGGGCGCGCCCACAGGTTGGAAACCACTGACTTAACACATATGTACAATTTATGAAAATTAAAATATAACAAAACTTAATGCAGTTTTTTCAATACAAAATTTGCTAATACTATAAACTGATAGGATAGTCACTTGTACCTCGCCAACTGCTTCTATTTTGAACTTCTCGTCGTTATAACAATTTTTTAACTTGAGCAGAATTATCTAAAGACTAATATTCAAACTCTAACACAAACCAACTAATTTTTGAGTCGTGTCAGTTTTCTTGCCAGTGAACAATATGTTTTTGCCATATCAAATGATAAGCATAAATGCAGTAATATAAATTCGACATAGTCATCTTTGATAAGAGCAACTTTTAATGTGTATAAACAACCTCTGATATAGCCAACATTTGTGATTTTAATTCTTTTGCACATTTGACACAATTAACTATAATAAAACAAAATAGTCATTCCCCCTTAATTTATTCAACATTTTTAGTTGCCTATAATAAAGTTCCAAAGTTTGACTTGCCTATTTTTTGAAAATGAAAAGGTTTCAGACAAGACAATACAAGGGAAAAATAGAAAAAAATTGCCGTAAACAAGTAATTAAATTTTGTGTTAAATTTTGCAATACAACTTATTTCTACTAAAAAATTATTTTTTTTATATTTGTATTTGTTTGTTTGGAATAATACCACAAGACGAAAGTGGGAACTCCCTTCTTTTCGACACGTCCCCAATTTGCCCGTAGATTGCGAGCGTGAATTGAAAATGGATAGGTTTAGTTTTTGAAATTTATATAAAGGCGATATGAAGTTATAAGAAAACAAAATCCCGATTGTTTGGCGTATACTTACAATTCACATTTGTTTATTTACTTTTTAAGATAAAATTATCAGAAGAATTGCAATAGCATAAGGAGCTTTCCACCGAACGAAGACAGCGCCACATAGGTATTACGTGAAGAATCGATTTTTTCATTTAATTAGAGAAGACTAGAGACTTAATTAGTTATACTTTAGTGTTATTTGTTGTATTACTGAAAAATTGATTGTCAACGTGTTTTACCTAAACGTATTCAGTAACCGAAAAAAAGCTGAATTAAAAAGAACAAAAAATTTTGAATGAAAAAAATGTCTCTAAATTTTTAGAGTCTTAAAATGTAATTTTCCAAAAAAATCATAGAACTGCTGAATTTGCTTTAAAAAAAAAACCAAAAATAATCTACAATTTTTCACTTATTTTAAATTATTAGTAATAAAATTAAGCGCAACATCAAACTTTAAATTTTAGTTTCTTTACAATTTATGTTTACGAATCAAATTAAATAATTTTACCCCCTCCCCCTTCGCCATTCTAGAATCCGTTTCCACGGACTATTCAGTTTCTTGTTACGAAATAGAAGCTCGAGTGTTAACTACGCAAACCTGATAATTTCGTAAGCATAAACTATTCTCTTTAATACCGAACACACCTAATCAGATAACTTTTTGTTTTAAATTTAATCCTCATTGCAGATTTGCAGAAAAAAATACGGTAATTAATTTTCAATGAACGAAATAATCTTCGTCGACCTAAACTGCAACATTTTGCTCGGCCGTCCAAACCTGACGAGCCGCATCTACGAAGTCACCATCGACAATTTGGATCGAAGCAAGCCCCGTCAAGATTGGATGGAGACTTACGGTAAAAACTTAAATAATCTGTGTTTTTTCACCGACAAAACCAAACACTTGTTGAAAGTAACGCCGAACAATCCTTGCGCGAGTTATAATAATCTAAAATACATTGACATTAAGAGTAGAAAAGGATATTCGTTAGCAAGTTATAATATTCTAAAATACATTGACATTAAGAGTAGAATAGGATATTCGTTAGCACAAATAAAGGAAGTATCAAAATCAGATACAGGAAGTGCTTAGATGTAAGAAAATTGTTATAAATATAAGAGGATTGCTTTTTAGAGTTAGTTGGTCTTTAAGTAATGTAATAAACGTTTTATTCCAAAAACGGGTTTTATTAATTTCACAAACAAAAAAAATAACTTAATAAAATTTAAGTGGCGCAGTCGGTTAGGATAACCAAAACGGGAAATCTATCGCAGAAAGACCCGGTCTGTTTTAACAGTTCGTTTGGTGATTCGAAAAAAGAACTCTTTGTGTAACAATCGAATTGTGAAAGAAGAGAGGAAATTAATACTACCACCCAACTCAACCCTTAAAGTAGGAAGACCTGGGAGTCCAAAAACGTTCCTATAGGCATTAACATAAGAAGAAAAAAGAAACGAATACAAGAAAAGAAATGAAGACATTGATTTTAATGTAAGTGCTCATTCACATATATTTTCCTTACCAATCTTATCCGTAATTTAAGGCTTAACTAATAGGACACATAAAAAAAAAATTATATATATATATTAAAAAAAAAAAAAAAAAAAAGATATAAAATAAAATAAAAATAATTAATGTCAATAAACGAAGCTGATTTGTTAATAAACGAATTTTCTAAATTTAATATCGATACGAATAATTCGTCAGATATGTCGAAACAAACTAATGTAGCTTTATTAAGATACCAAGCTGACAATATTCCGCAATACGATGGAAATCCAAAGCAGCTACAAAGATTTATAACTGCTTGTGAAAATCTTTTACGTGGTTTTCAAAATGCCGAAAACATTAGTGATCCAATTAATGTGTGCCTTATGGACACGATCCTTAGTAAATTAATTGGAAGAGCCGCTGATCTAATAACTTCAAGATCAGAATTAAATTCTTGGCAATTGGTTAAAGATACCCTAATTTTGACCTTTTCAGATCAAAGAAGTATCGATTGCTTGATCCAAGATTTAATTTTAATAAAGCCTTTTAGAAATGAAACCCCTTTACAATTTGGCATGCGAATTCAAGATGCACGAAGTTTACTATTTTCTAAATTAAATGCTTCGAACATACCTGTTCCAGAAAAACTAATCAAAATTAAACACTACGACGATTTTGCTTTAAAAACTTTCATAAGTGGCTTACCATACCACATGCAATTAGTTGTGAGACTTCGAAACCCCGAAACCATAGAACAAGCTTTAGCTCATACCACTGAAGAAGAAAATTTTGCTTATTTCACTGCTAATAGAAATCAAAATTTACATTTTAATTACCAACCTCAACCAAGGCATAATCCAAATTATCCTAAAATTCAAAAGGAAAAGTTCGCACAACCAATAATGTCAAATTATAGAAATACACGAATTCAACCAACAAATTATACACCAAATTGTACGACAAATTATAGACCAAATTATATACCAAATTTTACACCAAATTTTACACCAAATTTAAATTACACCAAATTTACACCAAATTATACACCAAATTATACATCAAATTATACACCAAATTACACATCAAATTATACACCAAATCATACAACTAATTTCAATCCAAACCATTCAGCAATTAGACCCCTATTTCATCCTAGTTTTTCAAAATCAACGAATCAAAACGTTTTTTCAAGACAACCCTTTGAAAACAATATCCACAAACCTAATTTTAATAATCAAAACCTTGTAAGACCGAATTTTCCTAATTCCAAATTTAGTACAGTTTCTAAAACCTCTGTCACACCGATGGATACGAGTTCATGTAATTCAAATTTTAAACCAAAACCTAAATTTCAATTTAGAGAACTATATAACCACGAAATAAGCTCAGAAAATCAAAATTATGATACACAAAATTTAGAAACTGAAATTCCGAATACTTCTATCAACAAGAAGAAACATACCCCGAAAATGCAGAAAATGATTCAACTCATTACAACGAATTATACGACCAAATGTTAACTCAACAACACGACGAACATAAAGACGATCATTTAAATTTTCACTACATCCCGAATCAAATTTTCCCAACCTAATATTTTTAAATAATTATTTTAACGACCTACCCTACATTTTTATACCCGAAATTAATGCTCATTTTTTAATTGATACAGGTAGCTCAAGAAGTTTAATAACGCCTAAACTAGCTTTACAAAATTATCAAAATTATATCAAAACCGAAAACTTTAGTATTCAGACAGCACATGGTAATACTAATCATAATAAAGTAGTATACGTACCGATTTTTAATATGTTTTTAGATAAAGGATTTTATAAATTTCATATTTTTGAATTTTCAAAAAAATACGATGGCCTCATTGGAGCCGATCTTTTGTCTTACTTACAAGCAACTATTGATTTTAAAAATTTGCAACTAATAACACCAAAAGTTAAAGTTCCGATCAATTATGAAAAAACTCTTCACAAAAACGTAACAAAAAATTCTGAACCAATAGAACAAAATTTTATGATAGAACCAAGAACACAGAAAATTGTTAAAATTCCAGTAAACATTAAAGAAGGCTTAGGAGTCATAGAATATTTTAAATTTGACAAAAATGTAGAAATGCCAAAAGCACTTGTAAATGTCGTTAATAATTTCGCCATAACTACAATTTTAAACTCAAACGAAAATCCAATCGAAATAAAAATTGATCAACCTTTCGATATCGAACCAATTAATGTATTTGATGTTAACTTTTACGAAAAAATGGACATTGACGAACCGTACGATTTAGAATACAATAATCTTTTGAAATCAAATTTACAAAATTTACGCTTAGGACATTGTAATAAAGAAGAACAATCTGAAATCAGAAAATTGTGCTTAGAATTTAGAGATATCTTTTATTGTGACAAAACCGCTTTAACTTTTACAAATCAAATTAAACATGAAATTAAATTAACAAATGATTCCCCAATATACACTAAAAGCTATCGTTATCCCGAGGTTCATAAATCTGAAGTCAAAGATCAAATTCAAAAAATGTTAGCTCAGGGAATTATTCAAAATTCAACTTCGCCATGGTCGAGTCCAATTTGGATTGTTCCAAAAATTAGACGCCTCTGGAAAACAAAAGTGGAGAATGGTCGTGGATTATAGAAAGTTAAATGAAAAGACAATTGACGACAAATATCCACTCCCCAACATAACCGACATTTTAGATAAATTAGGACGAAGTCAGTATTTCACTACATTAGACTTGGCAAACGGTTTTCACCAAATTGAGATGGACGTAAATGACATACCAAAAACTGCTTTTTCAACTGAAAATGGACACTATGAATTTAGGCGAATGCCTTTTGGTCTTAAAAATGCTCCAGCTAGTTTCCAACGAGTAATGGACAATATTCTTCGTGGATTACAGAACGAAATTTGTTTAGTTTATTTAGACGACATAGTAATTTTTAGTACTTCACTGCAAGAACATATAACTAGACTTAGACAAGTTTTTTGCAGACTTAGGAATTCAAACTTCAAAATTCAAATAGACAAATCAGAATTTTTAAGGAAAGAAGTCCAGTATTTAGGTCACATAATTACTCCTGAAGGTGTTAAACCTAATCCAGAAAAAATTTTATCTGTAAAGGAGTTTCCAATACCCAAAACAGCAAAAGAAATCAAATCATTTTTAGGTTTAATTGGCTATTATCGACGATTCATTAATAATTTTGCAAAAATTACACGTCCAATGACATTATGTTTAAAAAAAGATGCAAAAGTTATACATTCCCCAGAATTTATAATGGCTTTTGAACACTGTAAGCAACTCTTAATTAACGCCCCGATTTTAACATATCCCGATTTTAAGAAACAATTTATTTTGACTACTGACGCTTCAAATCAAGCATTAGGAGCAGTACTATCTCAAGGAAATGTGCCTAATGATAAACCAGTAGCATATGCTAGTCGTACCCTTAATGAAACTGAAACTAGGTACTCAACAATTGAAAAAGAACTTTTAGCAATTGTCTGGGCTTGCAAACATTTTAGACCTTATCTTTATGGCAATAAGTTCAAAATTTATACAGATCATCGACCACTAGTTTGGCTTTTTAATTTAAAAGAACCAAATAGCAAACTAATTAGATGGCGCTTAAAATTGGAAGAATATGACTATGAAATTATTTATAAAAATGGAAAACAAAACACAAATGCCGACGCTTTATCCAGAATCCAAATTAATGCTTTAGAAAACGAAAGTACAGTCAACAATCCAGGCGATATAAATTTAGAGACTGTAGAGTTTTTACGAGATGTAGCTCAAAGTTCTAATTCAAATTTAAATCAACCTAATTCGAAACAAGAAATTCAAATTTTACAAGACATTCAAATAGCACCGCAAATTTTAGAACAACCTAACCAAAATTATGACACCAATTCAGATACAGACACAGCTCACTCATATACAGGTGACACAGCTGACAGTATACCAATTATAGACGAAATAATTAATAATAAATCCAACCAAATTTTAATAGAACTAAACCCTTATAATAAATTAGACGTGAAGGAAGAGAATTTTGAACATCATAAGATATTAATTGCAAAAGTACCTAAAAATAATGAAGAAACAATTTTAATTTACTCAAAGAATATACGACGAATAATAGAACATTTTATATTTACTTTTATGATAATAAATTCTACAAAGTATTTAACAAAATTTACATGTCTAAATTTAAGAAAAATGGTCTGAAATTAATTATGCACAAAATTGGTTAATACGATTAAAGAAATCGACGAACGATTATTGCTAATAAAATATCAACACGAAGGCAAATGTAATCATCGTGGCATTAATGAAACCCTAGAAAAAATAAAACAAAATTACTATTGGCCTACCATGAAAAAAGATGTTACAAAATACATCAATGAGTGTATTTTATGTCAAACATCAAAGTACTCAAGGAAAAATCCCTATGTCCCGTTAGTTTTAACAGAGACAGTAGGAAAACCTTTCCAGTTATTGCATGCGGATGTCTTCCGATTTAACGAGCAAAACTTTTTAACTATTATCGACGCATTTTCGAAATTAGCACAAGCACTACCTATTCAAGCAAAAACTTCACTTGATATTTGTAACGCTTTTTTAAACTACTTTTCATACTACGGTATTCCTGAAAAATTACTTTAGACAATGGCACAGAGTTCAAAAATGAAAATGTTAAAGAATTATTAAAATCACACAAAATTGACATTCACTTCACAACACCATCACATCATGAGTCAAACTCACCAATAGAAAGATTTCACTCTACACTAATCGAACATCTCAGAATTTTACAACAAAAACACCCTAAAGAAAACATAATCAACTTAATGAAATATGGAATTATAGCATACAACAACTCTTTACATTCAACAACAAAGTTTTCACCCTTCGAACTAACCTTTGGACACACTAATTTAAGAGACCCTTTAGATTTAATAGAAACAACCTTTTATTCAGACTATGTATACAATCATAATGAGAAAATGAAACACCTTTATCAAAAGACTTCAGAAAACTTAGAAAATACAAAAAATAAAATTTTAGGAAAACGAAACATACATGGTCCAGTTCAGACTCAGTTTACAGTAGGACAAACTGTGTATAAAGCAAACAAAAAACGAAACAAAAAGGGAAATAAATTTTTAGGTCCTTACGAAATATTAGAAATTTTAGAGAACAATAAAACTAAAGTAAAAAATAAAACGAACAATAAAATAGAGATTGTACACATGAAAGAACTTAGAATTCCTGTTTTTACAGATTCTTCGTCTCATTCACACACCAGGAATTAATTCCTCCAAAATTCCATGACCTTAACGATAATCCTGGCATGCTACCTTTAAAAATTGGAACAGCTCAAAACATAATCGATTTTTGGTCATTTATTCAGTTTTATAATATTTCAAGTGTTAAAAATCAATTTGAATATTTGCATGAAAACTTTGAAAATTACGGTATTCTACTGATAATTCCACCCGAAAGAATTTTACAATTTTATAAATTAATCCATTCATTCGAAACAAAATAAAAATTCAATTTTCCCAAATTAACCCAATAACTATTAACAGAAATAAAAGAGGCATAATTAATGGCTTAGGATCAGTTATTAAAGTTCTAACTGGAAACCTCGATCAAGATGACGCGGAGAAGTACGATGAAGCAATCGCTACTCTGACAAACAATCAAAATCAAATGCGAAATTTGGTTAAGGATCAGATTACAATAATGACAAAATCAGTTGACAGTTTTAAACACATTGCCGAAAATTTAACACAAAATCAAGTAACTTTAGAAGCTCAAATTTTTGAAATATTTAAACAACTATCAAAAATCGGATTAAAAGATTCTCAAACTCACACGTATCTATTTGCACAAACAGTTATGACCCAAATTATTTCAGCATACCAAATTATATATGATATATTAGAAAAAATTGAAGTTGCAATTTCTTTTTCCAAATTAAATACCTTCCATAATTCTATAGTAGAACCTAATGACTTACTCGAAGAAATTGAACAAATTAATATTGTATCAGATTTGGTTAAACTGCCTTTTAAGCCTAACTTGAATAATATTTTAAATTTTGAAAAAATAATTAACGTTAAAAGTTATTGTAAAGAAAATGAAATTGTTTTTATTTTACAAATTCCTTTAGTGGAAGCCAAAGATTACACTTACTATCATTTATATCCATTACCTACGTTATTTAACAACCATTTCAAAACACTAATCCCTCAATCAAATTACCTCATCCTCAATGAGCAACAATATATGTTTTCTGAAGAAAAATGCAAAGAAGTATCACCTCAACAGTTCATCTGTAAAGAGAACAATCCCATCGCCATCAGCAAAACAGTTCCATGCGAAATCCAGTTAATTAATTACTCAAAAAATTTAAACAATTGTAAGCAAATTTTCGTAAAAATAGACAAGTTAAAATTAAAAAGTTGGAAGACGAAAATGGATTTTAATTATTCCCAATAATATCGTTGCAACACGTCATTGTGGACAAAACAAAGACAATGTACCACTAAGAGGAACCTATCTACTGGAAATGGAACCTTCATGTGAAATACGTCTGGACAATACATTTATTAGAAGTCAGAAGAAACCAAAATTGAATTATAAGAAAATAGAACTACCAAAATTAGCATTTGAAGAAAATTCGAATCGAGTTATAAATTTGCAAACTCCAGTCAAGTTAAAATCAATAAATTTAGATGAAATCAAAAGTGCTCAAACAGCGTTGGACCTACAAAGCCAAAGGGAAAGCGATCTCTTCAATGGACCTATTCATCTAAATAAAACCAGTATTTGGACAATTCTACTATACATCATCATTTTTATTACATTGATTGTAATAGTGCTAAAATACGTGATACAAAAAATAAAAAATTTAAAAAATTTAGTGAGCAGTGAAAATAAAGAGGAACCGGAAATAGTGATATAAAAAGAAAAGAACTCCCAAACCCCGTTTGTTCGTTTTAAGGTGGGAGGAGTTATAATAATCTAAAATACATTGACATTAAGAGTAGAAAAGGATATTCGTTAGCAAGTTATAATATTCTAAAATACATTGACATTAAGAGTAGAATAGGATATTCGTTAGCACAAATAAAGGAAGTATCAAAATCAGATACAGGAAGTGCTTAGATGTAAGAAAATTGTTATAAATATAAGAGGATTGCTTTTTAGAGTTAGTTGGTCTTTAAGTAATGTAATAAACGTTTTATTCCAAAAACGGGTTTTATTAATTTCACAAACAAAAAAAATAACTTAATAAAATTTAAGTCGCGAATCACAACCTACCTAGATTTTACAGTGTTTACGTTAACGAAGCGCTTGTGGCGCTCATTCGCGTCATTTCTGTCGATCATTTTTGTGTATCTTTACATCCAGTTGTGTAATTAATAAAAATCTTTGAAGTTATACTTCTTTTGGCGCCCTGAGAGTAAAATGTTACTAGGTAAGGGAATGCGTGCGCAGACATTGACGATAATTTGACAGTTAACCGTTTAAAAAAGTCAATTAATATTGTCAATTATGCTCAAAACCGAGTGTGCACATTCGAGCTCAAAGTGGCACATTCCGATCTCGGGAAAATGAAGCGCGCCGCTCCGCGTCGCGCTTCATTTGCCTCCCTCGCTCGGAAATGTGCCACTTTTCGCTCGAATGCGCACATCCTCGTATTTATTACATTTGTCTAATTTAACCTTTGCTCCTTCACATCAAAAATTTCAATTTACTTTAATAAATATCGATTTTATGTTTAAAAACCATTTTTACCATCGCAATGAGTGGAAAGGAGCGAAAAGATACGACAATCTTGTCAGTGCGAGTGAAAGGGAACGATTGAAATTACCCAATTAATTTTTTGTCTAATTTATTGGCTTAAATTATTGTGAATGGTGCTTGAAACCGAGTGTGCACATTCGAGCTCAAAGTGGCACATTCCGATCTCGGGAAAATGAAGCGCGCCGCTCCGTGTCGAGCTTCATTTGCCTCCCTCGCTCGGAAATGTGCCACTTTTCGCTCGAATGCGCACATCCTCGTATTTATTACATTTGTCTAATTTAACCTTTGCTCCTTCAAATCAAAAATTTCAATTTACTCTAATAAATATCGAATTTATGTTTAAAAAACATTTTTACCATCGCAATGAGTGGAAAGGAGCAAAAAGATACGACAATCTTGTCAGTGCGAGTGAAAAGGAACGATTAAAATTACCCAACTAATTTTTTGTCTAATTTATTGGCTTAAATTATTGTGAATGGTGCTTGAAACCGAGTGTGCACATTCGAGCTCAAAGTGGCACATTCCGATTTCGGGAAAATAAAGCGCGCCGCTCCGCGTCGCGCTTCATTTGCCTCCCTCGCTCGGAAATGTGCCACTTTTCGCTCGAATGCGCACATCCTCGTATTTATTACATATGTCTAATTTAACCTTCGCTCCTTCAAATCAAAAGTTTCAATTTACTTTAATAAATATCGATTTTATATTTAAAAAACATTTTTACCATTGCAATGAGTGGAAAGGAGCGAAAAGATACGACAATCTTGTCAGTGCGAGTGAAAGGGAACGATTGAAATTACCCAATTAATTTTTTGTCTAATTTATTGGCTTAAATTATTGTGAATGGTGCTTGAAACCGAGTGTGCACATTCGAGCTCAAAGTGGCACATTCCGATCTCGGGAAAATGAAGCGCGCCGCTCCGCGTCGCGCTTCATTTGCCTCCCTCGCTCGGAAATGTGCCACTTTTCGCTCGAATGCGCACATCCTCGTATTTATTACATTTGTCTAATTTAACCTTTGCTCCTTCACATCAAAAATTTCAATTTACTTTAATAAATATCGATTTTATGTTTAAAAACCATTTTTACCATCGCAATGAGTGGAAAGGAGCGAAAAGATACGACAATCTTGTCAGTGCGAGTGAAAGGGAACGATTGAAATTACCCAATTAATTTTTTGTCTAATTTATTGGCTTAAATTATTGTGAATGGTGCTTGAAACCGAGTGTGCACATTCGAGCTCAAAGTGGCACATTCCGATCTCGGGAAAATGAAGCGCGCCGCTCCGCGTCGCGCTTCATTTGCCTCCCTCGCTCGGAAATGTGCCACTTTTCGCTCGAATGCGCACATCCTCGTATTTATTACATATGTCTAATTTAACCTTCGCTCCTTCAAATCAAAAGTTTCAATTTACTTTAATAAATATCGATTTTATATTTAAAAAACATTTTTACCATTGCAATGAGTGGAAAGGAGCGAAAAGATACGACAATCTTGTCAGTGCGAGTGAAAAGGAACGATTAAAATTACCCAACTAATTTTTTGTCTAATTTATTGGCTTAGATTATTGTGAATGGTGCTTAAAACCGAGTGTGCACATTCGAGCTCAAAATGGCACATTCCGATCTCGGGAAAATGAAGCGCGCCGCTCCGCGTCGCGCTTCATTTGCTTCCCTCGCTCGGAAATGTGCCACTTTTCGCTCGAATGCGCACATCCTCGTATTTATTACATTTGTCTAATTTAACCTTTGCTCCTTCAAATCAAAAATTTCAATTTAATCTAATAAATATCGAATTTATGTTTAAAAAACATTTTTACCATCGTAATGAGTGGAAAAGAGCGAAAAGATACGACAATCTTGTCAGTGCGAGTGAAAGGGAACGATTGAAATAACCCAACTAATTTTTTGTCTAATTTATTGGCTCGGAAACGTGCCACTTTTCGCTCGAATGCGCACGTCCTCGTATTTATTAAATTTGTTTACGTTAATTTTTGAATTTAAAAAGAAAAAAGTAATACAGTAGACGCCGGTTAATGTGATCATTTTGGGACCGAGATAAAGTGATCACACTAACCGACTGATAACAATAAGCGAAAGATACCAGCGAAGCAAGTAAAACTTGAAAAAAAACTTTATGAACTAAATAGTGTGTATTAATTCGATTCGTTGATGTACACATTAGGAAATACAAATTTTATGTAACGTATAATGCAATTTTTTATATAATTTACGTTAAAAACCACTTATTTTAGAACAAAACAAAATAAAGTATTAAAAACATTCATAATGTGTTAGAGGTATCGGCATCACTGTAAAAATATCCATAAAACGCACAAGGCAAAAAGGTTTTATTTTTTTGAAAAAAATGTTCCATTGCTGGTTAAATTTGGGATTTTTTTAATACATTAAGTATTTTTTAAAACAATACAACTTACATAAAATTTGACAAAACGAGTACACAACGATTCAAAAGACGAAAACATACTAATTGTAAGCTTGACTGCATTTTTTGTTACTACAATTAGGGGCTAAATTTATTTTCTGAGAAAAATGGATATTCCTTGAAACAGCATCGCTAGTTCCAGTCGTGCTTTGTTCTCAAAAACCATAAAAGATAGTCTCTCATTGTCTAACGGACTGAACTTTGATCACAATAAACGAAATATCGATAATAATAACCGAACACATTTTAATGCTTTTGTATTGTGTCGGTTGGTTCCAAACCAGTTTGATCACACCAAGCGGTTGATAACATTTACCGTGATCACATTAAGCGGCGTCTACTGTATGTTCAAATGAAACGACATACAGCGTGTTTACGAACAGTTGTCAGAGCCGGAAATAAATGGTGGGGGTAATTTTTTAGACGAGTTTTATTGAATAATATTTCGAAATTTATTGATTTGAAAAAGTTATATCAAAGTCAAAATTGAACCCATATTTTGAAAACCGCAGGTTTTTTGACCTACGACAATGTTAAATTGCCTAATTAAAAAACATATCCGACGACCTAAAACGATAAAACAATTCATGTTACTTCACCACATATAAAATGAATTGCTCATAAATTATTTTTACTTTTAAAACAAACGTACCTGAGTTAAAATATCTAATTCCAATAAGGGAAAAAAAGAAATGTTCTAATTGATTATTTATCTTTTTAGAAAAAGACTTCCAATGCTTTTGTTAATCATTTCTAAAACATGACTTATAAAAGTATGTGTTGTAAAAATTAGATAATTTGAGGGTGGTTGTTGTTACCGGAAAACCTTCTAAAACGTGTTAAATTTTTATATCATAATCACATTACAATAAAAATAACATTTGGGTATTCATTAAAAAAAAATCGCCTAATGAAAACTTGAATAAAAATGTTTTTTACGAAAAATAATTTATACTGTACGAATAAATAATGAAACTAAACATTACCTACGTGCAATATTTTATTTTAGTTCAAGAGATAGTAACGAAGAAATTTTTTCAATTGAGCCAAGATATTATTTTTTCTGTGCAGTAATAATTTTATATCTCGTGTTGGTTTTGTTTCTAGAACAACAAAACCCCCTTTCCCCATGCTTCTCCAAACGATTTCCTTAGTTTTAGATTCAGTAATTTGATGGTAATTTAAGGATGTACGAGCAGGGTACTGAGTGGGGATAGACCGGTCCGGGCGCGCGGTTAAGAGGTTATGGCCGCAGCATTGCGTATGGCAACACTGTGAGTATTATGATTATTATGGCAATGTTATCAGTAAATTCAAAATAAACGTTGAGTGTAACACGTGCGAATATAAAATTATGGAAGGTGAAATAAAATAGAAAACTATTTATCGGGATGAAAATTTACCAGTTTTCCTAAAATTAGGTTAGTATTTTTGACACTTACTTTGCTTTAAGGGTCTGTAGTGTTGCCATTTAGTTTAAGAGCTAACAAAAGTAAGCTAAATTTCGTAAATATCTCTTAATTTAGTCGGTTTAGTACGGTTTTTTATTTTCTTAATATTATTTCTTTAAATAGTCGGTTAACCTTCTTCAAATTTTGAGAATTTGTTTAGATATATTTAAACTACATATAAAAAAAAATCAAGCATTTTGAGCCAAATGACTTTCGTGCTCGTACACCCTTAATTAAAAATTATTAAAACTTGTATATACATATGTATCTTGTTTTGTATGTATATACAACGTATATCAAGCGTCGTGGAACATAACCCCACTATTTCCACATTAAGATAGACTTAACATTCGCGAATTCGATATTCGCGAGCTTTTTC
The DNA here is from genome assembly GCA_036325965.1 of Sinopyrophorus schimmeli. Taxonomy (NCBI): domain Eukaryota; kingdom Metazoa; phylum Arthropoda; class Insecta; order Coleoptera; family Elateridae; genus Sinopyrophorus; species Sinopyrophorus schimmeli. The sequence continues at coordinate 795,235 of JARFIZ010000194.1, forward strand.
TGGAACCTAACCCACGCGAATGTTGAGGGATTACTGTACTTGCAAATATTAAGGAAGAAAAAAAAATTCCAAATTTTTCAGTGTTGTTTGAGCCGCTGTACTTAGGTGAAAAACAAAAGGATCCTTCTTCATTCAAAATCTAATAACTCCGCGAGAAATCAATGTAGAAAAAAATTAATAAAAAAAATTAAAGCTATCTCACCCATGCAATAGTTTAACTCAAAAAAAATATACAGTCTAATGTGTACATTCGAGCGAAAAGTGGCACATTTCCGAGCGAGGGAGGCAATGAAGCGCGACGCGGAGCGGCGCGCTTCATTTTCTCGAAATCGGAATGTGCCACTTTGAGATCGAATGTGCACACTTGGTTTTAAGCACGATTTACCAAGCGTCCCGTATTAACAGAAAAAAAATTGGTCACGTTATATACAGTGTGTCCCAAATTGAGTAGGCTAACATGGGTATCTTTCTTATTAGTGGAGATAGAAGTTTGGTTAAATGGGCAATGTTTTGCAGTTTTAGGTGCCCATTCAGATTCTGTTACAAAAATTTTAAAATTCCGAATAGTTCCAAAGTTATCGCAAAAAACTGAATAAACGTCATTTTCTTTAATGTCAAATAACTTTGTAATTATAAAATTTACAAAAAAGTTTAATATAAAAGTTACTAGGTTCCATAAAATACGGACAGAAATTAAGTCAAAATTAAATTCAAAATGGCGGTTTTAGAGATATTGATACCAACTTTCTTATTTTAAATGGGCGCCATATTGGATTTTTACATAGTTAAATAACATTTTTTTTTCTCTTTTCAACCATGTATAACAACCCATATTTAAATAAAAAATATTAACAATATTAAATTTTCTGTTTTAAATCAAGTAGCCATGAATTATCAAAGAACAATTAAACAGCATAATACAAGCTAACGTTATTATATTTATTTTTGACTAATATTGTAAGTTTTTAATAATAATTATTATTGCCTTATAAATAATTCAAAATGGCAAAGTTTTTAACTGATTGTGATCAGTATGTTATGTTTTGTATCTACCTTAAATGTTACAAAAGCTCCTGCGTTGCTCCACAAACATACTTTAACAGTTTTCCAAAAAAAAAGCAACGAACGTTAAAATTATTAAAAGATTGGATGTGAATATGCAGAAGTACGGATGTTTACAGTAACGAAATTGAAAAAATGTGGAAGATGATCTTTATCATTTTTTTTTTTGGAAAACTGTTAAAGTATGTTTGCCCAGCAACGCAGGAGCTTTTGTAACATTTAATGTAGGTACAAAACATATCATACTGATTAGTTAAAAACTTTGTCATTTTGAATTATTTATAAAGCAATAATAATTATTATTAAAAAAACTTACAATATTAGTCAAAAAATAAATATAATGACGTTAGCTTGTATTATGCTGTTTAATTGTTCTTTGATAATTCATGGCTACTTGATTTAAAACAGAAAAATTTAATATTGTTAATATTTTTTTATTTAAATATGGGTTGTTATACATGGTTGAAAAGAGAAAAAAAAATGATATTTAATTATGTAAAAATCCAATATGGCGTCCATTTAAAATAAGAAAGTTCGTATCAATATCTTAGAAGCCGCCATTTTGAATTTAATTATGAGTTAATTTCCATTTTAATTTTATGATGCCTAGTAACTTTTATATTAAACTTTTTTTTGTAATTTTTATAATTACCAAGTTATTTGAGATTAAAGAAAATGACGATTTTCAGTTTTTTTACGATAACTTTGGAACTATTCGGAATTTTAAAATTTTTTTAACGGAATCTGAATGGGCACCTAAAACTGCAAAACATTGCCCATTTAACCAAACTTCTATCTTCACTAATAAGAAAGATACCCATGTTAGCCTACTCAATTTGGGACACCCTGTATACGTATAGCACGTAGTATGCAATTCACAACAATAAAAGTCCACTTACAAAAACCCCAGGACCTTTTCCAAATCCCACCGAGTCCCATTTGTTGCATTTTTAAAGAAACCTCCTTTTTTAATGCAAGAATAAATTCGGATACGTCCCTGGAATAATAAATCATAAAAATAAATAAACAAAGACGTGATTTGCATATTACAAAAATGAGTAAGTGCGCGGATTGTTTACAAAAGCCGCAAGTCGGTTTACAGTTTCAAAACTTCCAACGACAAAGTTATCGAAAACTTTCTACGATCTTTTTTTTTCTTCTTCATCTTCTTACAATTCAATACAAGAAAATTGTCAACTACTGCACGAGAGTAAAGGTAAGTGAGAAAATAAAGTTTGTATAAAAAAGAAACATCGTCCTTTCGCACCCCCGTAAAAGGAAATCTGTGTCGCCTCGAAGGTAAAACCTACCAAAACACTTAAGGGAAAAATTGGGTCCAATACAAATTTAAATGAGCCGAATTGATTCCGAATTTACATAGTATATTTTTCATTTTCTTTTTCTTCATTTTTGTACTGCTCATTTTTAGTATTGAAAATACTATTGGGCGAGTATATATGAGAGTTAATTTAGGAGAGAAGTGAAATCTGTCGATCTCGAAGTGAGTTTCGAAATGTTTATTTAAAATTAGATAATCAAAATGTATTTGTTGATTCACTGTTTGTTAAAACAGATAAATTGCGTTTTGTATATTTGTAGAAGAAAAGAAGCTTTATTGTTTACTGTTTAGTAAACAAATGATCTGCTAACGATTTAAATATTCGTGTAAATCAGTTGTTTCCAAACTCCCTAAAAAAAATATAATTTTGGACCTTCCAGAGACCACGTTTTCAATTATTAGAAGAGCAAAAATGTATTGTGAGGCAGTGGGGGAACGTTTTGAATCAAAACTTTAATTAAATTTATGTTAAAAATTAAAAAATTTTAATTAATAAAACATTCCATTACTTTGTTCAACAATGTCTTTTAGGGTGGTCGTTAAAAGTTAATTTTTTTCCAACGGTCCCAAAAAACCTTCCTTTTGATGAAAAATTACGGGAGATTTTTTAAAATTTTTTTTAACAAAAATAACACGTACCTCAAGACAATATAAATTGATTTTTTGATAAAATTGTAGTTTATTGTAAATGTCTCTTAAAGTATACAGATTTGAGAAAAAGTTATATAAACAATTTTGTAGGAAATTCAATTCTCTATAAAAAAAGGTCTTTTTCATTTTCTTCATAAAATTCATATTTATGGAGATATTCTCAATAATAAATTCATTAAATCCATATAGTCAACATTTTAAAACCTACAAACGTCATTTTTTCTGAAATTAAAAAAAAATTGTAACAACTAGAATTTATTATAATTTTACGAAATTATATATACATACATACTTAAGAAAGATAATAAAGTTAATGAATTTATTATTGAGAATATCTCTATAAATATGAATTTCATGAAGAAAATGGAAAAGACCTTTTTTGTAGAGAATTGAATTTCCTTCACAATACTCTTATAACTTTTTCTCAAATTTGTATACTTTAAGAGATACTTACAAAAAAACTACAATTTTATCAAAAAATGAACTTTGATTGTCTAGAGGCTGGTGTTATTTAAGTTCAAAAATTTTAAAAATTTCTTTTAGTTTTTCATTAAAAGGAGTTATTTGGGCCGTCGGAAAAAAAATTTAACAACCACCCTAATGTTTTTATTTTATTCGTTAAATTATATAGTGCCCATAACTCCTTAACTATTGAGTTTTAGACAAACGTCTATAAGGCACTTTCGACTTAAAATTGTCAAAATAATACGCTCTTAAGCTATGGCCCTTGAGTTACAGGACACCCTGTATTTGACACTTCTTACCGAGAAAAGCTCTTGAAAATACTAAACTTGTATTCTCCAATAATTATATAGAAATTAGATAGCTCTCAACTAAGCAATCTTGTCGAGAAGAGCGCATTCAAATTTGGGCTACTGGGGAAAGTTGGTGGTTTCCTGAAGATCGGGAATAAAAGAGAAGGGTTGAATTTTAAGGGTATCCAATTTTATAAATAAATTCGTCTATTATCCTTTCGCTTCGCTAGACTCTAACTTACACATAAAGAGGATTTGACCGGAAATATTTACCGGATAACTTCGATCGGGAACGAGAAGGGAAGTAACGTTAATCCCTTTGCGAGATGCGCGGGTCAGACAGATACACATTGAAAATTCCCTCAAGTTCGAAGCCGCACCTAAGCTCATAATCCCACCGACTGATATTATACAACGTTCCTAGTAGATAAAAGGCTTTATTTTTGAACACCCTGTACTATTCAGGGGCGCTCTTAATCCCGATACGCCTAATAGGTTTTCATTCGGAAAAAGTCAGTTCAAATGTGATTACGCCCTCTTTTACATCAAAATTGCTGGGTTTTCAAATTCCATTGTAGGGTAAGAGGACCCACTGGGTCAAAATAGTGATCAATATTTTGTCGTGTTGTAATAAAAATATTTCTATCTATAAAAATTCCTTTTAATAATTTATATTTGTTCGATCACTTGAAAGTTATGGTAATTATAAAACGCATTACAAAAGAAATTTTTGAGAAACTATTATTAAGAACAATATTTTCATAATTATTGGAAATATTATTATTTTAAAATATAGAAAATTTAAAAATTAATTTTTATTAAAAAACATTATATAAACGTTAATTTAAACAATGTAAGAGTTGATCGTGTACAAATTTCACACATAAATAATGGTACCAATACTAGATCACGATTATATACGGTACTAACCGATGCCTATGACTACGTCCGCGTGGTTTATTTGCAAAAGTAGAAACTGCTTCCTTCACTTGTATGAAAATTTTAATAACTTGATATTAAATAAGAATAAGTTGATAATTTTTATTGAAGAAAAAGACCAAGCGTCTAAAAAATAAAACTTTAAAAAATTGGATAAAAATCTATCCAGTAATTTTTGCGTATTGCGCATTAAATGGCAACACAGCTTCCTCTCTATGTGCTTTTAAAAAAGAGTGAGGTGTTTAGTACGTGTTTCACATGCGATTTCTATGGTTTTCTTTATTTAAAAAAAAATTATACATAAGTCTTTAATGACATAGTATAACAAACTTAAACAAAAATTTACCAAATATTCGAAATAATAAGGTATTTATTACACATTTTCAAATTAAAGTATACAATACCCCAACTCAAAAATATTACACATAAGGCCACTTGACTTGGGGAGTGTTTTTAAAGTTATACTTCTTTTGGTGCCTTAATGTTCAAATTTTAGCAGGCAGCAGTAGTTGTGCATGCGCACATAACAAAAATTCGACAGTATGAAGTTAGCCGTCTAAGGAAGTCAATTAATTATTGTGAATTGTGCATAAAAGCGAGTGCGCACATTCGAGCTCAAAGTGGCACATTCCGATCTCGGGAAAATAAAGCGCGCCGCTCCGCGTCGCGCTTCATTTGCTTCCCTCGCTCGGAAATGTGCCACTTTTTGCTCGAATGCGCACATCTTTGTTTTACTCGATTTATCTACATCAATCTTCTCTTTTTAATTCAATCAATTAAATTTGGTCCAATAAAAAAAGTTTCTTCTAGTTTTTAATTGGATATTCTTAAAAAAGTAAATTAATTATTGTGAATCGTGCTTAAAACCGAGTGTGCACATTCGAGCTCAAAGTGGCACATTCCGATCTCGGGAAAATGAAACGCGCCGCTCCGCGTCGCGCTTCATTTGCTTTCCTCGCTCGGAAATGTGCCACTTTTTGCTCGAATGCGCACATCTTTGTTTTACTCGATTTATCTACATCAATCTTCTCTTTTTAATTCAATCAATTAAATTTAGTCTAATAAAAAAAGTTTCTTCTAATTTTTAATTGGATATTCTTGAAAAAGTAAATTAATTATTGTGCATCGTGCTTAAAACCAAGTGTGCACATTTGAGCTCAAAGTGGCACATTCCGATCTCGGAAAAATGAAGCGCGCCGCTCCGCGTCGCGCTTCATTTGCCTCCCTCGCTCGGAAATGTGCCACTTTTCGCTCGAATGCGCACATCCTGGTTTTTATTAAATTGATTTATATTTATTTTTACACGTGGTTATATTTAATTTAGTTACGCCAAAGAACTACTTATTGGTCTGACACCCGGTATAATAAATCTAACTTTCGGAATAGTTTATTAATATTATACAAATTTTTTTATGTAGTAGTCTTCACATAACTATTTTATAATTACGGAAAACACCAAAAACAATCGAGTATTTTGTCTCTTACGTTACAGCTACATAATAAAAATTTCAATTTTAAACGTATTATTCTAAAATGCTCATATATTACAAAATAATTTTCCGTAATCAAACATTCAAGAAGAATAATTTGATGATTAAGTATTACAATATTTTTAAATGCAGCAGCATACTTTTAAGTAAAAAGTTACGTCGAAAAGCTCGTTACAAAAAAAAGCTTTTAGCAGCTTTACGGACGTGGCTATGAATAATACTGATTATACTCTCTCTAATTACAATTAATAATTTATTGTTTATATTAGTATTATTACAAAGATCAGTGGCGTGTAAATCAAGCTAGGAACATCTCGTTGTTAGGGAAGCTTTTGTCTATTAGGGGCCCCTATAAGTCGCATTTATCTGATTTTCGTTCTAAGAGCAGCGCAGTACAACATCTAAAAGATCCATGCAACTACATTATGAGAGGAAAAATAATTTGCAAATGCTTACATTCGTCGGAGTATATTAGAGAAATACATTATTATTTTATGGAATCATAATTTGAATAAGTACCTTTTCAGTGAAATTAATAGTCTGTTTCAAAATATTGATAGAGCGAAAAGTATAGTAAAAATTGAAGAATAAAAATCAAATAATGTGAATAACAAGATTAACGGATGCTAATGTGTTTGACTCCTGTAAATTATTCAATCATGAACAAATTTATTAAGCACTCCTATATAATACGTAGCTATACGGGTGTTTCCATAAAATTTAGGTAACTCTATGTTCGCAGTACTTTCCACATCATGTAATTGAATTAATTTTATTATAAGATTGCTATATAATAGATAAAAATGTGTTTTATTAGTACGCTCACTTTGTTTAAATTAATAAGTCATATTCATTTTTTAAAAATGTTTAATGACCGTAAATGTCAGTCCCTAGCCATGCCCGCGCATTGAAATTTTGTATTTGGGAATTTTATTTCAAAAAACATTTAGCCCATATACTTTTATTTTCTTTACAAATGTTTAAAATTAGATTATGTACTTAATAATATCAATTGATTATAAATTTAAAAATAATTATATATTTTTTGCAAGTCAAATTAGTGTCCGCGACTTTAACTATCAGTCCCTAGCCGCTTAAAAATTATTAAAATTTTGCGGATTAACCAGTAAATGAGTTGATTTTAAAGTAACGACATAAAGTTACTCGCAGAGGCCACTTGTTCGCTTCGATCATTTTTTAATGTTGATCAGTTTTACAATAATAATTTTTTTCATCAGTCGCTAGCCATATCTGTGAGTTCCTAGATGCCTTTTACAAAATCCTAATTTTTTTATAACATTTTTCATAAAGTGACTAGCCCTGTTAAGAATGATATAATAGCTTAATTAATCACGTTATACTCTAATCGAGAATTTATCAGCGTCCAAAACATGGTGGGGACAAAAACTTCTTAAAAGTTACCCAAATTTCATGGAATTACCCATACATATGAAATGGTACAATATGATTTTAAAATTCATTTTAAAGCTTTCGTTTAATTTTTTATAATTTTAATATTTTGCTGATTTTACAATCCGTTTTGGAAAACTTAATATCGTTGTCATCTAAAATATATAAAAGAGAACCAGAGAAAAGTTCATGCCACCCTTCTACGCAATTAGTTACAATAAATAAAATTTTTCTTTCGCATAGTGATGTCCTTTTGAAGCAGCAGGTTAAGGCAACCATCTTACGCTATCACCCCATACATTTAGTTTGATTAGTCTTCGACCGAGTTGTTCCTTTAATCTAAAGTGATTGTGCATACTACATTTTTAATTTAGTTAAAATCTACTATAAAAATGTTTAATCTAGTTCATTAAAATTGCCAACGCTCCTATAATAAAATTTTAGATAAACAAGATCGAAGAAACCCCTCGCAAAACGGTCCCCTGTTTTTCTATTGGCTTAACACTGACGTCAATGAAAGAACCCCATGTTAGAGCCGACGAAGTACCCACCAAATAAATCTGCTTGATTACGTGCCTCTGAGTCACTCACATTTTTAATGAGATTTATTTTTTAGGAAGTTCATTTAAATAAATCTAATTATGTAGGTACCTACTGTAAATATCAATGTATGCATAGTTAAAAACTAAAAACAAATAGAGAAAATCCCAAAAAGTTACTTGTTTAGGTATATCTTTTTTTTTGTATTGATTATTAATGAACCATATACCTAAACAGTGATCTCACCCCCCCCCCCCACCCGCGCAAGATATCCTTAATTTGGCATAAGCGAGAGAGGGCAAAAAATAATAAAAATACATTAAATTTATTTCCAAGATAAATTAATTGTGGAGATGAGTTTACCACAAGTTGGCAAAAAATACCTCAACTACGACATTCTATAGTAGCTCCATCTAGAGTGAAAAGTAAAAGTTACTAAAACGAATGGCAGTCTTAACTTCTGTCGTGGTTCAACTTATTACAAGTAAACTAATGCTATGACAATTATTGGTTAATAAATGGCTTTTTAGATTATAATTTATTAAAATGCATTACCTTGCCTATTTTTAAAAAGTTAAATCACCATAAGAATTATATATTACTCAAAATACTAGTTTATTCTATAAAATTCACTTTTATAATAATAAACGATGTGTAAACACGTTAATGAAAAATATTGTAAACACTATAAGCAATTAATCTGAATATATGGGACACGAGTTCTCTGGTATCCTCAACTACAATTGGCAGTAGAGAGAAACGCAATGTGTAGTAAAAGGAACTACAGTACTGGAACGAATCTAACTTTTGGATTTAGTAACATTTGATACATTTTTGTTTATCATTACTATTTATGTAATATTTATTACTACAATGACTTTTAACACAATCTAGTAGTAAAAAGAACGACAAAGTATTTTCCGTGCACAAATTATAAATTAAAAAAATGTTTTTAGCTCGAAATAAACGTATATAATTTTTATTATCATTATCTTTGTTGACAAGAATGACTCAATATTAAAGTTTGAAAGAAGCTTTTATAAAAGCCTCAAGGCGTTTGGGGAGTACTGACAAAATATTTTTTTTAATTGCGGCCATGGACAAGGAATAATAAAATTTATTTAAATGTAAGACTTCTATCTTCGCCAAATTACAATGTAAGTAAATACAAATACCTATTATTTTTCTTACTAAAATCCGCGAAGAAAAAACATGATTAAATAAATTACATGTTTAATAAAAATAAAATTTAAAAATTGGTACTCACTCTGTTTTCCTTCTCCCAACTTATTCCACGCTCTTTTAGCACACAAAATTAGCACCTAAAACAAAGAGAGGATAGATCAATAAATCTCAGTAAGTCAGCGAGCAAAAAACAAGCCCAAAAATCTATATTTATGTTAAATCGTCCAATCTTACAATACATAAAAATAACGATGCACCGTTTTTCATAAAAACAGAGAGAAAAAACTGACGACATAAAAGAAAACGACAGAGAAATCATTCAAAAATAGATCGAAATAACCTTTTCGCAAAGCTTACCCTCCATTTAGAAACAATTTTTTTTCCACCTCAAATCTAAAGTGGACGTATCGTACAACTTCAACCCTCAACACCAAATCGAAATAACAAAAAAAATTGTTAAAATATCTTAGACGGTTTTTGAGATTTACGACTTCAATAAATCGAGCAACGTTTTAATTAAAATTCGATATTGAGATAAACGACCCTAGAAAAATTAAAAAACAAAAAACGAATTTACACCTAAAGTTTTTGAACTTATACTTCTTTTGGCTCGTTGAGAGTAAAATTTTAGCAAGCAACGGAAGTGGCGCGTGAACAGCTGACAAAATGCATTAGGACAAACTATATGTAACCTCCCTTAAAAATATTTAATCATGAGGCACCTCTCACTTTGGAAAACGCTTGATTAACCCCTTTGTTTTTGACGACAAAAAATTGTAGGTAATGAATTTGCTTTAAATTTTTGCGAGATGTTCCTATGGACCCTAAACTGACATAGCCGGGACCATTTTTTCCTGCTCTTCCTTTAACCCCCAAAAATTTCGAGAAAACTAAATAAATTAAGAGAAATACATTTTGACTCACAAAAACGATCGTAGCGCCCTCATTTTCAATTCGATCATTAAAAACGACCCGGATTCGGCATCCTGAGACCCCCTTCCATAAGACACGTGCAAAATTGCCATGGGGCAAAATGTTAATTTTTCGATTAATTAAGGGATGAAAGGTTAGGTTCATATTTGTAGCACAAAATTTTACGTTAAAAAAATTTTAGCGCCGTTATATGTGCACGAATCTTTGAAAACTGTACAGATTCGGATTTGCGAATCTTTTCGGCTTCGGATAGGCCCCGAAAAACCATAGGAGTGATATTTAAAATTTTTGAGAAAAACGGATTCGAAGAGTCCGACTTGTAATTAATTTTTTTCTATTTCCACTTTGAAAAATTGTAGCTCGCTTATTTGTAAACGGATCTTTAAAAACTTTTGAGACTCTGAAAGCCCTGTTATCGGAGCGTAGAATCAGCTACAAAAATCAACAGGGCCTTGTTATATATTCTTACAGGTACAGGTACAACAATTAATAAATCAATAGTCTTGGTAAATTGTTGTACCTGTACCTGTAAGAATATATAACAGCCCAAATGTAAACACTGGGAGAAAAACGCTTTCAAAGCTTTCAAAATGTAAATTTTACTAAAATTTTTAATTTTTAAAACGCTTTAACTCATTTGTCATTGCAAATTTCGTCAAATCTTTTCATTTCTGCACGTTTCCAACCCTAAGTTGTCGGTATCCGGTTCTAATTCAAAACCCCAAAATTTGTCAAAATCGGGAAAAAACATGAATGTTAAACAGGTTTTTTAAAAAAATGAAAAAAATTGAATTGTTTTATATTGCAAAGGGATGTTCCTACGTACCCCTAGTAACTATAGCAGGTCTTATTTCCCGACGCTTTCCCTCTAAAACAAAAATTTGCGCCTTATTGAAAAATTAATTTTGGCTTTAAAATGAAACTTAAAACGCAATAACTTTTTTATTTATTGAGAAGTACGCGGAATGCGTTCGTTTTTAAAGGTATTAGGCCTTAGTACGTCCGAAACCGGTGCTAACTCAAAACCCCCAAAATCGGCCAAAATCGAAAAAAACATGGTTTAAGCCCTTTGCTCGAATTAAAAAAGAAAAAGTTTAGGTAATGGATTTGCTTGAAATTTTTGCGGGACGTTCCTATGGGCCCCAAACCGAAATAACCAGAGCCATGTTTACCTGCTCCCCTTTCAACCCTCAGGCCCGTCGTCCATTGAAAACGTAGTCGCGCGACTAGGTGGTAGCGCGTATACGTCCGTATACGCGCTACCACCAAGTCGCGCGTCTACGCTTCCAATGGACGACCGCCCTCAAACATTTCGAGAAAACTAAATAAATCGAAAAAAATACACTTCGACTCACAAAAGCGATCGTAGCGCCCCCATTTACGATCCGATCATTAAAAACAGCTCCGGATTGGGAATCCTGAGACTTTTTTTCCATGAGATACATGCAAAATCGGCATGGGGCGCAATGTTAATTTTTTGAGTAATTAAAAATTGATATTCAAGTTTATTTTTGTAACACAAATTTTACGTTCTAAAAATTGTAGCGCCGTTATTTGTGGGTAGATCTTTAAAAACTATACAAATTCGATTCACTAGACTTTTTGGGTTCGGATAGGCCCAAAAAATTCTAGAGAAAAACGGGTTCGAAGACCCCGACTTATAATTAATTTTTTCGAAATTTCCACTTTGAAAAATCATAGTTCGATTATTGGTCAACCGATCTTTAAAAACTTTCCAGATTCTGAAAGCTCATTTATGGCAACGTTAGATGGGCCAAAAAAACAAGAGGGCTCAATGTTAAGTTTGGGAGAAAAACGCGTTCAAAGCTTTCAAAACGTAAGTTTTCCCTTCTTTTCTGGTGTCTTGCGCTTATTGTTATCAGTAGGTTAATGTAATCACTTTATCTAGGTCCCAAAGGGATCACATTAATTTAGAAACCAGTTGTCTAGCTATACACAAACGCAAGGCGTACAACATAACACGTGGGGTTATGTTTAATTTAGTACCGACAAAGAAGTATAACTTCTAACGCACATACATAAGTACACCCACCGGGTTTTTTAAACGTTCGACACGAAATTTCTTAGAACGGAAAAAGCTTTCGGTTAAAACTCATTCCCCTAAATCCCATCCTCAAACTAATTACAGCCCTCTTCGTTTATTTCTTTGCGGATAACACCTGGGAGATCAAATAGTTCATTCCCCGTCTCATTAACGATCGTAATCCCCAATTGAATCCCCCAAGAGTTAATAAAACGCGGAAGCAAAAAAAAATGAACAAGAATTGCGTGGAATATTTTACAACGGGGTTGCACCAGGACAACTCCCCGAGGAGAAGCTCTGGAAATATGTGGTCATAATTCACGATGGCAACCGCAGGAGAAGAGCAGAACTCACCTAATTATCTTCAACAACCAACTCCACTGTCTGCCCCCGAAAGCTCGCGACAACAAGAAAAGCGCACCGCAATATTTATACCCCCATTAGTACACAAGCAACCTCTCTAAGATTTAACCCCTAAAATTTAACATCCCTTTCTAAGTGCTCTGTCTGCTTGTCTTACAAAAACACAACACAATAGATCCTTGTCTCGTTTATCCCACTAAAGTTCCAAAATCGATTATGTTCATAAATAAAATGGGGATCTTCAAGAAACTACTTAAATAATATATTTTAAATATGCCGCTCTCTCTGCGAGCCATTTCATTTGATTAATTTACACCGTTACCATAGGTACAACTTTAACTAACCAATCAGGATTTTCTTTTGCGGCGCTTATTTTAAATTATGGATTCCCAACGTGGGTCCCACGCCCCCCATGGGGGCAATTTAAATGTTTAGGGGGGCAATATCATTATTCAATTTGAAAAGGTACTAGGCTTTTAGTTATCTACCTATTTGAAAAATTATTTATTTTGTTTTAAATAATTTCATAGTGTTTTCTTTCTAAAAACCTAAATCTTGTGCCTTGAACAAATTGTAATAAGGCTTTATATGTAGAATAATTCAATTTTTAAATACAAAATAAAAAAACCGGTGCGTGTACAAATGTACGTGTATTAGAAGTTATACTTCTTTGACGTAACTAAATTAAATATAACCACGAGTAAAAATAAATATAAATCAATTTAAGAAAAACCAGGATGTGCGCATTCGAGCGAAAAGTGGCACATTTCCGAGCGAGGGAGGCAAATGAAGCGCGACGCGGAGCGGCGCGCTTCATTTTCCCGAGATCGGAATGTGCCACTTTGAGCTCGAATGTGCACACTCGGTTTTAAGCACCATTCACAATAATTTAAGCCAATAAATTAAACAAAAAATTAGTTGGGTAATTTCAATCGTTCCCTTTCACTCGCACTGACAAGATTGTCGTATCTTTTCGCTCCTTTCTACTCATTGCTATGGTAAAAATGTTTTTTAAATATAAAATCGATATTTATTAAAGTAAATTGAAATTTTTGATTTGAAGGAGCGAAGGTTAAATTCGACAAATGTCATAAATACGAGGATGTGCGCATTCGAGCGAAAAGTGGCACATTTCCGAGCGAGGGAGGCAAATGAAGCGCGACGCGGAGCGGCGCGCATCATTTTCCCGAGATCGGAATGTGCCACTTTGAGCTCGAATGTGCACACTCGGTTTTAAGCACCATTCACAATAATTTAAGCTAAAAAATTAGACAAAAAATTAGTTGGGTAATTTCAATCGTTCCCTTTCACTCGCACTGACAAGATTGTCGTATCTTTTCGCTCCTTTCCACTCATTGCGATGGTAAAAATGTTTTTTAAATATAAAATCGATATTTATTAAAGTAAATTGAAATTTTTGATTTGAAGGAGCGAAGGTTAAATTAGACAAATGTAATAAATACGAGGATGTGCGCATTCGAGCGAAAAGTGGCACATTTCCGAGCGAGGGACGCAAATGAAGCGCGACGCGGAGCGGCGCGCTTCTTTTTCCCGAGATCGGAATGTGCCACTTTGAGCTCGAATTTGCACACTCGGTTTTAAGCACCATTCACAATCATTTAAGCCAATAAATTAGATAAAAAATTAGTTGAATAATTTCAATCGTTCCCTTTCACTCGCACTGACAAGACTGTCGTATCTTTTCGCTCCTTTCCACTCATTGCGATGGTAAAAATGTTTTTTAAATATAAAATCGATATTTATTAAAGTAAATTGAAATTTTTGATTTGAAGGAGCGAAGGTTAAATTCGACAAATGTCATAAATACGAGAATGTGCGCATTCGAGCTCAAAGTGGCACATTTCCGAGCGAGGGAGGCAAATGAAGCGCGACGCGGAGCGGCGCGCTTCATTTTCCCGAGATCGGAATGTGCCACTTTGAGCTCGAATGTGCACACTCGGTTTTAAGCCTTATTCACAAGTATTAATTTACTTTTTTACTTCAGTTTTCAAATTTTCGCTAGCTGTGGGGTTCACAACTTGCGTTGTCTTTTAATATTTTACTCTTAAATCGTCAAAAGAAGTATAACTTCATAAATATTTATGTTATATAGGGGGCATGTTAAAAAAAGTTTGGGAAACACTGATTTAGACGGTAATCTTTGATGAAATTTTATATCAACCATTGCTCAAACTTAGGGCCCAAAGTACAAGATTGGCGGTGGGGAGAGGGGGGGCAAATTTCATACACAAATTCTAGTAAGCCCTTTCATCAGTTCATTTTGTTAAGCGTTAATATTAAGTTAAAAAAAGGAAAAAGTGCATTTCTATTTTCGCTGAAATACAAAAAAAAAGGAAAAACATCATAAATCATACATCCGTAAAGCATAAAAGTTCACACAACGAAGAACGCGAATTTAATATCGATAAACGCGTTTCATAACAGGAAAAATTCGTTCGCCGAAATTCCTCTGAGTATGTCTTCTCGGAAAATCATTCAACATGACCTGGAAAACTCGTGAATACAATCGAAAAATTTGTGTGCATCTTATTTTTTTTAAACTAGGTACTCCTTTTTACTTTTATGATATTCGCTTATATTATTTTAAACAGAAAATTGAAGTGTAAATTTTTAATTTTCTTCGCGCGTTGAGAGTAAAATTTTTGCAGGCAACGGAAGTTTCGCGCGCACTGTTTACGAAAATTTGACATTTGAAGTTGGCCTTCTGAAAAAGTAAATTGATTATTGTGAATCGTGCATAAAACCGAGTGCGCACATTCGAGCTCAAAGTGGCACATTCCGATCTGGGGAAAATGAAGCGCGCGCTCCGCGTCGCGCTTCATTTGCTTCCCTCGCTCGGAAATGTGCCACTTTTCGCTCGAATGTGCACATCCTCGTATTTATTAAATTTAAATAAAAATATGCAACATAAAGTTTATTTTAATTTTTAAATGAGTGGGAGTGAGTAAAAAGATACGAATGTCGGATGTAAACAAGTGAGAAAGAATAGTTAAAAAATAATTTTAATTTGTATTATTGCAATGAGTGGGAGAGAGCGAAAAGATACAGGAATCCCATATGTGCAAGTGAGATAAAATGATCAGAATTGCCTCAATAAGTATTGGTAAAATTTTGAACTACTAATTAATTATATGAACATATACACAGTAAAAAATTTGCGGAGTGAATTGTGGAGTGAATGCGGAGTGGATGACTTTTAATTAGTTTAATCCCGCTCGGAGTGAAATTCACTCCAAACATTATTTTATATGAACAATTCAAAAAATTCACTCTGAATAAATTTTAGATATAAGGACCGTGCATAATACATTTGATTATTACAAAAATTGTTGTTATTATTATTATTATTAATAATAATATTATTATTTAGATTTATAATAATATAAATAAATAAACAGAAAATGGCGTTCGGAAGTACTAATGGTGCTTTCATTTTTTTAAATTATTTTTATAAAAATATCTTTGGACGCCATCTATCAGGTAATTTTTTGATTAAATTGTTATATTATTATATTGTTCTGAATATATAATTTATTGACTTAGTTACATATTACTTATTTATTACTTTCGTTAACCTTAACTACAGTCATGCAAATAATTTTATAATTATATTGTAAAGATTTAGAAGAAGAGTTAGGTTATATGTTAAATTGAATCTATTGTGTTTAATAAATTATAATAATTTCTGTAAGTTAAATCGATATTCACTCGGAACATCTATATTCACTCCGAAATTGATGAGAAATCACTCCGCAATTAATCCGCTAAAAAAAACTCCAAGTTAACTCCGAGCGAGGAGTGATTTTTGTTTTCACTCCGAAACTCCGAGTGATGGGAGTGAAAATTCACTCCGGATTCACTCCCGATTTTTTAGAGTGTACCTACGATTATTTTTAAAATTGATTATTGTAAATTGTTCTTAAAGCCGAATGTGGAAATCTTCGAATTTATTTACCTAATTAAGACAAAAAAATAGAAATAAATATTTATCTAAGATGAAACTATTTAAAGAAAAATGTATTTATTGAAGTATTTTTGAGAATTTTTTCAAAATAATCGAAAATGATTCATCTCAAAAATATTATTTATTGCATTAAACTATAAATAAACGATTAACGCAATAATTTGAATTAAAATCATATTTTTTTCTGGAAAGAGCATTTAAAAACAAAAATTTTCAATAAAAATGATCCCGATTGGTGCATTTTTTGCAAAGTTATGATCATAGAGAAAAAAACTCAAATTTTGAAAAAATTATTATATTTATTAAAAAAAATTTTTTAATCAAGAACGTCTTTTTCACCGGTGTCAAAAACATAAAATTTTAAGAAAAATCGTAAGGGGTTACCTAATTTGGCGCGGAATGTTCCATATACATTTGCTTCCTTCGCTCGGAAATGTGCCACTTTGAGCTCGAATGCGCACATCTTCGTTTTACTCGTTTTATCTACATTAATCTTCTTTTTTTAATATAGGTAAATCCAATGAATACGAAGATGTGCGCATTCGAGCGAAAAGTGGCACATTTTCGAGCGAGGGAGGCAAATGAAGCGCGACGCGGAGCGGCGCGCTTCATTTTCCCGAGATCGGAATGTGCCACTTTGAGCTCGAGTGTGCGCACTCGGTTTTAAGAACAATTACTAAGCGTTCCGTTTTAACAGGAAAAAAAAAGGTCATGTTATAAATACAGAGTGATTTTTCCTAGAACAAGGTACTTTCGCCGAAAAAAATTGATTTCCCTGCTCTCTGTTACTTCAACTTAAAAGTAACTCATTCATAGTTCTTATCAAAACTTCATCAAATTAAGTCAAAAAATTTCAAAAACAGACAAGACCTTATTTTCAATAGTGAAAAAAACATATTAAGCCATAGGTGGCACAATTTTACCGCAAAAAATTTTGAAATGTATAACAACGTACATTTTTACAAATTTTTAAATAATTAAAATGTATAAGTACTTATAATAAAATTTAAGTATGGAATTGATTCTTTCCCTGCATTAATTATTTTTATATTAAGCTTCTTTATTATACATATTTTAAATTTATGTAAAGACCAGTTTTAGATATTTTAACTGCACGCTTTAGGTTTTTTTACACGATTGTTTGTTTTTACTGCACAAAGATCCGGTCTCTAGTTATAAACATCACTTTGAGTGCACTCACATAAGTAAGTGGCGTTTCGGTACGGTACAAATGAAAATATATAAGTATGCCTTAAGGGGGTGTTTTGGTCTAGAAATTAAAAAAAATCGATTTTTTTAAAAGATATTTTCAAAGTTTAAAACTTGAAAAATATGCCTGTAAGAGGATTTTTTGAAAATTTCACGCTCCTCTTCTCTTCGGGAGGGTAAGCACCCAGCAAGAGTAAAACTGCTCGAAAAAGTTTCCCTAGTTATTGCCGTGATTCGGAACCCGCGTAAAACTGTAGGTCCCTTGAATTCTTGAAACACTACAAAATTCACAACAAAGATTCAAGCGGGGAAATCGCCTAAAATCTCACTACAGGTACAAAAAGGCAAAAAAAAGATGAAGTTTCAGATCATCGATGGAGTCGGGAATCATGTCAACAAGAGGGCAGCTTTTTTTTGAGTGCTCTACTTTATCGGCCTGACTTTTTTTAATTTTAACTGTTTTGTACTTTTCAAATATTAATGAAAAAACCTATAGTGAAAATGTTAAAGGTTTTATATTCATTACGCCTGGAAAAACACCTAAAATTTCACCGTCTTGACCAGAATATCCCCTCAAGGAAACTTAAATTTATTAAATGTGCGTAACAAAGTGCATTTGAATAAATTTTTGGCGCAAACGTGCATAATAATCTTGTTGTAAGTGGGAGAGTTTGCCCAACATAAACCTGTCTCTACGGTAACAATCAACAAGCGAATTGTTTAGGTGAGAATTTTAAATATTTCTCATTATTATACAAAAGATAGACTGCAAAATTGATCGATAAACAAGAAACAATTTTCTAACTTTTATTAGCAATTAAAATAAAATCTTTCCCGTTTTATTAAAATTATTAATCAATTTTATTTCAAACGATCTTTTTCGAAATTAAAATTTAGCATTTTGGTATGATAGGTTTTTCTTTTGTATACTATAAAGGAAACAAATAAAGCAAAAGGAGGTACTCAACCTATTGGTCGGGTATATTTTTCTAATATTTTTATTTCGTAAAGCAATTTAATTTTGTTGATGTATCCCTTGAAGGCAAAGCTCATCATCGAATATCCATTTTATAAATTGAATTTTGTGTAAATTGATATTTCCTAAAAATTATACTTAATTTTTTTTTAGAAAAATAAAAATCTATTTCGCTTATAAAAATGATTTCAATATTAAAATTGATTTTAAAAATGTGCATTAATTTTAAATTAATCTGCGACAAGCTTCTTTATATCTGTTTCTTTTTAATAATTTGATTAGAATTACACATTTAAAAAAAAACCAAACAAAGCAAATGTACCTAGTATTTGTAATCTTTTTTAGAACTCAATGAGATAAATAAAAAAATAAGTTAATTAATCGCTAACTATTAGTTTTTTACAAAAGAAAACGAAACTAATGGTACGGGTAATTTTTCTTTAATTATACTGTCCTTTTTACAAATGCATTTGAAATTTGTTTAAACTTTATTTAAATTTTTGATAGGTACTTATTTTGACGTCTAAAAAAAAACTAAAAGCAATTCAAACAATCAATTAGAATTTGAAATTTGTTCAACTTTAATAAAGTTCCATTTATTAACTCAAAAATTTAATAAAACAATTAGCACTAAAATTACATCAAACACACTTCCATCTTTATCAATAATAATAAAAATAGCCTAATTAATTAATCTAAAACCTTATTCACAAACAAACCTAAACCACCAAGTCAAAAAACTTTCGGGCTTGTTTGAAAGTTTGCAACAGGCTATAATTATCATCAAATTAATTAAAAATGCATTTAAAAAACTTACTTAACAATATGTTGAAAGAAAATTGGCTCTTCGTGCATCGAAATTGTCAAAATACTACAAAATAGCAGCTGTTCAAAACAATTAAATTGTCAAGTGAACGCACTCTAAGTTTCTTATTAAATTATTTGAATACGTAAACTAGGATTGCGTGCAAATCTCCATCAGCAACGTAACTTCTACATGAACGACGACGCGTAAACTGAAGCTGAAAAACGGCATGACGCTCGGCATCGTGGCGCTGCTTCTAAATAATCGTCGCCCTAGCAACTTAGTTCGAAATACTTTTTGCCGTTTTGCGCGACATCTACTTAATGAAGAGCGAAACAAGATCAAATCCATAACGAGGGATTATTTAAAATTCTGTGATATTGCATTGTTATTAAAGAAAGCTAAACCACTTAAACACCAAAGTTGTTAACTATTTAGAAGTTATTCCAACATTGAGCGCCCAAATAATTAAATACCAATTATAAGATTAAACCAAAGGTACACCAGTTATAATTATGTAAT
This sequence comes from Sinopyrophorus schimmeli, assembly GCA_036325965.1. Taxonomy (NCBI): domain Eukaryota; kingdom Metazoa; phylum Arthropoda; class Insecta; order Coleoptera; family Elateridae; genus Sinopyrophorus; species Sinopyrophorus schimmeli. Next base: position 815,443 of record JARFIZ010000194.1, read on the forward strand.
TTATGGTATGATTACGTAATTTGCAAAGAGCATTTGCATGTTTAATCCTATTACAAAGTTATTGTAGGCATAATTTAGGTTTAGTGTTACCACTGAAGTCTATTAACTACCCCGAGCCTCTTAATATACGATACACACTCATAACTAATATTTATGTTAATTATTAACGTTGTAATGTTTACATTATTATATATCAAATAATGTTAAATAGGTAATAAGGCAATAGAAATCTTCAAACAGGATTAACAATATATGTATCTGTTTCATAGAGAAAAACTTCGTCGACAATTATTATTTAATAATATTTCTCAAATATTACATGCCAAAAAAGATTACAATAAAAATTAACATACAATTAAGAAATATCAATAATGAAAAACAGAGTTATTGCAATAAGCGATAAATATGTATTTTATTACTTTTTACCCAACGCTTTCTGAGTCTGAGCAGTTTTCTGTTTAACTGCTTCTTCTTTTTCTGAAACAAATCATAAAGTAGTACAAATTATTGTAATCCATTAATAGATAAAAAAAATTACCTTTTTTCTCTATTTCTCTTCTCTTCTGAGCCTCTTCCCTTTGTTGCCTAATAATTGCAAGCCGAGCCAGATCAGCTCTAGCTTGTTCGGTTTTGCCCTCGGCATGTAATTTTTGATAATGAGCTTGTGCTCTCTGCTTTTCAATTTCTTCACGTTCTCTACGTGATAACTGGGGTTTATCGACAGCAGCTGGTTCAACAGCTAAAGTGGCTAATTTTTTACTCTTCTTTTGTACTCTATTAGGATTCTCTATTTCTATAAGATTCGATACACCTTTAGCTTTAGATGAACCCTGTCAAAGTCAATAATTACTAAGTATTAACTACAACGAGTTATATTGCAAACCTCTTCATCGCTACTCGTTTCTTCTTCGGAACTAGAACCTTCTTCACTTATTCGTTTTTCATTCGTTGCTTCTTCCTCTTCTTCACTTCCACTATCACCATGTTGCTGTCTCCATTTTTTTTGTTGCTCTACTTTCCTACGTTCTTCTTCTAATTCTTCAGGATTGGTAAATCTACGGCTGCGCCCCTTATGACTGGTAAACTTTCCTGAACCACATTGCAAAAGAATTATTTTAAAATTACACCCCATCTGTACTTACCCCTTGGCATTTTTATATATAATTATCTATCTAAACTAACACACAAAATTCGTTAATATTTATTACCGAATGACTGTTTTACAATAATTATTGTTAATAGCAATAATTGACAAGATAAGTGCAACCATTAACATGGCCGATATACGTTAGTTCCTTTTTCCATACCAACTTATATCTAATTCTATCACATTTATTTTAATATATCACAAAATTATTAAAAAAACTCTTTTACTGACTACGGTTAATTTCATAATATTTTATATTAAATGTTAATATTTAAATACAGTTTCTTAAATTTTATGAGATGGCAGCACTGAAAGTAACGGGCCACAATAACTTTTCTCTGGGCCACAAACATAACCTGTGTTGTGTTTATAGTAAACGTCAGAAAATTGTTGATTTTATATGTTTGTGAACAACATTTAACTTTAATTTATTTAGAAACAACTAATAAAATGCCTAAAGTTCGTAGAAGTAAAAAAGCTCCTCCAGAAGGTTGGGAATTAATTGAGCCAACTTTGGATGAACTTGAACAAAAAATGAGAGAAGGTGTGTATTCTTATTAATAAACACCACCTTTAATAACATTATTATTAGCCGAAACGGAATCACATGAAGGAAAACGTAAACAAGAATCGCTGTGGCCAATTTTTAAAATACACCATCAAAAGTCAAGATATATCTATGATCTCTTTTACCGACGCAAAGCTATCAGTAGAGAATTATACGAGTATTGCCTTAATGAAAACATAGCAGACAGAAATCTCATAGCTAAATGGAAAAAACAAGGATATGAGAATTTGTGCTGCCTTCGATGTATTCAAACAAGAGATACAAATTTTGGAACTAATTGCATTTGTAGAGTACCTAAAGGCAAATTAGAAGAAGTAAGCTACATTTTGCACTAAATAAAATAAGAATTTAATCTATTTCTTTAGGGTCGAATTGTTGAATGCGTACATTGTGGATGTCGAGGATGTTCTGGATAAATTTTAAAAACTAATTTGTAAAGTATAGATGCTTTAATGACCAAATATTTGCAACAAATGTTATTCAATAATAAAATACTGTTATCATCTATTTATATTTAGGAAAGTATATTGAACCAGTATAAACTCTAATTATTAAGGAGTGGCATTTTATGCCAAAAATACCTTAACATTAATTTTATAAATACTACTTCAGACTTTTTAGTTTCTTTGAAGTCTTAAATTTCAACGAACTATAACTAAATAGGAACTTTATTAATACTGAGCAGATAGTTAAATTGGAAGTGTTATTTCTGCATTGTAAGTTGTAGATGTTTTCTTTGCAATACCAGTAATCAAATCTCTATAAATAAAGGGATTCAAATTTTTTCCCAACTGGTACAAAATGAAATAATCTCCAAAACTGATATCTCTGATGATATTTTCGGCATTACTTTTAGAAATATAACGAGCCTGGGCCATCAAAAGGTAAACACGAACCCGAGGAACAAAAAGTACAATTATACGATAAATTAATGCAATCCCTGTTAACACAGTTAACAGATAAAACCAGAACCATAAGAAAACAAAAACCTTTTCATTTACCACGTTTAGTGGCAAAATGCACAAAGCATCCCGTGTCACTATACTCCCTGACGGCCCATATTTTGCGTATGTGCATTTAGTAAGTTTTGGAAATAACTTGAGCATTGGATTTACCTCGTTAAAGGTAGTAAAAGCCAAACCATATCCCGTAAATTGGTCATTCAAAAACCAATTCATAAATATGATTTGAAATATCTAGAAAATTTCTCTAAGATCAAATAAAATTAAGATTTAAATACATACCACATTAATAAAATTTAAGATCTCACAAAATGTAAATCGAAGACAATATAGATTATGGGAGTTTCTGCCATCTAATATATATTTGATTAAAGTTTCCTTAGATGTTTCACTCCAATTTGAAGAAACTATAGGTCCCCCTAAAGTAATAAATAGAATTGGCATCATCGCAGTGCTTGTTAAAAATTCAGTTACAAACCTAAATCCTTAACTAACAATCGTAATCTTCCACCTTCCCATGTTCTCCACAAATATCTTGGAGTATAAAATAACAATGCTTGAAAACACAGTACTATACAAACCCATTGGTAGTATTTTTGTGATATGATTGTATCATTGGGACCAGCTGGCTGCATCGTATCTTTCCAAGCATTAGAAATAAACTTAGGGTCAACGTAATTGCCTAACCCTGGTAATACTTCATCTGCAATTAAATATTACAATTAATAACAATTTAAGTTGTTCGTAAATGCAAACTTGCTTTTCAACGTTTTGGTAATTGTAAATGTGCCATATATCCAGCAGAATGTATCAATAATATTCTTCGGGTCGTCTTCAACTTCGCAATCAATGGGATCGCCAAAATATTGCTTAGATGTAATTAAAATTGAAAATACCATAAGCACAATTACTGTAAATCTATAATGAAGCTTGAAAACATTATTGTCTGTGTGTATTTTCTCTAATTTCGTTAGAGATTGGAACGATTTTATGAAGTCAAGCATGATTTGCATTCAGTTGCAATCAAATTTTCAATATACCGTTACATAAAATTGAATTTATGATATTATACTAATTCTAAATATTAAGTTGAAAAAAACGCACATTACTCTACAATCTAAACTGTCGAATATGGCGGCAAAAATGAAAAAGGATAAAGCGTGGTTCACATTGAATTGTAATTCATGCTTTGCTAAGTTTTAAATAACTTTTTTTACCTATAACAATCTAATAGTTAAATCAAATGGGACGAAAAATACCAGGAAAAAAACACAGAGGTGTAAAAGATCCAGAAAAGCAACGACGAAATAGATTTCAAAGGTATTTGTTATTATTTACAGTTCTTAACCTATAAAATTATGAACCTGTTTGCTTATTCAGTATAAAAGACAAAATAAATACTCCTCCAACAAATCCAGATGTACAAGAAGTGCCCAAGAGTGTAACTCGCATAGCAGAACTAAAGGAAAAACTCAAGCAGAAAAATGTAACAAGTATAAAAATAAGGAAGAAGCCAAGAAAAGATGGGATGTTTCAACAGAAACCAGGCGAATCAGACAGGGAATTCTTATATCGTATTAATAAAATGTGTGAGACTCTTTTTAAAGAAAAGGCATTCGAAAACAAATATAATGTCGATATTACACGTAATGAAAATACTGGTGAAGTATGTTGGCCAAATTTCGTTGTATTTTTATTGATTTAGATTTTTTTAGGTAGTGGATGTTGTAAAACGTAAAAAAGACGAATTAGAAGAATTTGCAGCTCAAAACAAGAAACAAAAAAAAGGCAAAAAGAAGACAAATAAACCCACTTTAACAAAATCTCAGAAAAGGCAGTTAAAACTTAAGGAACGTAAGGAAAAAAAGTTATTGGCTCAGGATATTGAAGTAACAAGAGATGAAGTTAAATTTGGTGAAATTGTACATGCACCACCTACTTTAAGTTTTCCAAGAAAAGCTGCTAAATTAGATGGTGCTCCCGAGTAAGTGGTTTATAATTTTTGGATAGAAATTGTTTTAATACGAACTATTTGTAGCCTGGTCAAAAGAATTTATTGTTAAAATCTATTATTGATGCACCTAAGACGAATAAAACGACAAAAGTTGCAACTAAAGTGATTGATAAAACAGGAAAACGGAAAAATTTGCCAAACGCATTAAGAAGAAGGTTAGAAAAGCAACAACAAGAAATTATTGATGCTTATCGAATGTTAAAAAGTAAAAATAAAAACTGAATGTTAAATATATGGCATTAAATGTAATATCAGATTATATGTATTTTACATTAGAAAAATATATCAAAAGTTTTCAAAACATAAATTTCAAATGATCATATTTAGAACTACAGTCGAACCTCGATAAGGGGCCGTTCAAGTATTACGTAAGCAGATTTATTACAATTATTAACCCCCCCCTGCCAGCAAAAGCAAGCAAAACTCCCCCCCCCCCCATTTACGTAAACAAATACTAATATTTAATATTAATTAACTTTAAAAAAAGAAGTAATTTTTGTTTGTTTTTTAGTTTTAGAATCTACAATTGCTTTCTCATGAAGCGCCAACAATTCGTAAATTAAATTAACAGCTTCCATGTTTTGCTTCTTTGTATAAAAATCTCTTAATTGCTTGACAAATTTAAGCCCTTCATCATAATTTTTAATGGTGGTGTCAACTGAAAAAAATTAAGAATAGGTTGAAATGTTCAATATTCCAAGTCTGTAAATTTGATAATAACATTCTACATACGTTTGGCTATTTCGTCGATATCGTCTTCTACTTCTTCTTCAATTTTGTCACTTACGTCTTGTACGGAGTTCAAAATTTCTTTTATGTCCAAACTAGTGCTTTCCGTTGATACATTTGCGTCATTTTCTAAAAATTCTCTTGCATCCATATTCATATTAGACAAATGTATGAGCTCACTAAGATCTTCGATGTGTTTGTCCAATAATTTTTCACAGTTTGTAAAACAATTTTCAACGTCTGGAAAACCTGCATTTTTAAAACAATTTTTAATTGTTGAAACAGTAACTGCATTCCAGGCACTTTTAATCCACATTATAGACGTCAAAACGCTGATATTTTTAGCTAACTCTTGTGCAGATTGATTTTGATCCAAGTTGATTATCAACTGATGTAAAATTAATTGACGATACTTTATTTTAAAATTTTGGATAATTCCTTGGTCTAGTGGTTGTAATGTTGAAGAACTGTTTGGTGGCAAGAAAACCAATTTTACGTTTTCCAAATTCAAAGGAGGATGAGACGTTGCATTATCTAAAAACAACAAAATTTTTCTGTTTTGTGCCCTCATTTTGTTGTTTAATTGCATCAACCATTCCGTCATTATATTTGTTGTCATCCAGGATTTTATATTAAACTTCCAGTAGACACCAAGAGTTTCTATATCAACCTCTTTAAAACATCTTGGTTTTTTAGCTTTCCCGATTATGAGTGGTTTAAGCTTTTCACCAGTCATACTACAACAAAGAAGTACGGTTAATCTCTCTTTTGCCATTTTTCCGCCTGCACAACTGTCTCCTTTAAAACATAACGTTTTGTCAGGGAGTGCACAATAAAACAACCCTGTTTCATCCACATTAAAAATATCTTTGGGAGCATAACCATCAATTATTCCTGTGATCTTTGATTTCCATTCTTCCACAGTAGATTCGTTAACTGATGCCGATTCTACACAGATAGATTTAAATTTAATGTCGTGACGAGTTCTGAAACGTTCTAGCCACCCGTGGGATGCCTTAAATGCTGTATCTCCTAATTCTTTGGCTATTTCAAGAGCTTTCATTTGAATCATAGGACCTGATATAGCAATTTTCTGAGTTCTTATACGCCGATACCATTCAATCACAGCTTTATCTATTATAGCACCTCCGCCAACTCCACGAAACATCCGAATTGTTTTGTCTGCAACATCGTTACTCCGGTAGCACTTTACAAGTTGATCTTCGTTTTTTAATATGTCCGCAATTTGCGTCTTTCCTACTTTAAATTTCTTCGCAAGTGAACGCACAGATAATTTATGAACTTTATTAAAACTAATTATATGAACTTTTTGTTTAACAGTTAAAAAATTTCGCGGTGCCATTTTAAAAGTTCTATCCACATTCACTGTAAAACAACGACTAAGAAGAATTATATTTTGGGTGGAAAATAAAATAATCAAAAATAGTAGGGGTGCACTGAAAAGGAATGAGATAAGTTTTAAACAATTTTTAACTAAACTTCCTGGAAGGTTTTAATGTAAGGCGCGTTTGCCATTTACGGGTAAATAAAAGAACTTGTTTTATAAATAAGAAATACGTCAAAACTAATCCTCAAAATCAATTTACAGGAGACTTGTGTTATTGTGTATAATGGAACAAAGATATTTTAATCCTTCAGAGCATTGAACGGCATTTTTTCCATTTTATGGCTTTCTAAGTGTCCGTTTAAGAGGGGTAAAAATGTCTCTTGGTAACCATAATTAGGCTGTCCGCGTCCGTTAGAGGGTGTCCGTTGAAAAGGGGGCCTAATTACATTATTTTCCTATACTTTTTGCCGGTACTTTTTAAAATTGTCCATTGAAGAAGGGTGTCCGTTGAAGAGGGGTGTCCGTTAAGAGAGGTTTTACTGTATATAATTGTCTAAATATGGCCAATCATTGTCGACTGGCCAACAAATGTACAGTCAAACCAAGAAGTAATCAACACCCTAGAAACAAACCTATAGTAAACGTACTATTCCAAGAGACAAAATCTGGCGCTGCGTGGTTAAAAAACAATTAAGATTGATCTTTGTAATTTTAGTACCTTTAGTTCTAGGTACTAAAATTACAAAGATCAATCTTATTGTTAATTGTTTTTTAACCATGCAGGATGTTGATTACTTCTTAGTTTGACTGTACTATTTACCCCTATTTGAAACTTAAGGACGTAACGAAGCTTTACGGGGAACTAAAGTAAAAGATCATGCATAAATTCCTCACCACGAGTCAGACTCGTGGTTATAGGCCAAGGGGTTAACCAGAGCTTTTAGAATTGGAAACCATTTCAAAATTTTAAATTGTTAATTTTGTAAACAACTAAGTATTTTAACCTATTTTTAGTTAAACATTTTTTATACAATCTTCATCACTGCACACTATACATTATTATTGTGTGTAAGAAAAAGATAGCTAGTTTAGTTTTCTCTCTTAAAGTTCTGATCATATACATGGCGGCTTAGGCTCTTGTCCAGATTCTGATATATTTTTGTGGTGTCTCTCCTATAAATATAATTTTAAAGGTATGACAATTATATTGAATATCATACTTTACGAAGTATTTAATTAAAGAAATTTACAAAAGTTGAGAGTATCAGTAATTAACCATCACACAACCAGCATTTGCAACTGAAGGTATATGTTGTAGATGTTTTGTTATGATTAATTTTCATCTACTTTTATATGAATGGACCTAGTTCTCTGAACCTAAATATTGAACAAAATCATAATTTTTATGTATTTTAGGAATTATACACAAGGAAGAATGATTTGTAAGAATTAAAATGATTCTGCTTTGATGTTTTCATTCATACATGTTTGAAAAGATGACACCGATAAGCGGTTTTATAATAATTTGTTTACTCGTTACATTTGGCTATTTTCTTGGACTTTTAACATTTATAGGGGACTATGAGGAAAATAAGTGTCAAATGACGTATATGTATCAATATCCTCAATTTGTAGTAAGTCTTAATACTATAGAATAAATAAATGATACAATTTCATCGATGTCTTTTTAGAGAATATATTTAAAGGCAGATGAACAATATCAAAAATATGGTTTGTATGCCTATAGCGAAGGCCATTTTACTGAACTTGCTAGAAAAATGAGATTTGATGGAATACCTGTTTTATTTATCCCAGGAAATGCAGGATCTTTTAGACAAGGTAATAATCTTAATCTAAAAATAACAGTTTTGGTAATATCTATTTTAGTTAGATCATTTGCATCTGTCGCACTAGTAAAAAGCGTTCGGTCTAGACCAGGTTTTCATTTCGATTTCTTCACAGTAGATTTAAACACTGAATTTAGTGGACTAAATGGTGCTTTATTGACGGAACAAACGGAATATGTAAATCACTGTATTACTCGTGTATTAGAATTATATAAAAGTCACAAGCGGAATGTAAAATCTCTTGTTATTATGGGGCACTCGATGGTACTTTTGTGATTAAATACCTTATTGCTCTCTATTTTGATCTATTTTAGGGTGGAATATTAGCTCGTGGTCTCATTGGAAATTTTTCTTCTGATATTAATGTTTTGCCTTTAATTATAACTTTAGCAACGCCACATGCAAGACCTTTAATTGCTTTAGATTTGTATATGGCAGATTACTACAATTCAATACAGAAAGAAATCGTGGATCACAATAAAACAACAATAATTTCATTATCAGGTGGCTATAATGACTTCTTAGTAGCTCCTTTTAGTACATATACAACAAAGTTTGAAAATATTCACGCAGTTGTAAGTTCTGTAAAGGTACTTCTATATGTCTTTATAAATGAATTTTTTAGACAACTTCTGTACCTTTGGTGTGGCTACCGATTGATCATCTCTGCATTCTATGGTGCAAACAGTTGGTTTTAGCTATAACAAGAGCATTGTTTGATGTAGTCGATTTAGAAACTAAACAAATCAGTACAGATCTGAACTACAGACACGCCGTATTTAAACATCATTTAGTTCGAGTAAACAGAAGCAACATCATTAATTTTATAAATAAACTTAAGATAAAAATGTTTTAGAATAGTGGCATAAAAATTCGTCAATCTGAACGATATAAAATGCCAGTTTCGTTGAATGGAAGTACAAAAGATCGGTGGATTGAGAATTTACAGAAGCGTTACACAATTTCTCTTCCTCATGGCACGAAACAGAAACAATGGCACATGATTCGATTATTTCAGCAAGAAGAATATAGGTATTTAACGATACTTGCTGTTAATTTAGAAGTTAGAAACTGGGTATTTGCTTGTGCTGCAGTGCATCAATACGAACAGCAAAGAATATGGTAAAATTTATTGGAAACGATTTTTTTTTTACTAAATTATGTATTATTTTGTAGCTCGGACGGTATACATTTGAGCCATTTATCGAATATCGCACCCTCAAATAAAGCGAAATTAAGAACACTTCAACTCGATTTACAGGAATTAAAACATAATTACACCCTTGTTACGGACGTTGTGGTTTTTGTAGAACCAACACAAGATCCAGTACGTTTGCGATAGCGTTTTCCTGTGATATTTTATTTATTAAAAAAATTTATAGGTAACATTATACATTGATCGTTATGGTACAAACGATAGTAGAATTGAAGTAAATATGCCAAAATGGTGGTCTTTTACTTTGCACAAAATAATTCCAGAAACACCAGAAAAGATTATAACTTATGAATTAACATTACCACAACTTCAACACATCATACAATCTTATAAATTGTATGTGGAACCTTTAATATGCAATCACCCTTATTATCAAGCAAGTGCGAGCTTAATTATTCCATGGACGAATCATGACATACATGCTTTTATAAAGTGGGTTTCTTTAACACTTGAAATTTCATTTTAATCATTTGCATGCATTTTTAGTGAAGAAGGAAAGAATCCATTAAATATTCGCCTGTACAGCTCGAAGCCTGTGGGTTCAAACGAATCTGCTTTCATTAGACTTACTTTGGATCCGACTTGTAGATATTCCATTAGGTAAATTTTACATTGAGTAATTTTTTTTATTATTCAAATCATTTTTAGTATCCAAAATTCGGTCATTGGAATGTTGGGACAAATGGCAAGATTATATTCACCTCTTTTAGTAGCAAATGTTGCTGCCGTGATACTGCTAGCGTTTAGAAACCAAATGCTAAGTATCGAACAGAGCAAGACCTGTTCTGTATTTTTTACTGCAGTTAAACAAGGAGTTAAACCATACTACATATTAACAATGGTGAAGCTTTCTTCGCGAGTATTGAGGTAATTATAAGTTATGTTGTGTTAAATGTTGTATGTTATTTGTTTTAGTTGGAAAGGGTTTTTGGTATACTTACCTTGTCCAGATTGGCAAATAATATTGGAAGAAGGCAACGATTTCTTTTTGCTTCCTTTGTTGTTGTACATGTGCAGTGTTGGTATTGTATGGTTGTTGGGTCTTGGACTAACAGGCTCTTTGATATTTTGTGAGTCAACCTTCCAAAAACTTACTTCTAAGTCAGTTTCTTTATAAATAGATGAATATCACACCATAACGATTATCACAATTTTTTATAGGCTTTTGGCTCGTACCGTGACTGGCATCTTAAAATTTTCTGATTGGCTTATTGGAGGTTTGCAAAAACTACCTTGTCTCGTCGCAGTCCTATTAATTACACTAAGTGTTACTACATGTGGTGGTTTAGCACTGTGTATTGGAAGTATTTTCTATTTCTTAAAGGTTCGATTAATTAATTTGAAACGTTCAAATCATAATTCATAATTTTAGTTAGCCCAAATGTCACAAGAATACATCGAAGGATTGGTTGTTAGAATTGTTAAGTATTTAACAAAAAGAATTAAAAGAAAAATTCAAAAGAAACCATCTGCTAGTCAAACTAAAACAAAACCAGGTGGTGATACTGAAGAACTGAAAGATAAAGTTACAGAAGTAATTGAATCTACAAAAACCAAAGATCTGATACTTAAGAAAAAAATAAATGAAAATGATGTAGATGTTGTACCTGGATGTTCCTCAGATAATAATAAAAAAGGGCCCAAATTGGATTACAGCAGCATCTTTTATCATTTTAGTATCTTTTTATTGTGGTGCATAGTGGCTTGTTTAAATTTACCTTATGTTTTAACATGGGCACATAATTTTAAGTAAGCATAAACAAGTAGAGATACTAATTTACAATACACTAAAATATTCTTTTAGGTACAACAAAATGTTAAACCCAGATCCATCGTTTATACCAGGCATTGTATTGTCTTTCTGTGCCATACCGTTATGGCAATTGGATTTTCCAAAACCGAATTTGTAAGTATAACAGTTTTAATTGCGATTGGTCACCTAAATTAGTAATTATATTTATTACTTAAATAAATAAAAATTACGTTACATTTAAAATAGATCACTATGAATGTAATATAATTTATGTTTTAGGCGTGGATATATTGCAGTAAGTCACTTATTGAACGTACTGGCTGCCATAAGTTTAATTTATGCACCGATTTCTTTATATCGGTTGACTTACGTTCTAACAGCAAGTATTGCCATAATTACATTGCATCAGTCATTTGCACCATCAAAACCTGAAGTAATAATTAGTGAAGACATCACTAATGAAACAACTACCGAGGAGTTGTATAACGACATTAAAGCGAAGTGGGAGTAGTGTTTGAATGTATTACAGAAGTTTGGTGTGTTTCTTGATATTACAATTCGTTTTCTGTAGAACCAAAAGATTAGCTTGTTAATTAGATGTAATTCTGTGATACCTTCAATTTTTAATACTCATTGTAACGTATATAAAAAAGTTTATTAAAAAAACAAACAAGGTATGTTACATTAACATAAAAAATAGTTTTAGTTTAACGTTAAAATATTAATTTATGTTGCAGGTTTCGTTAAGGTCACAATTGTTAATACTAGCGCTGTAGTATTGTTTAATGTCCTCAAAATTACACAAATAATCACAACCTGGCAACTTAACAAGTCGTTCTTGATGTAAAACCGCTATTTTCTTTTCATTTCCACATCTGCAATAATTATGTTTTATGTTTGGTTTTGCTGTATTAATTATATTTACTTAAACAATACAAATGCAATGTTTGATCCAAAAGGATCGATTTTACTTTTCCTCCATTTATTATCTTTACCAAAATCGGAACTCAATAAATGTTGAGAATCTTTGTAAAGTCCTAAACGAGTCAATAGTTTCGTAACCGTACCTGAATGGCTAAAGTATGCTGAAACTTTAGGATATTCGCTTTCACTTAAAAAAACAAGTACAAATAACGCAGTTCGTTTAAAAAAAATTTAGAATTACTTACCTATCGAAATAATTTACAATATCCTTAACCAAAGGACAAGCAATTTTATATGTTATTTCATAGCCATATCCGTCTTTGTAATAATTTTTGAGATCCTGAGCAAATTCTAACACCTAAAAAACTATTTAAGTTTTTATGTTTTACTGATATCTTATTACCGACTTTGAAATCTTCCAGAGAAAACACAAGGCACCACGGTGATCGGCTATTTTTTTTCCAAGCCACTTCAAAGGCACAGGTCATGTACATCAAATATGCATCCTCTGTTAATGAAGTTGTATCGTTATATAGCTTTTTATTTCTAAATCAGTATTACCTAACCTAAGGTTAACTTCTCCTTTAATTTCAGCTCCATGTTTAAATTTTCGACAGTCTCCAACATAACTGGACTAGATTCAAATATTCTCTTCTCTCGATAAGCTTCGGCATTATGTTTAACTTCTACTTTCCAGCGTTTACAGGATTTATAAAACTTGAACAATATTATTTAAATTTACCTATTAAATTAAATGATTCTTACTCTCAAAAGTGGATCATGTTTTATAGGCTTTGGAAGCCAAAGATCTCTTAAAATTTGCCTACCAAATAAACCAATAGCAAAATATTGAGCGCTACTTTTCGCTCTTTGTGTTGCAGTGTGTTTAAACTAAAACGTTTAACATTAAGCTAATAATTTTCTTTTAAATAAAGTTTTTTACGTAATAACTTGTGTTTTTAGTTAGTATTATTTATTAATTCTTTTATATTTATTTGAAATTATTTATTACGAACACTTTATTTCAAAATTGTTTACATAATGATTATCAACATCATTTTCTTAGCAACCGTAAATTTTTTGTTTTTAATAAATTAAAATAAAATTTTATGTAAGCCTACATTACTTCCCCCCTAGAACGGTTGCTATTAAATGTTTTGGAAAGTGCACCGTTCTTCCATACTTCGTAGTAATGGGTTTTTTTGATACCTCTATCTTCTCATCTTGACTTCTGTTAGTTTTATCATTAGTGTTTTTACTTTGTTCATTAAATTTAATTTCTTCATTTAGTATAAATGCCGGTTTTAACCTATCGATGGAAATGTTTTCGATTTTTCCTTTTCTATTAACTGTAAAAAATTTATCTTTTTTCTAAAACAAGATACGGCCCATCATAAGGTGCTTGGAAAGGAGGACCAATAGCATCATGTCTAATAAATACATGTGTTGAAGAATATAGATCCTTGTGGATAAAAACAGCTTTAGTCCCGTGTAATGTGACGGGTAAAGATTTTAATTTAGAAATATGATCCCGAAGATTATTCAAAAAAAAGGTGCATGGACTGAATTTGGCGATAATTGAAAAAATTCACCCGGGAGACGTAAGGTCTCTCCATACACTAATTCAGCTGCAGATGTTCCAAGGTCTTCACGAAGAACCGTACGTAATCCAAGAAGAATTGAAGGTAAACTTTCAGTCCACCTATTTGAGGAATAGCATTTGATGGCGGTTTTCAAAGAACGATGGAAACGTTCTACTAATCCATTAGCCTGAGGATGATACGAGGTAGTTCTACAGCGCTTCGAGCCGATAAATTTAGATAATTCTGCAAATAGTGATGATTCGAACTGAGAACCTCTATCGGTCGTTATAATTGAAGGTACTCCAAAACGAGCAATCCAACCCGCATATAAAGCTTTAGCAATTGTTTCTGCCGAAATATCGGCGATTGGAATTACCTCGGGCCATCTAGTGAAGCGATCGACACATGTGAGGCAATAACGGAAACCGTTTGATGGAGGTAGTGGACCAACTAAATCTATATGAATATGGACAAAGCGTTCATTTGTGAGCTGAAAATGTCCGATTGGACTTTTAACGTGTCTGCTAACTTTAGATTTTTGACATGCCAAACAGGTTTTTGCCCAGAGCTTGCAGTCCTTTTTGATGGATGGCCACACAAAACGTCTTCTAATTAAGTCAACAGTTGCCTTAATACCAGGATGAGAAAGACCATGTAATTTATCAAAACAATGCGCCTAAATTTTAAAGTAAGAAACGGCCTCGAGACTCCATTTATAGTGCTACAATATAGAGGAAAACTACAACCAGAAATCGTGATGGGTTGAAGTCGAAGATTACATTTTGAAGAAAGAAGTTCCTTTAACTCTTCATCCTTATTTTGTTCTTCTGCTAACTCAGCAAACTCTAACACGTGAGGCCAATTTATGCTTTCTAAACGAGAAAAGGTATCTGCCACAAAATTTTTTGACCCAGAGATATGCCGAATGTCGTTAGTAAATTGGCTTATAAAGTCTAAATGTCTGTCCTGCCTAGGTGATCCTTTTCCCGTTTTTGTTGTAATGCGAAAATTAAAGGTTTATGATCAGTGTATAGGGTAAATATGCGTCCTTCAACCATTGAACGGAAATGTTTGATGCTTGCATAGGCTGCAAGTAACTCACGATCATATGCGCTATACCTTTGTTGAGCCGTGTTTAATTTAAGTGAAAAATATCCCAAAGGTTGCCATTCCTTCTTAATTAATTGTTGTAATACTCCTCCAATTGCAAAATCTGAGGCATCAACCATCAATGCTAAAGGAGCTGAGTCAACTGGATACGCCAAAAGCGAAGCGTTACTTAATTCTTGCTTCACTTTGTCAAACGCTTCTTTGGCCTCATCAGATAGCAGCAACGGCCTTTTGTCTTGTTTTTTAGATCCCTTAATATATTCTAAAAGAATTCGTTGAGAAACAATTGCATTAGGGATAAATCTGCGATAAAAATTAATCATTGCAAGAAATCGACGTAATTCTAATCTGTTAGAAGGCACTTTATAATCTTGTAGAGCCTTTACTCTGTCCGGAAGTGGTTTAATTCCCCAAGGTAATTAAATTACCCAAAATTTAAGTTCAGTTTGACCAAAGGAACATTTTGCCGTATTTATTGTCAAACCATGTTTTTCTAACCTCTGGAAGAGCAACTCTAGATGTTCTAAATGGTCTTCTTGATTTTTAGAAGCTACTAGAATATCATCTATATAAGTGAAACAGAAATCAAGACCCTTGTTACTTCGTGCATAAAACGCTGAAACGTTTGAGCTGCATTTCTCAACCCAAACGTCATTCGTGGAAATTGAATAACCCAAAAGGTGTAGTTACCGCTGTTTTAGGTATATCTTCAGGTGCTATCGGAATTTGATGATATGCTTTTGCGAGATCTATAGCTGAAAATATCTTACAATCATTTAAAAAATATGTGAAGTCTTGAATATGCGGTAACGGATAACGGTCTGGTGTAGTTTTAGCATTAAGCTGACGATAATCGCCACATGGGCGCCATTCACCGCTTTTTTTGGAGACCAAGTGTAATGGACTAGCCCAGTTACTTTTAGACGGTCTGCAAATTCCTTGTTGTAACATGAAATCAAATTCCTTCCTTGCAATTTTTAATTTATCTGGAGGCAACCGACGTGGTGTACAAAAGGTTGGAGATCCCGAAGTTAAGATATGATGCATTGTATCATGACTGCAACTTTTAATATTAAAATTTAACGGTTTAGTTATTTCTGCGTATTTTTTAAGAAGAGTTGAGTAGATAGAATGTTGGTTAACTGTTGTAATAGTCTCTATGTAACAAGGAAGAAACGATCCTATAACTGAAATAGAGGTATTTATGTCAGTCAAACACTTCTTTGCCAAATCAACACCTATGCCAAAATGAGATAAAAAATCGGCCCCAATTATAGGTTTAGAAACATCGGCAATGATAAAAGACCATTGAAAAATCCGTCGTAAACCTAGATCTACTTTAAGAATTGTATTTCCGAACGTACTGATAGGTGAACCATTTACAGCATACAGATTATAGCTAGAAGGTGTACCTCGTTTTATCCTACTAGATGGAATTACTGAAATGTCTGCACCAGTGTCGATCAAAATTTTAAACCAGAATTTCTGTCAGTAACAAATAAGCGACGACTTAGTGTGTCCTTCGGCTCCGTCGCATAAGCATGAGGACCACTTAGTTTTCCTTCTTTATATAAGCGCATGGTTGAACACACCTGCTGGCTCGTTCCCCAAATTTAGTATGGTACCAACAGTAATTTGATCTATCTCTCGACGAAAATCGACTTCTACTCCTTGAAAAACGTAATTCGTTAACTTGCTTATTTAATTCAGATATCTCTTGCTGAATATCTGAAATATTATCTTTGATTGGTTTTATTAAATTTTCCAAATGTTGTGTATTTTTATCGTGTAGAGAAGAAAGTGAGTCTTGCTTATTAACTCCGCATATTGAAGGTTCTGTAATGTCATTAATCTTATCTGCTAAAAGAATAAGGTTATCCACAGCCTCTGCGCTAATGGATAGAATTGCTTGAAGCTGCGATGGTAGCCTTTGCAACCACAATGTCTTTATCATGCCCTCATTAATTTTTGTGCCGCTACTTCTTTCATCTCTATATAGAGTAGATGGTTTTTGTCTCAAGTTGTAATTCGATTAATAGTTTCTTTATCTTTTTCTTCAGAATCCGCAAACTGGTTAATTAATCTGCTTTTTAATAATTCATATTTGCCTTCCTTAGCAGGATCAATGACTATATCACTTACAGAATTTAAGATGTCGCTATCAATTGAAGAAATAGCATGATAATACCTGGTTTCGTCTTTTGTAATGTTTTGGAGAGCAAATTGAGCTTCCAGCTGATAAAACCATAAGACTGGATTAAGTTTCCAAAAAGGCGGAATTTTAATTGTTACTCGTGCAATTTCTTTGCCCTCCGCTTGTGAGTCCGTCATTTTTATCAGGGTCACCAATTTAGTTAGTATTATTTATTAATTCTTTTATATTTATTTGAAATTATTTATTACGAACACTTTATTTCAAAATTGTTTACATAATGATTATCAACATCATTTTCTTAGCAACCGTAAATTTTTTGTTTTTAATAAATTAAAATAAAATTTTATGTAAGCCTACATGTTACTGTATCGTATAGACAATAATGAAGGAAATCTAGCCTGCATTCTCTCTGCTAACTTAATCATTTCATCTTCTCCTTCGTGAACTAACATTTTTTGATGTGTTACTTTAACCTTTGGTTTCCATCCTTCAAACACCGCATACTTTTCTAGAAATAAATCTAGTATTATAAGAATCATAAAAATATAAGCGTTATACCTGGTTGACTTGCAAGAATCATATCTCTTATTAATGGGAGCCTAGTTTGCATTTTTTTAATAAAATCTTCACTCGGGTTCCTTGTGCCATGCCTTATCAGCATCCATATCTTCTGGGGTACACATCCTTTAAGTATACAATTATTTTAACAAAAAAGAAAGCACGAATAATAAACTGAAATACCTTCAAAGTCTACCTTTGTGTCGTTTAGATTTTCTGCAAAACGATATGGCGTTTTCGGTCCTAAATGATATATAAATTGGTCAGAAATGTCATCTGCATTAGATATAAATGTAAATCCATAAAATAGTACAATAGTCAATAAACGCATTCCGATTAGACTAACTAAACGGGGGCTACCGTTAAAAAGTATTTATTTCGATAGTTTCGTACCGATATATTCTGAATTTACTAATAACAGTGAAAATTAAGCAGAGAAAAAGATAAAAGAGTTTTTATTTTGCTATTTTAGTTAACTAGACATATGTTAGGTGGCGCTTTCAGGTCAGCTGTAATTTTAAAATAAGTAATATACAAACAACAAATAGATAAAAAGTTAAATTATAACTCAATTCGCCTGTATGGAAGATATGGTATAATCATAGTTAATTATCCGTATTATTCAAGTTTAATCCTAGATTCACTGTTTTAATAACTCTTAGAAATTGTGATTTTTTTACTAAAATTGTAAGTTGTTATATTGTTGAGCTGGGATAGTGATATAAAACAAATACAACAAATATGCATATCTAACAAGTACAAAAATTTAATCCACTTTTACTATACAATGAAATTAAACATTTAAATCTATAAAAAATATATATACATATTCGGGTGACCGGAAGGTAATGTCGTTCTTTATATTAAATTCCAACAAATAAATTTGTAATAAAATACATTTTCAATAAATAATGTAATCACTCTCATTATCCTTTTGCAAAATTTTTAATACCGGATCGCTAAAAATTAATTGTATTATGACCCAAATATCGTACAAATTTTCAAATTTTTTTGTCACAGAAAACGAAGCAATCGTAATAAATGAAAATACGTTGGGGCAATGTCGGGCGAGTATGGTGGGTGAAGCACTACTTTCAGTCCCAATTTATTAATTTTTGCCAGGGTTTGTTTTGCGCAGTGCGGTCTTGCAGAATAACACCATTTCTGTTGATAATCTCTGGGCACTTTTCAATTTAAGATTGATTTACTCGATCCAATTGCTCACAGTAAAGTTCTGCATCTACAGTTTGTCTAGGTTTGAGCACGTCAAAATGAACAATTCCGTGAATACTCCACCATGCAGTACTTCGTGCCCGTTCATTCGGACGAAGCCACTGCCTTTGCGTTTTAGATTATCGTAGAGGGCCAACTTTTCATCTCAAGAGACCAAGCGATCAAAACACGCTTCTGTATTGTGACGTTGAAGCAACAAGTTGCATGTGGTGGATCGGATAGCTTTGTTTTCATCGGACAGATTATGCGGGAGCCAAACACCTCCTCTGCTTATTTTACCGATCTGCTGCAAATGTTCTTGGATTATGGCCCAAGGTTGATTAAGAGTGTTTGTCAATTTCTCGTTTGTCTAACACGGATTTGCTTGCACTTCCTCTTTGAACACGGCATTGTCTAAAGTTGTTCATCTTCCTGATCGATAAAAGTCGGAAAAATCAATATAACCAGTTATGAACGAAGAAAACAACCTTTGGCATTTACGAACGTCTAATGCACTTGAAGAAAACACCGCAAATGTTTTTGACGCCACTGTTGCACTATTGCCCTTGTGAAACTCAAAAAGCATGCAATGTCGAATATATGCGTTTTCTGATATTCGGCATGCCATTTCACCCAAAATTGCAAAAAAATTTAAGATTTTATTGTTTTCAAGTAATCAAGTTACTTTAATCTTAAAATGTCTTTGGTACGACTTTGAAGTACATAATGAGCTGATAAGTGATCAAAAAATATTAAATGCGTAATAACGACATTACCTTCCAGTTTCCCTAATTTAACAAGTACAAAAATTAAATTGAATAATACATTTCAAAGTTCAAAAATATATGGTATCCCTACGTCTATTTAATAGATCATGGAATATGTCTTTGTATGACTATAAAGCACCTTTATTTGGACCCCATAAAACAATGATTAGACATCATGTGACCTCTTACAGAAAGATTTACTGTAGTAATTCCTTCAAATGTGGTCTCCCATGAGGTGTTTTTATAGCAAAATTTTTACTGACTAAAAATATGTATGTAAATTCCCGAAAGTTCGATTCTTTCACTCTTCCTTTAGCCTTTAGCAACGATTTTGCCGTACCCTGGCGGCGACCCCCATAGGGTGTTATCATCTGAGCCAGATGGACATGTTTTTTTTTTATCGAGGTGTTACTGCTCGGTCCCTCCTCCTTTCTCACTATTATAATGAGACCCCAGGCTTGGGACTGGTATAGCGGAGTTACATGCAGAATAATTACGACTATACATATACAACAGGTACAAAGATTAAAACAAATAACTTATTCTAAAAGTCAGAAAACAATAAACATGCAAAACAAAACAAAAAAGCATACAACTGGTACACGAATTAAACAAAATATAAAATTTCAATTAAAACAAATGAATAAACTAAACATTGAAATCGATAACAAATATATAATTAGCTACAAAAATTAAATGAAATATCAAATTCCTCAAAATTAAGGCTTTGGATTTAAAAAATCGTTTAGTGTATCCATTTTTAATAGTCGTCGCTCTTCAGTTTCGCTTAAAGTTAAAAAATGGGAAAGAAGAGTAAGGGGTTGGCACATGTCATCTTCGCAATTGCTTTCATCTAACGAAGACGCAACAAATTTATTGACTACGATAGTTTTCAAAGCAGCTACAAATTCATGACATGTTGGATTACTATTTTGAAAGCCATGCCGCCTAATATTAGAAAAAAAATTTTCTAAAGGATCTTGATTCAAACCCCGCATATTTAGATAGCCAAATCCCTGGAAATTTTTCAAACGACTCCATAAAAACATAATTGATCTAATGGTTATGTCCCACCCGCGAATAAAAGAGTATTGCGATGTGACGTCCAAACCACTTTCAAGATCAATCAGTTTCCATCGAGTCAGATCTCTTAAAAATTTGGACCACAGTTCCAAATGAGGAGCACTACTTGATAACGCGCGTTTATATTTTATTTCGTCTTGAGGCCAAAAAGAAGATGAATTTAACGAATCAAAAATATTGTCCATCAATTTAGCAAATTCTGCAGTGTAAATTGAATCTGAAGGCAACATATTCGTAAATGAAGAATATGTATCGATTAAACCAGCAACAGAGTTGCTAAGTTGTGCAGAAGCTACCCTCACCTTCAATTTCACTTCAGAATTTAAAAAGTTAAAATCTTCTTTTTTTAATCTAGTAAAAGCGGAATATTTCTTTTGTCGGTCAATATCAAACACAGTTTGTATATCGGAAAATTTCGCAAATTTGCGAGGTTCAAATTCAATTTTGAGTAGATAGAATGTTGGTTAACTGTTGTAATAGTCTCTATGTAACAAGGAAGAAACGATCCTATAACTGAAATAGAGGTATTTATGTCAGTCAAACACTTCTTTGCCAAATCAACACCTATGCCAAAATGAGATAAAAATCGGCCCCAATTATAGGTTTAGAAACATCGGCAATGATAAAAGACCATTGAAAAATCCGTCTTAAACCTAGATCTACTTTAAGAATTGTATTTCCGAACGTACTGATAGGTGAACCATTTACAGCATACAGATTATAGCTAGAAGGTGTACCTCGTTTTATCCTACTAGATGGAATTACTGAAATGTCTGCACCAGTGTCGATCAAAATTTTAAACCAGAATTTCTGTCAGTAACAAATAAGCGACGACTTAGTGTGTCCTTCGGCTCCGTCGCATAAGCATGAGGACCACTTAGTTTTCCTTCTTTATATAAGCGCATGGTTGAACACACCTGCTGGCTCGTTCCCCAAATTTAGTATGGTACCAACAGTAATTTGATCTACTCACGTCTCTTGACGAAAATCGACTTCTACTCCTTGAAAAACGTAATTCGTTAACTTGTTTATTTAATTCAGATATCTCTTGCTGAATATCTGAAATATTATCTTTGATTGGTTTTATTAAATTTTCCAAATGTTGTGTATTTTTATCGTGTAGAGAAGAAAGTGAGTCTTGCTTATTAACTCCGCATATTGAAGGTTCTGTAATGTCATTAATCTTATCTGCTAAAAGAATAAGGTTATCCACAGCCTCTGCGCTAATGGATAGAATTGCTTGAAGCTGCGATGGTAGCCTTTGCAACCACAATGTCTTTATCATGCCCTCATTAATTTTTGTGCCGCTACTTCTTTCATCTCTATATAGAGTAGATGGTTTTTGTCTCAAGTTGTAATTCGATTAATAGTTTCTTTATCTTTTTCTTCAGAATCCGCAAACTGGTTAATTAATCTGCTTTTTAATAATTCATATTTGCCTTCCTTAGCAGGATCAATGACTATATCACTTACAGAATTTAAGATGTCGCTATCAATTGAAGAAATAGCATGATAATACCTGGTTTCGTCTTTTGTAATGTTTTGGAGAGCAAATTGAGCTTCCAGCTGATAAAACCATAAGACTGGATTAAGTTTCCAAAAGGCGGAATTTTAATTGTTACTCGTGCAATTTCTTTGCCCTCCGCTTGTGAGTCCGTCATTTTATCAGGGTCACCAATTTAGTTAGTATTATTTATTAATTCTTTTATATTTATTTGAAATTATTTATTACGAACACTTTATTTCAAAATTGTTTACATAATGATTATCAACATCATTTTCTTAGCAACAGTAAATTTTTGTTTTAATAAATTAAAATAAAATTTTATGTAAGCCTACATGTTACTGTATTGTATAGACAATAATGAAGGAAATCTAGCCTGCATTCTCTCTGCTAACTTAATCATTTCATCTTCTCCTTCGTGAACTAACATTTTTTGATGTGTTACTTTAACCTTTGGTTTCCATCCTTCAAACACCGCATACTTTTCTAGAAATAAATCTAGTATTATAAGAATCATAAAAATATAAGCGTTATACCTGGTTGACTTGCAAGAATCATATCTCTTATTAATGGGAGCCTAGTTTGCATTTTTTTAATAAAATCTTCACTCGGGTTCCTTGTGCCATGCCTTATCAGCATCCATATCTTCTGGGGTACACATCCTTTAAGTATACAATTATTTTAACAAAAAGAAAGCACGAATAATAAACTGAAATACCTTCAAAGTCTACCTTTGTGTCGTTTAGATTTTCTGCAAAACGATATGGCGTTTTCGGTCCTAAATGATATATAAATTGGTCAGAAATGTCATCTGCATTAGATATAAATGTAAATCCATAAAATAGTACAATAGTCAATAAACGCATTCCGATTAGACTAACTAAACGGGGGCTACCGTTAAAAAGTATTTATTTCGATAGTTTCGTACCGATATATTCTGAATTTACTAATAACAGTGAAAATTAAGCAGAGAAAAAGATAAAAGAGTTTTTATTTTGCTATTTTAGTTAACTAGACATATGTTAGGTGGCGCTTTCAGGTCAGCTGTAATTTTAAAATAAGTAATATACAAACAACAAATAGATAAAAAGTTAAATTATAACTCAATTCGCCTGTATGGAAGATATGGTATAATCATAGTTAATTATCCGTATTATTCAAGTTTAATCCTAGATTCACTGTTTTAATAACTCTTAGAAATTGTGATTTTTTTACTAAAATTGTAAGTTGTTATATTGTTGAGCTGGGATAGTGATATAAAACAAATACAACAAATATGCATATCTAACAAGTACAAAAATTTAATCCACTTTTACTATACAATGAAATTAAACATTTAAATCTATAAAAAATATATATACATATTCGGGTGACCGGAAGGTAATGTCGTTCTTTATATTAAATTCCAACAAATAAATTTGTAATAAAATACATTTTCAATAAATAATGTAATCACTCTCATTATCCTTTTGCAAAATTTTTAATACCGGATCGCTAAAAATTAATTGTATTATGACCCAAATATCGTACAAATTTTCAAATTTTTTTGTCACAGAAAACGAAGCAATCGTAATAAATGAAAATACGTTGGGGCAATGTCGGGCGAGTATGGTGGGTGAAGCACTACTTTCAGTCCCAATTTATTAATTTTTGCCAGGGTTTGTTTTGCGCAGTGCGGTCTTGCAGAATAACACCATTTCTGTTGATAATCTCTGGGCACTTTTCAATTTAAGATTGATTTACTCGATCCAATTGCTCACAGTAAAGTTCTGCATCTACAGTTTGTCTAGGTTTGAGCACGTCAAAATGAACAATTCCGTGAATACTCCACCATGCAGTACTTCGTGCCCGTTCATTCGGACGAAGCCACTGCCTTTTGCGTTTTAGATTATCGTAGAGGGCCAACTTTTCATCTCAAGAGACCAAGCGATCAAAACACGCTTCTGTATTGTGACGTTGAAGCAACAAGTTGCATGTGGTGGATCGGATAGCTTTGTTTTCATCGGACAGATTATGCGGGAGCCAAACACCTCCTCTGCTTATTTTACCGATCTGCTGCAAATGTTCTTGGATTATGGCCCAAGGTTGATTAAGAGTGTTTGTCAATTTCTCGTTTGTCTAACACGGATTTGCTTGCACTTCCTCTTTGAACACGGCATTGTCTAAAGTTGTTCATCTTCCTGATCGATAAAAGTCGGAAAAATCAATATAACCAGTTATGAACGAAGAAAACAACCTTTGGCATTTACGAACGTCTAATGCACTTGAAGAAAACACCGCAAATGTTTTTGACGCCACTGTTGCACTATTGCCCTTGTGAAACTCAAAAAGCATGCAATGTCGAATATATGCGTTTTCTGATATTCGGCATGCCATTTCACCCAAAATTGCAAAAAAATTTAAGATTTTATTGTTTTCAAGTAATCAAGTTACTTTAATCTTAAAATGTCTTTGGTACGACTTTGAAGTACATAATGAGCTGATAAGTGATCAAAAAATATTAAATGCGTAATAACGACATTACCTTCCAGTTTCCCTAATTTAACAAGTACAAAAATTAAATTGAATAATACATTTCAAAGTTCAAAAATATATGGTATCCCTACGTCTATTTAATAGATCATGGAATATGTCTTTGTATGACTATAAAGCACCTTTATTTGGACCCCATAAAACAATGATTAGACATCATGTGACCTCTTACAGAAAGATTTACTGTAGTAATTCCTTCAAATGTGGTCTCCCATGAGGTGTTTTTTTAGCAAAATTTTACTGACTAAAAATATGTATGTAAATTCCCGAAAGTTCGATTCTTTCACTCTTCCTTTAGCCTTTAGCAACGATTTTGCCGTACCCTGGCGGCGACCCCCATAGGGTGTTATCATCTGAGCCAGATGGACATGTTTTTTTTTTATCGAGGTGTTACTGCTCGGTCCCTCCTCCTTTCTCACTATTATAATGAGACCCCAGGCTTGGGACTGGTATAGCGGAGTTACATGCAGAATAATTACGACTATACATATACAACAGGTACAAAGATTAAAACAAATAACTTATTCTAAAAGTCAGAAAACAATAAACATGCAAAACAAAACAAAAATGCATACAACTGGTACACGAATTAAACAAAATATAAAATTTCAATTAAAACAAATGAATAAACTAAACATTGAAATCGATAACAAATATATAATTAGCTACAAAAATTAAATGAAATATCAAATTCCTCAAAATTAAGGCTTTGGATTTAAAAAATCGTTTAGTGTATCCATTTTTAATAGTCGTCGCTCTTCAGTTTCGCTTAAAGTTAAAAAATGGGAAAGAAGAGTAAGGGGTTGGCACATGTCATCTTCGCAATTGCTTTCATCTAACGAAAACGCAACAAATTTATTGACTACGATAGTTTTCAAAGCAGCTACAAATTCATGACATGTTGGATTACTATTTTGAAAGCCATGCCGCCTAATATTAGAAAAAAAATTTTCTAAAGGATCTTGATTCAAACCTCGCATATTTAGATAGCCAAATCCCTGGAAATTTTTCAAACGACTCCATAAAAACATAATTGATCTAATGGTTATGTCCCACCCGCGAATAAAAGAGTATTGCGATGTGACGTCCAAACCACTTTCAAGATCAATCAGTTTCCATCGAGTCAGATCTCTTAAAAATTTGGACCACAGTTCCAAATGAGGAGCACTACTTGATAACGCGCGTTTATATTTTATTTCGTCTTGAGGCCAAAAAGAAGATGAATTTAACGAATCAAAAATATTGTCCATCAATTTAGCAAATTCTGCAGTGTAAATTGAATCTGAAGGCAACATATTCGTAAATGAAGAATATGTATCGATTAAACCAGCAACAGAGTTGCTAAGTTGTGCAGAAGCTACCCTCACCTTCAATTTCACTTCAGAATTTAAAAAGTTAAAATCTTCTTTTTTTAATCTAGTAAAAGCGGAATATTTCTTTTGTCGGTCAATATCAAACACAGTTTGTATATCGGAAAATTTCGCAAATTTGCGAGGTTCAAATTCAATTTTGCATTTGAATAGAGAATTACGCGTACTTTTGAGAAGATGAGGAACATCATATATCGTTGCAATTTCCCGCTCATTAACAAAAAAATAATAGGGACTTTGCCTAACGTGGTTTTGTGAACATAATTTTGTTAATGCGGATTGATTGGTTTTTGCTTGATCGCAAATTGTCGCAACAACAATCAATCCGATTTTTTGAAGTTGGCCTATTATTTCTTTGATAAGAAACACTAAACTGTCTGGGGCAATAGTCTTAGCTGTGAAGTAATAAGCAACTATTTGTTTCCATTGCTTTCTAATACCCCTGACCATAAAAACAAGAGCGTGATCAGCTCCTTTTCTTGTTCTTCCCAAAGAACCTAAATCCTCGAAACCACAAATAGTTTGCTTATACCGTTCATAACGAAATCCTGGACTTAGACGAATTTCATCAAAAATTAAAGCGCAACATCGATTTTCCACTTTTAGGTTATCGACTTGAGTCTTTAAAAAAGCAAATAATGCATCGTTTATGCCCGTTTCGAATGGAATTTTATAAAGTATATATTTCAAACTTCGGGGCGAAGGTAAAAAGAAACCCGTACGTAAGTATTGATATAGGGCTGGACTTCGTTGGTGCAAAGATAATGCGAAAGCGGTGTCGCGTTCGCAATATCTTGCATCTTTTATCCACTTCCCTATATTTCTCAATCGCGAAGTCATAAAATTTTGTGAAACGACATTTAAATTTTGTTCGATATTTTTAAATGTTTCTACATTATAAAGACCGCGCAATGATTTAATGATATCCGGCTCGTGTTGTAATGTTTTACGAAGTTGTGAAATTTTTGAAATGGTGTTCCTGTGAATTTTCTGCATTAAAATGCTTTTTGGTGTTAAATTTTGTTTTGAAAACCCTGCTTTATTTAAAATTCCATCCCTTCGTGTTAAGAAATCTATATTTGATTTTGGGTTATCCCAGCTTTCATATGAAGGCATAAGATAATTATCGTCTTGAAGATTTTCAAAATTAATTGTTACTTCGCAGCTTTCAGGATGAATATAATTGATATTTTGTTGCGGTTCATCTACCAATTCGTTAGGAGGTATGAAATAATTGTGTTCTACTAATATGGAACTTCCGTTAAATTTTTGTAAATAAGTCAAATCGGGCAAACACATACAAATAGAACTTGAAGAACATGGATTCAAACACGTACAATTAATAGAAGAAGAATTAGTAGAGTTCTCTACGTCTTTTTCACCTATTAATTGTTTACTGATAGTTATATTCCTATCAGTAGCCGAAAAAGATTTGGGAACAGCATTACATTTCAATTTCTTACTTGACTCATGCCTAAAGCTATTCAACTCAAAATGGTCCTCACAAATTCTATGATTCTTAATATTAGCTGAATTGTCTACGTTGCATGCAGCAAGCCAAAGCTTTTTTATTTCAATGCTACTAGGATATGTATAAAAATGCTTATTTATAAAGCCAATTTTAATATTACTATAATACCAGTTGTTGCATTTTGGGTACTTACAACGATACTTTTTTTTTCCAATTCTTTCCATTTTTAATTACGATTTATCGAAAAATGATGGTAAAGGTTTACGAAATGCGCGCACTTTGTAGGTTAATTTTCTCGAACTTACAACCCAGAGAAAAGGTATGTAGAGAAATGCAACCGCCATATAAATTGTTGGCAACACGGCCCTCTGGCCGATCGATGGAAGAACTGAAATATAATCCGCGAATTTAAAAAAAAACCGTTAAGAATGGGCATTTCTTTTGCCGCTTCACGGATAGTTTTATTCAATAAACATTAATATTAAATAAATTAAACACAATTAGTTTTTTTTCACATTCATTACTTAATATTTCAAGTACAAATAGAAAGCAGCATACAATACTTTAAAATAAATATAAAATCAATAACAAATATCAATTCAGAAGTATAACTCAAATTAAACATTTTTAAATTAATAAAAAAATAAATTGTACACATAGTGAAAAAATTTACACATAGGACTCATTACTAATTATAATCTTTGATTATATATAATCAAAGTTATAATACAAAAACTTAATTTTTTACTACTATTGTTAGTTTAATAGTTTTCTACGATTTTTATAAATTTCAAGTTATGAAAAATAATTAGGTAATTCATTAAATTGCCGTTATATTACTCTTATTTAGAAAATAATTATGTAAATGTAATCCCTAAATTCTTTAACACAAAATTTCACGATAATGTTCTAATAAGTTTTTTTAATTATAAATTAAACAAATTCAATAGATACGAAGATGTGCACATTCGAGCGAAAAGTGGCACATTTTCGAGCGAGGGAAGCAAATGAAGCGCGACGCGAAGCGGCGCGCTTCATTTTCCCGAGATCGGAATGTGCCACTTCGAGTTCGAATGTGCACACTCGATTTTAAGCACGATTCACAATAATTTGGGCCACTAAATTAGACGAAAATGCAGTTGAATAATTTTAATCGGTCCCTCTCACTTGCAGCGATGTGATTATCGTATCTCTTCGCTCCCTTCCACTCATTTGCTATGGTCAATACGTTTTTCAAAAATAAAATTGATATTTAGCAAACTGAATTAAATTTTTTGATTTGAAAGAGCTAAGGATAAAATAGACATATCTAATAAATACGAGAATGTGCGCATTCGAGCGAAAAGTGGCACATTTCCGAGCGAGGGAGGCAAATAAAGCGCGACGCGGAGCGGCGCGCTTCATTTTCCCGAGATCGGAATGTGTCACTTTGAGCTCGAATGCGCACACTCGGTTTTAAGCACGATTCACAATAATTAATTTGTTTTAAAAAATATTCTAATTTAAAATTAAATAGTATTATAATATAATTTTTTTGAATCTAAACGGAAAAGACTAATCTAGACAAATTCTATGGATATGAGGATGTGCACACTCGGTTTTAAGCATGGTTCACAAAAATTTACTTCAACTGTGGAATTTTGTTATCTGTGCGCGTGCAACTTCAGTTGCCTGCTAAAAATCTTACTCGTAAGCCACCAAAAGAAGTACAACTTCAAAAATCGACGGACACTACCTCTGCGTTTGGTGACGCTTTTTAGAAAACTCGTTTTAATTTTAATTGTTATAAATAGAAGGGGCCAGTGCCATTACATTAACAAATACCGAAAATCATTAATTTAAAAATTTTGGAAAACTGTTTCCAGAGATGTTTATTTTAAAATCTTCAATTAGATATTTTAATATTTCGAAACGAGTATAACTTTATTTAAGAAATACTATTAAAATAGTCGATTACATGTGTATTAATTGGTAAAGCATATAAAAATCTAATATAACTACTCATTTAACTATAACAGTTCTACAGTTCAGGCGTAATAAATGTTTAATAAGGATATTTAAATCCTGAATACAAATCTTCCAAGATTCGGCCAGTACTTCCGAAGTACCACCAATATTGGAAGTAACAGAGGGTCTGTAAATATTATTAATTAAAGATCGTAATAAACAGTAATCAAAAAACTTACATCTGTTTGCCTGCAGTATTTATGCTAATGGTTTTATCCATGTTTTTCTTAAGATTGTGTACGGAGTAACGATTATACAAACCCCAAATGCTGTTCATTAATTTACTGTTATATTGCAGAGGACCTAAAATAAATAAGAGTAAAGAAACTACAATTTTATAAATTTAATACTTACATTGTTTTTCAAGATTACGATCCTTGTTTTGTTGAGATTTAATTGTTAAAAACGCGGCTTGAGGTACAGCTGCCATTTGTACAACAATATCATTAAAATCTGAAAAATTGTATATTAATTATGTTTACCTCTTTATTTTAATATATTTGGTAGTAAATGACGCAAAAAGTTGCAAAATCGATAGTGTTTACACAAAAGAATTTATTTTATATATATAAGTGTCTATTACATATTACTTACCAGCCAAAAATAGCTTGATGTTTACCAGCCAACAATAACTTTTTTTAAGTAATTGAACTAACGATATCATACAGATATTGAATATTTGCATCAATATAAACATAAACTATGCAAAATCAAAATTCTATCGCTTCTATTGTATAGAATCAGTTGGGAATGCTATGGATTTGACCAAACAGCGAATTAAAGTGCACTGATTATTAGTTATTAAACAAACATGTTAAACAAGGACAACATAAAGTCAGAGTCAAAAGATTAAATGTTATCATCACGTACATATATTTTTATACATGGGAAAATATAAGTATATAAAAACTTGATAATGATATTTTTTTATTTGTTTGTAATAAGAAATTTAAGTTGATTATAAATTAAGTTTATTTATATAAAGAATATAAAGATTCTCCAGGTGCAAAAACTTTAATTTCACGATCGCTTGCTTTATAATGAAATACATCTACTTCGTTGCTTTTTTGGCCCCTATAGATACTAATTACTCCACTTACTTCATGACTAATGCCAGTTTTTAGAGTTGCCACTTTAATATTTACGTCGGCTACATAAGCAAAAGCGTTTGCTATCATTTCATCATTATTATTACTAACATGAAAGTTCATCACCACTGTAGCACAATCTTTTGAAAGTAAATTTACACAATAATTGGTGAATATTATTACAAATTTATTGGATACACCTAAATCTAATAGATGATTAACATCATCAATTATTAAATGTAATTTCTTAGTTTTTATATCTTTTGCAAGTTTCTCAACTTTACTGTTTATATGTAAAAATAAGCTTTTCACAATTAATTCCTTGTTGTCTGATAAGAGATTGCATTCACTTTCTTGATTTGAGTTTATATTATCCACTAAAATTTTTAAAGGTTCGATTATAGTTGCATTGCCCTTTTGTACTTCTAGAAGCAAGTCATACCCCAATCTTTTTGCAATATTCTGATAATGGCCAATGGTATTGTGAAATATAACTAAACACACTTTTCCACTTTCATCAGTGAATGCTTGTTTCATTATGTTTGTGAGTATAAAATTTGCATCTGCCAATCCATGTTCTTTAATGCATATAATTCTTTCCAAAGGCTTTATATTAAGAGCAGAAAGTAGCGTATTATACTTTATACCATTATGCATTGTATTTGTAACTGCTGCAACGTTAATTTCTAAAATAAAAATTGGAAAACATTACAAATACTCAAAAGCATTGTGATTAAACAGAAATTACCTTAATAATAATGTTTTAACTAAGAAGACACAAGTTGAAGTTTACATAACCTTAAAGCATATATACATATATATTTGTCAAATATGTACGACAGTATTTGAAATTAAGTTTCTAATACCCTTCAGAACACACACTTGTGTTTAATCATTCAATATAAATAAATTAGGTAATTATTATACTTATTAGAGATTGCAAGTAGTAAATGAACTTTTTTTTGACCTAATTAAATCCAATTGAATTAGTATTTTTTTATTTTATGTAATGTTGGCACTAAATTGATTGACAGTGGTTGTCCTTGTAAGGTCGGTTTACAACCCACTTTTTTGAAGAATGACTTTTAAAAACTATTAGTAATTGTAATTATCATAAATATGATATGATGCTATAAATTAAAAAGATACACAATTTAATTAGCTGACAAAAAGTAATGGTTCAAATGACCGAGATGCTAAGCAGACTGTGAACGTTATTAATCAAAATGTAAGTAATTTAATTTACAATTGGAGTTCTTTCAAAATCAATTAATTTCATCATTTAACTTAGTGTAAAAGTTGTCCTTATTTTAATAGATTTAAAATTGATTACATTACAAGTACTATTTATCTAATAAAAATGTTTCAAGTTTAATGTAAATATTAAAAGTCTGTTTTTTTAGAAATGGAAGTACGTCCACAGAAATTATCCAGATGGTATTTTGGTGGGATTGCATCAGCTGGGGCTGCATGCGTAACACATCCATTGGATTTACTTAAAGTTCATTTACAAACTCAACAAGAAGGGAAATTATCAGTTTTAAGACTAACAACGAATATAATTAAAACCCAAGGGATTGCTGCATTATATAATGGGCTATCAGCATCACTATGTCGTCAGCTAACATATTCTACAACAAGATTTGGCATTTATGAGGTGGCCAAACAAACAATGCAATCGTCGGGTGGCGATGCTAACTTTGGTACAAAAGTTGTCATGGCTGCAGCTGCAGGTGCTGCTGGAGGATTTGTTGGAACTCCCTCGGATATGGTGAATGTACGAATGCAAAATGACATAAAACTGCCACCAGAGAAGAGAAGAAAGTAATACGTGCAATTGATTTTTAATATTTTTATCTAATTATTTTAAATTGTAGCTATAAACATGCTTTTGATGGAATATTTAGGGTTTATAAAGAAGAAGGTGGCAGAAGATTATTTTCTGGGGCTAGTACTGCCACGGGTAGAGCAGTTTTTATGACCATTGGACAATTGTCGTTTTATGATCAAGTTAAACTTACATTATTAAACTCTGGATATTTTCAAGATAACTTGATTACACATTTTTTATCTAGTTTGACTGCAGTAAGTATTAGTTTAATGACGCGGTTTATTTTAAAACTATATTGATAATCTATTTATTTAATTCTGAGTCATGAAAAACAGATTATTAATTTTGGTTTTGGAAAACATTAAAATTTTTAAAATATTTAAGTAAATACAACTCAATTTCAATGCAGGTTTGCTTTTTCTAAGCGTATTTATTTGGACAGAGCATTTTTTGCAATGAATGCTCAATTATTAATATTGCAGTAGGTTAACGTTTAATTTATTTCAGGGAGCCATTGCTACGACTTTAACTCAACCATTGGACGTCTTAAAAACGAGAGCTATGAATGCTAAACCAGGCGAGTTTAAGAGTATGTTAGAATTAATTGTGTATACAGCCAAATTAGGCCCTTTGGGATTTTTTAAAGGATACATTCCTGCATTTGTGAGACTTGCTCCACAAACTATTTTAACCTTTGTGTTCTTAGAACAATTACGCCAAAATTTCGGGTTTGTTCCTAATTATGCTTAATGTTTGCCAACGCAAAGGTAGTACATTTATTTTTGTTAGTCATTTATTTGTTATTTGTTTTTTGTATGCATACCATTCCATTTCATTTAGAAAAATAGGTACAAATTTTACATGCATCTTTTGTTATGTATGTAATTTTTGCATTAACTATGGGTCTAAGCATTTAAAGTTGTTGGGATTTATATTGCAATAATGTTATTTTTTCAAAGTTTTAATTTGTTATATAAAATTATTTTTATAGAG
This sequence comes from Sinopyrophorus schimmeli, assembly GCA_036325965.1. Lineage (NCBI taxonomy): Eukaryota > Metazoa > Arthropoda > Insecta > Coleoptera > Elateridae > Sinopyrophorus > Sinopyrophorus schimmeli. The sequence goes on from JARFIZ010000194.1 coordinate 849,215, forward strand.
AAGATTAGAATATTCTTTTATATAGATTATTAATAAAAAGATAACAACATTCAATTGTAGTGTTGTGTTTAACACTTTTTATATAAATAATTTACGTTTGCTACTAATATTAAGCATTAACTTCAATGTATTGTTTTGTTTAGTCGATCAACTTTCTGTAATATTACTTAATGTAGAATGTAATTGTAAATTATAAAACAATGTTATCGTTCATAATTATTTATAACAACTTTTTAATTTAAATGTTTTAAGAAATGTCTCAAGGCGCTATCTCTGGAGAAACCTGTGGACTGTTTGAAACACGTGATCAGTTCTGCAACATAACCTTAAAACTAATAATGTTATGCCATACAAAAACATGAAAAATGTGTGAGAAAAACTTTTGTGAATTAGGTTTAACTACTAAGGAAGCTTTAAATGTATTACAGAAAGATATCCAGCAAGTTCTCTCTCAATATGAACATTCGCAACAGACAAGGTGATTTTGTATAATTACATTGTGTTCTTGTTTATATGCTATTTTTAATTTTAGAAAATCAAAGTCCTGGTTGAAGGATACCTTTCATCACGCAAGTCAACACACTGCAATAACTTGGATCTCAATATTTTTAATAGTTGTAGTAATTGTGATATTATCGATTGCCTATCTTTGTAATTCTATTCATACAATCGTTCTTTATCAAATTGCTATAATTGTGATAACACTATGCAGTTGTATATTTCTCGAACTGTTGGATAATAAACTTAGGCACAGTGAAATACCCAGAAGAGTGCAAGCAATGGTAGATGCAATTAAAGAAGCAAGGAATACAATATCTTGGAAAACTGCAAATTACCCAGATTTATTAACACCATTTTCACCATGCATTACACTTCAATGGACATTAAGGGATAACGAACTTGTTAATTTGCCATGGGCATTATTAGTTAAAGATGATATCATAGTGATAAGACCAGGTCAAATATCTCCTGGCTTTTGTGAATCAATTGAAAAAAACGCAGAATATCCATTATTACATGCTAAGGAAGTTTATGGTCCTAGCTTACAAAACGCCAACGAATTTTTTAGTACACCTAAGTCAAGAAAACCTTTAAATAATAAGAAATATCGTCTGCTAGAGACGCCATACTTAAATAATTTACGAATAGCTTTAGAACAAGCCTTAGATAGACCTGTAACTGTACAAAATCAATTAAGACATTTTGTTATGGTGAAAATGATTGAACGGGTTTGTTTACCTTTAGTACTTGCATTAATGATTATTATAAATGTTGCAAAATATGTTTACGTGGAATCTTTGACAAGTAACGAAGTATGGATAGACATGTTTGTAATTACTCCAATAGCCACAATTATACCTTTACTACCATTAACATTTCCAATTGCTTGGAACTGTTTGAATTATTTGGGTATAGCTAGGCAAGTTTGAAAACTAAAATGCATAATATACTTATGATACATATTATTCTAGATTCCAATGTATTTTTGATATAACTCGAAAACTGCAACACAAGCCAGATTTATTTGAAGATCACGATACTTTATTAAATAATTCAAATTTTTCTTATAATTATATAGATGTGTGGAAGAATTTCAAGGATATTTTAAGAGGTAAAGAAACTGTAATGGTGCGATCAGCAAACATACTTCATGTATTGGGTTCTTTGACCGTAAGACTTTAGGCTATTATTTTTATACTTATTAATAGTTTTATTAAATTTGAAGGCACTTTGCTGTGTCGATAAAAAAGGAATATTGTCTTGGCCTAATCCAACTGCCGAAAAAGTGTTTTTTTTACACAACAGAGATAATTCATCACAAACTTCCAGGTTTGTATAATCACAATTCAAAACTTGGTATTGAACAGCTACATTTTAGTTTAGCGAACGTTGGAGAATTAATTAATGATGCGGACAGTGTTCATGGTGGCACAGCAGATAGTTTTAGGAACAATAGTTCGACGTCAGTAGCGGAAGTCTTAGATATTACTCATGATCAAAATGATCCATTTACTCTGCATTTTGATGATACTGATTGGTATAAACATTTAAATTCTTTAAAACCTTTAGGTCTTGCTATTCTTTTAAATACTTGCAATATGAAGACACAGGTAATAAAAGAGAATTTAGCTGATATACAAATTTCTTAATTTCTATTTACAGGAGAATTACAATAAATTTTGTTCACACATAACTTGCGAAGCAATGTATAACGAGAATTTAATTCCCGTTACTAATCGTAGATGTTTGTGTGAATTAGCAAAGGAAATTGGCTTTTCAGAAGAAGCCCAAAAAGTATTTACTTTAGAACAACAATTATCTACTTATCGACATTTGGTTTGTTTAGTCTTTTAAATCCAATTGGTTAATTAGTAATAGATATGTTTGTAGCAAACAGAAATGGTTCGTCGAGACAACAAATATGCACGCACTTTATACTTATCTACAAAACTGAAGTTTCCGTTTCCTCACATGTTTGCTGTTGCTATTAAAGAATTAAGTAGCGGTTCCATCCAGCTCCTTTCTCAAGGAACGGCCGACATAATTCTGGATTCTTGTATAGATTATTGGGATGGTCATGATTTGTGTCCTCTTACACCTTCAGATAGAAAGAAAATTCAGGATTTTTATCAGAGGTCGAGCCTCACTGCTTATTGTACAGCCTTCGCCTATAGGTGATGTTCTTTATTAAATACTAGTTTATAAAATAATAGAAAGCATTCATTTTAGACCGCTTTATAAAGGGATTAATGAGAAGTTAAGCCAAATGTATTTAGAACTTCCTAGCGACAGCAGACATTTGTATTTAAATCATTCAAATTCAATTCCAGTACATTGCGATTGTCGTTCCGTTTTAGAACCCCGATTGAAGACTGCTGTCGGGCAGTTTTATAGCACAGATTCTTTATTGTACAACGACAGTCCATCATCGGATGTCTCAGACATTGATGGCTGCTTTGAGATCCAGTGCAACCAAGTTTTTATTGGAATGGTTACAATGCAATATCAAGCACAGTTAGATATGGTATTAAATTACAATAATATAGAATCAGTTTAAATTGAGCAATCAATTGTTAGGTACATTTGATAGAGCAACTCGAACGTGCATGCATACGATTCGTACACTTTAGCAAAGAAAATGAGTTACGTTCACGAGTTTTTAGCGAGAAAATGGGTTTGGAAAGCGGATGGAACTGTCATATATCTCTTTTAAGCGAGCGAGGCAGGTATAAAGTTTTAAGATTTTTCAAATTGATGTTTCCTTTCTAAGCGTTGGTGTTGGTGCGTACTTAATTCTATCTTTATTTCTTTTATAAAATGAGTAATATTTAAATGTAATGTGTAAGGAGAGAAAGTGGACCCTCTGAGTGCTGGGCAAATAATGGTACAGCTCGTGTATGTTCACCAGCAGATTTGCCTCATCGTAAGCCACACTCACCCACCTCCAATGCAAGACTAGTCTGTGATGTAGATAGGTACAGTTTCGATTTAGTCGAGTCGCACATTCATCAGAGTTGTAGTTGAATGCTTTTATTATTTTTTTCTTGCATGTAGCAGCATGTGTTGTTATTGTAATGTGTTTTATATAGTTGGTTTTTATGTGTTTCTTCTTTTTAGCACTTTGGACTCCACTAAGGCCCTGAGTTACTCAGCACCAAGTGCTATTAATTTGGAGCATTCTGTTGTAAAATTTGAGACAGAAATCGAATCTTTGACAAAGGAATCGTGTAATCAACTTCAAGACACTGAAAATCAGGGGACAGATGTAAATAGTGGCTTGCACGACTGGCAGTCACTTAGTTGCCTTACGGACAGTACTGAACAAAGTGTTCCCATTAATTTTGACATGAGTAATAGGGTAAGTGTTAAGGTGTTGCGTTATAAAATAATTTGTATCAGTTTTGTTATTTTAGGCAAAACTACCAAGAGGTATAGATAAAATTCGACCTCACATCGAAAACATTGACAACGTGCCATTATTAGTTTCTCTTTTCACTGATTGTACAGCTTCCACTACCAAAGAAATGATCAAAATAATGCAGGATTATGGAGAAGTGATTTGTGTTATAGGATCGTCTGCTAATTATGAGACTTGCGGAATTTTTATGCAAGCAGATGCAAGGTTAATGAATTTATAAATTATAAGTGATTTAAATTATTTGCGTTGAAATGTCTATTTAGTGATAACTTGATTTAAAATATAGTTGTTTGGGTGGATAATTGAGATTAGCGGTCGCCAATTGGTGGTCTGTGAAAAAAATTTAATTTATCTTTTAAACAATTTATATTTTACATCAAAAATTAGTCAATGTTTACAGAAAGTTATAGGGTTTATTATCGTTTTTTAAAAATTGTTTTAAATATTGAAATGAAGCTCTTAAAAGAAAATCGCTATAACTTTTCCCTGACTGGGCCTTTTCGAAACTTATGCATTTAATGGTGTGTGACGTCAGAAAAATTCGCACCTGATGATTTAAATCATATTTAAAATTCATATTTATAAAAATAATGATTATAAACTTAAATTAATTTTAGTATCGCCATAGAACCACTGTATCCACAAGTGTGTCAAAAAGCGGATGTCTTTGGAACTGCGTCCGAGGAGTTCATGTCACCAATAGAACTCTCGAGACTTTTAAACTCGATAGCTTGTTCCTTATCGATAAAAAGAGAAGATCCTCTTTCGATTATTTACCTTATTATTGAAGCAAGACACTTTACAAGTTTATTGTGGAATACTGGTAAAGAATTATGGAATGTTATAACTTGGAATTGTTTTTTTTGAAAATCGGATTTTAGTACAATTCTGGTTGTGTTCGTGTATAACTTTATCTGTAATGCAAGTACTCACTGCAGTTTTAATGTTACCAGCTCTTCTTACGACAGGACAATCTTTATGGATTTGTATTGTTATAATTCCTTTTATTAGTTTATCTTTAATGGGAACTTCTGTGGATCCGGAAACAGTTATAAAACCCGAAGGGAAGAAACAAATTGGATTTAACTTTGAGGTACACCTTTACGAATAACTTTTTAGTGATTAATAAAAAATTATTTTAGGTATTTATATTTATTCTTTGGTGTTATGGCGCAAAGTTTTTTCCAATGGCTTTAATTGTAATTACTTTATTTGCCTCAACTTTAATAAATTATTGTACAGAACTTTGCTTCAGTAGGAATTGTACGTGTAAATTATTTTACATGCCTGTGGAAAGTTACAATTCAACGAGCACAACTTATATAGACAACGAAACGTCAATTCTATGTTCTGTACAACAATTTTGTGTTATATTAATAATGCTGCATTTAAGTAAGTTTAAATGATTGTAATGTAATTGAGAATGATTTAATTTTCGTTTAATTTTAGTGACTATTTCGGTTTCCTTTGTTTACCGTAATCAATCAATTTGGACGAAGAGTCCATTTTCTAATAGTTTGTGGCTTGGTTCCTCTATTTTAGTGTAAGTTTAATTTGTAATTATCACAAGTTTGTGAATATAAGTTTTTTGTTATAGATTAGTACTACAAACGTTGTTTACTTTCTTAAGTTTACAACAAAATGGTTATAAATTTGATATACCGAGTGTGATTTTGGTATTTGCTTTTTTATCACCTTTAATTACGTTTGCAATTAATGAGATTGTTAAGAGAGAAGAGATAAAGTGAGGATGGTTATTTACATTTCGTAAATTATAGTAACTTAATTTTTTTTTTCTTATAGGATTAACTTAAGGTACCAAAGACGAGCAAAATTGGATTTTGGTACTAAATTGGGAATGAACTCTCCTTTTTAAATTCAGGAGTAACTATATTTATTTATTATTTATAGAAAATAAGTGCGTGTTGTACATACACTGTAGACAGTATTAAAGAAATGGACTGTTGAATTGAGAAATTAAAACGAAGTGATTTATTAATAAGTTTTTAGGATTTCATTTTTAGAATTACAAAGATATTTGAAAAAAAAACAGCAAGTAATATAAGTTACTTTATTAATTGATTATCACACATTCAAAAAATTTATTTAATTAGATTCTTTTTGATTTACTTTATATAACAAAGTGTTTAGTTAAAATAATTCTTTGATAAGAATATTCCGGAGTGTCACATTATTAACTTACATTTAAAACTATTCGTTAAAATAAAAAAACTAAATAAAAATTAATTCTATATACAATCTTATGATTTTTTCTTTTTAAATACTGAATAATTTAGTGTTTATGCTGTTGAAATACAATTTAAAGTTCTAGGTAACACTCTAGGAAGCTTTTAAAATGTTAATATTTTTGAAACAATCCTGTCAACTATCAAAAAGCAAAAGAAAAAATTAAAAACTATTGTGATGTATTTCTACTCATACAGATGTGCCACATTAAAATTTTTAGACATTAAAATTCGCCGAAATTAATCTACATACAATTTTCAAAAGTAATCAGGTACCCTGTTTTAAATTAAAAAGTTTCACAATTTTACGTAGCACATTTCGTTAAAATACTTCTAGTCTATGAACACATTCTATGTAGTCAGAGAACGAATTGTCAGTTTTCTTAAACTATCCATATTTTGTTATCTTGCATTTCAGGTGCCTTCAAAACTAACATAACTTTCAAAAAAAGAAAAGAAAACTAAGCGATAATACACGAATCTCATCCACTCTCAGGAATATCTAAAATTTCTGATACAAAAGAAGCTGTATCGGTTGTCTTATTTGCATGAGTAACGCAGAACGGATGTTTGAGAAGTTGATCGTAATTAGGTCTATCTGTATATTTTTTTTGCAAGCATTTGGCAGTGAAATCTTCGAATTCTGGCGAGAATTCGTCTGGAGGTAATCTTGGTGGATTATCTGTGACTACTTGCTTTAGTTGTTCGAAAGGAGTTCCCCACTTTTTATATGGAAATTTGCCGGTTGCAAGTTCTATCATTGATATTCCTAAACTCCATACATCTGACCTTATATCGTACTGTGAAGGATTGCCTTGTGGATCAATTCTTTCTGGCTGGAACATAAGAATTAGTTTAATATGTAAGAACACTAAATATATATACTTACTGCCATATATGGTTTGCATCCAGCATCTATGGTTTTTGCCACAGAATCGACTAAATATCCACTAATTCCAAAATCACACATTTTTACTTCTCCCTGTCTATTAATCAAAATGTTCGATGGTTTTACATCTCGATGAATTACTCGTAATTTAGAATATAAATAATGCAACGCACTTACTACTGCTACAGCTATTTTACCTAAAATATCTTCCGGGATTCTACGATTATATTTATAAACTTTTGCGTACAATTTATCCAAGCTTGTATCCATGACCTGTAACAAAAATTTATTATCCATACAAAAAAGATTTCTAAATTCTTTACCTCCATACAAATCCAAACGTCTCCTTCACGAAATAGTGCACCATAAAATTGTACCGTGTAGGGACAGTCGCTACTTCTCATAGATATATCTAAATCCATTAACAGCCTTTTTTGCTCTTGTGTATTTACAGTGGCTGCTATTCTTTTAACGGCCATTATAGTACCACTAGGTATATGACGCATTTTTTCTACAACCCCGTAAGCACCACGTCCTAAATCACAAATCTTTTCTAAATCATCTGCTTCAACATCAAATGTTTTATCACCAATTGTAATAGTTGTTCGTTTATCTAAATTTGCAGGAGGCGTTCTGTAAGTTCGTTAACAATTATAATTACATAAAGTAATTTGAGAAACGGAATCTTACACTGTGGGTGCATCATCAGACACTTGTAACTTTAAATTTGGTTTCCTCTTACGGCCAGCAGACATTCTGAAGAACACAGAAGTTATAGTCAGGAGTAATTCTACAATTAACTTAATTATAAGATGGTTTCCATCTCATTATTTATTTTGATATTGTTTTAAATTATTATTTATTTACCTTTTTATTTAAACTTTCCTTCTACTAATGTATTATTAAAATTTAACCATACAGCCAGCTTTATTTGTTTGGTTATTTTTGTAAGTTTGCTAAAGTTGGTGGTTCTGAAGACCCTAATGCGTCATATTGAAGTACATCAATTTTAACATTAATTTTTATTTGAAATTGCCTTTTAAAGTAAATAATTTTTCTTGGAGTATTAGTTTGTAACTTTAAGTGTTTATGCAGTATAATGTTTTTTGTTTTTGTTTTAGGAGCTGATTTTAGCTGAATTTCATGAAATACAAAACTAATCTGTACATCAATAATAATGAACAGGTTTAAGGTATTAATATTTTGTTGCAAGCATAGGAATTATATGAACTGTAATTTTCAGTAAGATTTTGCCACGAACTGCTATTATGTGGCACATAATAGAGTTTGGCTCATATGGTGGATTAGTATCGGCAATATATACAGTTGTTCTTTGTATAACCAGTTATTACACTTTAAGATGGTTAACGGGAGATCTCAGTGTACGCATTAGAGACGTTTCTAAAACACATAATTGGAAGGACGTGAAGTGTACATCTCGCGTTAGTATATAATATTATATATTAATGTGTATTGCAAATTAAGTATGTTTTATAGTCATGGTATTGTTCTATTTGTGAGGAACTGTTGCTTCATGGTATTGGAGTTTATTGTGATTGTTGTGGCGTTTGTTCAGACCCTACATGTGTTAAAAAAGCTAATCAACTTTTACCATGTAAAATTGTTACTAGCAAATCAACAATATTACTGCATCATTGGATTAAAGGTGAACTGCTGATGTTCATCTTAAAACTTAATTTAAATGTTTATGTGGTGTTCAAGGTAATTTAGAGTTAGGTGCCACTTGTGCTATATGCTTTGAAGAATGTTGCGTGGAACCTGGTCTTGTTGATTTTCAATGTTGTTGGTGTAATCGTAATGTACATGAAGAATGCTTATCAAAACTTGATAAAGTGCGTAAAGATATATTTTGCGGATTTCATTTTAATTTACTAATTGTTAAAGGAATGCGACTTTGGACCCTACAAAAATTTAATTGTACCACCATGGTGCATTCAAGTTGTCAGGAGAAAAGGTAGTTTGTACCGTCATATGTTATTAAAAGGTGTCAAACATCCAGGATGGAAAAATTGGAGTCCTCTTGTAGTAATTGGTAAGTTAATTTTCAAAAACAAGATAGAAGAATATGAACTATTTTACTAAGTATTTTTCTAGCTAATAAAAAGTCAGGAGGCAATGAAGGCGATTTAGTATTATCAGAATTTAGGCGTTATTTGAATCCTGCTCAAGTAATGGATTTGGCCGAACGACCTCCTGCAGTTGCTCTGCAATGGAGCATTTTTACAACGCCAGACCGTATTCGAATGTTTGTTGCGGGTGGCGATGGTACTGTTGCGTGGGTTCTTAGCGCTGCTCATAAATTAGATCTTGATGTAAGGAATATTAAATTTTTATTAAAGTTCTTTTAAAGCGCGTGTTTCAGCCTGTTCCAGCGGTTGGAATTATTCCATTAGGAACTGGCAACGATCTGTCCAGAGTTTTAGGATGGGGTAGTAAACAATCAGCGAATTTTGATATACGAAAATTGTTACAAGATGTACAGGAAGCGGATGCAGTATCGTTGGATAGGTGTGACCAATAATAGTAAAGTTGCACGTTAATTTGATTTGTATTTTTCATAGGTGGAATGTAAGAATTTTACCTCATCGAAGTTTAAGTACATTGGGAATCAATTTACCAAAGAGTGATGTATACATGTACAATTATTTAAGTATCGGTGTCGATGCTCAAGTGGCTTTAGACTTTCATAAAGCTAGAAATAGTCGTTTTTATCCATTTGGAAGTCGTGTGATTAATAAGGTTGGAATTAGTAGTTCAAAAAGGTTACTCTCGTTATTAATTTGTATATTTAGTTACTTTATCTGTGTTTTGGAACACAACAAGTTGTAACTTCTGATTGTAAAAATTTGGAAAAGTGGATAGAAGTGTATTTGGATGGTAAAATGGTGGAGTTGCCTGAACTAGAATCGGTTGTTGTTCTTAATATATCTTCGTGGGGCGCTGGGGTTGATTTATGGGGTACTGTAATATTTTAGTTTTAATAGGTATATAGAATACTTTTATAGGTCGCAAGCAGCAGTCTTTTAACGACGGGATCTTAGAAGTAGTTGGAATATATTCGTCCTTTCACATTGCGCAATTACAAGTTGGACTCTCTAAACCTCATAAAATTGGACAGGCAAAGCATATAGAAGTGCGTTTTAACAAATTATTACTGCTTAAGATATGTAGTACTGAATATTTTTAGATTGTACTTAAAAAAAAGACGCCTATACAAGTTGATGGAGAACCTTGGGAGCAACAACCAGCCCACGTCAGTTTGTCATTAGTTAATCGTGCAACAGTATTATTGAATCAGTAATTAGAAAAGCTTTTTTAAACGCATAATCTGGAATTGATTCTAACATAAAAAGCTTATACATTTTTTATCTGAACTTTTTTTATATTATTTAATTTGTATAATTAGATTTTATTTCATTTTGTATATTTACTACTAATACATTCCTTTAATGTGTCTTTTAAAAATTTTAATCTATATCAAAAACAGTCTGATTAATTTATTAAAAAAGGAGTTATTTTTTATTCATAGTGAAGCAGCAAATTTTTCAATCACGCTTTTGCATAAAAATGAAAATGTTTTAAAATATTGAGAAATAAAGTATTAAATGTAAATGAATATTTATAATAATTAGTTGAATGATAATGCATATTGTGTTTATTGATGTAAAGTTTTCGTTGTTGTTAATGGTAATCAATTATACTCTGATATCGATTTAGAAAATAACTAGAAGATGGACAATTATTAATAACCCTTACTTAGGTAATTTTAAAAAAAAATTTAAAGTTAGATTTCAGTAGGTAGTAATACAAGGACTTGAATAACGCTTTTAACGAAAAATATGTATCCAATCTATAAAATGTTAATGTCATGGAGATATTAACATTTTATTATTACAGGTATCTTACTAGATGGTAGATGAGTTTTTTGAGTTGTATACGACGAAAAATCTGTAGTAAAAATTTTCTGGTTTCCGGATATTATTGGAAAAATTTGTAGAAACCCAACATTTTGGATCAATGAAGCAAAAGACAATTTTAGATTCTTTTAATCTGTAGGAGTTCTTTTAGTAATCACAATTTATTTTCTAATCCTGTCAAACTTTTCTCGTTTCTATTTACTCATAGTCTTTTTTTTTTTTCTTAGCTTTTCTGATTATTTACAACCCTTAATAATCTATCCTAGATACCCGTTCCCGAACTGCATCCGATACTACATTCGGCCATCCTGCTAGCACATCTGCCCTCAGATGGGTTTGTTTCCTCAAAATAATCACTAATTTGTTCTCTGGCTTCTCGTCGAATTTCATCTCGTTCTTCATCAAACATCTCAATCCATTCTTCTTCGATCATTTCTCGTAAACTCTTAAACCAAAAGTCTCTCTTAACTAATGCTTCCGTCTTACTTATTCCAAAGTGTCCACGTCCGTGTGCTTGTTTGATTATTTGGGTTTGAATGCATTTCGGCACAACAATAACATATTTCTTATCAACTAACTTATACAATAAATTGTTTTTTAACACGTAGTCCATCAACTTAGCGTCTTTTATAGCTTGGTATATCATTTTTAACTCAGTGTCTTCTCACTGTGCGCAACTAATTTGTGGGATTATACCATCCACACTTTCTTCTAAAAGCAAAACATGTGGCAAGGGGCTACGACTTAATGCGTCCACATGCGACATGTTTTTACCCGGCCTATGAACTATTACATATTGGAACTCTTCAAGTGCAAGAGCCCATCTAGCTACCTTAACACATAAATTCTTTTTGTTCATCGTCATCGTGAACGCTTGACAGTCCGTTACGATCGTAAAAGGTATGCCTAATAAGTACACTCTAAATTTCTCTAACTCTTTTACGATAGCAAGAACTTCCAACTTATAACTACAATACTTTTCTTCTGCGGGTGTAGTCTTCATGCTAGCGTAATAAACAGGATGAAATTTAGTATCATTAGGATCTCTCTGTAACAAAATCATTCCGAACCCCAACTGTGACGCGTCAGTATGTAACTCAGTTTCACGCGTTGAACAATAAATTCTTAATACTGGCTTGCTAATAAGTGCGACTTTTAACTTTTCAAATGCCTCATTTTCTTGCTCTCCAAAATTAAACGTCATACTACCTCTAAGTAAATTAGTTAGTGGTCGGGCAATTAACGAGTATTGCGGTATAAATTTCCGAAAATAACCCGTCAACCCCAAGAAACTTTGTACATCTTTGACACACTTTGGTTTTTTAAATTTTGCGACTGCTTCTGTCTTTAATGTGGAAGGTTGAATTGTACCTCCTTTAATTATATACCCGAGGTATTCGATCTCTTCCTGTAAAAACCTACATTTTTTCCAGTTTATTATTAACCCATATTTACTTGCTATATTTAAAACTAATTTCAAACTTTCTAAACATTCATCATATGTTGATGCTGGGATAATTAAGTCATCCATATACACTAAAACTACTTTTTTATCAATCAATGGTCTAAATACTGCCAAAATAAACTTTTGAAAAACTGCTGGCGAGCTACTTAGTCCAAATGGAACTCTTAGAAATTCGTATTGACCACTTGGGGTCACAAAAGCCGTATATTTTCTACTTTCTTCGTCAACTAACACATGAAAAAATCCATTCTTTAAATCTATTGTAATGAAAACTACAGCAGCTTGTAATTGATCAATCTGATCTTCGATCAGCGGCAGCGGAAAGCGTGGCCTAACAATTTTTTTATTAAGTCCCCTATAATCGATACAAATACGCGTAGAACCGTCTTTCTTTTTAACTAACACGATCGGACTAGCATACTCTGAATTAGATAAACGGATTATGCCTTCATCTAACCAAATTTTTAAAAGGTCTTCAACTTCTTTTTGTTCGTGCGGCGAAAGTCTTCGCGGTCTCGAACTAACTGGTATATCATCTTTTAGAATAATTTTCATTGAAACTCCAACGTCTTCGGTTTTTTCGGGAATATAGTTGTTAATCAACTTTTTAATTTCTTTACGGTAAAACGGCTGCGCAACATGAGAAAGATCTAATTCGTTTGCATCGTCAATTAAATTAATTTGGAATATATCTGGTTGGTTTAATTCTTTTAACAACTTTTTATCTATCTTTGCTATTTTAACTTGACCACTCCGCACCTGTAAGTCAACAAAATTTAAGAAATCGGTACCTAAAAGCAAGCTGTACTTAAGTAACTCACTTGGGAGTACAAAAAAATTAACATTATACGTTTCTCCGTCAATTGTTACATTTGTTCTAAACTTACCCATAGTATTTAATTCGGGAGACCCCATTCCACTAAATTTCACCTCTGTTGCATAAAGTGGCGGTGAACCTATACATTTATAAACATCTAAACTCATAAATGTGAGATGGCTACCTGTATCGACTAAAGCCTTAAAATTAAAGTCTCCTATCTTTACTTCTTTGAAATGCTTAATTGTTTTAGCTCCGTACAGCATTGACTTATTTACGGGATCATCTTGAATACCTTCAATAATATATCGGATTACTGCTTGAACTTCTACATCTGCTTGGCTTGCTAATTCCAACATTCTGTACACGTACTGTTGGTGCGTTTCATCTGGTTTCTTCTTTCTATTGCATAGCTCTCGATGTACTTGATAACTATCAACCGTTGCTGAAAATTCCTCTATCAAAGATCTTTTAAGTGTATTCCAAGTCTTCGAACATTTTTCAAATCTAACAAATAGTTTAGCAGAACCCTCGAGTAAACGCTTGCATAAGTTATTTTTTGCATATCGGTCCATTCACAAATCTGCGCCATTTCCTCGAAGTCTTCTATCCAACGTTTAACACTTGTATGATTATCACCGCTAAATTTGTCCAAAGATTCTTCAACATCTTTAAACATCAGTAAAGGTTTATATAATTTTGTTCGTCTGGATGGTCTTGAAGTCGTTGTTATTTGCCGTGCGTCGTCGTTTTGTTCGTCAGTGTCACTATCAGTAGCAATTTCCATTCTTTTGCAACCGTATCCGTCATTACGTTTGCCGTCTTGATTATTGCTATCTTCATCTTCGTTTTGATATTCGTCTTCGTCGTTTGCTTGAATGCAATCACGTTCAAGCAATGTAGCTGCTTTTAAGCGTGCAACTAACTCGTGTTTTTTACCAGAAATTCGTAATTTCCTTCGTCGTAACTCTTCTTTCAGTTCACTTATCTTCATTCTGCTGATTTCAGAATCTTCCAGCAGATCGACATTTATCCTTTCGGCGATTTGCCCAACTTCATCTACCATGACTTCAACTTAAACACCTTTCAATTTTTGGCTTTCAATTCAATCCCGGACGAGCCCCCAAAAATATGTAGGAGTTCTGTTAGTAATCACAATTTATTTTCTAATCCTGTCAAACTTTTCTCGTTTCTATTTACTCATAGTCTTTTTTTTTTCTTAGCTTTTCTGATTATTTACAACCCTTAATAATCTATCCTAGATACCCGTTCCCGAACTGCATCCGATACTACAAATCCAACAATAAATAAGATGTAAATAACCATATATATACACACGAAAGTATTTAACTCAATTTTTTTTGATAAATCGAATTATTTTTAGTTTTCCTTCAACTTCGACTTATTGACGTTTGACTGTATTAGTATGATTATTAGGGTGTTCCAAAATTAATAAATATATTTTTTTTAACTCTCACATGATAATACTGCAGAATACAGCTAAATAACAATTCTGTCCAAATCCCAGCTCTTAATTTTAATTTTAAGAGGTCTCTTACCGAACTTAAAGATTTCCCATTTAAATAACATAGGAAAATGATTTTTTAATATTTTTCGATTTCGTAAACTATGTAGGTAATCATTTTTTTTCATAAAATTCATTGATGATTCTTTATCAGCATTAAATTCTCTACAAAAAATCTCAGTGTTATAAAAGCGTACAATAGTATATTACACTACAAGGCCCGAAAATTCAACTTTTGGCCCGTGTAGTGTATACGATTTTTCTTCATAGCCGGTCGAAAGTACGTACTTTCGTCCCTAATAGCAGGGACGAAAGTTTAACATTTACTCCCTGTGAGAAGTAAACTTTCGTCCCTGCTATTAGGGACGAAAGTACGTACTTTCGACCGGCTATAAAGAAAAAATATTTCTTTTCGGGTAGTTTATCTCCTATAATTAAAAAATCAAAAAAATAAGATTTAATGAGCCTATAACTTTCTAACCATTAATAATGCAACAAACTTGTTTGACAATATTTTGTAGAACATTGAATAGACTAAAAATGGGTCGTTGAACTTTTTTAACTTAAAAAAAAATGTAAAATTTCGACCAATTTAAACTTTGTAAGACCTTTACTACGTAAAATATTAACAATAGAAGTTTGACTCGAAGAGTAATTTTGTAGAGAATTCAATGCTGATAAAGAATCATGAATTGATATTATAGAAAAAATGATTATATAGTTTGCGGGGGTGAATAGTGATAAATTTAATTTTCCTATGTTATTTAAATGGAAAATTTTTAAGTTCCATGCGAGACATGTTAAAATTGGAATTAAGGGCTGGGATTTGGACAGAATTTTTATTTTAAAGTATTTCGCCATATTCTTATGTGAGAGTGAAAAAAACATATTGATTTTTTTTGGAACACTAATGATTATGTAACTAAAGGGTATACAAAAGTAATAAATACTTTTTTGTTACACATTTAGGCAAAGTTTGAATCCTACTGGAATTATGTAATTTTGGTCACCCTTGCCTTCAGCTCGGGAGACAATATCAGGCTGATTGTAATATCGTACTTTCCTCCCTAGTTGCGTATACGATTTTTAATCACACCAGGATCGAAATTTCTTGATATTCCTTCTGAATCTTATTTATCGTCTGAAGTAATAATTTTTAATTTTATGTCATTTATAATTATGCGTTAAAATAAAAATGTCACTTTTTTTTTATTTTTTACTTTAACAATATCACATTAATTGTAAATAAGTTGTTGCTAATAACGTAAATAGTTTGACGTAGGCTTATAAAAATTGAAGGATACGTCATGTTGATAGTTTTAACGTATGACCACAGAATAGCTAACAACCAGAACGGCAACTCGTAGGATTTAGCTCAGCCCGCGCATTCTAACTGCGCATCGACATCGGCCATATTGAAAAGATAGAAACATTTGTTTTGATTCTAACACGTGTGTTTTTATTTATTTGCGGTGAACTGTCAAATATTTGTGGGCGATATCTAGCTAGTGTTGCTATCTTAAAATAATACATGAACGATTCATTCAAAAACTACCGCTTAAATAATAATGGCTTTTTCAAAACCTGGCTCTTTCATGCCATTTTCCTTCTACAAATCACATTAAATACAGTTTCTTCTATAAAATAAAAATGGTTGTTTTAAATGTTAAGTGGCAGCAGCAAAAGATTTAAAAATATGAAGTACGTTCCTGAGTTTCGGCTACTTTGGGGTCGTCCATAAATTACGTGAGATGTTTAAGGGGGGGGGGTTAAATAAAATCTCACGAAATCTCACCATGGTGGGGAGGGGGGTCTCGGCAAATATCACGCAATTTTTTTTCTGATTGTAACAAAAAAAAATTATACTATTTTGGTCCATTTAATCAAGATATGCTTAAGATTTAATCTTAAGCGTAATCGTAATACGATTAAGATCATTCTCAGCAATATTGATTACTAGTCTTAACTAGTCGTAAATAAAAGCACGAAGCAAATTTTTTTTTCTTTTCACAATAACAATCCAACGCGTTTACGTAAGAAACCTACATTTTGAAAAATCTCACGTGAGATTTGGGGGTTTGAATAAAATCTCACGGAAACTCATCATGGGGGGAGGGGGAGTCACAAAATTTAAAAACACCTCACGTAATTTATGGACGCCTCCTTTGTTACTAAACCGTCTCTGCTCTTCGCCTTTCAATATGGCCGTCGAGTGTCTGACTGAGATCAAACGCGCCGACAAGGAGTTGCCATTCTGGTTGTTAGCTATTTTGTGGTATGACTTTATTCCTGTGGGTTAAGTTGAATACCACAAGAACCGTGCATTTTTCCGAAATAAAAAGTAGCCTATGGCACTTCCCTGTCCACAAAACTATCTCAATGCAAAAAATCATGTTAATCCGTTGCTCTGTTTATGCATGAAAGAAAGACAAGCCAAGAAACACACTTCCGCATTTAAGGGAGTGTTCCCTGATATGAGACAGCTCCAGGTATGAGACAGTCAATTATTTTCATTATGCAATGTCAATATGGCCAACCTGATTACTGTCAAATATTTCTTTGGTTATCAGTCAGTTTTTGTGCTAACACTGAAATGAATCGAAAGATACAAAGCCTACAGTTTGTATGAATTATTTGAAAACTAATGCTATTTAGCGATGAAAGTAAATACACGATCATACACTAGGCTTTTTGTATAAAAATTAAATAGGATTAAATAGTTTAGCTAGACGTTAAAGTTATGAAAACTACAAACAATTATAAATATTTACTCTTGTATTTCTCTGCCTTGAGAATTGTTCGTCTTTACATCTTTTTAATTACATAAACTATAAACACGTTATATTTAATAATAATCTTATTATTTTCCACAGTTGCGTAATCTTTGAGAAGGCTCATAAAATCCATAAAAAAATCATCTAAATCATTTCTGGTCATGGTTTTACAGGCAGGATTGCCCGCACCCAAAACATCTATAATAATTTACATAAATTATTTAATTCGTATAAAAATTTGATCGAACAAAACTTTAGTTTTAGAATGTGTGTAATAACTTACTCCTTAATTGATCCTCACCCGAAAACTCGCATATTCTATCCTCTATTTTGCAGATACGAACATCAAATCCGATTTCATTTAAAAGTTCCTTTAAGTCTTCTTGCAAGTTAATTAGGTTTTGATTGACGAATGTACGAGTATTTAAGTTGTTTTGATATTTCTTCCATTTGTCATTTTTTAAAACGATCTCGTTAACTTCCATGAACGGATGTTCTGCAAGAAAACACAGAAGTGCTCCTCCATTCGGTTTCAGCATTTTCCAAATATTATTAAATACATTTCTAGTTTATAAAAACATGCGTATCAATGCAACTATATATAATGTACTTTTATAATAAATACCTTTGATTGTACACCCAATGCAAACAGTTAAATGAAAATATTTGTGTAAATCTTTCGTTGTAGTTTAACGAAACCATCGATGATCCGATATCAAACTTTTCGAAGCGTATTCTCGAATTTTTATGATGATCTTTAGCGAAATTAAGCATGTTGTCATTTATATCGATGCATATTAATTTTCGAAAGCTTTCTGGTAGATTTTTCAGAATAATTTGGACACTTATCTCTCCTGAACCGCAACCGATATCTAAGGCTTCTTCGTTTTCCTGGTTTAACCATTGAATGTGAGGAAAATATTGCTTTTTCACGAAAGTCGCATCTCCGGTTTGCATGCTATTATATTTCGAATACAGATTTGGTTGATTTAGCATGTTTTTAGTGGATTAATTGCAGTTTTGTCTATAAGCTAATAACCAAAAAGTTAGTTAACTTTGGGAGTAACCGTATCGTCACAAAACTACACCACTCAAAACAGAAAATTTCAGAAAAATTTTTAGTGATTTTTGAAGTGTTTTTTGAAAAATGATCAAATGTAGATGTTAAAAAAAAGTTTTCGAAGCTTGACAATTTTATTTATGAAATTTTTTAACGAAAAAATTTTTCAAGTTACGGCTATTGCACAATCAGAATAAATATCAAACGCTAAAATTTTCTAAATTTTTGTTTCTTTTAAACGTGTCCCCAGACTGAAAAATTTTCCTAACTTAATCAATGTAGAGTTCAGTCAGTGTATTTATTCAGCTATATTCTTTTTTTTTAACTCTACGAATTTTTTTGCTGAGATCTTGGTGGATGAATGAAAAATGATACTTTTGTCTATGATCATTAATAATTCTATAAGTGACAAAGTTTACCTTCGTTATCTTATACTTTGAATGATAAATTATTGTATTTGGATCAAATTTTGTATTTAGATAATGTATTACCACCTAAATTTAATTACAATTAGATAGGTGTCATTACTGAAAAAGCGCGATTTGTGACAAAGAAAATTTTTGCTAGTGCCATCTCATAGAATATTGAAGTACCACTAGACTGGAATATTCATGCATTGATGCACAACAAATAACACTAGATTATATTTATATATTTCAGTACCTAGGCGACCGAAAGCCATCACACTCTTACGACAAAATTGAAAGACGCCGAGCAAATCTCGGTTATCCAGATATTTAACTTGAACAAAGGATAAGAAATGACTTTTTAGAGTTAAAAAATAACATGTATTTGTAAATAAATTAGTTTTTGGTACGAATTTTTACCTAAATCGATAAATACAATGGTAAGTCTGGTTTACTAGAATTTCAATGATTGTGAATTTCGTTCGTCACTGAATAAAATTTTATATAATTTTGTACTACACAAAAGTGGTCTTAAGAAGAATATTAGACCAAAAATGTTTTTTTCAATTTATACTAAAGACTGTTCTCCAAATATGATAATTCTGAAAAGTCTAATTAAACAAAAAAATCAAATGACGTGTTATTTCGTCGTGAATGCAAACAACTCTACTATTGAATTTTGTTTTTTGATTATTTTTATTAAAATGTATTTTTTTTTATAATTGTATAGGTGACTTTGCCAGTTTACCGGCCCCCTCCTGTAGTTGGCCACAAACTACTTTCAAGATTTAAGGCAACAAGCTTAGGCATAAGTTTAATTTTATATATTAATAAAAATGCGTTTTGATGTGTTTAAATTGTGGAATATACTTTCAAAAGATTATATATTTATTTTGTATAATAAAATATTAAACTTTATTAACGGCCGACTACCGCCAAAACTGCAAATTATTAAGAAAAATTTTATACACAAAGTTAGGAAAAGTTCAAGCTTTTTGCCTTCTCCTTTTAATTACTAAATGTGTATATAACACACTTACATAAGAATTTTTAATTTTACTTGACTAAGCTCGTTGCAATTACAGTAAAACCTGTTTTTGTGCGGTGGATAGGGACCGCATAATAGAAATCATACAAAAAAATATTCGGAAATTTTATAAATACTTACATATAGGTAATAAACAACTTTGTACGATATGCTACTTAAATTTTTTTTTATGCGGCGGGCAGGGACCGCATAAAAAAAGTCGCACTTAGAAAATACATCAATTATTTACGAAATAGATGAGAAAATGCTTTCAATTCAATAAGACCTGGAAAAGTGATAAAAACATTTAATTCTTCAATGTACATATACATGGAGACGTTTTCAAATTGTACATTAAAAAATAGTTCGCTGCTACTCGTGGTAATCTAAAACACGCATCTTCTTGTGATAAATTGGTCCAAAATCACTTTCGTCGCTTAAAGATAGCATTTCAATTGATTTGTTTTTCGATACCATAAAGTCAGTGCCAACGCCGCTGAAATTCATATACCGCATAAAAATAAATCGCACAACAAAAATTGCACAAAAATAAAATCGCATAAAAAAGCACCGCACAAAAACAGGTTTTACTGTATAGTTCTTCAAAAAACTCCTCAAAAAAGGCCGACTACTGGCAAAATCACCGTACTATGATTTAAAATAAATGTGAGAACTATTAAATTATGTTTATTAAAGATGACGTAATAGTTCTAAAAGTTATTATACAGCGAGAGAAGTGACGTTTCTTAGAATTTTATACAAGACTTAAAAAAATGATTTCAAAATTTTACGTGTACTACTACATACTAACTTAAGTAATGTTAAAAATCATTAATGATTGTTGTTTTTGTAAAAAAGTAGGTAGTTTTTCTAAAAGTTTCAAAGAAAATGGTTTACCCTACCATATCAATACCATCCTGTTAAATACATTTTTGTGAAAAGAATAATTTTTGTGTTTTTCGTTAATATTTTTTCTTAGTTTTTTAAATAATAATTATGTACAAGGTTTTGATTTATAAGCACAAAAAAAATTAAAATATTTTTATTTTTAAGCGTTTTCTCAAAGAATTTTTTTTGACTATTCAATGTGCCAAAATTGATACAATGACTTTATATTTTTGGAAAACTCTTAACGACCTCTGTTCAATTACAAAACAATATCGTAATCAGTCAGCGAAGAAAACTTAATGACAAATATTAAAAAATAAATAAAATTATTTTAGCTGGAATACCTACCTATTAACGTTTTTTCTTATAACATGTAGCTCACTGGTCAAAAAGCAGCTCACGCACTGCCGAAGGCTCGGGATCACTGACGTATAGCTTGTATTTTATAGATTAACAAGGCGCTTTCCAATTTACATAGCATTTTTTGCCAGCTTCCAAAACACCTGACAATTATTTTTTACACTTTCAAATTCAAATATATGATTCTTGTTTTATTGTCGGCTTAGATACAAAAAGAGATAGCCATCTGCCATTAGGATTATCTTCGTCGACTAGATTAATATAAATTATTCGGAAGTAGTTTGGCCACCGATTCAAGTTTTGCGTAAATAACCTGTAAATATTTCATTTCATAATTAGTGACGCACATAAATAATTTTTTCATCATTTTGTCACCATCGAATGCAATTGTGTGACTGTTGTCGTGTAATAAAATATTTAGAATATTTAGTGTGTCGCTAAAAAAGAAGTTGGGAATCACTGATCTTGTAAAAGAGAGTTATCTTAATGGGACATAATCGTCACATTTTGTACTTAAACCGAATTTTGAACGACAACCATCTATTTTAATTTAGAAGTGTATTAAACTTTCTCGCTTATGACGATACTGTTACTTACAGGGTTTACTGAATTTTGAACTATAACAGAAGCTGGGCCGTTTTTTGCTATAGTGCAAATGGTACGTTGTAACCGGGCGACGTAATAACTATTTTGCGTTTTTTTTTCTTTGGGACCCTGGTGAAATTAACTCGCAGAACTGCTCTGAAGAGACGATTATTTAAACTGACAGGTTTAGTGATGGTGGTTCTATCTTTATTTAGTTTTTTAATAATTGGGCGCTGATTCGGCAGCTTGTTCATAGAAATGCACTTCAGATTTTATGTTCTTTATTATTTGTTCTTATTTTGCCAGATGTTACTTGTTACAATTTTTAGCAAGACCTGTCCGGTGGTTACCAGTCCTCGTTATGAGAAGGGTGGTTGCCCCTTTCGCAGGCAAACCAGTTCTTTACAATTAGCGCGGCACCTTGAAATCTACCGGTTTCAACACGTCATTAAAGATATATACATCGTTTTTTATAGCTAATTAGAACAAAATTGTTATTATAACTAATTACATTATTTACTTAACAAATTGAAATTAATGGTCTTTCAATTCGCCTTATCCTCGTGCCCAATAGATAGAACACATATGCGGTTTATGGCACGAACCGTTGGGCATTCATAAAGCCACTGTTTTTACCACTTTGTCAAGAGATCGATGAATTTGGGAGATCACCCCTAAGAGCCAAGATAAAGCGGGCACATTGTCCTCACGTATTATTGCTACAGCTCCTTCTTTTGCTAACTCCGGAAGACGGCGGAATCATTTTGTCCGTTCCTGCAACTCGGGCACAACTTCGACACTCCAACGACTCCAAAAGTCACAAACGATTTGTTGATTGCGTTGATAAAGATTGAAGCGGGAAGAAGCACCCTTCAGCTCTTGTTCGGGGAGCGCGCTCAGGGGTCGTCAGATTAAAAAATGACCGGGGGTTAAAGGTTGAGGATCTCTAGTGTCGGAAGATAATTGGGAAAGAGGACGGGAATTTAATATACCCTCTATTTGAATTAAAACTGTACCAAGTTCTTCATAAGTTAGTTGGGTATTACCTAGTAGGTACTTTATGTAAATGCATTTTGGCGGATTTGATTCCGCTCTCCCATATTCCACCCTCATGAGGAGCTCTCGGAATTATAAATGGTCATAGTAAGGGAACCTGTTGTACTTAGTCCGTTTGTACCTAGGGCAATATTATTTTTTTTAATATTTGCGGGCTTTTGTGACCCATAATTTTCATTCATTTTATCAACAAATTGTTACATATAGGAGAAGTTAACCGGTTGTGGGCATTGTCCGGTTGTGGGCACCCCCGAATAACTTTTGATCGTGAGCAGATACAGGTGTTTTCACGATCGTCATTTGTTCGCAATGTCAGCACTATATTTTATTGCTAATATAAAGCGAACAGACGCATATGCGTAGTAGCTACGCGTTATTCTATGTTTTTATCTCTAAAAATGTACCGCGATGTAATTGTTTATTGTGTTTAAAGTGCGATAAATAAAAGTAACTTATTGCAAAAGGTTGGTCTAATGTAAATATATGCAGGAAATTAAATATATTTTATAATTTTAATTTCGATTCAATCAAAATCTTCGCGAAATAAATTTGCCAGTCATTTGTCGACAGCTATGAATTTTCCAGTTGTGGCCACCTACATTTTACTAGTTGTGGGCACTTAAGTTTTTGTCATTTAAACCTTGTATTTGCTGACAATTTGTCGAATATTGTTGTTTATGTTAACATAGCCCCCCTGCGGGGTCTAGGAGTGTAGCCGCGGCCTGATTTCGAGGGGGGCGGGCAAAGACCCCGCTCGATTATCATGTACGACAAAAATGTAAAGACATCAAAACTTTTTCAAAATAATTTAAAAAAAAATTAAACATTTTTGGTTTTGGATTTCAAACAGACTTCTTTTCACAACTCGACTATTGAAAAACAGATTTTCGATTGTCGAGCATCTTTGACAGACTAATTCATATGACTTGAAAATTGTAAATAATATATTTACGAAATTTCTGCGGATTTTTTAGTGCATTTTTAGCCATGTCGATTTCAGAAATCAATTTTGATGCGTACATTGGAGCCATTTGACGATGATCCCGTGAAGTCCACTGCGAAAGCCTATTTTAAATTTTATTTTCATCTATTTTTATAACTGAAGGCTTTGAATATGAATAAATTATGTTTTTTCTCTATATAGTGACGTTTTACTCCATATTTTCCCATTTTGAGGGGATTTTCCTGATGTGCCCACAACCGGTTAACAAAAATTGCATGAAGAAAATTGACTATTTTATGAAAAGTTAAAAATGTTTTTGTTTTAAATTGATATAAAATTAATTCCTTTGCCAGTAGTTAGCTAAGATCTCTAGCTTTCCAATAATATGCTCATTCTGCATAAATATTGAGTTGGTCAAAAGTTATGGCCTAAATAGCTAAGTGTGGCTACAACCCGTTAACTTTCTCTACAATTGAAAAAAAAATACAAATAAAAAAGGGCCAAGGTACAATAGGTTCTCTTATAGCTTGTTGATCTGAAAACTACAAAAAAAGATGATCGACTTCGATGTGTCCAATGCTTAGGGTTGCTTCATGAGACTTGTGTAATGTATGTCTCAGAGCTCAACTACGAGAAAATAATTGGAAACTACCAAAATTATAAGTTCTTTTTTAATGCTATAAGGCTTAACGCTATCAAATACTTTGTCGGGATAGGCTACAATATAACTAAAAATATTTTAGTCCGGAATATATATATATATATATATATATATATATCTGTCCGGAATATTTTCAATATAACTAAAAAAATCTAGAAACTGCTGAGTTATACTTTTAAGTTGTTATTGCAAAGTCAAACTAAGCAAACTAAATTAATTCTTATCTTTTTGCAAAAACACTGTATTTAAATATAAATATTAACCTACGTTAAATACTAATATACTATCGCTCCGACTAGGTGCAGTCTACGAGCAGGATGGCATTATATTTCAAATTCTAGTACATACTAGACGTGTGACGTAATTATCATGGCTGCTAAAAATTGTTTGCATGCGGCGAAACTTGAATTTAAGCATGTACAGTCGACCCTCCATAAGTCGAACCTCGGTAAGCCGCATTTTTGATAACTCGAATCTGTTTCTCTAGGACTTACATATTTAATTGTTAATATTTTTATGTCGATAACTCAAATTTTTGATAACTCGAATTGTTTTTAGCTTCCCTTCAACTTAGACTTATCGAAGTTCGACTGTATAATATTAATAAGACGTTTTTAATTTTTTTATATTTGATTGGATTTTTTGTCCGTTATATCCGAAGTCCCTTAAATAGAGGTCCGTTATATCGAGGTTTTACTGTACACATAATAGTACTATACATTTTAAAAGATTTATCTGTTAAGATTAAGATTAAGATTAATAAAAACAACTTTATTTGTGTTTATCAACAAATTCAAGCTGATTTAAAATTATGTAGAACAATTTTTGTTTTTGACGATTCAGCAATAACAACGGATTTTTCAAAAATCTCAAAATTTTAAAATAATTTAATTACACTGGCACACAAAAAAAGAAAAGTGGTCAGTACTTTTGACCAGACCCACCTATGGTTATGTATTTTGATGCCCTGAATCCGAATTTGAGGTCGGTTTACCAAATATACCTCCAAAATTTTGAGTAAATTGTAAAAACCGCTAAAAATTGCAGTTATGAAAATAAAGAAAATTTGATTAAACTATATCAAATCTTCCTTATATGTATATTTTGACAAGATGAATCCAAATTCAGAATCTCTTAATCTCGATCATTCATATATTTATCCAAAAATGTAAAAAATAGTAAAAAAGTAGTAGAACATAGCCAAAAATATCACGAGCACAAAAAAAAGTGGTCAGTACTTTTGACCAGACCCACCTAGGGTTATGTATTTTGATCCTCTGAATCCGAATTTGAGGTCGGTTTACTCAATATGCCCCCAAAATTTTGAGTAAATTGCAAAAAACTGCTTCAATTGGCTAAAAATTGTAGTTTTTTGCAATTTACTCAAAATTTTAGAGGTATATTGGGTAAACCGACATCAAATTCGGATTCAGAGGATTAAAATACAAAACCCTAGGTGGGTCTGGTCAAAAGTACTGACCACTTTTCTTTTTTTGTGTGCCAGTGTTATTGTCTAAGAAAATTATTATTATTATTTCGTTCAAAGAAGTGGCGTCATGAAAGCTCCAAGAGGCACCGAGAACTATTAACTGATAACTATCAATTCTAATCATTATTTAAAACTTAATAGTTTTTTTGTGCTACAATTATTATAAATTCGTAAGGTGTGCGCACTAGTTTCTTATTATTTTCATAGAAAACGATGTTCAAAGATAATAAAGCTTCTTGAAAATCTAACGAAAATTGTAATCTTTCTTCTTTTGGTACTCTTTCATGGAAAGGACTTACGGCATTCACCATATCTGTGTAATAAAACAATCAATATTCCTTGACTAACATTTTAATCATTACTTACCAAAGAAGCAATCTAGACTTGGATATACATGGTTCCAGTTTTTATGTGAACAAGCCTTGATTTCAAATCCTACACTTTTGATAACTCTTTTTAAGTCATCTTGAGGACTTTCCGAATGCATAAATGGGCCTACACATCGTTTTATGTCGTAGAAATAAGGTTTCCATTTAAGATTTCTTTCTAAAATTTCATAGGCTTCTAAAATGGGGTGAGCTTTAAGATATGAAATAAGAATATCCCCTTTGGGCTTTAACAATGTGAAAATGTTTGTGTAAGCCGTTCTAAAATCAGTAAAATTAGTTTAACTAACTTTTTCGATAAAATACGTACTTTTGGTCCACCACCCAATGTAAACAAATAAACGAAAAAACGTGATCGAAATATCCTTTAAACTTCTCAGGAAGTTCTTCGGTTTCTATATCGAGCAGTTCGTAAGAAATTTTAGGATTACGGTTGTGAAGTCTTGCATATTCAACCATTTCTGTTGAAATGTCGAAACCTACCAGTTTTTCTATGTTCGGAGGAAAATAGGAATATAAAATATCGGACGTTACATCGCCAGGACCGCAACCGATATCAGCCACTCTTTCGTTATGACCATTCCAAGTCATTTTCCTGAAAAATTCATCTAGAGTTTTTTTATTTGCCTCTTTCGGCAACGAGTTAGTTTTGGTATACAAATGAGGTTTGTTCATTTTATAACTGTTTCAAACATATGCAGTTTAATTAGTGGTCGTAAACAAATCCTTATACACCTATTTATTACTTTGAAAAAATATTTTTAATGATAAGATATCCACAAGTAGTTGATTTCTTTGATTATTTCTCTTTGACTATGCTTCCATTAAATGTCTGCTTAATTAAAAGAAATTTTACTAAAATTATTATATTAAAAATAATTACATTTATTAATTTTCCTTGTTAGGTATGGAAAATTAAGAAGTGCTTTAGGAAACTATTAAATTTTATTAAAAAATTTAATTTTTGATGATCTCAGGTTGGCATGACAGTAATTTCGGTTTTTTAGTTTGAAATGAAAATCAATTTTTTCATACAAAAAATTAATTTTAATCAATTATAAATGTACCACTTTGTTCAATAAGCTTTTGCAATCTTTTTGGTAACTTCATGATTCCACGTTCGTAGAACTTCTGTCCTTATCAGCAAGCAACTGAACCAAGTGCAATTTCAGGTCAACATCATGAGTGTAATTTTTACCATTTAACAGTTTTGTAAAGATCCGATTAAATGGCAATCTGATAGTGAAGGATCAGCGTTATATTGCGAATGTGACATCAGTTTTCAACCAACCTCTAATAATTGTGAGGTAGAGCGTTGTCATAGTGGAATATAATACTTTTATTATTAATTAATTTCGGCCGTCTGGCCGTCGAGCCTTCTTCCGAGACTTTCGGGTCTCCTACCGACACTATCTGATCGGCGCTTTTTAATCGCCATATAAATATCTATATATCTGCAAAAGAAGAAGCTTTTTGATGATCTGGTGTTTTCAAACTATACCGTTCGCGACTCCACCTTCTGGTCGGTATGTCAGGTATGTTCAGGAACACCTTATTTACGCGCTTGTTGTAGATAACGCTGGAATATTCTAGTAAATCCCGTTACATTATTGTAGACAATCCATTTTTCATCACCAGTGATGACTCGTTTTAAAAAACGATCGATTTCGTTGTGTTTGAGACGCATATCACAAATAGGGGAGACCGGGTATGGTTGTGTCACGGGTAGGTTGTCACAAAAGCCATAACAGCAAACCTAATGAATTAATAAATTTGTATACCCGTGTCAAAGAAGCCCGAGCTAAATACCTCCTTGCGTACTTTACTTCAGTTCGCTCTAAAATAGCGTAAAAAAAATATATGCGTTCGTTTTGTTTTGTACAGTAAAAGTAATTTTTTGTAAATCTGTTTTGAGTCTCGTAAGTATATTTAAATTTTGCATAGTGATATACTTTTTCGTGTATTTATGATGTTTAAGATATGCTTCATGATATCATTCATATGGTTTCTTAAATGACTATTGATTTAAATTTATTTTGGGAGTTAATTGTCCAAAACTGTTTTGGGGAAAGTTGCCTCAAGTTAACGGGGGCTAGTAGTCACAAGTGCAAAGCAACCATGAATATGTGCGGCCTTTTTTATTGGTTTCTAGAGGTTTTACTACATAAACGGTTGGCTGTAATTATACATTTGTCATTTTTGTTATTATAACCTAAGTTCGTTAGATAGAATAGGTTAGAAATAGAATAGGCATTTGTTTTGTCGTTTTGTATTTTCCCTTTTATTTAGCGGGTGACTACCTAACCCAGACGCTATGACAACCATTTCTGACACGGGGTTAAAAGTCGCATTTTTTTATATAAATCATAATATGTTCTCTTTAGATAATGGTAGAGAAAAAGTCTTTAATTTTTCTTAAACTAGAATAAATACACTATCTATTGATATATAAATGTCATTGATAAATTAAGACAGTGGGCTCTAAAAACACAAAAGAAAAAAATTGTGACTTTCAAGCCCGGTTTCCCCTACTCTTAGTTGTGCTA
The DNA here is from genome assembly GCA_036325965.1 of Sinopyrophorus schimmeli. Lineage (NCBI taxonomy): Eukaryota > Metazoa > Arthropoda > Insecta > Coleoptera > Elateridae > Sinopyrophorus > Sinopyrophorus schimmeli. Next base: position 878,196 of record JARFIZ010000194.1, read on the forward strand.
AATTAATTTCTTTCAATTTATTTGGAACTCAAATACCTAAGACATTTTAAATGATTTTCGATTGTGATGTGTGATACATTTCACATTTCTGCAATTCCTCTCACAGTTATATGATGATCTACTTCAATAATGGCTGTGTTTTGATCATTATTAACTTCAGTTGGTCAACTTTAAATGGAAAATACCTAGAATAAAAGTTTTTAAACCATTTCTGTTACAGGCGTTCTATTACGTATTCATTACCATAACTTCACATAAGTCTTTATGAGTCTTAAAAGCTTTCTTGCCTTTACGCAAATAAGAAAGCAAAACATGACTAAAATGTTCGTTTTTGCGCTCCATCTTAAATTTCACACTAAATTAACAACTGAAAACCAAATACCAAGTAATTTGTTTCTAAAGTAAGTTAAAAGTGTAACGTCATCGATTTGTGAAAACCGAAATTACTTTCTTGCCAACCCAATAATTGAATTAACTAAAATGATACGAATTAAATTTTGTACAAGTTTTCTTAAAAACATATACATATAAATAAATATTATTAAAATGTATTATTATTTTAATATTATTATTATTTTATAGTTTTGTAACAATTTTATCTGTATTGTTGAAAAATGAAATGCATTATAATACAATTAATAAACCATTAATTCTCTTTTCTAAAAATGATAATTGTAAGATTAGTTGTGTTTTTATGCATTACTCTTTAACTGCAAATGTTCTTTTTTTTGTAACAATTTTAATTGATACTTATTATATTTGCTTAAATACTTGTAACTATTGCCTAACGCAAAATAACTTATATCATAATAAGTTAAAAGTCATCTTTAAGTATCTTCAAGATATTAAGTAGATATATTATGATAAATTATATTCACAATTGAATTTTCACCTTTAAGGAATTTTTTTTCGATGATAACTTCGTTTTGCATTACATTTTAGCAAACATTTTTTAGGGAAGCCGGGGATAATAGTGTCACCTTAAAGAAAATCATGTTATAACTTCTTTATTTATAAAAATTTTATCATGTTTCTTACATTTATGGATTATGGAAATAGTTCTTGTAAACGCATTGCAATAGATGGTGCCACATTCAAAAGTTCAAAAATTTGGTACTTGTACCTTGCAATGATTTATGAAACGCGCATCGCGCGCTTCTCAATTTCTCGTTTCGGCAACTCCTACTAACAGTTGACCAATAAAGTAGTCAAAGATTCTTTTTTCTTAATACCACCTATTTATTATAAGCGCGCAATTCAATTTTCATTGAATTGAGTTATGTACTTGTAACAACTCTAAATTAATAATTATATTTTGTTGAAATAACTATATAAATGTTCTTAGTCATAGAAAAAATTATTTTATTACAAAGAAACCCCAGAGGACAATCTAGTAGGTAGAACTGCTGATATCAGCATTACTATAGATGACGCAATAGAGAGGTATCAAAATTATCACCAAGAAATGAATAAATATGAGCGAGGATCTGATAAAAAATGTAAGTGCATTGTTTCAAAAAATCATGCAATCTGGAACCATACCAGATGAGTGGCGTACAAGTATTACCATTCCAATCATCTAAAACTAAATTAATTCCTATCTAAAAGCCTTGGGTGCATACCCCCTGCGCGACCAGTAGAGTCATAAATGCCATATATATTTTCAGGGTACTCCGCTACTGCGACAACTTACGATTTCTAATTTATTGCTCTACCACTTCAATGATTACAAATAATAGTAACATACATTTTAAAATAATTATCTGTCAACATAATTGATTAACATTAATAAGAACAAAGTTAATATAATTATTGTTGATTATTCTAAGAAAATTATTCTTATTATTATTTCGTTCAAAGAAGTTCCAAGAGGCATCGAGGACGATTAACTGATAACAATCAATTCTAATAATTGTTTAAAATTTAATAACTTTTTTATGCTACTATTGTTATAAAATCCCTAAGGTGTCCGCACTAGTTTCTTATTATTTATTATGTGCACAATTATTTTTCGAAAAGTGCTTTTACGTCTGAAAACGCTCAAATCTAATATAAGAAACACTTGCTACAAATATCAATAGATAAGTACTGAATAATATTAATAAAACAATTTTATTTTGAAGATAAAAAATAAATAAGGAAATCCAAGCGTTAATGTTACTTTTTGGCTTTTATTATGATTAAATCGTAAGTTGTATTTACGTTTCCATGATTATTGTTGTCAATGTCTTTGACAAAATTGATATTTTTTGTAACTTCCAAAAGGTCCGATATGTACAATTGTTTATCTTCTTCCGGGATTTTGTTGTAATAAGGAGTGACCGCCAGCAAAGAATCTAAAATAAAGAAGAAAAAAAAATTATACTTTTTAAACATAGCTGAGACTTTGATACTTACTTATCAGAATGTCCATGTTTTCAAAGGTGTGTGAAGTTTTGACTATTTTGCATACTTCGATTTGGAAGCCGACAGTTTCCAAAATAACTCTTAATTCGCTCTCTGGATTTTTGAAATACGGTTTGAAAACGTTTAAATACTTCGAATATTTTTTCCAGTGCTCTTTTTCCGAGAGCAACACCCAAACTTTTCGAAAAATATGTTGCTCCAAATAGGAAACTAAGATACTTCCACCGGGCTTTAAAATTTTCCAGATATTTCTAAATCCTTGTCTAAAATAAAAACATGATTTATAATTATTAAAACAGTGCTGTACAAATTGGACCACTAAACCGGCCATAGAATTTAACAAGGTTAACTTATTTGTCAGCTAACCAGCCAAGTTAAATTAACCGGTTAATCGGTTAAATCAGATAACTGGTTTAGTTAACTGATTAATCGGCTAAACAGTTAAATTTGTACTTTTCTATATACAGGGTGATTTTGAAGATATATCAGAGCCGAAAAAGGGTGGTTAGGGACAATTAATGGAAGACGTTTTCGACAGAGACGAATCAAAACGATCTTCTATGGGGAAGTTGCAAATATTCAATTTTTTTCCAAAAACCGTTTTAGAACCGCTAGCTTCTTCCTATTTATAAAACAACTGTAATAATTACGTCAACACGGAAATTATCTTTGAACTTTATTATTAAATCCTATAATTTTGATTATGAATAAAAGACGCCCTGACTTACTTTATTTTTTAGCACTGCAGCTTTTAAACAAGTTATCATTCATCTACAACAAAGTGCTAAACCAGTATTTACCAAAATGGAATCTACGCCTCTCAGGAGGAGCAATTCAATTGTTCAAGGAGGCAATTAAAAAAGTGTACTTTTCCATATTGTATATTTAGGTTAAAAATAACGATTTTATTTACAATTAAGACTCGTTAACAGTTCATGTTGCAGGACAATTAGATTCTTCATAAAAACAACGAGTACGTTGAATACGTTCTGTGACCACAGCATAATTTTTTTTTAGAAATTGAAATAATATTTTTTTGACGTTTTGGTTTTTATTCAAGTTTTGATTAACATAAAATGCTAAATTTAATACACAGTAAATCATTTATTTAATAATAATTGTCTAAAATGCAGACTTATGCAAATTCCGAACATTTATATATGCGCTCAGAGCATGTTTGCATAAGGGCTAAGTGGCATAAGGGAAAGAATCTTTATCAGAACTGACCATGAAACAGTACTTAAAGCCCCGACGTCGGTGAATATACAATCCAGCACAACTGAAGGACGCTTAATATATTGAATATCTCAATTTTGCATTCAGTTCTCATCTAATTTGAATCAAAATAAAAAAAAATTGAATTTTTTTTTAAATTTGAATAATTTTTTGAACTAATTTTTTCAACACCAGAATTAGCATTACCTAAAGCAGGGGCGACCAATTCAAATGATCTTGCAGGCCACTTCGAAAAAATAAATATTTAAAATTAGATGGGTACTGAATGCAAAATTTTGAATAAAGAAAAACGAATATTTTTTACCATTTCGATAATAATCAAATGATGTTTAAGAGCAATGACCTTGTCCCTTTAATTTTTTTTTTATTTTGGTCAGTCGGGTCGAAAAGACGGATAAATAAATCAACTGGAAAATTTACAGTGCTCTTGGGGGTACAGTGTGCTGAAAACATTGGTATTCTCATCAGTATTTGTGAAGTAGGTGAAGATTTTCCAAAGAACCCCAGAAAATCATTTTTTAAATTTTTTACAAATTAATAATGAGAGTAAATACTTTTTTTTCAAAAACAATCATTGGCACTTGTAGAGGATTTATTCAAATTTTAAAAACTGGCCTGCGATTGGCTCACAATCATGAGATATTGATATTAAATTGAAATTTTGATATTTTGATATTATTATATTGATATTATACCTCTAATTCACCAGATATTGACAGAATGACATTTATTATTGAACCACCGATATCTCAGCAGAAAATTATCGTACAAAGATTTAAAAAAAAAACGAATTAAAGCTGAATAATCAAGCTAACTGATTTCTAAATTGATTTAATAAAGAAACATTTATTTAACATGTTTAAAACGAAAAGAAAATTGTTGGCTATTGATAATTCTTCTGAATGCACAACAAACGGAATTTCAAAAATTTTTTTTAAAAAAAATTTATAACTAGAATCTTCAAACTTTTAAAACCTCTTTTTTAATATCTCTATAACATTATTTTTCACAGACTTACAGCTCTTTAAAAATCACAAAAAATTTCGCTGAAATTTTCTGTACTTTTTTTGAGTAGTGTAGTTAATTTTGATTGGTTGGTTGGCTGACGAACTAATTAACCGAATTAAACCTTATCGCTAGTTTAGTAGATAACATTGTGCAGCACTATAAAAAAATAATAAATAAATAAAAACCATCGTACTTCTGATCGTAGACCCAATGCAGACAAAAAAAGCTGAAAACGTAGTCAAACTGTAAAACGAATTCGTTCGGAACTTCCTGCGTCTCGATGTCCAATTCTTGAAAAATTACTTTTGAGTTTTTGATATGCGCTTTTGCAAATTCGATCATAGCTTTCGATTTATCAAAAGCTACTAGTTGTTGTATGTTTGGAAAAAGTGGAAAAATCAATTCGTTTGTCACTTCTCCTGTTCCACAACCGATATCTGCAATTTTTGATTTGTCTCTTGTTGGCGATGATAAAAAATATTTTTTGAGAACCGTCGACGTTGTTTCGTACTGCTCTTCGCGATTTTTCGAATAAAACTCAGGATTATTCATGTTTTATCAAATTAAGAAACGTTAAAAACCAAAAAATCAAAGCGCGAAGTGTGGAAACTTTTAAAAATATGAAACGCACTAAACCAGTTGTAAATAGATAAAACACGACGAATCGCAAGCAGGTTTTTATTTCTACTAAACTATTAGGAATTGATGTAACAATTTAATTTTAAATATTTACTTCTTAAATCAAAACTTTGAAATAACTTAGACAAGAATAATTATTGTACTTAAGAAAAGGTTATCGTTGTAAACGTTAGTAAGATATTTTAATGATTACTACAAGAATATTGTTTTTTTTCTAAAATTTTTAAATTACTTCTTAGCTTTAATTATTATTAGATCAAAGTTAGTTAGATAGCTCTTGTCTGGGTTGGGATTTAAAAGATTCAATTTCTTTCCAATTTCCAACACTTTTAAATTAAAATTGTCGCGTTCTTCTGAAGGGATTTTGTCGTAGCTCGGTGTGACGGCCGCTGCAGATTCTGAAAATATAAAACAATTAATATGTACGTAATATACTTAAAAACACAATAATAACTAAATAATTAAATTTTCGGATTTCTTATTTATTCACTAACTCAAACTTATTAAATTGATCGCAATTGGGTCTAATCTCAATTCATTAAAATATGGAAATATTGAGGTTACATGATATGATTTATAAAAAATTAAATAGTTATGCACGTCATTGTTTCCATTTATGTTACACTGTTAAAAATTTCTTTTGTTTTGTTATATATATATATATCCGCTTTATAGCGTTCTTCTACGCCCTGCGGTTCCCATCTGCCATCGCCTTCTATCGTTACAGTCGTTAGGTGTTAGATTTCTTTCCGACATGGCTTTTTCAATGCCACTTATCCACGTAGTCCTTGGTCTTCCTCTCTTTCTGTTTTCTCTTGGTGACCACTGTATAACCTGTTTCGGCAATCTTTCCTCTCCCATTCTTTGTACGTGTCCATACCAACATAATTGTTTTTGTTTGATGTCTTCTGTTATTGAACTTTTGATGTCCATGATCTCTTTTATTCTTTTGTTTCTAACTCTATCTAAGCGTGATATCCCCGTTGATCGCCGCCAGAAGTCCATTTCTAATGCATGTAATTTGTTTTCTGTATTTTTATTTATTTGCCACGCTTCGCATCCGTATAGCGTTATGCTCCTAAACACTGAATTATATATTTGTTTCTTTCTTTCTTTCGTTACGCGTCTGCTCCATAAAACAGAGTTTAAGCATCCGATTACTTTTCTTCCTTTTGCTATTCGGCATTCAACTTCCTTCTCAGTTCTTCCACTGTTAATTATTTTAGTGCCCAGGTAGGTGTATTCTTCACATGCTTTAATTCTCTTTCCATCATTCAGTATTAGGTCTTCAGGCGGTGCACCGACACATAGGTAGTTGGTCTTGTTGAAGTTGACTTTTAATCCCCATTTATCGTATTCGTCTAATAGCTTCCTGCTCATATACTCCAAATCCTCCCTATCCTGCGCCACCACCACCTGGTCGTCTGCAAAGTGAAGTGTGTATAGAGTTGTGTCATCATTTAGTTGGATTCCCATTCCCCGGCATTTGTTTCTCCATTGTTGTAGAGTATAGTTGAGGTATATATTAAATAAAGTTGGTGATATCGAGCAACCTTGCCTAAGGCCCTTCGTCACCTCAAACGTATTCGATATTTTGTTGCCGATTTTTACTCTAGATACTGATTTACTGTACAATTGTTTTATGGCCTGGATTACAGTACTATTTATTGTGGATTTTTCTAGTATTTGCCATAGTTTACGGATGGGTACATTGTCATAGGCTTTGGTTAGATCTACGAACATCAAATGAACTTCTCTGCCTGTTGCCAGTTTTTTTTTCTATTATTTGTGTTATACAGAAGATATTATCCATGCAGGAACGACCTGCTCTAAATCCTGCTTGCTGTTCAATTTCCGAGGTATTGTAATCTTCTTCTATGAAATACTTCAATATTTTCCCATATATTCGGCTAAATGTACTGGTTACAGTTATGCATCTATAGTTCTCGCATTTATTCTTTTGTCCTTTTTTATGGATTGGTGTTATCCATCCTATTTTCCAGTTTTCGGGGACACAATCTCCATTTAAATACCTTTCGAAAAGATATGCTAGCATTTTGTTTAATTTTTCGAATTGCATTTCAGTAGTTCGGCTGGTATACCTTCTGGCCCAGGTGCTTTTTGTTTTCATGTTATTTACTGCTTTTCTACTAATTTTGTAGACACCGTGATTGGTTGGCCTTCTATTTGATATGGAACTGGTGATTGTACTAAGTATTCTTGTCTATCTTCTGTTAATTCTTTTTTGTAGTGATCCTCCCATGCCTTTATGCTAATTAATGGTAATGTTGTCCTTTGCGTGTTTTCATTTCTTAATGTTTTTATAAATTTCCACGCTTCAGATGATCTTGTTCCTCCTAAATACATTTCAATCTCTGAGCATTTCTTTTCCCAACTTCTGTTCTTTTCTTCCAAGATCATTCTTTTAAATATTGCTAGCTCCCGCTTATAATTTTCTCTGTCTTGTTGTGACTTTGACGAGATCCAGTTTTATATAATTTTTGTTTAAGGTCTTTCTGGTTTTCCAGTTCGTCATTCCATGTTATGTTATTTTGTTTCTTTTTTATCAGTTTCCATTTTTCCTAACGCTTCCTCTGCTGCTCCTGTAATAGCTGTTATAATATGTTGGTAAAGATCATCTGTATTGTCAGGTTTGTAGGCTTCATCAAGTTTTTGTTCTAATCTCTTCTTGTACAGTTCTCGTATGCTTTCTTGTTCCAGTAGCTCTATTTTATATTTTGTTGCATTTATTTGTTTCTCTGTATCGCTGGGTTTGCCCAGTTTGTCTTTATATTGTAGTTGGTTGGAATTGCTATTTTGCGTTCACCAAATAGTGATCAGAACCACATTCTTTTCCCTGAATACTCTGGTATCTTGAGCTGTCAGCTTTGTTTCTTGTTTAATGATAATATAATCTATTATTGATCGGAGTTGTCGTGTATCCTGGTGCCAAGTATATTTGTGGATGTCTTTGTGATTGAAGAACCCATTCAAAATTTTTAACTTATAGTCCTCACACAACTGTATAAGCCTTTGTCCATTGTCATTTACTGTATCCTCTCCAAAACTTCCGACTACATGATTTTTCAATTTTCTTCCGGTTCTTCCGTTCATATCACCCATCATTATTATTTCTCTTTGGTCTCCTAAGGAACTTATAGCGTCATTTAATGTTGTAAAATGATTATCTTTATCTAAAATGGGAGCGTCTTCACTTAGCCTGTACACTCCGATTATAGTTAGTCTATTTCCTTTGTGGTTTATATTTACAGTTACAATATTCTCATTTACAGATTCCCATTGTGATATTTTATTTTTATATTTTTATTTATTAATATTGATACCCTCTGCGAGAGCGTTCATATTTGGGTACTCCACTGAAAATGTGTATAAAATTCCTACTTCTTCTATTCCTTTACCCTTTCTCTTTGTTTCTGTTAGGACCACTACATCTGCTTTCATTCGCTCTAGTTCTTTAGCAATGTCCTCCAGTTTTCCTCTCATTCCACGAATATTCCATGTTCCAAAATTCATAACCTTTTCGCGCATATTTTGTCGTTTCAAGTTTCCGTCCGAGTTCCGAGGCTTGGCTTTGGGATTTTTTGCGTTTTTTTACAGTTTTGCGAGTACAGGGTGGCAGGCCCATATGCCTCAACCCTCCTCCTTTATCCGGGCTTGGGACCGGCAACAGCACTCACTAAGCTACTCAATCCACCCAGTGAAATGCTGCATGCGGACGTTTTGTTACAAAACATTTTTACTGTAGACGTCAAACCGAAAACAGTAACAATGAAAAAGAGATTTTAAGAAACGTAGATAAACGTAGAGATGTAGTTATACCATAATTCTGCTATAACCCTCTTATATAGAGTCATAGAAAATGTAAGTGGCGACTTACATCCAAAAAAATAGTCATAACTTTTCACTGGCCAAAATATGTCGTTTGCCAATCTCTTTATGCCTTAAAAGTTTTATGTACAATTTCGAAGTGAACGGCGGTCATCTAGCGGCTCAAGGTACGAATTTCTGCCATAGATGTCATGCTGAAAAATCTGACATTTTAATTTTTTATAAAAAATTGTACGCGTCGATTTCAATAATATTCTAGGGTTAGTTTAAGGTCATTATGGGTCATCAAAGAAAAATACCATTTTGAAAATGGGAGTCACAATGTTAAATTTTGGCTTATGGGCCCTTAGTCTTACAACTTGCATTTTATTTTAATGAAGAATTAGTAAAATTACAACTCATTTTTGTAATTTTACTCTAAAGTAGTGTAGGGGGAAAGTGGCATGAAACAGCCAGTTTTAAAAAAAGGGATAAATAATATAGGACATAAATAAATCAATTTTTTTTTAAATCTGTAATTGTTCATGCATTTATGTACGTAATGTCATAAAACATTTTTCAAAATTAACGATATTTTTCGACTTCTAATCATTTATAAAAAAATAAAATTTGGCTTTTTCATAACCTATAGGTATTGAAAGAGCCAACCCAAGTTTTGAAAAAGCCATGTTCTTATTACAAGATTAAAACTGCACATTGACAAAGATATTATTTAATAAGAATCTTAAGCTATAATTTTAGATCTTATATAATTAGGTCTTTGAATTTTTTTTTTTGTGATAAATGGAAAGACCATATATAAGTTTTATAACAAAACTATTTTTTTTTTTTTCCGCAATATTTCAAAAGTTATATCAAAATAAAAATTAATTTTGAATCCAGTACCGAAAACACGCCGACAGCTCCCGAACAAACACGAGCGTGTGTGACGTCATAATGTTAGTTTTCATTCATTGCAGCTTATACAGAAATAATAAATGCAGTGTTTTGATCTATTTAATTCTTTTGCCATGGTTAAATACTCAAGTTTATATTGATAATGTCGAACCACAAAAGTTATCGTTCTTGTTTTGTACCATTATGTACAAATACTACAAAAACAACTCCTGACAAAATGTTTTTAAATGTTCCCCAAGATGAAAAACGTCGAAATAAATGGTTTCAAGCAGTGCATCGTTATAATCCCAAAACAAAATCGAATTTTTTGTTGTGAAGATCATTTCGATGTAAGTATTTTATAACACTATTGTTAGTAATTATTATTTATCCAAGTATACAAATCAAATAAGTAGAATTCAGTAAAAAATATATCAACATCAGGAATATTATCAGACTTTGCCTTTATAAATCCTTTATCACACATAGCTAATCGGAATTAACTAACAAATCGTTTTTTAGCAGTAAATTTTCAATATTATTGTCAACTCACGTGTAATAGCCGTAAACGCTGTCCTGTTATTAAACAGCTATAACATTATGACGTCACAAAGATGGTGGCCAATTTTGGCGCGTTTATAGTCACGTGATTTTTTTTAAATTTTATCAATTTTTAAATGCTTATAATTAATTGAAAAAAATTTTTTTTAAGTATTTTGCATTAAATATCCATATTATTAATAATAAAGTTTTAAAATACATAAAAAAAATCAATAATTTTTTTTTTCAAATACCTAATTATAAAACGTTTTAAATATCGCAAATTCTGGATAAAATATTGACTTACATAAATCTAAGAAACAGTCAAAAAATGTGACGTTTGAGATCAATCATTGCAAAAACTTAAAAACGTTTTTAGCAACAATAATGCAATTTCCCTTTTACGCCACAGGATTTATATGCCCAACCATTACAACTTTGCATCGGTACCACTCTTGACTGCTGTTACTACAATTATTATTGTATTTCATGCAATTAAAAGGTGGCTCTTTCATTACACTGCAGTCCGGCTTTTTTAAAACATATTCTCTCAAGAAACAAAATCTCGAAAATTACTATGAAATCAAAGATTAGTCTACAAAATATATACGTTATTAGAAGGCCTAATATATCTATAAAATTATAGTGTAATCATATCATTATTAGTTTTGTACGTATAGGCGTTAGAAAACAAATAAACTGAACTCAAAACCTTACTTTTTGACGACAAAATCTTCAATACGTCGTATCGGCGTCGTTTATTGACGGTGAACGGTCAAATTTTTGTGGGGGATATCTGACTAGTGTTGCTATCTTAAAATAATAATACATAAACGATTCGTATGAAAACTACCGCGTAATTGATAATGGCTCTATCAAAACTTGGCTGCTTCATGCCACTTCTCTCCTAATATTGCTAAAAACGTATTCTATGTGATTAATTTTACTATACATTTGTTGTGTAAAATATTATAATTTTACTAATATTTTTAACAGTGTACAGTGGTTATTCTTCTGATAATATTTATACGTGTAGTGTATTTTTTTAAAATTTATAATCGATATGTCATATGAATAGCTGTGTGGTCAAATGATAATTTTTCCATCAAGGTAGCTTTGATTAATTCAATAAACATGTAGAAATTCCATATCTTTGTAATTGTTTGATGTTAAAAAATTAATTTTATGGGGAAATTATATTTGTTTATAAAGATCAGTATACTAAATAATTTAAATTAAGTAACAAAAATAAATTTGTTTGCTAAATAAAAATCAACGGTTAAATTCTTTTTACTTATAAAAGAATTATGATTTTTCATCATTTCTAACTCAAAATGATGGAAAATGCGTGTATCAGAATTTGACACAGTCGCGTGGCGGTCTTCACTAACCCGTTTTATTGTGAAAGTCGTTGTACTTTTATCTATGGAAATTCCAGCCGCCAAATTTATTTGGAGTTTAAAGCAATTTATTTTTTTTATACATGCTTTTATAGTTTAGACCATGCCGTAGAAACGGTTTTGTCTAAATCATATATATATTGCTCGTTTATGCAAACTAAATTCATGGTCTATTGTCTTATCAATTATATTGTTTAATTTAAGTCTAAAATCAGACGTTTTTAAATATTAAGAAATTAAAATTATGTAACAAGATAGAGAATTTTATAATGAATATTTATTAAATTATGAATATCATACTATTAATATGTTATAAAAAATAAAATCCTGACGTGCTCAAAAGGCTTACTTTTTGAAAAAGGTTTCACATGAATTTTCAAAATTAAAGAAAATGGTCAATTTTACCAGGTATGTGTACTAATGCTGATCTAAATAATATCGTAACGATACGAGAAATACAATTAATACAAAAATATTAATGTCCAAAGACAAATGTTCACAAAAGTTACAAAATATACAAAATTCTTATGGACAATCGGTCAACACTGCACATTGATTGTAGAATCGTCTTTCCTTACCCTTCTTTACCGCGGCTACAGGGTTAAAAAATGTTTTGCCTCATAAGGTGCATTTTCATACTCCGCTTTAAATTATATGTTCCTCGTTAATTTAATCTCATGGTGCATTGAAGGTCCACGTCCGGTGGTCCTGAGGCATACATGGTTTTCAAAGCCTTAAGGGTAGGCTTGGCTCTATGTTACAGGTGAACATACTTTGTATGTGGTTGTACGTATAAGTTCCACAGTTTTACTGGGTAAACTTACTGTTTGTAAAAATAACGTCAATCCGTATTGGTGCTTTGAGTAGCTCAAGGGTACTAAACTAGTTCGTGCTACTAAAATCAATCGTAGCAGGATCTAGTATAAATCGCGTTATTGATTGGTTCTATCAAATGGCTTCGCGTTCTCTCAAATGAGTGCGGTAAATCGTCATCAAGAATTGTGTACACATCCGTGGATCGGTTTCCAGAAGCTTTGCAATTCGATTTTGAAATATAGATTTTTTGGTCAATACATACGCGTCTTAACTAAACATTATGTCATTTTAATGTTAATATATGGGCGACCGAGTTTTGCCCGGCGTCTTTCGATTTCGCCGTGAGAATGTGATGGCTTTCGGTCGCCTAGCTACTGAAATATATAGATATCAATGTAGGGCCATCTGTTGTTGTGTATCAATGCATGAACAATCCAGACTACTAATAGTTCATTATTCTATGAGATGGCTCTAGAAAAAAAAACCATTACATATCTAAATACAAAATTTCATTCAAATCATTAGAGTTCTTTTTAAGAAACCGACGTATATGCAGTCGAACCTCGATAAGCCGAATTTTTGATAACTCAAATTATTTTTAATTTTTCTTCAACTTCGACTTATCGAAATTCGACTGCATATACATTAGGGTGGTCGTTCAATTTTTTTTCCGACGGCTCAAAAAACCTTCTTTTTGATGAAAAACTAAAGGGAAATTTTTAAAAAATTTTTTAAACAAAAATAACCCGTGCCTCAAGACAATCAAAGTTCTTTGTTTCGTAAAATTAATATTTTTTTGTAAGTATATATCTCTTAAAGTATACAGATTTGAGAAAAAGTTATAGGAGTATTGTGTAGGAAATTCAATTCTCTACAAAAAAGGTCTTTTCTATTTTTTTCATGAAATTCATATTTATAGAGATATTCTCAATAATAAATTTATTAAATCTATATAATTTCGTAAAACTATAATAAATTCTAGTTGTTACAAAATTTTTTTAATTTTACAAAAATGCTGTATACGATTTTTAGCCCACCGGTAGCTACTTAATGCGCTGGCCTGTCTTTAAACAAGTTCCTGCCTGCTCAATTGTCGTCGTCAGACTCTAGTTTTCTATGGATGGGTTGCTCCATTCACGAGCTTCGTAGCAAATTTGATCCTGGAAGTCGAACAATGGCAAAATGGTTTCAATTTTCATTTTTAGGGTTTCTGATGCTTTTAAATAGCCATTGCGTCAGTTGAGTCACTTGGGTTATGATGTCGAGTCTTCCTCGAAAGCAAGAAGTTATTCGTTGATAGTTTAAACTTCATAGAAACTTTTGTAATTTAAGTGGTCTTGAATCGAAAATATTAAGTCTATAGGCAAAATAACCCTGGCAAGTTTGCGAGTTTATCCATCAGCTTTGGATGTTCGATTTCGCGACAAATATGCTTACGGTCGTCCGATGCTGAAAAAGTTATCCGTTCCTTGAGTTGGTGTATCCAATTTAGCAGGTCAAAAGAGACCTTTGTCTCAAGTCTATCTCGGTACGGAAACGACTGAACTATTGAATTAGCGCCATCCAAACATCAGCTTCCTCGTTTCGAAATACTAGGGCAGATCGTGAATGCATCCCGTATTTAGTCCAAACGGTAAGCCGAATTTTGATAACTCAAATTATTTTTAATTTTCTTCAACTTGACTTATGAAATTGACTGCTATACATTAAGTGGTCGTTCTTTTTTTCCCACGGCTCAAAACCTTCTTTTGTGAAAAATAAAGGAAAAATGTTACTTTTATTACACAATGAAATGTTTATTAAATTGGTAGGTTTGTTACAAAGTTATATTTAAGGTTTAATAGGTAATTTCTAAAAATGGTGGACGTGTTTTATGTATCGAAAATTTTTATTTTGAATTTTTAAGAGATATTTACAAAAAACTACAATTTTATCAAAAAATAAACTTTGATTGTCTTGAGGCACGTGATAATTTTGTTCAAAACACTTAAAAAAAATTTCCCCGTACATAAATTAAATATTCAAAACAGATTGAAATTAAATTCTCATTACAATTAATACAAATTAATAATTAAATCTTATAAAATCAGTAATATCAAATAAGAATGTTATGAAATTCTTATTTTTTGCTCTTTGAGGTCAATGAAATAGGAAAAACTACCGGCTGTTAACAGGTTAACTATTAAATTATAACTTCTCTGATTGAAATACAGTAAGGGTTAGTTTTTAGGTGGAGTAAAACGTCCAGTGAATGACCGATTTGTTGCATCAAGAGCCATTTTGATGTAAAAAGATAGTAAAAAAATTAATAAATTTAAAACATCCGTTACAGTTGGAATACAATATTTTTTTTTTATAAATTAATTAAAACATTTTTGCAATTTTCCATAAACTTTGTAAAATTCACTATGAAATGCAAATATTGAAAGGTTGCAATTTTGAAACGTATTGCATATTTCATTTGGGTCATCTGATAGAAACTTTATTTCTCTGATAAAGTTATTCAAATATAGTTTGTAATATTATTTTCTTGTTTTTTGCTACGTTTATCTCCGGTTTTTAATAAAATGCGTTTATTTTGATTATGGTGTTAATTATTTATTAAAATCAGCTGCATAATAAATATAATCATTATTTAAAAATTATAAGACCCGCAGAAAACAGGTCTCTTTGCGTTAATAAAATTTTCCAGATGATGTAATTTTCTAAACATAATTATAGAAATTATTCTATAATATTACTATGATTTCTTAAAAAGGAAATTTGTTATACCTACATAAATAATTGTAGAAAAGTGCACTTTCTTTAGCTGCTTTAATCCTTATTGACATTAGATAACTACTTCATATAATGGGTGCATATTTATTTATTCTATCTCCACCTATTGTATTGTAACTTGAAATGTATTATTACTGTTGACATTTAATTCTTACTTAAGCCACTAGTTTGCCCGAAGTAAATACTTTAATATAGATAAAATATCTATAAATTAATAAGTTGTTTGAACTAGACAATAGTTGTAAAAGCGTATTTAATATTTTATCATTATATAATACTTAAAAAAATTGCAGTTAAGTGTTGCAACGATAAAAAGATAAAAGCCTTGGATACTTTTAGCGATTCGTCAGTGACACATGTCTTTTACTTTAAAAATTACTAATGATAATATGCAGCGGTTTCAGTTTTATTTAAACAATATCTACGTATGCGCCTACACTTGGCAAAAAAGTAATTTCGGTTTTTATAAATCGTTTGCGTTACTATTTTTGAAGTTACACTTCTTTTGGCGCGTTAAGAGTAAAATGTTAGCAGGCAACGGATGTTGCGCGTGCCCTGCTAACGAAAATTTGACAGTTGAATTTAGCCGTCTGAGAAAGTAAATTAATTCTTTATTATTTAAAGCTAAATTGTACACTTTTGATTTTGACCTGTTAAGCTGCTTAAAAAATTTTAAATAAAGAAACAAAACGTTGCATTTTTAAGAAGAGTTGATTATATTAACAATCCAATTCCTGTTGACTTTAGATAGTATTTAAAAGATATTGAACGTTGGCATTATGATTATTTTTGTTTATCAATTAATCAAAACATTTTCATAATTTGATTATAAACTTTGTAAAATTGACTAAAAAAGTAGAATAATTAGAGGTCTAGTGAATGACCATCGTCGTCTAATAAATAACCGGGTATAGCCTAGTAAATGACCGACATAAAATTAATCAAAACTAATTATTTAAATTTATTTAAATAATTATTCACTTATTTAAATCATTATAAATTAAATGACTGATAAAAAAAAACAAATAAGATCTTTAAAATACATACATATATAATCGTTGATTCGTCTGTTAGAGCAACGTTTCTCAACCTTTAGTGGCCCGCGGATCAGTAAAATTTGTAAAAAAGAATTCGCGGACCACACGGAGAAAAAAATATCGTTATAATAACCATACGTATCCTTATTATAGCTATCCGTTGGTTAGTTATCTTTCACAGGGATACGCCGTATAGCTAATTTAGCTATCCAGAGTATCTTTATTGCGAATCGTTATAGTAACGATCCGTATTACTGTTTTAGATATTCAAAAGATTATTGTCATAGTGATTTAACGGATATGCACAGAGAACAAAATATCGTTATAATAACCATACGTATCCCTATTATAGCTATTCATATCCTCAAATTAACTATCCAGTTACCTACACGACGGATACTGCACACGTTCACGTGAGCTTTTCGTTTGAATGGTTGAATCAAATAAATGAATCTTTATTATAAGTATACTATGTAAAGCTGTTTTGATCATACTATGGATTGTCAAATTGACTTATAAATATCGTTAAATTAGACATTCGAATCCTTGTCAGAACAATACGTCAATTAGGTATACGTTAGATAGTTATATTAAGGATATTTTTTTCTCCGTGCAGTGATATTTTTTTAACAACAAAATTTTACTAGGTATTAAAGAACTACTACATAAGTTAATTGTAACATAAATTGTCCGCGGACCAGAAAAATTTCTCGGCGGACCACTAGTGGTCTGTCGGACCAGCAGTTGAGAAACGCTGTGTTAGAGAACGTGTAACTTCTGAACAACTTCACCGATTGAGATCATATTTCCAAAATATATTTGTTTGTCGAGGCGATAGTTTATTGCTATGGTAAAATCTGATAGGTGGCGCTATAATCATGTTATTAATATATCGCGCCACTTACCTGAAAGAGCAGAACAATGCTTGCAGGGTCAGCTAGTAGTTTAATAAAATCGTCCTATTTCATAAGTTTTAGTTAACTTTTAACAATCATCAACGAACAAGCAAACTATCAATATAATTTTAATTATTTTTAGTATATCTTTTTTTTAATACTTTAAAAAAAAAGTAATCTGCACTCTAGTAACAAAAGTGATAAGAAATAAGATCTGGCGCTGCATGTTGACATTGGTAATTTTAGTAAATGTGAGTTTGAAATATTAAGGGCGTAGACCACCAAATTTCGTCCAATGTATTTGAAATGGGAACTGCATTTTCGTCCTATTGCCGTATTTTTGAAGATAAAAAATGAAAATTTTTGTATAGATAGAGACCATATAGACAATAGTATACTGGTCTATTTCAAATTTTGCGGTAAGTATGCAGAAAGGAGAAAATATAAAAAAACTCTTTTGTTATTATTACTTTTAAGAATCTTTTCTTGAAAATATATTCCATTATTTTAAATAATGTGAAATTGTCTAGCACCAACATATTCCTACTTTTTACCTGTTATGAAAACCTTTTATTCTTTCGAACCTTTCATAGAATTAGGCTTTGTAAATCTTTAAGCAGTTTAACCTTGCCAATCATACGAATAAAACTATCAATTTTTACCAAATATTGTTTAAAGTTAACAGGAATTGGACACTGTCAATAAAACAACTATTGTTAAATTTGCAACGTTTCGTTTCTTTATTGAAATTTTTTCAAACAACTTAACGTCTTTCATGTTTGAAACAAGTACAATTTTTGAGTTTTAATATTTTTTGTAATGCTAAGTTTCTTGAAAAAGTTTTAATAAAGAAACAAAACGTTGCAAATTTAACAATAGTTGTTTTATTGACAGTGTCCAATTCCAAAAATTAAAATAAATATCTCTATTTTTGAAAGCACAGAAACAGTTAGAAGTATAGTCTTTTTTATGCTTTATTAATTTTTTTGAGTAAAACACGTTGATTAATCAAAAATCGAAAATTGTTACGTTTTAAAGATATACACCGTGTCCCAGTACCAATAGACGCCATTGATACATCTCACAGAATATAAAATTCTGAGACAAAAAGTCCTTTGTCATTTTTTGATCAGACCCATAGATAATTAGTTATTAATAAAAATGGGTGGCCAATCAGGTGCGCGTTATAGCAGCAAGAAGAAAAGAGGGAAAGTGAGAGGTGACTGCAAGAGTGAGTTGAAGACGGGACAGCAGCAGGCTCGCTCGCACGGCAGTCTACGGGAGTAAACACAGTCACTATTTCGGAGATTCAACAGTCAGGTGCCTCTTCACTAAAATTAATTATTAAATTAATTTCTGCAATTTCTGAAGAGTCGAGCACATAAGAGTTAATGCTTGGACTTTTCGTTTCGTTGTTAAAGCTGCTGTCCCGCTTTCATCTCACTCTTGTAGTCACCTCTCACTTTCCCCCTCTTTCCTCATGCTGCTATAACACGCACCTGATTGACCACCCATTTTTATTAATAACTAATTATCTATGGGTCTGATCAAAAAATGACAAAGGACTTTTTGTGTCAGAATTTTATTTTCTGTGAGATGTATCAATGGCGTCTATTAGTACTGGGACACGGTGTATAGTCTCAATCTCTAGGCCTAGATCGTCCACTGCAAATGTCTGTACTGGGGTGAAAATTACTTCTTTTTCTGTTTGTACCTATCCAAATACATATATACTTACTTAACAAAACATTTAGATTAGGAAACACGTAGCTATTTCTGGTGACTTTACAAATTTCCACCTTATATCCAACGTCTTTCAAAATTTCATTTATCTCTTTTTCTGGGTTTTCGAATGGCGCTTTAAAGTTTTTGGTATAATCTGCATAGCCTTCCCAAATGTTGAGTTTAGCAATAGCTTCCCATATTGCAAAGAAGTCGTGGTATTCTAAATATGAAATTAAAATTTCCCCATCAGCTTTCAGCATTTTAAATATGTTTTTAAATGCTTGTCTACAAAAATTAAATTTTATAAAGACATATCGTCGGCGATACTGCAATACCGCGTAACAAAAAATTGCAATACCGCGTAACTAAAAATTGCAATTCCGCGTAAGTACAAAAATAGCAAAATCGGGTTTTTGTACCTAAATTATGTAGTTTTTTTTCTGCATTTTTTGGTATATTTATTAATTTAAAAAAATTCTTAACATAAAAACGAATTTTTTCAATACTGCATAACTTGCGTTTCTGATTTAACTCAGTAACCTATGAATTTAAGCTTGATTTTATATTGTTTTAAACTACTGTCAACATTCTGTCATTATAATTAAAATATTTTTAGAAGATTAAATTACAAAATGCATCATGAAATAAATAATAATATAATTAAAATTAATATAAAAGTAAAAACTCAAGATGTTTCTGGTGACGTGCAATCTCTAACTAATCAAGCTAATTTAGTCCCAGACGTTTCTTCAAATACAGGTTGTACGCCTTAAACTTTTTTTGATAGTTGAATAACTAATTTATTCAAGTAATAATAGTCGACTAATTTTCCAGTGAGTTTAATACAGTTATCAGAAATATCCGAAAATACATGGTTTCTTGAAAGAGACATGCATAACGACCCTACTTTAAATGATGACAATAAGAAGAGAAAACGTAAGGCTAATATGAGTATTTGGAAACGTGAAATTAATAAAAAGCAAAGGATGTTGGAACAAAATTATATTGGTTATAGAAAACAGAAGAAAGATATGTTAAAGATTCACTAAAAGGAGAGGGAAAATTGGGTACAACGTGCGATTCTAAATTTTGTTAAAAATGTAAAACATTTAAGTGCTCAATTTTTACCAATGAAATAAGAACATATATTTGATACATTTTGGAAAATGACATGGGAAGAAAAAAGAGTGTTACCAGCTGACTGTCATAACTTTTATGATAAGCTCAAGTTCAACTAATATAATAATAATAATTAATATAAAATTCAAAGTATATTACAAGTAACATAAGTATTGTTCACTATTAAAATTGTATTGTTCTAATGTTAATTTTATATATTTGTTATAGTTAAACACTATAATATAAACCAAAATAAAATTTAGCTTTTTATAAACAAAGATATATTTTTAAACAATTTAGTATTTTATCTAAGAAACATTTATTACTATAGCCTGAGATCCCATTTTAATGCTGTTTGAATCAATTTTTATATTCATATTTATTTCCATAGATATTTGGTAGCACTTAAGTATTATTAACATTTATTCGAAATATTTTCTATTGTTCATTTTATTTTATTGATAGATTGAGCTTTCCGTACTATAAATAATCATAATCTGAGCTTATATATTTAATTTGAAAGTGATTAGTTCAATAGTTTTTTAAATATTATGTTTTTTCGTTCTCTTGTAAAATTGTATTTTTAGCAGTTACGCAGTATTGACAAATGTACTTACGCGGTATTGCAATTTTTAGTTACGCGGTATTGCAGTATCGCCGACGATATGGTGTTATTCAATTTTATCGGCAAATAAATCAAAGGTTTTCGGAAGAGACTAAAACAATACGTTAGAAAGATTATTATCAAGGTTTTTTATAAAGCGGTTCTTTTCAGAAATAAAAGATATGAGACAACATAAATTTTAAAGTGTTTTTCATAGATTTTGGAAAAATATCAATTGTGACGCTTCAACGATAAATAAAGAGCTATATTTTAAAAAAATTGAATATTTATTATAATTTAATTTGTGTTAAAAGTAGGATAGTGTTCCCGGGTATGAGACGGGCTCCAGGTATGAGACAATCAATTATTTTCATTATGGAATGTCAATATGGCGGATCTGAATACTGTCAAATATTTCTTTGGTCAACAGTCAGTTTTTGTGCTAACACTGAAATGAATCGACGCTTTGCTTATATCACCTGCAAACATCGTATGTGAAATTGCATGGGGAAAACGTTTTTGATATTTTTCAAAGTGTTGTTTTTTTCATGTAAATCAATTGAAAAAGGAAAGTGTAATGTATAGCATTTAGTGTTTTTCTTATATTTTACGATCCAATATTGGATTAGGCCAATATGTGGTTGGAAAACAATTTTTTTTGTAAATTCTCAAAATGTCGTCATTGTCCGGGTATGAGACACAGCATATTACCACCACCCAAAGGTTCCAAAGCAAAAACATCATTAGTATAAGGTTGTATCCGAACAAATTGAACGCTGTTAAAAACATCAAATGCAATATTTGCAAGTGACCAGTTCTTTTGAAGTGCGCAAACATGTGTGCAAGCATCTACACATACAAACATTGCGACAATTATGAAGAGGAAATTGATAAATAAAAATTATGGAGAACATAAAAAATTAAAAATTTGAATTAGATAGGAGGTTTTCACTTTATATTTTACAATTTTTAATGTATTTTTGTAGGTGTCTCATACCTAGACACAAATTTTTTTCTTGTCAAAAAAATGATGGTTAGAAAATTGGTCATAAAATTTTGCATGTTAATGGAATCACAAAACTTTCTACTGATAAAAGTTGTGTATTTTCATTACCTTTCCAACAGTGAATAGAACACCCGACTTTATTTAACCAGTAAAAAAATTTTGGCTCATAAACAAAACCCGTCTCATACCCGGGTACACTCCCTTACATAATTTTTAATAATTATTTTTAAAAATGTAATTGTAACTGAATATATGATAACACAATAAAAAGCATGTTTTTCTTTTGTTTAATTTGTTATAATATATGTACGTACGTATACAATTACTCTATGTAAACATTGTTAAAAATTCTAACAAAATTTTTAGTTTTTTTTTGTAGAAAAATTTAAAAAATAACAACTATTAACATACGTTTTCACTGCAGATATGTCGCGAAAATATATTTCTCATAGGTATATGTATTATTTAAATTTATCAGATTTGTACAATACAAATTGAAGTTTGATTGGCGTATAGATGATGTGACCATACATACCGTTTTGAATGGGACTGTTCCGTTTTTAGATCATCTGTCTCGTTGTGCCCAAACAATAATTCGGAACGCCAATATATCTTGTTTTCAAGAAATTTGCAATTACAATATGAAATATTAAGAAATCCTAACAAGAATTTTATTCTTGGCTTCTTAAATAAATACAAATTAATTACGGGGTCAATTCCTTAATTTTTTCGCTCGCTTCCACTCATTTGCTATAGTAAATATACTAAAGGGTTTTCCGATAAGAGGTTTCATTTTGAATAGCCCGCTATTTGGGCAGCTGTCACTTTTGAAGCTGTCATCTTTTGACATTTGACAAGTAAAAACTACGCCATTACTAAAAATGGAACGATACACGCTTCAACAACGCATTGAAATGGTTAAAATCCATTATAAAAATGGTGAAAATTTTGCAGTCACGGTTCGTAAAACTAAGGCACTTTTGGGTCGTCGCGAAGCACCTTCTCGGCCGGCAATAGTGAAACTGGTAAAAAATTTGAGCTGTTGGGACAAATTAGTGATGTGAAGAATGGAAACCGTGTGCGTCGCTCAAGAACAACTGAGAATATTGCTGCTGTAGCCTATAGTGTTGAAGAAAACCCAGGTTTGTCGATTCCTCGTCGATCTTTGGAATTAGGCATTCCACAAACGACATTACACCGTATTTTGCATAAAGACTTAGCTCTTAAGGCTTTTAAAGTTCAGTTAACACAAGAACTCAAGCCGGTCGATCACCAGCAACGTCGTATCTTCGCTGATTGGATTCTTGAAATGCATCGAAATGATCCGGATTTTCATCGAAAAATTATCTTCAGTGATGAGGCCCATTTTCCCTCGGAGGCTATGTTAATAAGCAGAATTGTCGAATTTGGGGCTCGAAAATCCAAGAATGATTGTTGAAAAGCCTCTCTATCCTCAACGTGTCACTGTTTGGTGCGGTTTTTGGACTGGCGGTGTGATTGGACCTTACTTATTCGAAAATGAGGCTGGTGCAACTGTTACGGTGAATGGATTGCGCTACCGAGCTATGATTAATGTTTTTTTATGGCCGAAATTGGGAGATATTGATGTCGACGACGTTTATTTTCAACAAGACGGTGCTACGTGCCACTCAAGCAACGAAACCATGGTAATTTTGCAAGAAAAGTTTCTGGCCGTGTTATTTCTCGAAGAGGTAATCACAATTGGCCACCGAGATCTTGCGATTTAACACCTTTAGATTTTTTTCTTTGGGGTCACGTGAAAGATAAGGTCTATGCCAATGCTCCACAATCGATTCAAGACCTTAAAGATGGAATTCGTGAAGTTATTGCGAACATACAGCCGCAAATATGCGAATTGGTAATAGAAAATTTTATGAAAAGGATATGCTGCTGCAAGCGTAGCCGTGGCGGCCATTTGGCAGATATCGTTCTCCATTGTTAATGGCATACCTTCCTCTTTAAAATGATATAAACATCCATAGATTTCTGTTAAAAAAATACTCGTTTTTTTTAATATCAAAATGAAACCTCTTATTGGAAAACCCTTTATTTTGAACATAGAATCCATATTTACTGAACTTTTAATTTTATGCGTTGAAAGAGAAAGATTAATTAACGCAAATTAATAAATACGAGGATGTGCAAATTCAAGCACATTCGAGCGAAAAGTGACACATTTTTCCGAGACCAAATTCAACAATTGACTTGGATTAATATTGCTATTAAGTTATGAAAATTTTTTAGTAGAATATAATAAATAACTCAAATATTTAATTTACTTTTTAATTTGTCAGTACCATGTCAATTATTTAATAGATCAGTATTAACCTTATACTAAAAATTAATAAAATTCCATACATAATAAATTAAATATTTGTTAATTAGATGTTTAATTTTGATAATCACTTCCTTATATAGTAAAAAAGGACGACATATCGAATGGAGCCTAGGGCGACTTTGAGCTTAAATTTTCGAAATTTTTTTATTTGACGTCCGGTATCTCGGTGAAAAATAATCGTATCGAGATTATAAAAAAATAAACTTGAAGCTCAATAAACAGGTTATCCGTTCCATATAATAGTTTATCTGAAAAAAAATTCAAGACCATGGACACAAAAACAAAATAAAATAAAATAAAATTGGAAAATGTTTTTACGCGCTATTGCTTAAGATTGCGTGATAACGGTGGCTCCTAAAAATTTTTAACTAAAATATCTGAATACTAGAATCTTGGAGCTTTAAAATCCTTTTTTTACATTTCAGATACGACCATTTTTCATTGAAATACAGCCTGTCAAATTATTTTTTTGACCCCCAATTTTTTTCCTTAGTGTAGATTGCATTGCAATGCTTTATGATTGTTTTTTTTACATAAGAATTTTGTGCTCCACCATCTTCAATTATTCTTTTATTGCTTATTTTATTAGTATTGTTATGAAAAATTAAATAACGTGCCGCTACACACACTTAAAAGGACCTTTACTGGAATCCATCCGGGATCCCGATAAAAAAATTGTTAATGTGAACAGAAAGTGTATATCATACATTTACAATACATATATAATTGTGTATATGATACATTAGAAAAAAGAATGCTGAACAAATATCAAATATGTTTAAGTATTTGTCTTCAGTGAAAACGTACCTTTATATTTAAATATTTGCCGATTAAAACTGTTTCTCATTAATTACTTTTGGTCGAAAATCCAGTGCAAACAAAACGAAGAAAAAATAATATCGAATTGTCCTTTAAATTCATTCGGAATATCTTGACTACCGATATCCAATATTTCGTAAGTGATTTTGGTATTCTTATTCTGCTGCCTGGCAAAGTCAATCATTTTTCGTGAAATATCGAATCCTATTATCTCTTTGGCATTTGGAAAACGCGAGAATAAAAATGTATCTGTTAATTCTCCAGTTCCACATCCGACGTCCGCAATTCTGACTATTTTGTCTTTTTGTTCAATAAACGTAAAGTAATTTCTAAACACTTTTTCAATCGTAACTTCTTGAATATCACGGTGATTTGTATACAATTCTGGATTATCCATTTTTTCGCGAATTAAAATCGATTTGTAATTAAAAAGATATATAAGTAACTTACAATAAGCCAATTATAATATAGCCAAACATAAATAAACTCTGAAGCAATTTAAATAATAAGTAAGTATATATACTACCCCTTTGATCGTTTAAGCCGACTTTAAAATTTGTGCTATTGTATCCAGATTATTTCATAAGCACATTTTAAAACAAAAAGCATTAAATGATAAGATAAAATTTTTAACATTTACGTTTAAGTAGAATTAATGGTATACGGCAAGGCGGCGTTTATTGAAAGAAGCTGGGCAATCGAAATATCTCCCAAAATTATTTAATTTAATCGTAGTAATTAAAAAATATAAAACTAGTGATTTATTATTTTTAGTGTAGCTTTAAAACTTATCAACAAATCTACATTAAGATAGCGCTAATCTTTAATATAGTACCCGTGCCGAAATTTAGGGGCTACATTAGTACCGTTGGTATCAAATAGAATCTACTTTGAAAAAGACCCATTCCCGAGGTTCTATATAGAAACTAGAGATCCTACATAAGCACTATTTTCAACCCTAAAGCTAGTAATAAAAATTAAAATTCACAAATAAAATACAGCGGAAACTCGGTTATCCGGACTAATTATTGTTGCAGCTCATTCGGATAATCGAAAATTCGGTCAATTGAATGCAGAGAAAAAAAAATTTTAGCTATACCATACTTCCTGTTTTGAATGGGATTGTTCTGTTTTCAGATCATTTGTCCCGTAATTTTTAATTAAAATTATTTCGAAAGTAAATTAATTATTGTGAATCATGCTGAAAACGGAGTGTGCACATTCGAGCTCAAAGTGGCACATTCCGATCTCGGGAAAATGAAGCGCGCCGCTCCGCGTCGCGCTTCATTTGCCTCCCTCGCTCGGAAATGTGCCACTTTTCGCTCGAATGCGCACAACTTCGTATTAATTGGTTTCGACTATATTAATAAAAAATCCTTCAAATTCAGATTTTCTATTCGGAAAAAGTTTTCGCTTGAAAGTGCACATACTCCTTAATAATTGAATTTGCCTATCTTATTCTTCTCTCTTACAAATAATATTAATTAAATCAAACTGAACTAAATGTAGCACTTCTCGCTTTTTTTTAAATTAAAAATTACAGTAGGATATTTTTATCAAAAACCACATTTCTAATTTAGTACTTTTAAACTAGACTACATGGGACACTTCATCGTAGAGGAGAAGGGGGTCAATTGAACTAAAAAATGTTCAAGAATTTTTTTTTTGATGAATAAAACCAAAATAATAATTTTTTTTTCATGGAACAATAGGTTATTTTATCCATTATCATTTTCGACATGTGAATTAGTCAACAAATAATACAAATTTCCAATAAATATTCAATTGTGCAACGGCGTCGAATGGTTCAATCGTCCCCCACGTGGGGGCAATTGAACCATTAGTCGGGGTCAATTGAACCAACAGTGCCTAACATAAAAACAAATATTTTCAATAAAGATATTATTCTTTATTTAATCTTTACTTTTATATTACTTATTTTTGATAAAACTTCTTATATTATATATCATAATAATCAACATTTTCACAAACTTTGATCGACAAAATTATTTTTTTTTGTTAGTCGTTTTTACTTTCTTTGGCTTTTCAGTTAAATTCATTTTTTTTGGTCTTTTAATATCACTGATTTTTCTTTCAATTTCTAATTTTTCAGGAGTATCAGTGTATATTGCAGTTTTGCCTCGTACACGACCCTTTCTAGTATTTTGACTATGTGTAGCTTTGGGTAAAGGACGTATTAGTGAAGGAGTAAGAATAACAGTTTCTTGTATTTGATTAGTTTTGTCGTGTAGAATACCGTTGTTGCCATCATTTGGAGACTATACGTTCAGCTGAAAATTATTTTGGCTGGAAGCTAAATTTTCTGTTGATTGAACATTACAACAACAAACGCTACATTTTTATTCCTGTGAATATTTTTATTTGTAAGCCGAGATGCGCGCGCAAGTCTGATGCTCACAGTGGTTCAATCGCCCCCGAGATTGATGGTTCAATTGACCCCATATGAGGATTTTGTAGTAATTAGAGTAAAATAAATTATTAAAAGAACTATTTTGCAAAGAATCGATAGAGAATTTAAATAATATGCATGTATAAAGACATAACAATTGAAATTTTGTCATTAAATATGAAAGTTACAATATTATAAAAAAAATTGTCGAGAGCTGAAAAATAACTTTGACATACTAAAAAACACGAAAACTCGATATTGAAAGATTCAATTATCATAATGATTTGAAATTTTGTGTAAACCAAGCTGTCGCATATTCGAAACCAATTTTGAGAGGATGACTCATTTTTTTTATTTTTTCGACTTTTTAAGCACACTGGTTCAATTGCCCCGTGGTTCAATTGACCCCATTCTCCCCTACATGAAAAAAAATTTAATTTTCTCCGAATTTTGACTCTTATTTCTCAACCTCTTTTTTAACAAACCGCACACAAGTCATTCTAAAATTTTGATGCACCCCCTATGTAACATATAAATATTTTTTTGTATTTAAAAATTGAATTAATCCATAAATGAAGTTTAATTACAATAGTGTATACAAAATGTGCCTTAAAACTAATTTGTTTACAATTTTTACAAAAAGAAAATTGCCCAAAAATATTTGGAGACATTAACTTTGACATATAAACCTTCAGCAATCTGCAAAAGATGATATAAAAATCGACTAGTTGATTTTTAGTAGCCCACTTCAGAAATTTTGACTCATATACAATTTAAATTAATCAATAATGCAAATTAGTAAACACTCGAAAGTACACCTGAAAATATTTTATTCAAGCTCGCTACAATTAGGCGTGCGGAAGAGCACCACGATAACTTATCAAAAGGAATAAAATATTTAACCTTTTTCAAACAAAAAATAAATCTAATTTATTCGACTTTTAATTTTTTGAATTGAGGAATAAAATAATAATATAGGCAAATCCAATAAATACGAAGATGTGCACATTTGATCGAAAAGTGGCACATTTCCGAGCGAGAGAAGCAAATGAAGCGCGACGCGGAGCGGCGCGCTTCATTTGCCCGAGATTGGAATGTGCCACTTTGAGGTCAAATGAGCACACTCGGTTTTAAGCACAAATACAAAAGGTCTCGTTTTAACAGGAAAAAACTTGGTCAAATTGTTAGGTATATGTTTACAAAAAACGCAACAAATATTAATTGCCCAATTTTTTTTAGGTAAATATTTGTAAATAAATATAATTTCAAATTACAACGTCATATTATAAGTGCAACGATAAAAAGCGATAATAAAGATTATAAATTCGCAAGTTTTTAAACTAACCCCGTATTTTCACAATTCTACGTTTAACCTTATTGCATAAATTATTTTTTTTAATTAAAAAAAATAATTAGCCAGAAATGAACATTGCTTAGAAAAACACTTAAAAAAATATTATAATATTACAAATTAAATCCTTATATTATAATAAAGAAAAACAGTTTGTAGCGTATATGCTACATCATACAATAACGACAAATTTTATTTTGTATGGAATGAGGTAAAACAATTACTATCTTTATTTAAGCATAAACAAACAGTGCATTTCATATGTAATACTTTATGCAAGTAAACTTGTACATATAAAAATTTACATCATTGCCGTCTAGTTGAACAGGTAAATCTCAATACCATCTAATGCAGTGTTTCTCAAAGTAGGAGCTTAAGGCTTTCAGGGGGGTGGTAGAGAGCTCATAAAAAATTAGGGGGCATTCAGGCGGTTTAGGAGAGCGAGTGCAGATTAATAAATTATGAAACATTATGTTTTCCTGATACGTATTTCGACAGTTCTACGGTTTTCGTGGCGCCGTTATTTGACGACAGATATTAAGAATAAATAAAGAATGTAAAATAAGTTAAAATTTTTTTAAATAAAACGTTAAAATACAAATGCAGTCGATAGGGCATCGACTACGAAAAGTTTATTAAAAAAAACTTTTATTCAAAAATCGTTCGTCACACGATCATTTTTTTTATCCGATTTATAAAATTTGTTAACGTTTTTTTTTCCGAATTTATAAAAAAGTTTTAAATCATCAAGTATTTCTGTTTTTTCTGAGATTAACCTGTTGAATTGTCATGATTTAAAAGTTTGAGGTTTTAGAACAGTTATAATACCTTAAATATAGGTCTACTTTAATACGGCAAACAAATAATTTTGAGAACTATTGTTCTGAATATTTTAAATAGAAAGGCGGATTAAGCATCACCCGCTGCTAAGGGTTGCATTTATCTATAGCCATACAACTTTGTTTGACAAGAAAACCGAAGTTATTTGAACCGATTCAAAGGAATTGAAATGGAAGATTATCCTACGGCAATATTTACAATTACCTTAAAAACGTATTTAAAAAGGCAATTTTAAGAAGATTTAAAATTGTATTTTATTTTTGACAACTATTATTGGAACAAGTATGTCGTCTATTATTTTCACTGTTTCAATTAAAATCAGAAATTGTTAATTATTTTGTTTTGACTTAAAGAAATTCTCTTATAAATATCATCTAAATGCAACTTAATATTGTGCAATATAGTTAATCATTAATATTCGTACATTTGGATATGCTTGTGCATTTATTTAAAAATAAGTTGCTATCAAAAAGGTACAAATAAAGAACGAAAACCGGTTTGATCAGAAAACTGCCCAATTAGACAAAATGTTAATGGAAAAATTAATGACTAAGTTTTTATGAAAGAGCATCAAAAATCAAGTGGAATAGTGAAAGAATTTTTGTTATCGGATAATGGGAACATTGTTAAAAACACGTTTGAAAGTCAGCCTAATACATATCACTAGCTTTTGGGCTCTCAACTCTAATAAAATTATATTTAAAAACGAAACCAAAACAAATAATAAAATAATTTTTGAAGAAATTTGATAAAGATTAAAAAAATTTATTATATTTATATTTATTTGCATAAAAACTTACTTAAAATACTTTTCAAGCGTTTAGGCGCAGCTCAATTTTCAAAGTCGAAAAACTCTATGTTCCCAATACTTATAATGATAAGGCATTGAATGCAATAAATATTTTGTAATTTTTGGTAATATATTTATTTATTTTGCTAAACTAAATTATTTTAATTGCATTTACCTATGTATATGTAGGTATAAATGTTTTAGTGGATTCCAATTCGGGTTTTGGGGTGGCGTTTCTATTGCGTTTGGGGCCGTTATCCAGGTAATGTTAAAAAAATATTATAAAAGAAATTAGTAATGTATTCAAATAAAACGACATATGTGTACATTTTTCCGAGAATAAATTATACAGTTGGCACAATGTTGTAATTTTTAATTAAAATTATTTAGAAAGTAAATTAATTTCTGTGAATCGAGCTTGTAATCGAGTGCGCACGTTCCAGTTCAAAGTGGCACATTTCTCCCTTGCTCAAAAGTGTGCCACTTTTCGCTTGAATGCGCACATCTTTGTATTTATTGAATTTGCTTATATTAATTCTGCTTATTACATATTCTATGAAAACAGTAACTGATTTAAAAAAGGTTTTATTAAAAATTATTAATATATTGACCACCCTTATTTGAGACGCCACTGGAAACTACTATCCAACAAGCTCATTCTGTACTATCCATACAAACACAACTTAGCTGGCGCCAAATTCAAATGTTCTCAATTTTAAAAATTACTCTGTACACATTTGATTCTTAAAGTACTGTGAAGTAATATCTAAACATATACTGCATTAGAGTAAAATTGATGTGTTCTTTTAAAATTATGTATGTATTATATTTAACTACCTAAATATAGCCAATTATAGAAAATGGTATAGTCATTGATTTTATAATGTTATTATACTTATATTAATATTTAATCAATTTAATCATTGAAAATTAATTATAAATATGATACAAACATATCAAAAATAAACAAAAATAATTTTAACACAAATTGGCGGCTTTTGTACAGAAGATTAGTTTAACAACATACTTTATTAATACAAAGTTAATTCCGAAGTAATTATTATTTTTTATCATAGCTCTATTTATTTGTTATCAATTATAAGTAACTAACTTTAGTTATTTCACTCAAAAATTTTGTTATGTAACTTTACAAATAGATAAAAAATATTTTACTATTTTAGAAGATTATACTTCATTTTTGATTAAAAAAAAAAAATTTAACGACAGTATTAGAAATTATTTGAATACATAAAACCTTAATTAGGTAATTACCGTATAATTAATAGATAATTGTTTTTCTTCAATAAATAGGTGTTTTAAATGTTGCATATCTTATCTTTTACAAATATCTAACTTGGTATATTCTAATTTTCGTATTTTCGTTTTCAGGTAGTTTTAAGGCCAAATCATTGTTTTTGTCTAGACCCATTATTAAGATATCGTATTCCAATTTTAATATAGTTTAAAAAAAATAATGACCAAGAACTAATCTTTTGAATTTAAGATGTGGTCTTTTACACAATTTCAATTAACAAAATTATCTTTTTTATGTATTATTACGCATTAACAACAAAAACGAATAGTTGTGTTTAATATTATGATAGAATTTTAGGAATTTACTGTTTTAGAGAAAATTCAATAAGTTTAAAGCACTTTCCAAATGTCTCCCTTCTACTTCTTCTGGACAAAGGGTATATAGCCCTAGGGTCACCGGACTCCCCTACAAAAACCAGAAATGTTCAGTAAAATTAATTCTTTTTCTAGCTAGTGTTTAAGTTGAAGTGAAGTTATAGAAGTTTTGAGTTTTGAGTTCTGGTTTTCACATTTTCTGATTCTAAGTGATTGCACCAAACCGTTCCGAAGTTTATTTATGTAAGTTTTTTTTCTGCAGTATATATTCATTGTGTGCTAATTTTATTTTGATATTGCAAGCTCAACATTTTTTATTTTATAAAAATGAAAACATAATTTTTTTAAGTTTTTGTAAATAATTCCTTATCGATAGAAATATACAAGTGTTGGTTTTTTAAAAAAATAGTTAATTAAAAATTTTGTTTTGAAATTTATTACTCCACAAGAACTGTTTGTTACTACTGTATTTAATTAATTTTGGTAAATATAGCAGTTTGAATTTTCTATGTACTTTCCAAAGACATTTATTGTAGAGTACATTTAAATTAAGTTATGTGGCAGCAAATAAATTCATTTTATACTAATTGTATTTAAACCTGTTGAATAGGTTTGAAATATTTTTATTTTTATCAACGCTTAAATATTAAATATTAATTGAACTTAGTCATTTAAATAAAAGTTTACAATTAATGAAAAATGGTGAGTGTACTTATATACACGCGTTCAAAGTTATACTTCTTTGGTGTTATTAAATTAATTTTAATTGTTTCCTCTCACTCGCATTGACGAGATTGTCGAATCTTTCCGCTGTTTATTTACACGTTGCTAACGTATACATGACGTTACCAATACTTTCA
Organism: Sinopyrophorus schimmeli; assembly: GCA_036325965.1. Classification (NCBI taxonomy): domain Eukaryota; kingdom Metazoa; phylum Arthropoda; class Insecta; order Coleoptera; family Elateridae; genus Sinopyrophorus; species Sinopyrophorus schimmeli. The sequence goes on from JARFIZ010000194.1 coordinate 911,189, forward strand.
CGTGTGATGTCTATAAATATCTGTTTATCGAATATTTCCTATAAAAAATTTAAGTTAGAAAAGTGATAGAAAATAGGAATAGAAACTATTACTTTCAATCTGTAATTTAAAAATAAGTAGCGCCAGCTACTATCCGTTAAACGTAATAACTAGGGGTACATTTCTACGTGAAAAAAACGTAGTATAGTAAATTCTTTGTAGGAACATGCATTTTATATTTCACATTTTTTTTATGTTGGTAACAGTACGTAGTCACTTAATTAGACACGTGATGGCGTAAACAGATAACACATCCATTCAAAAATATTATAAGTATGAAATAAAACAATATAGTTTAAGTTAATCTTTATTTCCATACTCATTACTGTTGTCTTCATTTTTATAAATATTTATAGGTGTTGGTCTCATATACAATGTGCAGATGTAAAAAGTCGTAGTACCACTTCTGTACCTAAAGTCCCTGGTTTGAAAAATCAATATTAAATAGAATCTCTTAATGTTACATACGGTTTTATTTTAACCGTTTCCAATTCTTTAATGGGATTATAATTGTATATAAGTAAACTCATTATTGATATTAAATTGATGAGTATTTTGTAGAAAAGTGTGTATCAACTTGATTAAAAATATTTTATATTAAAGGACTCTGTTTAAAGATCGAAAGGATGAGATTCACATACAATACGCCCCAAAAAACAGTCAGGGAGGAAAGTAACCACTCTATTGCGGGAAATCTAAGAAAGCATTTGTATAAAATTTATATTAGTTGATGATGTCCTACTGTCTTCCATTGAGAGTGGTTGTTGTAGTGGGCCTAATGGAATTGAAGAGCGATTAAATAAAAACACTGGCTTCTGACGTCTTATGGGAAAACATTTTGAACTAAATCACCAACAAGAGGTTCTTACGAAAGTGGACATGTCACATCCGTAAACAAATCAATTAGGTAAGAACACCATTGAAAGATAGTGGTACAAATTGAAACAAAGTATTACAAAGCATAACTTCTAACGCGCGTATAGCGCTCGTCAAAAGAGAATGGGTGTGCAAATTTAACATAGGATTGGAAAGCTCTGAAAGTTAGAGGACCAATCTTACATGCTGCTTTTAGTTATATATTTAAAATTGAAACAATTTGGTCCGGCAACCTTTAGATGGTTTACCGATGTTCAAAACGTAATAGAGTCTTCCTTTTTTCTAAATTTTTTGTGAACAACTAAAAGTACAATATTATTTTATTAAACATACAATCAGTTCTTAAAAATCGATTAGTATAAATATAAAAAATAAAAAATAAAATATTAAAATTTTCAAATTATAATACAATATTTAATTGTAATAAATGGCGCATGCAATTTAATGTAAGATTGGTTCTTTAACTTTCAGAGCTGTAACTTCCCATATTAAATTAGCATGTCCATTCTCTTTTGTACATAAGTACACACACCGGTATTTTTTTAGTTGTTTAATTGCTTTTTCTTTTATATTTTTGTTTATGCATATGGGTTTACCTTCTATTTGCACCATTTTTGGTGATCTTTGATTGTATGCATGCCTGTGTTTCTGTTAGGGGATTTTCGTAGAACCTGGTTTGAGAATACTTTACATAAAATACATATCAATAAAATTTGATACATGTTTTTCAACTTTTAGTAAAGTCAGTGTCATTGAAATTTTTGTACACTCTATTCTAAATTTACATAACACTTGCAGGAACTGTATTAGTGTTTAAATAGGTACAAAGTAGAAAACGATATATTTTAATAATCTCAGAATATTATTCAAGCTTATCTGAATAATAATGTAACTTTTTATAGCCTCGCAAGCATGGAGGGACAGGACGTCGTTAACTACCTCTTGAAAGCACAAAAAGATTTGTCAAGAGTTCGCGAGAAAATGTTAAATCATGAAATAATTTTGATGGTAGGAATCCAAGGGTGCGGAAAAAGCTCAATGATTAATTTTATAATCGACACTCCCTTAGTTGCTGTAGAAGAAGAGCACCCTTTTTACACGATAGAAAAACAGGAAGAAAGCGACGATGGGCCGCCCATAGGCACAGGAAAAGGACTTCCAACAACTAGAATTCCTGGAATATATAAATTTGGCGTAGACAGATTGTTAATCGACTTCCCACCTTTTCACAAAGACCAAGGAGTGGAGCAAGAGATTATAAATGCTTTATATTTAAATCAAATAACTCGTGCACAAAATATTACGGTGATATTAGTGGCAGAAATAGATGATTTGCTCTATAACGTGGAAAATCTAGTGAGTCTTATAGAAAAAACCCATCGGTTGATACCGAATCTCGACGACATGTTTGCAGGGATAACCATCACATTCACAAAAGTCCATCAAGCGTTCAACTCCTTTCACCTAGCAGATATTTTAAAAGAAATGTTATGGACAATGAAAATTTGAATTTTAACAAAAGCTTAGTAGAACGTATGATAAACAATCCTCATTTGATCGGAATGTTTTCTATGCCCATATCTCCTGGGTTTATCGACGACGAATTGCGCGAAAACACAAGCGAAGGAAGATTTCACCTTCCTTATTTTGAATTGTTTGAAAATGCATTCCAGCTGCGGCTGTCTGAAGCTGCAGATTTGTCCTTACAGTCGCTTTATAAGAAATATATCCATACCGATTGCTCATACTTCGAAGTCCAACTCGAGCGAGTTATCGAATCGATAACGTCGAAATATAGAAAAAAAAGTTACGTCTCTAACAAAGCGATAAGAAATATTAAGAATAAACTGAAGTGTCTTCACTCGAAGTACCTAATGGAACAAGGTACTCATATTAGAAAAATTAGCCAAATTCGATCTTTCTTTGATAAGTTTAAGCGTGATTACGTTCATAAAGAAGAACTAGATCTGTTGGTAAATTTAGACGATGCATTATTGATAGAATATTCAACCAAAGTTCGACTTACTGAACGATACGACATATCGTTGCTTTCGGCATGCAGTACCATAGTACAAATAATAACGGTGCTTGATCAGGAATTAAAAACTCGCTTAAATCGAACTTAAAATTAATATTTTCGACCTGCCATGTATACATAGATAAATTGTTTTTATTTTTTATTATACATTTTTAATTATTTTTGTATATATTTATTTGTTTTTTTTATATGTAGGGATGTGTTCCCGGGTATGAGACGGGCTCCAGGTATGAGACAGTCAATTATTTTCATTATGGAATGTCAATATGGCCGATCTGAATACTGTCAAATATTTCTTTGGTCATCAGTCAGTTTTTGTGTTAACACTGAAATGAATCGACGCATTGCTTATATCACCTGCAAACATCGTATGTAAAATTGCATGGGGAAAACGTTTTGGATATTTTTTAAAGTGTTGTATTTTTCATGTAAATCAATTGAAAAAGGAAAGTGTAATGTATAGCATTTAGTGTTTTTCTTATATTTTACAATCCAATATTGGATTAGGCTAATATGTGGTTGGAAAACAATTTTATTTTTAAATTATCAAAATGTCGTCATTGTCCGGGTATGAGACACCACCACCCAAGGGTTCCAAAGCAAAAACATCATTAGTATAAAGTTGTTTCCGAACAAATTGAACGCTGTTAACAACATCAAATGCAATATTTGCAAGCGGCCAGTTCTTTTGAAGTGCGCAAACATGTGTGCAAGCATCTACACATGCAAACATTGCGACGATTATGAAGAGGAAATTGATAAATAAAATTATGGAAAACATAAAAAATTAAAAATTTGATATATATATGACGTTTTCACTTTATATTTTACAATTTTTAATGTATTTTTGTAGGTGTCTCATGCCTAGATACAAATTTTTTTCTTGTCAAAAAAACAATGGTTAGAAAATTGATCATAAAATTTTGCATGTTAATGGAATCACAAAACTTTCTGCGGATAAAAGTTGTGTATTTTCATTACCTTTCCAACAGTGAATAGAACACCCGACTTTATTTAACCAGTAAACAATTTTGGCTTATAAACAAAACCCGTCTCATACCCGGGTACACTTATATTTATGTAATTTTGTGAATATAATTTTTTGTATGTATGTAATTGTAAATTTTTGTTATAAAGTAAGAGGATTATTTTTTTACTATTTTGTTTTAGTTATTAGGGTAAGTTAGCCGGTTGTGGGCATTGTCCGGCACCCCCGCATAACTTTTGATCGTGAACAGATACAGGTGTTTTCACGATCGTCATTTGTTCGCAATGTCAGCACTATGTTTTATTGCTAATATAAACGAACAGACGCATATGCGTAGGAGCTACGCGTTATTCCATGTTTTCATATCTAAAAATGTATCGCGATGTAGTCGTTTATTGTGTTTAAAGTGCGATAAATAACAGTAACTTATTGCAAAAGGTCAGTTTAATGTAAATATATGCAGGAAATTAAATATATTTTATAATTTTAATTTCCATTCAATCAAAATCTTCGCGAAATAAATTTGCCAGTCATTTGTCGACAGCTATGAATTTTCCAGTTGTGGCCACCTACATTTTACTAGTTGTGGGCACTTAAGTTTTTGCCATTTAAACCTTGTATTTCGCTGACAATTTGTCGAATATTGTTGTCCATGTTAACATAACCCCCCTGCGGAGTCTAGGAGTGTAGCCGCGGCCTGATTTTGAGGGGGGCGGGCAAAGACCCCGCTCGATTATCATGTACGACAAAAATGTAAAGATATCAAAACTTTTTCACAAAAATTAAATATTTTTGGTTTTGGATTTCAAACAGACTTCTTTTCACAACTCGACTATTGAAAATCAGATTTCCGATTGTCGAGCATCTTTGACAGACCCATTCATATGACTTGAAAATTGTAAATAATATATTTACGAAATTTTTGCGGTTTTTTTAGTGCATTTTTAGCCATGTCGATTTCAAAAATCAATTTTGATGCGTACATTGGAGCCATTTAACGATGATCCCGTGAAGTCTACTGCGAAAGCCTATTTTAAATTTTATTTTCATAACTGAAGGCTTTGAATAAATTGTGTTTTTTCTATATAGTGGCGTTTTACTCCATATTTTTTCATTTTGAGGGGATTTTCCTGATGTGCCCACAACCGGTTAAAAAAAATTGCATGAAGAAAATTGACTACTTTATGAAAAGTTAAAAATGTTTTTTTTTTTTTAATTGATATAAAATTAATTTCTTTGCCAGTAGTTAGCTAAGGTCTCTAGCTACCCAATAATATGCTCATTTTGTAAAAAAATTGAGTGGGTCAAAAGTTATGGCCTAAATAGCTAACTGTGCCCACGACCGGTTAACTTCCCCTACAGTTCTTCCTCGCTATTTCCACGCTTCTTACCATCACAATTTAGATAGGTTCCAAAACGGGGAACGGAACATTTATTTTTCATTCTTCGAAAAAACTAATCAGTATTTATTCAAAATATTCAATTTATTATTTGTATTGTATCCATATAAGATATGACAATCTGGTCAACATTGGTTAAAGTTTGGGACGAACCAATTTATTGAAATCTAACACAAGGGCTGTGCAGTAGATGTCCAAATGTCCAGATGTTTTCAATATGCAGAAAAGTTAAAATTTTTTTAAAATTATAGAAATCTAATACAAGGACTGATTAGTAGGGACCTTCGGGACCATTTTATTCAGATAGGGTTTTGTTGTAACTCCCTTTCTAACCTCGTAAACAATTAATTACCGTTGCTATATGTCCAAATGTCCAGATATTTGAATATACAGAAAATTCATAATTTTTTTTCGAAATTAATTAAAACTGACACAAGAAATGTTTAGTAGAGACGTTTGTGACTATTTTATTTAAATGAGATTTTGTTGTAACTCCCTTTAATTATAATTATTTAATTAATATTAGAAACTATTTTTATATCGATTCTTTCACCAATTTCTATTGAAAAAATAGTTCTTCAGCACCTCGCCGATTTATATCAAAAAAAAATTAATTAAAACTTTAATAAACTATTCCCAAAGTTTAGAAAATTTTAAGTTAATTTTGTACGAATTCCAGTAAAATAAATAATTAAAACTCGCCTTTTAATTTCTACCTGTCGTTATGCAACCAATACAACACCATCGACAATATGCTGCGATAGAAAATAAAATCAATTAATTTACAAATTACAAAAAGCCAACTTATATATTAATTGAAATATTAGAATAAAAAATATAGAGGAAAAACCGATGAACACAACAACTTTCGCATTTAAATTCGATTAAAGAAGTAAGAAGATAAATTCATCAAGCTCTATATGCAAATCCAACGTATCCAATAAATCACAAACTGTTATCTCCGAGTTACACTTGGACCTTCCAATTCTAGACTTTTAAAATTTATAAATAAATCGCATCCTATTATCTAAATCAATTCTTAAATTGCTCTGAAAGAGCATTAGACACCTCTCTAATTCTATCTCCGCTTTGATTCCAATCTCTCATCAAACTTTGCAAAAACATTTAAATTCCAAACCCAAAGCTTAACGTCTTTTTCCACAGTGTAGAAGAGAAGATCTAACATAATGCCAATGATATTAGTATAATCGGAGCAGATTGAGTTAAAATTCAATTAAACTCCAATTAAGAATCGGTTAACCAATTCGATTTGGAATAGTCTCACTTGACACTCGCATATATGGCAAAAAGTAAAACTATGAAATTGCAAATTAAGAAAACTGTATTGATTAATAGAGAGAAATTCAAAATTCAAATTGGAAAACGAATTACTTGTTTATAAAGCGGTCCTACAATCAGTATGGACCTACAGTGTTCAACTATAGGGGGGAACTTCTAGTCTTTCCAACATAGGTAGAATACATAGATTTCAGTCAAAAGTTCTTACAAGAGAACCATAAAACATTACAGAGAATCAATCCTGTTGTTATTGGTATCAGTCGATAGCCCTATGAGCCATGGCCATAACCCTAGACACATTATTAGCGGAAATGAGCTATAGTGGCGCAAGAAGTCTTCAAAGTTATAAATCAACTGTGAAATATCACTCGTAGATGGCGCTCACAACACATTTATATAAGTTTATAATTTTGTGAAGAAGTTGTGATATCAAAAATAACAGTACATAACATAAATACGATTTCCGCGTTAATATACTTGTATTTTTGGATTATATTAATAAATAAATATAGTGAGTAAGGTCAGGCCTACATAAAGCTTCGTAGACATGTTTTGTAAACGCCATCTACGAGTGACATTTCGCAGTTGATTTATAAATTTGAAGACTTTTTGAGTCACTATGGCTCATTTCCGCCCGAAAATCCTTCTAGGGTTATGACCAGGGCTTATGCGCCTATCGACTAATACCAATAATAAATCATATTTTATTATATGAAACAGGTCAGGAAAATGCGGAACTTTATGTTACTAAGGAAGTGATTAAGATAAGCGATTTTATTTCGTGTTTTAATTTTGATGCATTGTTGCCAAGCTTATTTCCCATATTCAATGCTTATTTGATTTGCGATTTCTATGGTTTTCTTGATTTAAAAAATATTTTGACATATGGCTTTAATGGTAGGGGTAAACAGTTCAGTGATTGACCCTTTTATTAAAAAAACATAGTAATTGGCCATATAAATATAGTAATTGACCAGTGAATTTACAGTGATTGGCCAATATTTTCTAATTAAAATAAGATATAGTAAATTAGCAAAAAAAAAACGAACCATTTATTAGAAAATATATATGTGTTAGGAAATATAGATTTATTATTATATAATTTTCTAAATATGGCCAATCATTGTCGACTGGCCAACAACTGTACTATTTACCCTATCGTTATAACAGACTTTAACAAAATTTTTGAAATATTTTTTATAATTTATTACACATTTAAAATTGACGTTTATGATAACGTAACTCAAATATGTCACAGAAGGTTACTTAACATGGGATATTTATTGTTCAGTTTAGGGTCATTTATAAGTGGGTTAATTTCTAGTACTTATTCGGTGAATACTCTGTATATAGCCAACTCGCGTTATAACAAATTTCAAGGGACCGAGAAAAAGTTTATAATTTACGAAATTCGGTATCATGAAAGCATAAATCAACAAAATTCGATATAAGTATGTAAGAGATTTAAAGAAAAATGTAAACCAACACACTATAAATTCGTTTAATAAAATGAACAACGTAACCCATATACGTAAATATTTTTAATAAAAAACGGTTTTTGTTATATTGAGTTTCGTTATAATGAGAATTGACTGTTTTCCCCAAATTTCATATTTTTTTGAAATTTCCGGGTTGGGGATCATTCCTTGTTAGTACTAAATTGTAACCAAATAAATCAAAAGGTATTTAAGTAATGAAATGGCTTAAAAGATTGTCAATTTTTATAATCATGGGTCTTGTTTTTGATCAAGGTCTTGGACGAATGCTTGGTCTTCCTATCAAAGGTATAGTATTGACCTTGATTATAAGAATATGTTTTGTTTGGCCAAAAGGCAGCATTTAAAAGGGCACAAATAAAATCAGCAAACTTTTTAGATTCCAAAAAACTTGTCTCGAAAATTTAAATTTAAACAAAATGGAAACATTTAAACAACATTTCTAATTAAAAGCGCATGTACCAAGAATGTCATTCTGATAGTCAGCTGTGTGCGCAGTTATGTTGATGTTGTCAAACTCAGCTGTTAGTTTCGTATTGATATAATTGTGCAATGCCTTTTATTTCAAAAGATTGGAGATCACCAGGAGAAACATGGGTTAAAACCGAAGAAGGATGGGAGAAATTGAAGGTCTTAGAAAAATGCAAAGCAATAAGGTACGAGATATTAAATAGAATTCAAACGCGATCGATTCAGCTATCTGCTTTCTTTGTTCTTGTTTTCTTCTCTGCTAACACGAAACTTGATTCTGAGCATGTGATTTTTTAATTAAATCCTCAATTTAATTTTAATTGACGTTATTAAGTTATTGTGGCTTTGTAAACGGACTTATACCGTATCAATTAGTTTCTATAGCTATATGAATTTTCAAATATCTGGCATGTTTACAAACAATGATATTAGTCATTCCATTCGATCCATGTGGCTACTGATTATGAAAGTTCATCACACTCTTCGCTTCCATCGCCGATTTTATTTGCCTCATTTCATGGCATGTTTCCGCAGAAGTCACATAACAAAAGATTTTATTAATTTTCCGTTATTGTGTAACAATAATAAAGCAATTATTGTGACCTTCGTGTATTATAAGCAAAATGAATAACAGATTTTGAGACGGGTCGCCTCACATCACACGAATTATGCCGGAACAATGGGATTACTCAAAAAATCCAAAATATAACTCGACAAATTTCGAAAAAAGTAGAACGCCATCAAATTGTACTTTTTTGCCTTTTTTTAAATAAACTTAAGCTGTATAATTTTTTCGTAAAAGAACCCGGTACGTGTAATTATGTACGCGCGTTTAAAGTTATCCTTCTTTGGCGTAACTAAATTAACGAGGAAGTGTACCTCTAGTTATTAAGTTCCGCCGAAAGTACAGATTGAGAGCAATAGTTTCTCTTTCTATTTTCTATCACATTTCTAACTTCAATTTTTCGTAGACAATATTCGATAAACAGATAATTATAGATAACATACGTGCAAGTATTGGTAACGTCATGTATAGGGACAGTATAGGGTGTATAGGGTACAATGGAACGAAAAAGTTATTTCGATTTTTAGAAAAATTTGTTTTAAATTTTTATAATTTTAGCTTAAAATAATTATGTACAGACCTAAAACTGTTGATTGAACACAAAAAAGGGATTAAAAATTAATCTTAAACCTAAAATATTTACGTATTTGTAAAATACTTTTTTTGTTCCATTGTGCTCTAGGTCTGGGGTATAATGGAACATGGTCAATTAATCGCGTAAGATCATAAAGTATATGAAAATAAATAATTAACCAATAAAATACTTCCTTCACACACTTGCTTGCTAAAATTGACAATATTGCCATGTCAGGTTTTAGAGGAAAGTAAAAGCCTCTCATATATTAGCCTAGTGGTTTCCAACCTGTGGGGCGCGCCCCCCTAGGGGGCCGCGAGACTGTTGCAAGGGGGGCATGCAGCTGTTTCCAAAATATCATTTTCGAATACAAACCAAAAAAGTCGAATAGGTATCAAAAAAATTTTATGTATATTTTTACTTAATATTGTATATTATTTTGTAGCCCATTAAATAAATTATAATATCAGTTGAGTATATATGAAATTAGATTGTTAGAAAAATTAAGGGGCGCAACAATTTATTTTTAAAGGGGGGCGCAGGTACAAAAAGGTTGGAAACCACTGTATTAGCCTCACTATGCAGATCCCTATCACTTTTTCTCATACGCTCTCTAACCAATATGACTTTAAAATTTCCAACAAAAAACCAATAAAGTAAATGGGGTTCTATGGAGCAGTGTTTTATTGTGCCGCGTTCCAAGATGCCCCATAGGGTTTCAAAAGTATCAAAGGCGAATTTAAAAAACTTGGTAATGATTTCCATTTTATATTCAACTATATTAAATAGTCAATATGATCAAAATTTATGTAAAATATCACATACCTACTAGTATACTTTTTTAGTAAAAACAATAGTTTTTGGGTAAGAAAATGGAACTTTTTACTAATGAAAACTATTTTTTTTGCCAGAACGTCGTGTTGTAGATCGGCCTAATTTCACTGCGTTCCCGTGTGGAAAGTTAGACTCTATAATCGCACAAAACAGAAGCCCGCGAATTCGTTTGGCATTTGAATATTAATCGTTGTTGTTCTATTGTACGCCGCGTTCCATTGTGCCCCAACTGTTCCTACGGTAGCAAATTTTACTAATTTTGAACTTGCCATTTTCTGACTTTACATTTGAAAATATCAGTTTCTTTTAAATATTTTTGATACTTAGGCCGGTCGTCCATTGGAAGCGTAGTCGCGCGACTTGTAGTAGCGCGTATACTTTCTCCCCCCTTTTTTTTTTAAAATCAAAAGGGAAAATTTTTTTTAAAAAAGATTTAATAAAAAAATTTTTAAGAAAATGTTTGGGAAATTAAAGAAAATGCCAAAAGGGGAAAAAAATTTTTTGGAAAAAGGAAAAGGGGCCCAAAAAATTTAAATTTCCTTTGGGAAAATTTTAAATATTTTTAAATTTTGAATTTAAATTTTTTCGTTTTTTTACAAAGCCCGGGTTTTAAAATTTTTTTTGGGGTTTTAAATTTTAAAATTTTCCTTTTTGGGGTTTTCCATATTTTTTTTTTTTCCCCCCCCCTAAATTTTCTTTTAATTTTTTAGATTTATTACCTTTATAGTTTCCCTTTTAATTAAAAATTTTTGCCTTTCCCAAACCAAAACTTTTTTTTAAAATAAAAATTTAAAATAAATTTTAAACAAAAATCCCTTTTTCAAATTTTTTTTTAAAAACAATTAAATTTAAATTTTAAAAATTAAAAACAAAATTTTAAAAATTAAAAATTGTTTTTAAAATTTTCCCATAAGGGTTTCTTTTTCCCTTTTTTTTAAAAATCCCTCTTTTCAACCTTTAATTTTTAAATTTAAAATTTTAAATTAAAAAATCTAATTTTATTGGGTTTTAAAATTTTAAGGGGGTTTAAAACGGGGGGTTTTGGGAAATTTTAAAAATTTTAAAAAGTTTGAGGGGTTCCCAAATTTTTAAAAGGCCCTTTAAAATAAAATTTTAAAAAAATTTTTTTAAAAAACCCCCTTTTAAACCAAATTAAAAAAAATTGAAATTTTTTTTTTTAAAAATTTTCCTTTTTTTGGGTTTTAAATCCCCAGTTTTAAAAGGGTCGGGTTAAAAAAGGGAAATTTTTATAAATTTTAAAAAATTTATTAAAAAAAATTTTTTAACCCTTTTTAAAAAATTTTTGGGCCTTCCTTTTTAAAAGTTTGGGAAATTTTCTAAAAAACCCAAATTTTTCGAAATTGGCCAAAATTTATTCCTTTTTTTTACCTTTTAAAACAGATTTATAAAAAGGGTTTTTGGGGTTATTAAAAAAACCAGGGGGTTTTGGAAAATTTTTAAATATTTCTTAAAGTTGGTAAATTTTTTAAAAAAAGGGGGATTTAAAATTAAATGAATTAAGGGAATTTAAATTTGAAAAACCAAAACCCTTTCCCAACCAAAAACCTTTTTTTAAAGGAATTATTTTAAAAGTTTAAATTTTTAAAATCTTTTACAAACCCAAAATTTTAAAAATTTTTTTAAAATTAAACCCCGAATTTTTTAAAATTTCCTTTTGTTTTAAAAAAAAAAGCTGGCCTTTCTTATTTTTTAAAGCCCAAAATCGGAAATTTTATAAAAAATTTTAAAATTAAAACCAAAATTTTCTTTAAAATTTGGCTTTTTATTTAATTTTGGGGGAAAAATGGGGGAAAAAATAAAAAATTGAAATTTTTAAAAGAAAAAAAAAAAATTTTTAAAATTTAATTTAAATTATTGGGTTTTTTATAAAATCAAAAGGTTTTTTTTTAAAATAAGGTTAAAAGGGTTTTTTAAAAGTTTTTTTAACGTTTTAAAACCCAAATTTAAAATTTTAAAAAAATTTAAAAAAATTTAAACCCTTTTTCAAATTTTTTTTTAAAAAATTTTTAAGAAAGGTTCAAAAAACCCTCAATTTTTTTAAAAAACCCTTTTTAAAAAAATGGTTTAAATTTTAAAATTTTAAAAAATTAAAAAATTAATTTTTATTACCAAAAAATTTAATTGGGTTTTTATTTTAAATTGTTTATTTTTCAAAAGAAATTTAAAGGGTTTGAAATTTATAAAAAAAAATTTTTTAAAATTTTTGGGAAAATTTAAAAATTTTTAAACAATTTTTTTTAAATTGCAACCCTTTTTTTCCCGCCCAAATACAAAAAAAATTTTTAAAAATTTTTTGGGGAAAAAATTTAAAAAAAATTTACCAAAGGGCCTTTAAAGGGTTTTTTAAAAAAATTTTTTGTTATTTTTGATTTAAAAAAAAATTTAAAAATTTTTCCCCAAAAACCCAAAAACAAAAAAAATTTATTTTTTTTTATTCTTTAAAAGCCGTTGGAAATTTTTATATTTTTTTAATTTTTAAAAATTTTTTTGGAAAAAAAAAATTTATTAAACGGGTTTTTTAAAAGGAGGAAAAGAATTAATTTATAATTATTTTAAATTAGGAAAGAAAATTTAATTTAAAAAGAAAATTTAAGTTTAAAATTTTTAAAAGGGAAAAAAAAAAGGAAAAATTTTGGGTTTAAACCCTTTTTTTCCGGAAGGGAAAATTTTAAAAAAATTTTAAAATTTTAAATTTAGGGGCCCAAAGCACTTTAAGTTTTGATTTAGTTAAAAACCCTTTAAGATTTTAAAAAAAACCATAAAGGAAAATTTAAAAAAAAAAAAATTAAAGAAAAAATTTTATTTAAAATTTTAAAGTATGGGGAAAAATTTAAAATTTTTTTAAAATAAAGGGAAGTTTTAAAAGGTTTTTTCCCCCAAAAATTTTGTTTTGGGGAAGTTTGGGAATTTAAAAGTTAGAAATTTATTAAAATTTTTAAAGGGTCATTTAAATAAAACAAAAAAATTTTTTTAAAAAAAATTTTATTTGGGTTTAAAAATTTTTTATTTTAAGAAATTTTTTAAACATTTTATTTTATTTGATGTTTAAAAATTTAAATTTATTGTAAAAAAGGGCGGTTTAAATTTGTTTATTTGCCCCTTTTATAAAGACCCTTTGGGCAGCTAAAAAATTTTTATTTTTTGGGAAATTTAAGAAAATTTTATTTTAAAATTAAAAATTTTTTTTAAACAAAAGGTAAATTTAAAAATATTTTTAATTTAAGTTTTAAAATTTTCAAATAAGTAAATTTGGTTTTAAAGGAAAATTTTAAACAAAAGGGGTTTTTTAAAAACCCTTTTTAACCCTTTGGGTTAAAGGGGTTTAAAAAATTTTTTATTTTTATTTTTTTAAAATTAAAATTTTTAAAAACAAGGAAAACTTTAACCCGTAAAGCAAACCATAAGCCCAAAAGAAAACAAACCCAAAATTTTAAGAAAGAATTTTATTGTTAAATTTTGGGTTGAATTAAAAAAAAATTAAAATTTTAAGTTTTAAATTAAAATAAAATTAAAATTTTTAAAAAAAGCCAAACCCAAAAAATTAGGTAAAAAAAAAACCAAAAAAATATTGAAAATTTTTAAAATTTAAATTTTTTACTATTTTTAGTGTTTTTTTTTAAAATTTTCCAAAGGGGAAAATTATTAAAAATTTTTTTTGGTTCCCCCCGGGGCCCCAAAAAATATGTTTTAGTTTTTAAAGAGGGTTTTGGGTTTAAAATTTTAAAAAATTTTAAATGATAAAAACCATAATTTTTAAAATTTAAAAGGGGACAAAATTATTTTAAATTTTTTTAAAAGTAAAATTTGGGAAAATGATTGAAAGTAAAAAGAAATACAAAAAATTTTTTCTTTTAATAAAATTTAAAGTTAAAATTTTTCCCAGGAATAATTTAATTTTAAATTTTAAATTAAAAAAAATTTAATTAACCCAAAATTTTTAAAATTTTAACTTAAATTTAAAAATTTATTTTTTAAGGTTTTTTTTTTAAAAAACTAAATTTTTGGGGAAAATCTTCCAAAAAAATAACCAAATTTTTATTTCCAAATTAAAATTAAAACTTATTGGAAACCAAAAATTTTTTCTTTTTGTCTTTTAAAATTTTAATTTTTAAATAAAAATTTTTTAAATTAAAAATTTTTTTTTTTAAATTTTTAAAAAAATATAAATAAAGGGAAAATCCAAAAAAATAAAACAAAAACAGGAAAATAAACTTTGGAAGAAATTTTTTTTTAAAGGGGCCGAAAATTTTTTTTTTAAAAAAATTCTTTTAAAGTAATTTTTTTAAATTTTTAAAAAAATAATTTAAAATTAATAATTTGTTTTTAAAAACCAAAAATATTAAAAAATTTTTGCAAAAATTTTTTTTTTTTTTGTAAAATTTTTTTTCCTAAAAGGTTAAAGGTTAACTTTAAAAAAAATTTTTGTTTTAAATTTTATTTTTTAAATAAATTTTTTTTTAAATTTTAATGAAAAAAATTTAAAATTTTGAAAAATTAATAAAATTTTGGAGAAATTGGGAAAAACCCCAATTTTTAAAAAAATTTAAAGGAAGGGGTTTCAAACCAATTTAAATTTTTTTAAAAATTTTGAAAGAAAAAATTAAATTTTTTTTAAGGAATTTTAAAAATTTTAAATTTAAAGGGGGAAAAATTTGGTTTAAAACAAAAACCCGGGGACCCTTTAAGGTTTCTTTAAATTTTTTTAATTTATTCCTTTAATTTAATTTTTATTTTTAGTAAATTAAAATTCGCCCCAAAAATTTTGGAAAAATTTTTTAAAATTTAAAGAACAAAAGATAAGGAAATTTATTAAAAATTTTTAAAAATTGGGAAAAGTTTTCTTTTAAAAAAAAAATTTAAAAATTATTTTTAAATTTAAAAAATTTGGTCCCCATAGGGAAAAATTTTTATTTAAATTTTAAAAACAATTTACGGGGAAAAAAAACCCTTATTTTCTCAAATTTTTTTTGTTCAACGCCGGAAAGGCCCAAATTTTTTCCCCTTTAAAATTTTTTAGGGGCCTAATTTTTTTAAAAATTTCATAAAAATTGCAAATCACATTTTTTAATTAAATAAGCAAAGAATTAAACTTTAACCACCGGCAATTTTCATTGTTTCTTAACCCTTTCAAATCATTTTCTTAAACAAAACCAAAGTTAACCAACCCCTTTTAAGTTCTTCCCCTGGCAATTTTAGAAGGAAATTTTTCAAAGGATTAGAACAGCTTTCGGGCAAATTGAATTGCCTTTCTCATAATTTTTCCTTTTTCCAAAATATGACGGAAATCCCAATACCCTTTTACCTATTTTAAATTTTCTTAAAAAAAATTTTACAAATTTTAAAACGTTTTTTTATTTTAAGAAAAGGGTCCTCAAGACCGCTTAAAATCTTAAACCCCTCGAAAAACTAAAATCATTAAACAAATAAAAATATCACCGAACTTTTTTAAAAATTTTGCGATTCAAATGAATTCAAGAGGAATTGTTTTAAAGGAGTTCAGCTGGAAGATTTAATTACATAGGCCTATTAAATTATTATCAACAAATACCACCTTTCGGGGTTGCCCAAAAGCCTTTTAAATTTGAAGGGTCCCCCTAATACATTAACATAATAGGGGTTGGATTTGAACAAAATTCGGAGAGGCCGCCGAACGGGATTGCTGGGGCCCTTTGGGGCCCAAACTTATCAACCGGTTACCATTAAATCTTACGATGGTTCCAAACAAATTCAAGAACCAAGTTATGAATCCCAGGTTACAATTTGAAGAATGCTTGGAAGATTTTAATTTCGCCAAAGATTTAACTTAGTTCCAATTTGAACAATTCGGTTGGCAGAAACTATAGGAAATTAGAGGTTTCACTTTTCAATAACAAATCAAATTTTCAAAAGGGAAAGGTATTGATTAAAAAATTTTACCCGAAAGGTTTTTTGGCAAGAATTTAATTTTTGTTGTAAACTTTTGACCTTGAAATAATAATTCCGTTTTTTATAATTGTCGTTTTTATGGAATCGTTAGTATCCTTAAAAATTCCTAAGTTTAGAGTTCAGAAGGATTTTACCCTTCGTCCTTCTTTGTTCCTTAAATTTTCATTGAGTGTTATATTTTTTTATGCATTTAATATTTAATTAAATTAATACTGGAGGGCTGCTTTAAAAATTTTTAAAACTAATTAAAAAAATAAAAATATTTTTATTACCAAAATTGGCTGTGAAGTTGATTTGGGTTTGTTTTATCATTTTCCTTTTTTAAAATTTTAAATCATTTTTTTTAATTAACAAGCTTAATTTAAAAACCAATAAATAATTTTTCCTTTAAAATTTAAACGTCGCATTTTAAATCTCAAATAATTTTTTAAAATTTTTATAAGGTAAAATTGGGTATGTTTTTACTTAATAAATATTTCTTTGTTTTAATAAATAAAATACATTTTTTATAAAAAATTATTTATTAAAATAATTTTTAATTTATTTTTTAATGGAAATTTTATTAGCATTTAATCCATTTTAAGTTTCATGTAAAAATTTGACTCAATTTATTTTTGCAAAAAAACCTTTTTTAAATAAATTAATTTATCAAATTTAATTTAAAATTTTAAAGATAATTTTTATTTAACAAAATTTTATTTTAGTTTTTAAATTCATGAAATTATCGAAGTTTTATTTATTTTTGGTTTTTAAACAGATGAATACTATTTATTTAAAATTAAAATTGTTTTCAAAAGAATTAATTTCTTTTAAAAAGGATTTTTATAAATTAAAAAAAAGGGGTTTTTAAAACCAATTAAAAATATTATTTTTAAACCTTAAAATTTTTTAAATTTTTTTAAATAATTTATAAGTTTTATTCTAATTTTTATTAAATAATTTTAAAATTTTAATTTTAAAATTTTAAATTTTACCCCTTTGTAATTAAAATTTTTAATAATAACTGTTTAATTTCAAATTAAGGAAATTACTAATATTTATTAGAATTGTTAGAAAAACATTTATTAATTTTAAAAAGGTTTTGATAATAAAAATTATTTTTTAAAAACTTATTGAATTTACAAATTTTTTAATTTTAAAATTTTTTAGTAGATTTTTTTTAGAATTTTCAAAATTTTTTTAAATTAGAATTTAAAATTCAATAAGATTGAATAAAATTTGAAAATTGCAACCCTTAAAATTTTAACACAATTTTAAATTAATACAAAAATTTTAATTTTACAATTTAGTAAAATGTTAAATTAAAACATTTTACATTATACATATTAAAATTTAAAATTATTTAATATTTAAATTATTGTAATATTAAAAACTTTTTTAATAAAAAAATATTTCCAATAAGGATACCTTATAGCCTTTTTAAAGAATAAATCAAGTTTCTTATAACATTTTTAAAAAATTACAATTTATAAAAAAAATATTTGTAAAATATATTTTTCAAAGGTTACTTTATTAAAAAGGAAAATTTAACAAAACCGTATTTAATTTTAAAACTGGTTTTTTAATTAATAATCCATCTTAACTTTCCGTTAATAAATTTAATCTTTTAATAAAATTTTTTTTAAATATAATTTAAAGCCATTTTTAATTATTGAGTATGCAATAAAATATATTAAAGTTAAAAAATAAGATAAAACAATGTAAACATTCTTTAAAATAAAAAGGAAGATAAAAGTGCTTTGGGCACGAAACTTCAAATGGAGTCATCAACAGGCAAATTTAATATTCAAACTGGAAAATTTTAAAACCTTTTAAAATTAAAGCCCGGAAAATTTTTATAAATTTCTTAAAAAAATAATTGCAAATATTTTTGTAAAATTGTAAAATTGGGAATAAATAAAAATATTAAAGTATCTATTAATTAAATTATATTTAAAAGTTCTGAACTTCCAATTTAAATGGTTTAGGGGGCCCTATTTGGTTAATCAAATTAGAACTAAAAAAGGCGAAAAGTTCCAAATTTAGGAAATTTTTGTTTTTTCCAATACAGGGTTATTTTATTGGAGAAATTAAAATTTTTTAAAATCATGAAGCGAATTACGGGAGTGGTCAAACATTTGGTGCCTCCTTTATGCTAAACAATTTTGTATAAAAGAATTATTTTTGTAAGGCAATTAATTAAAATTTTTACTGAAATTCGACTTTCTTGGTGGATGACCCAGGGAAATGTAAATAAAGACGGGTAAGCTTGGATTCTTAAATTTTCTATTTATAATTTAATTAGTTTATTCTATGGGATTTTAATTTTTAGTTGGTAAATAATGAAATTCAAATTCTGGACCCAAATGAAAATTAGACCAAGGGTTTACCGGTAATTATTTGGGAGGTGGAAAAAATAAATTTTTTATACCAAAAATAAAAAAAAGTTTTAGTTGTTTTTTTAACCCTTCCTAAAATCGCTGAAAAAGTTTATCATAACGAAATTAAAATGTTTTAATAAAAGTGCCACATTTTAAAATGGTTTAAGGTAAATTAATTGTTAATAATCTAATGTTTATTGAAATTTATTCAAAGAATAAAATAAATTAGAAAAGTATAAAAGACACTCTTTTAGAAATTGAGGAATTTTTGATACTAGAATTAAATTAACTTTGAATTTTTTAGAGTAAAATTCACAAATTTTTGGTTTGATTTTGAAATCCAAATTTAAAACACTGTTAAAAAATCACAAACTAAATAAAATTTTTTAAAAAATTTGGATTTAATTAATAAAAATCAAAACTAAAATAATTATTAATTAACCAACAATTTGTTTCACCAAAAAAATTAATTTTTTCCAAGGGGGGATCCCTCTCTTCAACAGGAATTAAATTTGTTGGTATTTAAGCTTTTTGGGAAATTTGTTAGAAAATTTTAATAATTTAGGTTAGGTAATTTCAAGGAAATTAAAATTCGGTAACCAACAAAAGTGCTAGTTTTGGGCGTTGAAATTATTATTTAAAAAATTTAATTTACTTTACAACCTTTTTATTACCTTTAAAGAAAATTTCACACTTTTAAAAAAATTATTTAATTCGTTTTTCACAAAGTCCAATTTTAAATTCCAAGAAACTTATAGCATTGGTTTGGTTCGAACAAATTTTTCAAAATTCGCAGGATTTGTTCACAAATAATTAAATTTAGGTAATCCAGTTTTATAAGTTTAAAATCATTTTCCTTTAAGGCTTTTCTTTAAAAGGGTTATTGGCTATGGACCTTTTAAAATAATCTTTGGTTGTTTTAAACTTCTAATTTGGTATAAATACCTCAAGTCTTTTTCCCCATATTTTCTTTAAATTAAGGAAGGGTAAATTTAATTTTTTGGGAAATTTTCTTTATTTTAGGATTTTATACTCCCTTTTTTTATTCTTTAGGAATAATTAGTTTTTTTTTATAATAGGATTTTATATTCCTTCTTAAGTTTATCTTTTAGGTGCCGATTTCCCTGGGTAAATGGAAAGGAAATTAATCTAGTTTATTTAGACCGAAATTTGTTTTAAATTATAACTTTAAATTTCTCTATTCTTTTTTTTTTTAAATTAAAGGAAAGGTTGGAAAAAATTTTATGTAGGACCAACAGGTTTAATTAAGGTTTTAAAAACTTAATTCTATAATTTGGATTAAATGAAACAAAATCATGGGTAAATAATATTTTGCAATACTAAAACTTTTTTGGGACCAAAAGAACATAACAATTAGATGGGGTAATTTGTTTTTATTAAAATAATTTAAGCCTTTTAAGGAAGTAAAGAAAATTTTATTTAAAACCCAAGTTTTTTGGTTTTAAAGGGAATTGTCCAAAATAGGGAAAAGATTTATTTTATAAGGTTTAAATTTAAATTGGATTAACGAACTAATTAAGAGAACAAAACTTCATTTGGATTAAATTGTTTTGAATTAATTTCGGTTGAATACAAAACAAATATTGGGAAGGACGAAATGGTAACCATTTTTTTAAAAAAAGGTCTTTAATTTAATCAAAAAATTTATTTTTTATCCAGGGCGGAATTTCTGGCTTGCGAATTTTTGGAAGTTGAAACCGGGAAAAATTTTTATTTTTGGAAATTTTTCCCCTTAATAAAAAATTTAGAAACAAAACCTTTGGGTTTTTGGACTTGTTAATGGTTACCCTTGGATCTTTTTCGTAGTCACTCTTTAGGCCATCAGTTAGGAATTTTAAAAAGCAATTTTCTTGTTTAGTGGTAATTTGGTTTCTAAACCTTTCTTCGGCCTTAAAAAATTGAAATTAGGTTTAAACTTCTTTCCTTTTTTTATTTAAGGTTTAATTTTACCAACTTAAAAAATTGAATTAGAACGATTTACATTTGGAATCATGGGGTGAAAGGATATATATGGCGAATTTTTACCTTCCCTCTCGCATCCCTTTATTTTCCTTGGGCCAATTCGAAGATCCAGTTGTTTTTTCCCTTTGGTTTTTCATTTATCTTCTTTGGCCTTTCCTTTTAGGTCCGTACCATTTAACCCTTTCTTATTCGTTTCATATATCATTTATTATTTTTTTTATTTTTACTGTCATGCTGTTTCCAAACCACTTAAATATTTTGTTCCCTTTGTTTTTGATTTTATACCAAGTTCCGCGTATTGCTTCCTTCTTAGTTTTTTGGCCTTTAAGTTTTTAATTTTTTTCCCACCGTTTTGTTGTTTACCGTTCTTCCTTCCCTTTCTTTTTTAAACTTCTTTTTTGGTTTTTTTACCCATTTTTACTTTCGTTGTTTTACTTTTTTTTTTAATCTTTCCTTTCCTCCCATATTTTATTATTTTCCCCCATCGTATCCTTTTAATTTCCTTACAAATTCTTAAATAAAATAAAGTTAAAGAAAATAAAAAAAGGTCGGTGGAAAAATTAATTAAAAATAAAGCTGAAAGTTTAAATAAATTTTGTTTTCAGTTATTAAATTCTAACCTTTTCCCAAAAATTTTCCTTCGTTTTGGGTTTTTAATATTTTCCTTATTAATTTTTTTTACCCTTTCCCCTTTACACCTTTCTTCCCCCTGGTTTATTTTTTTTTAATTATTGTTTTTACCTACCTTTTTAATCCTTTTACCTTTTGGTTTCTAGACTTTAATAATTTATTGGGATTTTTCATTAAATTTTTTCCATTTTTATTTTAATTTTTTTACTTTATTCCAATTTATGAGTTCATAATTTTAAAGATTTTTTAAATTTTTTTGGGACACCACAATTTTTGTTAATTTTGATATTTAAATATTAAATTGAATCAATAAATTTTAAAAACTAATTATCAATATAATTTTAAAAAACGGTGGTTTTTTTACCTTAAATTATGTTCTTTTTCTAAATTAAATACAACCCTTAAAATTAATTTAATCATTTAAATACCGGTCTTCGCAAATTTTCTTTAGGGAAAGAATGACCACCGGGGGTCTTTAATTTTAAATGAATTTCATTTTTAATGACACTTTTTCCAATTACAATTTTTAACTAATTAGGAAAATTATTAATAATTTTAATGTTTTTCATCAAATTGTCATTTTTCCCTTAAAATTTATGGTAAAATATTTTTCAACATAAAAAATTTGCAATAAATTGAAATTTTATTGAAAATTAAGATAAAGTAGTTAAAAAAGTTTGCCATGGGAAATTAACATTTAAGCATTTCCGTTTTTCCAGATGAAAGTGACTTTAACTCAATTGCACTTTTAAAGATTCAATAATAAATGTATTAAGAATTAATTTTTTTTTGAATAAGGACCGGGGATTTAATTCGTTAAATTGTATTAAAGGATTTAACGCCTTCCTTGTTTCTAACCAATGTTTTCCATTTCCTTTCCTTTCCCCATCAAAAGTTTCATTTTTCCTTATTTACCAAATAACGCCCTGTTTTTGAGTACAATTATTTTTCCCTGTCTTAAATTCCTTTTGTAATTTATCCTCCATTCGGGTTCATTCCACATTCAATCTTATTTATTCAATATTTTTTTAAGGGAACTCATTCCTACTAAAATGGTAATATGTACACAACCATTCCGCTAAATAAAGTTAATTTTATTGCAAAAACCTTATTTTTGGGGACATAAATCTTATAACCATTTATTGGTTTTAATTTTCGATTTGTTACCTTTTTTAAATTTTATTTATTTTAAAAAATGGATTCCTTTTGATTTTTAAAAATGAAATTTTTAATTACTTTTGGTGTTGGTTTGGAAGTGATTCAGTGGGTAGTCACTGGGTTTTGAAAATTTGTGTGGCCAAGGAATAATGCAAATAATACCACCAAAAAAACATATCAATAAGAAGGTTGATTTGGAAAGGGAATGCACAACGGAACAACTTAATTTCAATAAATTTTAGAATGGAATTAATCTTTAAATTACAATTTCTTTTAATTAATTTCTTATAAGTCGCCATCATAATACAAACATTTTCCTTGGAAAAATTAAACGGGAACCAAGGATAACTTAAAACTGCATTCAAAAATTTAAATTGGCGAAGCATAAAAGAGAGTTGGCCTTTTTGAAGGCTCAAATAGAGATTTGGAAAACAAAATAATTTAAATGTTAAGCGGATTTTTAATTAAAGGGAAAAAATTTGGAACAGGGCAATATTGAAGGCGCCTTAGAAATGTATAAAAAATTACACAAATGGGAAGAAGTAATTAGGTAATAATTTTTGAAGTTGTACTTCTTTTGGTACGTTGAGAGTAAAATTTTAGCAAAGACCGGAAGTTGCGCGCACATTTCCAACTTAAATGTCAATATCAAGTTAGCGGTCTTTATATTGACTAAGTTAACTCATACGAACGCGTTTTTCTCCCAGACATAACATTAATCCTTGTTAATTTTTTTGACTGATATTACCCTCTGATAGATGGACTTTCGTAATCTGAAAAGTTTTTAAAGATCCGTTCACAAATATCCGAACTACGATTTTTCAAAATGAAAATTTAGAATAATTAATTACAAATCGGCCTCTTCGAATTTGTTTTTCTCGAAAATATCTAATAGCACTTTTATGATTTTTTGAACAGGTTCTAAGTCAAGAAGTCTGGCGAATCCGAATCTGTATAGTTTTTAAAGATCCGTCCACAAATAACAGTGCTACAATTTTTTAACGTAAATTTTGTGATACAAAATGAACGTAAAACTTCAACCCTTAATTACTACTCAAAAAATTTACATTGCGCCATGTTTTTTCTCGATTTTGGCCAATTTTGGGGGTTTTGAGTTAGCGTCGGTTTCAAAACGTAGAGGCTGGAAACGTTCAAAAATAAAAAGATTTGATGAAATTCGCAAAAACGACTCAGTTAAAGCATTTTGAAAATTAAAAATTTTAGCAAAATTTACATTTTGATACTTTTGAACGCGTTTTTCTCCTACATTTAACATTGCAACCCGTTATTTTTTTGAGCATACGCTCCGATAAACGGGCTTTTATAATCTCAAAAGTTTTTATAAAGATCAGTTCATAAATAACAGAGCGACGATTTTTCAAAGTGGAAATTTAGAAAAAAATAATTACAAAAAGGAACTTTTTTAACCCGTTTTTCTCAATAATTTTTGGGCCTGTGCCAAGTCAAAAAGTCTTTTAAAGATTCGTTCTAAATAACAGCCCTACAATTTTTTTAACGTAAAACTTTGTGCTACAAAAATGGATCTAAAACTACAACCCTTAATTACTCAAAAAATTAACATTGCATCCTATGCAGATTTTGCACTTACCTTATGAAAAAAGTCTCAGGATTGCGAATCCGGGTCGTTTTAAATTAGCGGATCAAAAATGAGGGCGCTACGTTTGATTTTGTGAGTCGAAATGTATTTTTTTCGATTTATTATTTTCGTTTCTCCAAATATAAATTGTTACTAATCGCCCCCAACGTGGAAAAATGCCCTCATTGGAACGATATCGCTCCAGTTAAATAACACTAATCTAGCTATTTACAAACGCAAGATACGTAACATAACACATGGTTATATTTAATTTAGTAATGTTACATAGGCACATGCACTGGTTTGTTCTGATTTGATACTAAATAAAATTTTAGACTGGCCGAACAAAGAGGCTATAGCAAATTGTCAGACCTAAAAGAAGAATACATGGGTTTACTTCTTCGCACTGCTCAACATGAAAAAGCTGGCCAAATCTTAGAAAAGCAAGGAAACTACGAACAAGCGATGTCTTTATATTTAAAATCAAACGCTTTTGTAAGAGCTTCGGCTTTACTACAGCAGCATACAGTCCTCTTAAACGACGACAACTTAGTTACGAATCTTCTAAAAATTTTACTGAAGCACGAACTCTATGAAAACTCTGCTGAAATTTATGAAAAACTCAACAAACCAGCTCTTGCAATGGAATGCTATCGCAAAGGTTTTACTTTTTTTAATGTTATATTTTACAAATTGATTTAATTTTTGTAGGAAAGGTTTGGAGTAAAGCAGTAGATTTAGCACGAACTGTGAACCCAGAAGAAGTTGTCCTATTAGAAGAAGAATGGGGCGACTTTTTAGTCGAAAATCGACAAATGGACGCCGCTATTAATCATTATATTGAAGCAGGCCGTACACGAAAAGCTTTAGAATCTGCTATTTCTGCCAAACAATGGAAGAAAGCTGTGCATATAGTCCAAGTTCTTGATGATGCTGATGGCGTTTCTAACTATTATCAAATTATAGGAAGACACTTTGCAAACATTAAGGTAAAGACATAAAAATTAAAATGCTATGTTTGTAACGGCCGTGCGGTCAAAAAACGTGGTTTTCTGAAAGTTAATTTTGAAAATACTACAGGGTGCATTTATATTGAAACTCACTTAATCTTCCATGTACCTACGAGGTGAGGTATAATTAATGTGACCAATTTTTATCTCGTTGGTAATCGTGCTTAAAACCGAGTGTGCACATTCGAGCTCAAAGTGCACATTCCGATCTCGGGAAAATGAATCGCGCCGCTCCGCGTCGGGCTTCATTTGCCTCCCTCGCTCGGAAATGTGCCACTTTTCGCTCGAATGCGCGCATCCTCGTATTTATTGGATTTGCCTTTATTAACCTTCTTTTCTTCAATTCAAAAAATCAAAAGTCGAATATATTTAGATTTATTTTTGTTTGAAAAAGCTTATAGATTTTTCTTTTTGATAAGTTATCAAGATGCTCTTTTGCACGCCTAATTGCAGCGAGACAGAAAACTTTATTCAGGCGTACTTTTGAGTGTTTACTAATTCGCATTTTAGATCAATTAAAATGTATATGGGATGTATCCTGTCAAGTAAAACCCTTCAGTTCAACATTTTAGTGAATCCATTTAAGAAATTCTAACAATAAATAAAACTCCCATACGGTTTGTTGTATTTAATTATACTATTCAATCAATCAATGAAAATCTTCCAGCCAAGCATAAAATTATTTAATATTTGACAATAATCACTAGCGTACCTTGGGGGCTGGGGGCGATAGCCCCGGTCGGCATACAAAAAGAAGCGGCGGCAAGCGCACATATTTGACTTTTACTAATTTTTTTGACTAATAATTAAAATAAATAGGGCGGCGAATTTCCGGTCGGCCCCGGGCAGCGAAAACCCACGCTACGCTACTGACAATAATGCAATATTAAGGTTGACATAGGGATATCTATTAGACTGAGCCAAAAAAATCGACTAATTTTTTTTTAAAATGGAATATCAAAAATATTATTTAGGATGATAAAAAAAAGTTTACGTCAAAATTTGAGCCCTTAATTTTAATATTAAGAGGTCTATCATCGAGAAATTCAATTTTTTTACACCATACGCATCATTCAATCTGCTAGTCTTGAAAATTGTGCAAAATTCTTTTTTTTGTGAACGTATTGGATTCTAATATAGTATACGAAATTGAACTTGACTCAAAATATCTAAAATTGGCCAAAACCAAGAAAAACCCTTTGTTTTTTTAACAAAAAATTTTGAAAAACAGAATTTGTTTAAATTTTTACAGAACTATTTTTCTTACTGCTCTTTCAACACCAAAAATTTTTAAAAAAATTAAAATTTTCACAAAATTTATGCTTTGGTTTGGAAATAAAATCTTAACTTCTTTGTGTTTAGTTCAATCGCTAAAAACGAACCACATTTGGAATTATGGTAGTTTTTCTTATAAGGGTAATTCTCCTTTTTTAATAGAAAAATATGTAATCAAATGAAAACGTCTTTCTAATAAAAGTGATGATGGATCTTAATAGTTTTGGTCTTTTTCTTCAAGGGAAAAATATTCACCGAGCTTGCAGCCCCAATTTAGACAATTATAGGGGTTTGAGAAAATGTTTTCCATGGTAGTGACCTCATATCCGTGGATGTGACATTATTTACATTAATGTAATCCATGGGGATTCATAATAATAAAAAAAGTCACTTCCATGGACGGTAAAAATTTACCCATGGATGTAACCATTGACCCAAAGATTGTTAAGTTATTGAGGTAAATAAAGTTGATGGTAAAATTTATTTCCAAAAAGTGTCACCTTTTTATTGCATGTCATTCCCATGAATTACATTAATGTAAGGAATGTCACATCCACGTATATGAGGTCACTACCACGCAGGACATTTTTTCATACCCCTATAATTGTCTAAATTGGAGGCTGCAAGCTCGGTGAATATTTTTCCCTTGAAAAAAAAAGACCAAAACTATTAAGATCTAGCTTCACTTTCATTAGAAATACGTTTTTATTTGATTACATATTTTTCTAATAAAAAATGAGAATTACCCATAAGACACGTGCAAAATTGGCAAAAAGCATAATGTCAATTTTTCGGGTAATTAAGGGTTGAAGTTTTAGGTTTCTTTTCGCGACACAAAATTGAACATTGAAAAAATCATAGACCGATTATTTATGAATGCATCTTTAAAAGCCTTGCAGATTTGGAATTCCTGGACTCTTTGAGTTCAGATGGTAGTAAAAAAATCAAAGGTGTGATATTAAAAGTTACCAAGAAAATCGTTATTAAAAACTGAGACTTGTCTTTTATTTTTACGAAATTTCGAATTTAATAACAATATGAGCGCCACGAATACTCAAAAAACCATGCCCTCAAAATATTATCTTTTTAATTTATAAAACAAGATAAATTAAATCGGATGTTGTCTTTCAGTTTCATTAATGAAAGTTATGTTGGATATTTTCAATGCACTTATGATACTTGCATAAGATGCAAGATCTGTGAATTTGTTTATGATCTATTAATTCTATTTTGTAATTAGGAATATGCTACCGCTGAGAAATTGTATATAAGCGCAGAAATGTACAAGGAAGCAGCCGAAATGTATAATCAAGCGGGACAATGGGAAAAAGCTTACAACTTGGCAGCACGATTTTTGGATCCTAGCGAAGTCTCAGACATGTATCTCAAACAAGCAGAACAACTCGAAGAACTTGGTAAATACAGAGATGCTGAGAAATTATATCTTTCCATAGATGCACCGGATATGGCTATTGCGATGTACAAAAAACTAGAACAATATGAAAACATGGTTAGTTATTTAATTACTTTAAGAAAAGTCGATGACAAATTAAATTGATTTTAGATACGTCTCGTCGAAAATTATCATCCAGATTTATTAGTAACAACCCATTTACATCTTGGACAGCAATTAGAGTCCCAAGGCAAACACCGATCAGCGGAAGTCCATTATTTAGCAGCTGGTGAATGGAAATCGGCTATGAACATGTATCGTAGTTTGTCTATGTGGGAAGAAGCATATCGCGTTGCTAAACAAAGCGGAGGTCCAGCCGCAGCTAATCAGGTCGCTTTTCTTTGGTCTCGCACTTTGCCCATCGATTCCGCAATAAGACTTTTAAATAAATTCGGATTGTTAGAAGCCTGCGTGGATTATGCTTGTGAGACTTATCAATTTGATTTCGCCTTTCAATTATGTAAAAATTTAACAACCAAGGTATATTATTTAAATTGCATTACCAGGTTCATCAATTAAGTACCAATTTTAGACCATAGAGGTGCATTATAAGTATGCTATTGCTTTAGAAGACGACGGAAAATTTTCAGAAGCAGAAGCCGAATTTATTCTTGCTGGAAAACCTAAGGAAGCTGTGCTTATGTACATACATGGACAAAATTGGATTAACGCTTTGCGAGTTGCTGAAATACACGATCCAAATGCAGTTATCGAAGTCCTACAAGCAGAAGCTGCCCAGTGCTTCAACGATAAACAATTTTCCGAATTCGAATCGCTTCTACTAAAAGCTCAAATGCCCGAAGTCATCCTACAGAAATATAAAGATGCTGGTATTAATTTTTTTTCAAGCAAACTCATTAAAAAATTAATAAAGTACATTTTGAGGTATGTGGTCTGATGCCATAAGAATTTCTAAGGATTATTTACCTTCGCTTTTACCAACTCTGCAAGCCGAGTACATAAGTTCCAGTTATAAATCTTCAGATCTTAGTCTTGAAGGTATTTTAACACAAGCAAACGAATGGGCCATGGCTGGACAACATAGACAAGCAATCGACTGTTTGATGCAAGTTAATTTGGAAATTGCCGAATTGAATGTAGTGAGGCGTGCTTTGCTTAGAGCTGCTGATATGCTGAATAAATTTTTGTATGATCAAGAAGCCACCGATGTGACGAAAACTCTTGCACCAAAGTATCTTATTAAATTGTCGATGTTTTATTTTTAACGATGCTAACATTTGTAGATTATCGGAAATTGGCGAGCACGAAGCTGCTGCACAATTATACATAAACGGTGATTTAATGAAGGAAGCCCTCGATAGTTTTATTCAAGCTGAAGAGTGGAATAAAGCTAGAAAATTGGCAAAACAATTAGATCCGGCATATGAAAAGTACGTCGAAAATAAATATAAAGACAGATTGTTAAAAGAAGGAAATGTTGAACAACTAGCAGACATTGGTAATCTTATATGTACAATAAAATATCAACTCCACTTTTATTTTAATTCGAATTTTTTAGATATAATAGGAGCTCTGGATTTATTGACAGAGCAAGGACAATGGCTGAGATGTATCGAAAAAGCTAAAAGTTATGGCACACCTATTTTACATAAATATGTGGGACTTTATGCCGCACATCTCTTGAAAGATGGTTTCTCCAACGAAGCTTTAACTTTATATTTGTCACATGGAACACCTGCAATAGCACAAAATTTTAATATTTACACACGAATTGCTACTGATATTTTTTCGATACCTGAAAGTTCTACCATGGAGAGTTTCAATCTCTGGACCAATTTACGACAGATGCTCTTTGAATTAGTAAGTTGGACAAAATTGCGTATTATAACTAAACACAAATATCGTTGTAGAATATTAATTTACAAGAAACAATAGATGTAACAGAAGACATGAAGGTGCATTTTCAGAAGTTATTGCTAATATGCCATTATTACGTTACAAGGATAGCTTCAAAACAAGTACCATCCCTAAGAAATATTGCAGTTAAAATATCTGTTGCTTTATTAAGATATACTGACATAATTCCTGCTGATAAAGCATTTTATGAAGCCGGTGAGTTTTTACTTGTTAATTATTAGTTCTTTTACAAATTTTATGTGTTATATAACTAGGAATGGATTTAAAAGAGGAAGGACGAATATCAGAAGCATTTGTGTTTCTCAATCATTATTTAGACATTTGCGAAGCTATAGAAGACGGCGAAGGGCAATTAGTAGATCATTCCGATTTGATACAAACAGATTTTCCTTCCAATATTCCTTTACCGCATGAATTATTTTTAAAGCACGACCCTGAAGGACACGAAGCTGTACGTGAATGGATTTTAACTGTTAGCATGGATCAGCATGTAGAGCAGGTATTATTATATAAATTTATTTATTTTTTTATAAATTAATTACATGCATTAGACATTAGCATTGGATGATCGACAATTATATGAGTCTAGTTTACAAGTAAATGAGAGACCTTGCCTAATAACAGGGTACCCAATAAAAGAGCAAGAATTATCTTTTTATAATTCACCCTTTAAAGTTAGTAAAGATGCTTGGTCTAAAGTAGTAATGGCATCTAAGATTGCACCTGATTCTTATGTACCAAATATTATAAATTTTATCAATGAATGGTGTGGTGATATCTCCAAATAGTTGATTATATATATTCTTATTGCACGTTTGGCAAAAAATAAAGTATTTCATCATGTATTTTACAAATGTTTTCTTAAATGAATTACCTGGAGTACCATATTTTTTTTCGATAAATTTTTTATACATATAGGCCTTTTTATATATTTTTAAATTAATATACGAATCTTAAAAGCAACACACACATAAAAGTTATAAAGCTTTAATAGCAAGAGGAATAGTCAAAAGTAAACCATGTACCAGACAGTCAAAAATTTTGTGTAAAATTTAACACAATTTACATGTTCCAAACGGTTCACCAATACTTTTTGTTAAGTTAGCATATACTTGAAGTGAAACAATAACGCCCGCTATACATCAGTCAAATAATTGGAACTCAAAAAGTTTGTAATTTTGACAAGTTTCTTTGTGTATGTTCAACAAACTTTTAACTTCATATTTAACCCAATAACTATGTTAAATTTGATTTACTTTTATCTAATACTAGCAAAAAAAAACAATTAGGATCCAATGTTAAATTATAGAGAATCACATGCTTGAAGTTATCAATGCATTTTTAAAGACAACTTAATTTTTCAAATGTTTATATTTCCCCATCTTTGAAAATTTTATCAAAATCTTTCTTTTCTGAACGTGTCGGACGTTAATACATAAGAAACCGCGTCTAAATCAAAACCTCCAAATTGGCCAAAAACAAGAACGAAATCTAAAAAAGAATTCTGACAATGGATTCGTTTTATATTTTTAGAGAATTTTCGAATGGACACGTAGTGTCCATAGCCGGAGTCGTTTTTCCCTGTTTTCCTTTTAACGTCTATAATTCTTCGCATTTTCAAAGAGTAATTTTTCTTCTTTAAAATCTAAATTTAATGTTTCTATAAGATTTATATCTTTTATAATTTATAAGAGATTTTTCGTTTCAGAAAGTATCAGACTTTATTATAGCAGAACCTGGTGCTAAATCAAAACTCCCAAAATCATACAAAATCGGCCAAAAGCGGGTAAAAAAGGGTCAATAATGGTTTTTTTCAAAAAAAATATTCTTGCACGGATTTACTTTATATTTACAGGACGACATAGCCGGAGTCATTTTTCTCTGCTAACCCTTTAACTGGAATAAATCTGCGTATTTTCAAATATACTTTTTTTTTCCTTTAAAATAATACTGTATTATTATGATAATCTGGAGGAAATCTCTCATTCTCCATCGTATAAGATCTTATTACATCAGAAACCAATCCTAAACCAAAATCGGAAATTTTTTATTGAAAAATAAATTTGTTTTGTTTTTCATGGGATCTCTAGTGCCTTTAGGCAAAACCATTTTTTCTTGCTGCATTTTTGTCCACAAAAATTTAAATAAATCTTCAAAAAAAGCAAAATTTACACTTGAAGACGGAAAAATTTTTTTTTTCTCATATGTTTAAAATTAGAGAAATTTAAAATCTTGGGATTTTTACATCCAATGTAGTTGAAAATATAATCTAATTTAAAAACTTTAAAATTTTGTAGGTATTGTGATAGAGCTGTTATTTGTGATAAGATCTCGTACGATGTCTA
Organism: Sinopyrophorus schimmeli; assembly: GCA_036325965.1. Taxonomy (NCBI): domain Eukaryota; kingdom Metazoa; phylum Arthropoda; class Insecta; order Coleoptera; family Elateridae; genus Sinopyrophorus; species Sinopyrophorus schimmeli. Next base: position 943,404 of record JARFIZ010000194.1, read on the forward strand.
ACAAAACAAATATTGTATTTGACTGCAATAAAACTTTAACAGCTCGTTGAAAGTTTAAAAATATGTCAGTATAAAAGGAGCTTTTGTACTTAAAAAAAATTGCATAAAGCAGATATTATCTTTTAAAAATTTTCCTACAATACGTCGTTAAGTACAATTAAAGTAATATTTGAAAATATATTTAAATCTAAAATGGGATATGAAATAATTTATGTGAGGGTACGAGACAGACATCAGGGGGGTACAAGTTACCCTTAAACACCTATCTCACTAGGGAACCACAAACCAAAACACTGCACCAATCCTGCTGTTATTGGTATCAGTCGATAACCCCATGCGCCAGGCCATAACGCTAAAAGCATTTCCGGCAGAAATGAGGCATAATGGCACAAAAAGTCTTCAAAGTTGTAAATCAACTGCAAAATATCCCTCATAGATGGCGCTCTCAACACATTTATATAAGTGTAATTTCCTGAAGAAGTTGTGATATCCAAAGTAACATTAAATAACATAAATGCGATTTCCACGCTAAAATATTTGTATTTTTGGATTATATTAATTGCCAAATATAGTGAGTAAACTCACTAGAGAAACTTGAACACAAGTGACACTCCGATTTCTACCAAATTTTTACCACAACATTCCCAGTCCCTCAAAACCCTACTGGTCGTTTTTTAGCTGCGGAGATTGAACTTTCGACTAGTTATGGCTATTTTAGTTGTTAGTTGTTACTTTGACGATCCGCAATAAGAAAACCCCGTATAGCTAAATTAGCTATACGTTGTATCCCTGTGAAAGATGACTATACAACGTATAGCTAAAATAGCGATACGACTGATTGAATCAGCTGATTCCGCAAGCTTTTATAAGCAATTAAACGGCATTATTACCATAAACGTCCAATTAATTGAAATGGCCATAACTAGTCGAAAGTTCAATCTCCGCAGCTAAAAAACGACCAGTAGGGTTTTGGAGGACTGGGAATGTTGTGGTAGAAATTTGGTAGAAATCGGAGTGTCACTTGTGTTCAAGTTTCCCTAGTCAGGACTACATAAAGCATTACAAAAATATGTTATGAGCGCCATCTACGAGTGACGTTAAAGACTTCTTGTGCCGCTATGGTTCATTTCCGCAGAAAAAACTTCTGGGGCCATGACCATGGCTCATGGGGCTATTGACTGATACCAATAACAGAACAATTGGTTCACTGTAATGTTTTGTGGTTCCCTTGCCAGCTGTTTTTTTAAAACTAAAAATTAAATTATTAGTACATGAGTCTTTGACTATTAAAGTTATTTCAGTCTACATCAATAAGTATAAACTCAGTTTTTATATCAAGACATTTAATTGTTTTTTTTTTCTTCGAGGCAAGATTCATTCTACCAGTCTTTCACTTAAAAAAAGTGGCAAATATACAATTTAAATAAAATTAATTGACTAACAAAAATTCACATATCAAGTTCGTATTTATACTACTGATTAAATAGGACTTTTAGTAATAATTCAAAAACAAACTTAATTATTTTATTAATGTACTATTTATTTAATTTATAACAAAACTTATTTTTGGTTTTGGTTTATTATCATATAACTCTCTAAGTATTAGAGAGTCTTAAAGACTATAATAAACTATGTTGTTTATAGAAGTAAACAGTGCTCACATCTGAAGAGCTATAATGTACAATAATTGCAGTATCTGTGACTATTATCGTGCACCCATCGACGACTTATCACTGGGCAATTCAACCCTTAAAGATTAAATCGCTCATATCGTTTTTAACATCGAATCTCTTTCACTATGGCATATCACATCACTGATGTACTTCACACACGAAAAACGTCTCAAACGAACAAGGCGAGTCGTTCCATTTCAACCCTTTGCCATCCCTATTCCACAATTCTAAACAATTCTCTTCCTCCCCATTTTCGTAGACAAAATTATTTGGTTCGCCAGCATTCCAATTGGTAAAAGTGAGTGGTCTTCCAGTCGACATCCAGAAAAATTTTCCCTCGTCCGCCAAGTCCGTGCCCGAAGTCCAGAAGTGTTCGTGACCAAGGCCTATGAAAACGACAAGTTTATTTAACAGTGAAATAGTTATTTGCACTTGAAACACCAACGTAAATTGTCTTTGGAATTAAATAAATAAGGTTGGGTTCATGTTTTAAATATCATACATACTCGGTTATTATGTAAGTAAACATTATTGCATCTACAATTGTTAAATGCGTTATTCGCATTTGTTTGTAAAGTGCAAAAATGGTAAAATAATGTTTACTTTACCATCGACCCAATTCCTTTTCGAGTTGGACAAACACTTACCGAAATCTTTTATGTATTTCTCTAACTTGTCGTTTTCGTCCTGCGACGAGATGCTTGCCAGATGCATGCCATGAAATCTGCAGAATTGTGTAGCTCTAAAGTAATTAGCCTGAAGACAAAAACTAAATTAATTTACGAAGCGACTCTGTTATTTCTGCAAAAGTGGTTTTTTCGCAAAAATTTTTGCAGACGGTCGTACGACCTCGCTTTTCGAAAAAAGATAAACACAAACAGGTTGACGGCGGCCTTGAATGCGGTTTTAAAAAATCAAAATTTTGTTGTGAGCACATGTTTGCCCTGAGGACGCGTTTCGCACAAATCTAGGAAGTCTTGTTTATAATTGAGATGTTGCAACTTGTAACACTAACTTAATATTTATTTCCTTATGTTTTACATCATTAGAAAGCCCAGCAATGTGTTTTTTGAAAAACCTACTTATGTCTTTGTTTATGAAGTAAAAAAGTCATTAACGACAAGGTCGGACGTAGCCATCAATTCTTTAAATACCATTAAAATAATATTTTTCAATTTTATTGAGAAGTTATACTTCTTTTGGCGTTGAAAGTAAAATATTAGCAGGCAACGGAAGGTGCTCGCGCACACCTAACAAAAATTCGATAGTTGAAGTTAGCCATCTAAGAAAGTACATTAATTGTCGTGAGTCATGCTTAAAATTGAGTGTGCACATTTTAGCTCAAAGTGGCACATTCCGATCTCGGGAAAATGAAGCGCGCCGCTCCGTGTCGCGCTTCATTTGCTTCCCTCGCTCGGAAATGTGCCACTTTTCGCTCTAATGCGCACATTCTTGTAGTAATTATATTTCCTACAGTAAATATATCTCTTTCAAACAAAAAAAAAAATTTTTATTTGGCTTTATAGGAGTTTTTAATTTGAAAAAAAAATACAGAATGATATTTTTTTGTTTCTGGACATTTTGAATTTGGTGCCCCAGTTTTTAATTAAAAAACTGCTAGAAAATAAATTTTTTTATTGTGAATCATGCTTAAAACAAAGTGTGCACATTCGAGCTCAAAGTGGCACATTCCGATCACGGAAAAATGAATATGCTTCGCTGGCTCGACAATGTGCCATTTTTAGCTCGAATGTGCATATATCCCGCATTCATTAGATATGTCTACTTTATCCTTCGCTCTTTCAAATTATTTTAAATTTAGTTTATTAAGGAGGTTGAAGCGTTAAACGTAATATATAAAAATTATTTTGTACACATTTATTTCGATAGATTAATTAAATGGTTTTGAAATATTCTATAAAAAAATTAAATTTTTTAGGAAGTTTATTTAAATATAAATCGAAATTAACAATACATGTTGTCTAATAGGGAACTCGTCAATTTGATATGAAAATGACTCATTTTTTGCTATTAAAAATTTAAAAAAAAAAGCATCTATACGAAATTTAACTATGTTGAACATTGAATTTTCGTGATTATTTTAAAAAATTTCAAATTTAATTACAAAGCTTTAACCTTATGAAAAATACCAATTATTAAGGAAACTGATGAATGATTTACGTTTAATGTCTGAACTAACGTTGTAACGTTGTATTTAGCAATAATGACCGAAAATTGAAATGTATATTAAATTGTATGGTTTAAGGTTATGTAATTAAAACTTATGGTACAAGTAAATAATATTAAGTTTAATTAATAATAGATTTCCAAAGCCACGGACCACTAAAAAGGGTCCCTTGTTAGAAGAAAAAGAAATTTGATTTTACGATAATTTTCGTTGATTAGTCGTTTAATTTACAAAAATTTAATGATTTGTTGTCCCAAATTGATTTTTTAACTGTCTCAATAATGGGGACCTGTAACATGAGACACTGGGGCCACACACCTTTAGAGTGACTCATAAATAGGGACACAGCGGTTCCCATTACAAAAGCTTATTTTTAAGTATTTTTACATTAATATTTAGTGCAAACTCAAAATATTAATATAAAAATGATAAACCATATGTATTATTTAATTTAAATTGTGTTTTACACTAAAACTGATTAAATAATAGCGCTAATGTTTGACCTACCTAGAAATGTGTCTCATAATAGGGACTTTTACCTTATATCACGACGAGTTTACACTATCTATATATTTGAAACTACTCGCATAATTTTTATAAAAATTGGTATACAATAAAGCAGTTTTTGACAAGTCATCAATTAGCTTGACCTTCGTACTTTTATTTTTTTTTATTTTATATTTAGTATTGGGGATGTTCACATAAAATTTTCAATATAATGGTCTGCACATGTCAATTATTCATTAAAAAAATCTCGAAAAGTATACATTAAAATTTAACGTAGAATCCGAAAAGTTAATAATATACAGGCTGTTTTATTTAAAATAACGAAATTGCTGTTTACTTCCTTTATAACCGGAAGTGGAGTGTTTGTCAAAATATTTTCCATAAATTCGCCATAACTTGTTATTCATCTATAACAATTTTTATAAAAATCGTGTCAGTAGTTTCCAATATATAGATAGTGTAAGCTCGTCGTGAAACACCCCGAAAAATTACACATTCCGGTTTTTTTCTAAAGAATTCATCTATGATTAATCCAAAGTGGAAAATTTAAGTTTTAGAAAAAGTCTTTTCTAAAATTGTCTAAGATTATTGAACTTGACCTTTGCTTAAACCTTGATTTATTTTTAATAGTGTTTATCTTACCTTAAAAAATATCCCCAGATAGTAGCGTTTGTCTCCGAGTTTCAAAAGGGGCATAGTCCATCGGTTAAGGGTTGGTGTGGCTTCGTCCACGCAATTTGGACAGTCTGTAAGAAAAAACGAAACCCCAAACTAATCACATAGTCTTTTCGCAAATTGCAAAGAAAGCAAAAGCAAGGCTAAGAAAAAAAGGTAACTCGCCTTCCGGAAAATTCGAACGTTTGTATACGTTCGAAGAACTCGAGGCAGAAGCGTTAAAAATTAAGATACTTTGCACTAATACAAATATTGTTAAGAAATACATGGTCGTTAAATTATTACTAAACTAAAAGTTTATACGCTCTTCCTCGGAGGCTGATGATCGCGTCCTTGCGAACAGAGAAAGTGGTTTTTGTACTTGTATTCCGACAATTGGCGCTCCTGTTGTACACACTGTACACCTCCCAAGCGCACGTCACTGATTAGGTCATTATCACATAATAATTTTTACCAATTGATTGAAATTCGCGATGTTCCCCCCGCCTCTCTTAACGTGCCAAGTGACGATTTTTGAAAGTGTAGACATCTTTTGGAATGCAACTCTTTAAAAATGTCAAATGCACAATTTTCTTATGTAAGAGTCTCGGAAAATATTCAGTTATTTTAATTTTAAAAAAATAAATTTTTTGTACTTAAATTAAATTTTGATTCGTTGTTACAGTCAGCGTTGCTAGATTGTTTTTGAATTTATGCGAAATTTGTAGTATTTCAAAGTACAAAAAGCGGAATTAATTTGTTAAAAACGGGAGTTAATAAAAAACAAAGCAATCAGTGCACTATTTATTCGATCAATGAGATCAAACTATTTAGTAATAAACATGCACAATTGTACCGACATCTAACAACAAAAAAAGTGACAAAAATAAATTATTATTTGTAAAGAGTGTTTCAAATTTAGCGCCTTTTTTTTAAACCTAAATAAAACATAGATAGCGCATTGAATTCGTCTGGGTCTATTAACATTTAAGAAGTGTGATGTATGACATTAATAAAAATGAAGTACACGACACAAAAACGCGTTAAAATTGTTGAATTATTTTATGAAAATCTGCGTTCTATGAAAAAGCTTTTTAGAAAATTACGTGATTTTTATTGTTTACATAATTGTCCATCTGAAAAGACTATTAGTCGAATTATTCAAAAATTTAAAGAGACTGGTTCCGCCGAAGATAAAAAAATAAAAAAATATAATCTTTTTGTCCGTTTACAAGAGCACATTGATATGGTTCGTGAAAGTGTTGCTGAAGAGCCTGAAATGTCCATTAGTCAATGATCACAACAAGTTGGGTTCAGTAAAACAGCACCATAGCGTATTTTACGAAAGGATTTATCTCAAAAGGTATATAGGGTCCAAATAATAAAGGAATTAAAGCCTTTGGACGATTCAAAACGTCGTGCATTTGTTAATTGGATTACCAGATGATTTTTCTCAAAAAATAATTAATTGGCAGGTCATGTTATTTGACACCGTTGGTTATTTTCTTTGGGGTCATGTAAAAAATCAAGTCTATAGGAACAATCCACAATTGATTCTTGAACTAAAGAATGAAATTATTCGTGTTATTGGTGAAATAGAACCTCAATTATGTCAAAATGTCATCCACAATTGTGAACGTGTGTGGAGCTACAAAAAGTGGTCATTTGACAAATAATATTTTTTGTGTTTAAATGCCATACATTTTACTTCAATTATCAATAAAAAGTTTTTGAAAATCAATGCAAATTATGTGTTTATTTAGTTTTAAAAAAAGGCGCTCAATTTGAAACACCTTTTACTTTTTTGATGATTTTACTTTCCGTAGGGTTTTTGTCTTTTTTTTTACGTTTCAAAAGTGGGACATCTGGCAACACTAACAATCCAGTGCGAAATTATCAAATTTTTATTTCGTAACGTAATCCTAGTAAGTTTTGCTTAAGTGGTATAAAGTATGTACTTTATTTTGATCTTTAATTGTATAACAAATTAATGAATATGAATAATAAAAATAATAAAAATACAGTAAAACCCCTGGTAGCGACCATCTCCATAAGGAGACCACCTCTAAAAGCGGGCAGTATGTTTCAGAACAACTATACCGTAATTTAATTCTTCTTATAAATTTCTCTCTAAGGCGACCACTATTTAACCCGACCGCGACCGCTACTTTTCAAAATTACTTAAACTTGGAAAATTTTGTATAGCTAATAGCTGTAAAAGCGAGCATTCCCTGCATTATTTAGGATTCTAAGCCTAATTGCCATTTTAATTTTTTCATAGTTTGTAAAGTAAAAAAAAACTGCAGGCCTTTTTGGAACATTTGTAATTTTACATACTGTAAGGTTCTTTGCAAATTGATACCTTATAAGAAAGTTCTAGGATAATAGAACACACTCGGTTTTAAGCATGATCCACAATAATTTAGGCCAATAAATTAGACGAAAAGCAGTTCGATAATTTTAATCGTTTCTCTCGCTCCCATTGACATGATTGCCGTATCTTTTCGCTCCCTTGCACTTAATGGTATGGTAAATATGTTATTCAAACATAAAATCGATATTTATTAAACTAAATTGAATTTTTTGATTTGCAAGAGTTAAGGATAAAGTAGAAAAATCTAATAAGTACGAAGATGTGCGCATTCGAGCGAAAAGTGGCACATTTCCGAGCGAGGGAAGCAAATGAAGCGCGACGCGAAGCGGCGCGCTTCATTTTCCCGAGATCGGAATGTGCCACTTTGAGCTCAAATGTGCACACTCGGTTTTAAGCACAATTCACAATAATTTAGGCTAATAAGTGAGACGAAAAAGCAGTTGAATAATTTTAATCGTTTCCTCTCGCTCACACTGACGAGATTATCGTATCTTTTCACTCCTTTCCACTCAGGGCTGTAGTAAATATATTTTTCCAACATAAAATCGATATTTATCAAACTAAATTGAATTTTTTGATTTGCAAGAGTTAAGGATAAAGTAGAAAAATCTAATAAGTACGAAGATGTGCGCATTCGAGCGAAAAGTGGCACATTTCCGAGCGAGGGAAGCAAATGAAGCGCGACGCGAAGCGGCGCGCTTCATTTTCCCGAGATCGGAATGTGCCACTTTGAGCTCGAATGTGCACACTCGGTTTTAAGCACAATTCACAATAATTTAGGCTAATAAGTGAGACGAAAAAGCAGTTAAATAATTTTAATCGTTTCCTCTCGCTCGCACTGACGAGAATTTTGTATCTTTTCGCTCCCTTCCACTCATTGCTATAGTAAATATATTTTTCCAACATAAAATCGATATTTATCAAACTAAATTGAATTTTTTGATTTGCAAGAGTTAAGGATATAGTAGAAAAATCTAATAAGTACGAAGATGTGCGCATTCGAGCGAAAAGTGGCACATTTCCGAGCGAGGGAAGCAAATGAAGCGCGACGCGAAGCGGCGCGCTTCATTTTCCCGAGATCGGAATGTGCCACTTTGAGCTCGAATGTGCACACTCGGTTTTAAGCACAATTCACAATAATTTAGGCTAATAAGTGAGACGAAAAAGCAGTTAAATAATTTTAATCGTTTCCTCTCGCTCGCACTGACGAGAATTTTGTATCTTTTCGCTCCCTTCCACTCATTGCTATAGTAAATATATTTTTCCAACATAAAATCGATATTTATCAAACTAAATTGAATTTTTTGATTTGCAAGAGTTAAGGTTTTTTAAAAAAATTTAATATTTAGGAAAAAATGGCTTTCGACAAAATTTGGGAAATTTTCCATTAAAAAAATTGTTTACCCCAAAAAATGCAATTTTTAAGGAAAATCCCAGTTTTATTAATTCCCCCTTTTAAAAAATTTACAACAACTAAAAATTAGTAAAAAAAAAAACAGTTTTTTAAATTTTTAAAATTTCAAAAAAAAAGGATTTAAAAAAATTTTTAAGGGTTTTCCCCCCTTTAACCATAATTTTAAAGAAATAGAAATTTTTTGAAAATTAAAAACCCATATTGAAAACTTTTTAATTTTTTAAATTCAAAGTTAACGGGAAAAAGTTTAAAAATTAAAAAATCGAAATTTTAGAATTCTACAAAACCGGAAAATTTTAAAGGTTTCCAAATTAAGGAAACCCGAAATTTTAAGCTTTTTACCCAAATTAAATTTTCCCAAAGGAAAAATGTGAAAAAAAGGGTTTTGAAATTCCCAAATTTTATTAAAATTTGCAAAAAAATTTTAAAAAAAAAAAATTTTTTAAATTAAATGTTGAAATTTAAAACTTTTTGACAGTGAAAAAAATTGTTTATTATATTTTTGAACTTAAAATCCAATTTAGGAAAGGAAAGGAAATTTTTTATTTAAACAATTGGCCCTAAAAGGCTTTTGGTTATTTTGCAATAATAAACCGGTGTGTTTTTTAACCCTTCTTTGATTAGGTTTATTAATTTTTTAATCAAATTTAGTTGAATTAATTTTTTTTTAAATTAATAAATTTTTCATTAAAAATTAATAAGGCTCCTTTTTTGCCCCTTAAAAAACTTTTTCAATTCGATTTATTTTAAATTAAAGGGTCATTTATTATTAAAATTTTCTTTTCAATAAAAAATTCATTAATTTAGAATTATTTTTAAATTCTTATAATTTTGAATTTTGGCCATTTACTATTAGTCAAGAAAATTTTACCACTAAAATTTTTAATCATAATCCGGTATGGGGGAAAGCCATTCTCCTTTGAAGGAAATAATTTAAATTCTAATTGAACCCCTCTATTTAATCGGAATTTCCTCCTTCCCACCAATTTTTTTAATTAAATACCAAATACTAATTTTAAATTTAAGTTTGATATAAAATAAATTTTGATTTTAAAATTTACACTAATTTTTAAATGGGGAACAGAAAATTTTTAAAAGTTTTTGAAAAGTGCCTCTAATTAATTTAAAACATAGAGATATTATTTTTAAAAATAATTTTAATTAATACTTAAATTGGGAAAAAATTTTTAACGTAAAATTTAATTTATTAAAATTCTTAATAAATAATTTTAATAATTGAAACCTAGTTTTTGTTTAAATTTTAAAATTTTGAAAGAATCATTTAATTTATACAAAATTTTTTACACTTGCCAAAATTATTAAAATTAAATTTAAAATTAACCTTTTTTGTAATTTAAAATTTTGGTTTAAAAAATTTTTAAAACAATTTGATTAATTTTCTTTAGTTTTACCTATAATTTAAAAAATTAAAATAAACTTTTTAATTTAAAGTTTGGAAAAATTTTATTCTTTCTTAATAAATTAAAAAGGGAAAAACAATTAAGGAAAATGTTATTTCTTAAAATATTCCTTTTAAAATAATTAATGTAAATAAAATTTCTAATAAAAATATTAATTTAATATTTAAATTACTTGGAAAATTATTAATTAAAATTCTAACGTATTTAGAAATATAGGGTAAAATTCTTTTGAAGTACTTATTGAATTATTAATTAAGAATTGAATTCAAAAAAAGATTTGGCAAACCAAAATTTTAACCCTTATTTTAAAGATAAATTTGATTTTAAAAAACAATATTAAATGTTCACTTTATTTGAAACCATTAACTTTTAGTTTATTATATTCACAAGAATAATTTTAAACAAATTGAAAAATTTGAATCAAAATTTTGCTTTGGTTGGAAAAAAAACCTTACTTTGATAGCGTCTAAGAAATATTTTGAAATATTTAATAGGAATTCCTCCTTTAAACAGGATAAAAAATGAATAAGTTAAAATTTTTAAAACAATCTTTTAAGAAATTTTTAAAATAACTTAGGTCCAAACAAATTAAACATTTTAAAAACCTTTAGATCAAAAATTAGACTTTTTAGTTCATTTGATGAAAATAGGTTTTTTAAGTATTACCTTTAAGAAATGGATTTTTAATTTTTTATTTTAGGAAATTCCAAAATTTAAATAAATTATGCCCGGGTAATATCAAACCAATGGAAACCTTAAAAAGATTTTTTTAAGTAAATGAGAAATAAAGGAAATGGAAAATTGTTTTCCTTTTAAAAGGAATTTTAGGGCTTTTTAATCAAGAACTTAATAAAATGTAAAATGATTTTATATTTAACCATTTAATTTAAAATTAATCTTTGAAATTAATTGTTTATTAGGGTTTTAACAAAAAAATTTAAAAAAATCCAATAAACAGATTTGGAAAATTTAATTTGAAGGTACTTAAATAAAGATTCCTAAAAAAAATTTAGTGGAAAATTTTGGCCAAAAAGCATTAAATTGGCTATTTTCGGGTAAATTTTAAAAAGGAAATTTGAATAGGATTATTTTAAAAATTTAAAATTATTGACAAATTAAGAATAATTTAAAGGTCTTTAAATTAAATCCTTAAGGTTTAATAGTTACCAATTTTAAAATAAAGTTGAATTAAAAATTCCCAAACAGAAATTTCAGGAAACAAACACTTTGTAAAAATTTTAGAAATTTTTAATTAAGAAATTTATTAGCTTTCCCAATTTAAAAAAACCACATAAATATTAACGGTTGCCATCTTAATAAAAAAATTTAATAAAATTTCAATTGTTAAATGGTACTTTGATTATAAAGTTGTTTAATTTTAAAAATAAATTTTATTAAATGCTTAGAGTTATTGGTATTTTAGTTATTTTTAATAATTTATTGTTTAAACGGAAAATCAAAGCAGAAAATTTTTTTGGCCTTGAAGGTTTTTAAAAGGAAAATGACCCTTTGGACCTAAACCAACGGGATCAAATAATTATGAAACTTAAAAGAAGGTTTCCTCATTTTAACAAGTTTGTAAAGCTCGGAACATTTTTAAAAATTAAAAGCTTTTAAAATTTCCAAAAATATTTATTAATTGTTATTTTAAGTTTTTGTTTCAAAAATTTTCTAATTGATTTTATAATTTAACGTTACTTTAATAAATGTTAATTTAGTTTTAAGTATACCTAAAGCCTTGCAATTTAAAAAATTGAGGATAAAGTTATAATTGGAAATATTATTATTTTAAAAAATTTTGACCAATTTGCAGAAGTAACAATAACCAATTTACCAACTATTAATTGAATCATTTTTATTAACATTTTAAAAAAATTGAAAGACGCATATGCGTAGTAGCTACGCGTTATTCCATGTTTTCATCTCTAAAAATGTACCGCGATGTAATCGTTTATTGTGTTTAAAGTGCGATAAATAAAAGTAACTTATTGTAAAAGGTCGGTCTAATGTAAATATATGCAGGAAATTAAATATATTTTATAATTTTAATTTCGATTCAATCAAAATCTTTGCGAAATAAATTTGCCAGTCATTTGTCGACAGCTATGAATTTTCCAGTTGTGGGCACCTACATTTTACTAGTTGTAGGCACTTAAGTTTTTGCCATTTAAACCTTGTATTTCGCTGACAATTTGTCGAATATTGTTGTTCATGTTAACATAACCCCCCTGCGGAGTCTAGGGGTGTAGCCGCGGCCTGATTTTGAGGGGGCCGGGCAAAGACGCCGCTCGATTATCATATACGACAAAAATGTAAAGATATCAAAACTTTTTCACAATAATTTTAAAAAAAATTAAACATTTTTGGTTTTGGATTTCAAACAAACTTCTTTTCACAGCTCGACTATTGAAAATCAGAATTTCGATTGTCGAGCATCTTTGACAGACCAATTCATATGACTTGAAAATTGTAAATAATATATTTAAGAAATTTTTGCGGATTTTTTAGTGCATTGTTAGCCATGTCAATTTCAAAAATTAATTTTGATGCGTACACTCACACCATTTAGTAATGTCCCTCAGTTTAGAGCCAGCGTATCGTTCGGGTCTGACGTGGAGCATAATAAAGAAAGCGATATAGCTTTAGCTTAAACTTTCCATTATTATTTTAAAACGCTGCAAATGATGGTGTTCACTTTTTACAATATAATAATATAACAAAAATATTAAACGGAACAGAAAACAATTTTCTTTTCAATTTGAAAGAAAATTTACGCCATTAAATTAAAATGGTTATTAAAACTATATTCACATAATTGTTAATATTTAAACGATGCAAATTAACTGACTCGTAAATTTGTTAACACTTTTAGAATAGCCCTAACAAAGTAACTATTGAAATTCTTATAACTTCATACATATTTTTTTAAATTTAACATGTGCAGATCAACTTCAATTTTTAATTACCCCTATTTATATTTTGGATAATGCATTGGTTAATATACCTATGCGTAGTTGGGATATAAATACTATAATTGTTCATTTAAAAATAATTAGAATAGAACTTTTTTTATTATGGACACTTCTTTTACGGTCATTGAATCGAAGGAGTTTTGGGATAAATCCAACGATAAGAATAATTGATTGATCATTATTGTTACGTTGTTGTTGTTGGCGCCTTTTTATACCTGTATCAGGTTTAGGCGTTTTCCCCGCTTGAAACTTTGTTGTGAATGTTGTAGTGTTTCAAAGATTCAAGGCACCTACCGTTTTACATGGGTTGCGAACCACGGCAATTTCTAGAAAAATTTTCGAGCAGTTTTACTCTTGCCAGGTGCTCAGCCTTGCGAAGAGAAGAGGAGCGTGAAATTTTCGATGGTCGGCGCGGGATTCGAACCACTTCGAATCCACCTCGCTAGCGCAGCAGCCCAAACACTAAAAATTGTTACGTAATGTATATATTAACTATTTGATTAGAATTATTAGGTGCCTATTGAACGACACTTTATAAATTACAGTGCAACGCAATTTACAATTTATTCACAACCCGCATTTAAAAAATTGTAATGATAAGATAAAGATATACACCCGTACCTCGCCTTGCGTCGTTTCTTTTGCGTTTTTCGAAGTTGCGTCGCTACTTAATTAGTACTAATTTTCACCGTGCGTCGTTAGGTTTTCGAGGTTGCGTTGTTTTGGGTTCGAGTCTTTAATTTTTTCTTGTTTTTAACAGACGGCTCCACTTTTTTCTATTTTTTCTTAATTCACATTGCGTCTTTTCAATTTGCGTCGTGTTTTTGGAACGTAACTCCGACGCAAAGTGAGGTATGGGTGTATTTTAAAATAATGAATAAAATAATGTTGGGTCATTCCATATGAAATCAACAAATTTGAATTAAAAAGTGTGCCGTATGATTTTTAATTTTAATAAAAAATTGTAGTTGATCTTTGTGGTGGCACATTTATTTTTTTATTGTATAACTTCCGATCAGTACCCATCCGAATTCAAAAATTGGGTCATTTTCATACTTGTACATAATGAGCTCTAGCTTTTATTTAGAACAGGTATTGAAATGGTTGTTACTTTAGTTGAAAGGGTCATAAATGTGCATTTTATATAATACAAGAAAATTGAATTAAAACAATTAGGAACAAGATGGTGACCATCCGAAATTTTCACAATTTTTCTCATTTTAGGATATTTGATTGAACGCTGTGTCAACCCTTTTGCATATTAAAATTGATTTTTTTACAATAAAGTACTAACTCTTGTGATGTCGTGACATAATTATTATTGTCCTAGAATAAAATCTACGAAAAATAAAATTGTGAAAATTGATAATTTTGTAAATAGCTCAGCTTTGACCTCAAAAATCCATGTGGAGGAAAAATAAAAATATGAAATTTTCAGAATATGTAGTTCATATCTTCGTTAATAAAGACCAATTAGTGCCATTCTGTTATTTTCACCTCTTTAGGAAATATTTTTTTTAAAGTGCTACTTTTATACATAAATATGAAAATAATCTGGAAGTTTGATAATTTATAAAAGTTTTCTAACTTATTTAAACTATTAGAATTATGTCAATTTATGATAAAAATAATCAAATAAAAATAAAATTTTCAAATTCTGTTATTTATTAAAAATAATATAATAACAATAAAAACACACGATCCTATCATTGTTTTATCCCCATCTCAAATAATAAATTAAAAGTGTGACGATATTCTAGCTCAGAAAATCTCAAGATAGTAAAAGTTTGCAATGAAAAATAAACAATTTCTGCATATATATATTTTTTTGATAAATACCAGAGTTTAAAAAATGTTGACTTTTATTTGATTATTTTTATCATAAATTGGCATAATACTAATAGTTTAAAGGACGCAAGGAGGAACATAACGAATAACTTCCTGAATGAGCAATTGGTTCCACACAATTTTTCCAAGATGACTTAGTAACAGTTGATTCATTGCAGTCTAATCGCGTTGGATATGGTGCCAATTATTTAAGCGATGGTGCCACACTCTATGTGTAGCGTTGCACCAAGAATTAAAGTGTTTACATGTGAATTGTGCAAAGAAAATTAACTATGTCAACTTAGACTGATGTGTGTTATCTTAACCACATAAATATGATTGATGTTTTCTTATTTTATTTCGATTATTAAATGTTCTATAGCGTCAAGATTTTTTTGTGCTTTGTAAATAAACGTTTTAAATGTATAACCTTAGATTTATTTTTACCACCTTTGAATTTTCAAATATTTGCCTCAAAACAAAAGTATGTCATCTTAAGCACAATTCCCCTACAACACAACACAAAATACTAGAATGATGGTTTGTAAGGCCACAACAAAAATTTAATACCTACCCTTTGGTAATATTTTCGATTTTTTTAAGAATAAGATTTTTGGTGTTTTACCAGCATGAAACAATAAAGTTACAAAGGGAAGCTCAAGTAGGTGAATCACATTTTCGGTTTATTTAAAATATTTGAAAGAGCAACGTCCATCTCGGCACAAGTTAATATCTTAAGTCTAAATCCCCTTTTTAAGAACAAATTTAAAATGCCCATCTTGACATAAAGTGATTCAGGTATAATTGAAGAATACAATGGAGTATACATACTAGGGTGTTCCAACAAAAACAATTTTTTTTACTATCACATGAAAATTTTTCAGAATACGTCGAATTAAAAATCTGTCCAAATTACATCTCTTAATTTCAATTTTAAGAGGTCCTTCATCGAACTTAAACATTTTTATTTAAAAAGTTACGAAAATGATTTTTAACATTATTTACTTCTACAAACTATGTAATAATTTTTTTTTATAATTAATTAGTAATCCTTTATAGTCATTAAATTCTCTACAAAAATTTAATTGAGTCAAATTTCTATTATTAATATTTTACTTAATAAAGAACTTACAAAATTGAAATTTGTCGAAATTTCAAATTTTTTCAATTAAAAGGCTAAACTATTAAAGATAGGTCAAAAGTGAAATGGCAGTTTTATATTCTATTTAATGCACTATCAAATAGTCTGAAAAAATATTTTATATCATGAAAAAGTTATCGATTTAATTCTTATTTTTATGATTTTTAATTATAGAAGATTAACTACCCGAAAAAAATTTTCTTTATAAAATTATATAGAACTATACAATTTTACAAAATTTCTTAAAATTATTCATAAAAATAAATGGATGTCAGCTATGCTAAGTCCGGATATTTTTAATCCGTATACCTGCATCATACTCCGAGCTGTGTATACCTCATTTGAAGACCAATATTGAAATATAAATTTAGCAAAGCATTGAAAATGTTCGAGAAAAACGATTTTAAACTTTTAGCTAGAAGGATATTCTTCTATAAGATTTCGTGGTTACAACAAAAACTTTAAAAACAAAAAGTAAATTTGGTTCTTAACTTACGAGCAAATATGGTATGTAACTCGAATATCGATAATTTAATGCAATGGTGACTTCTATTCAAATGAGGTTTAATACATACTCGTAATAATTCAAATAAAATCAATTAATGTAAAAATTATGGGTCCATAATAAAAAAAAAAAACTAGATTCTAATAATTTTCAAATGAATAGTTATGGTATTTATGTCCCAACTGCAGATAGACATATCAAACAATACTTTAGAAAAACATTAATAAGGGTAATATTAACAATTTAAGAGGAAGCGTGGTGCAAGTGGTTTAGTGTTTGGGCTGCTTTGCTAGCGAGGTGGATTCGAAGTGGTTCGAATCCCGCGCCGACCATCGAAAATTTCACGCTCCTCTTCTCTTCGCAAGGCTGAGCACCTGGCAAGAGTAAAACTGCTCAAAATTTCCTTAGAAATTGCCGTGGTTTGCAATCCACGTAAAACAGTAGGTGCCTTGAATCTTTGAAACACTACAACATTCACAACAAAGTTTCAAGCGGGAAAACGCCTAAACCTGATACAGGTATAAAAGGCAGGCGCCAACAACAACAATATTAACAATTTAAAATTAATCTGAATTTGTTCTATTTTAAAATGCTGGCAATGCAGTTATAAGAATTTTAACAGCGAAATGAGCTGCCAATCGTTAGGAGTATCCGAAAATTGTTAACAAATTTACAATTCAGTTAATTTTAGTATTTAAATATTAACTCTTATGTGAAGAGTTATAATAATAATTTTCGATAGGATATATTTGCTTAGAAATGGAAAAGAAAATCTTTTATAGAAAACTTCACTAATTAATTCCTGAAATCAAAATTCGCATAGTTCTATTTTCAGTTATGTTAAATATTCTTAATATATACACAAACTAACTTATATGGAATTTAAAAGAAAGACATGGATTTTTAACACAAGGTATATGCGTAGAAAAGAATAATTACATTATTTTGTAATGATAAAATTATCTTGTATTAACTTTCATTTATATTAAAATATTTTTTTTCTTATGGGTGAAAGATAAAAAGTGTATGGTTAATCTGTAAAAAGTGAATACCACCATCATGTGTAGGATTGTAAAATAATAACGGAGAGTTGAAGTTGAAACTAGCGTTTTCTTTATTATTCTCCACGTCGGACACGAACGATCCGTCCGCTCCAAACCAAGGGACATTACTAAATGGTGTGAGTGTACATTGGAGCCATTTGACGATGATCCCGTGAAGTCCACTGCGAAAGCCTATTTTAAATTTTATTTTCATCTATTTTCATAACTGAAGGCTTTGAATATGAATAAATTGTGTTTTTTCTCTATATAGTGGCGTTTTACTCTATATTTTCCCATTTTGAGGGGATTTACCTGATGTGACACAACCGGTTAAAAAAAATTGCATGAAGAAAATTGACTACTTTATGAAAAGTTAAAAATGTTTTTTTTTTAAATTGATATAAAATTAATTTCTTTGCCAGTAATTAGCTAAGGTCTCTAGCTTCCCGATAATATGCTCATTCTGCATAAATATTGAGTTGGTCAAAAGTTATAGCCTAAATAGCTAACTGTGCCCACAACCGGTTAACTTCCCCTACTTATAACGCCTTAATTATTGAGTGTTGGACAAAACTGTATAAGGTACTTTCGACTTAAAATTGTCAGTAGAATACGCGCTTACGCTATGGCCATCGAGTCACCGGACACCCGATATCATGCTTTGTGTATACAGTCGAATCTCCATAAGTCGAACCTCGATAAGCCGAATTTTTGATAACCCGACTTATTTTTAGTTTCTTTTCAACTTCGACTTATCGTGGTTCGACTGTATACGCTCTTTTATTCGTGTTACTGCTATTTGAAAATATTTAAAATATAAATAATTTGAAAATTCCCTTTTTTTTAACCAATTGATAAAAAAAACTTATGTTTATACCAAAAATTTTTGCTTTAGAACATATTTAAAAAAAAACGATAAGAAAAGTTTTCAAGATATAAAACTATGTCTTTTTTATATATATTTCTGACCTATTGCATGTCAATTATGTACACTTTAATTAATAACATCTAGTTTTAGAATCGGTCAAAAATTTTATTATTTTTTTTTTAAATAAATGACAGCTCGATATCATTCTTTAATTTCATCAAATTCGTTAGAAAAAGGAATCTGCGAGTGAACTACCTTAACACACTTTTTGTTGTTAGTTCAAAATCAACTAAATACAACTAATTTAGTAACCATGGATATATCACAATTAGAAAGAATTGTCAATAGTAAACAAATAGTCATATTTAATTGTATTAGCGATAGTTACCTTGTATACCTTTCAATTTTGAACAATTGTATAAGTACTTCTGTAAATTATCATAAAATGTTTGTGCAAGATTCAACATAAATCATTAGCAGGATCTGATAAGATAGAAGTACGTTCATTTGGCTTATAAATATTAATAGTTTGTAAACAATTATTTCTTAAACAAAGCGTGAACTCCTTATCCCATTTGTTTATAATTAATTTAACTGCTTGCTTGATTTACATTTCATTACGAGCTCTTTCGCGCATTCTTCAACTCTAATTACTTCTTGTTTTTCATAATTTCTTTCTTACGTAACTTGTTATATAAGAGTTCACTTAATGCCCGAATTGTCTTTGAAAAAAGTAATAACACGTCGCCCAGACTGTGTGTTAAATTAATTTTGATAGAGAGATCAAAATTTAATTTTAAATACGAGTAGCTTTTACATTGTTTTTTCTAATTTGCAAAAAAAATCTCATTAACAAATTGTATGCTCGCTAACCTAGTTATTACATCAGAGTTCTAGTTAATGGTAATTTAAAGCTCGCATTCTTGTGTAGGCTTGTCACCTGTTTTGATCTTAATAAGAATTGCGTTTTAATGTTATTTTGTTATGTTAATCGAACGTAAATGATCTCATTTGAGATTATCCATTCCAGAAGTAAGTTTTCTTGTCGTTACCACATAAAAAGCAAATCTTATATTTAAATTACCTTCAACCCTAATAAAGATATTTAAGTAAGGCGCTTTGAATTTAAACCCTCATTGATTAATTAACGATGTAACTATGCATACGTATTAAATAAACTAATAGGAATTTAATTTGAAATGCTCTTTATTGTACAGGGGGTGATCACACAATGCTTTTAATGGGAGTCCATTTTGCTACTCGATTTGACTTTTCAATGCCAACTTAAAAGTACAGTCCTCCAGTTTCTAGATTTTTTATAGTTATTTTGTTTTCCACGTTAATAACAGGTTAAATTCTGATTGTCTTGCAACTAAATTGTGACTTTTGACAGTGGATAAGTCAGAAATTCTTATTTATTGTTGTCATTTCTAAGGTAACCAAATTTACGCGATCAATTTTGGAGAAATTAATTTTGACAAGTTGTCATTCGTATTTAAATCGAGTCTGATAAAATTGGGATGTTGGGGGGAAGGAAGAGGGGGGCAGAAGTAATCACCCCCTGGCTATTATATATATTTCTTAGGTTTTTGAGACAAACAAACAAAGAAATGTATATAACTTTTTAAGAATAAACAAAAATTAATAAGTTAAGAAAATTAATAAACAAAATATTATTTAAAGTTAACAGGAATTGGACTGTCAGTTGTCGTACAAATTGTTTAATTTTCAGTTGCTTGAAAAAATTTCAATAAAGAAACAAAATGATGCATATTTAACAAGGGTTGTTTTATTGACAGTCAAATTCTTGTAAACTTTAAACAATATTAAAAGATATTGGACGTTAACATTTTGATTAATTAATAAATAAAGTTTAAAAAGCCTCTGTTATCTACAGTTCCTGTGTTTCTTTCAAACACATACACTTAGGACAACTAAAATTTTAATCGAGAATTATTTCATTTTATGATAATTTAAAAAAAAATAGTAATTAATAATTACTACTAAAAATATAATTTGTTTAGTTTTCAACTGAGAATTTATGTGTTGCCTAATTCAATGTTAAGCTGCGATGATTGCAATAAGCCACAGTTATTTTTTATAGTAAAAAAAATATTTTAAAGCTGGGTTTACACTTGCAAGTACTTATGTTCTATGTTGAATGAGGCATTTTGTTCGTGCGTTTACTAATTTATGCGAATGTGGACGTGTTTTACGTGACAAACTTTATGGCAGCTTTAACATAAATTTTTGCAAGTGTGGATCCGGCTTAATAAGCAAAAAGCAAAAAGCACAAGCATAAAATTAAGTAAAAATCCTGCCTTCATCCTCTCCATAATCAGAATGTGTATAATCGTCATCATCTTCGTAGACGGAAGTAATCCTCTCAGATTCGACGCTTTGTAAAGTCTCTAGCTCTCTTCTTTTGGTTACGTTTAATAAATTATGAATTTTATCGTAATTATAATTCTTTTTGGTACGTGCTAATATTTCTGCAGCAGACGGCACCCTCGAAGAAGGCGGCCTTTTTAGTTGCGGAAATAATTTTCGTTCTAAGTAGTACTGGAGGATTTGCTGCGTTATTCTGTTCTGTCTTGCAACTTCCCAGTCGATTTCGGGGTCTGTAAAGACGAGGAACTATCGGTTTTATACTTTACCCTTTTATTCAAAACGGCCAGTGGTCTCCGTCGAGTTCCTCCAATTAGCAAAAATTAAAGCCAAAGCGTTTGTCGAGTTCCACCAGGAGCGACTTTCTTGTTTTTAATTTTTCTTTAGCGTCCGGAGGAACTCGACGTACCAAAGCCCCCAAAAAGCTTAAACTAAATATGTATATTGAATTATGATATTGATATTTTTGCTTTTCGTAACACGTTTATTGCTCATAAATACTTTGACTTATTGTTTTAGTATTTTTTTTTGTGAATTGCTTTCGTTTTAAATTTGAAAAATACAGGGTGTTAATAAATTTGCGCAAAAACTACACACAACAACATTTTTCTTTGTTCTAAATTGGAAATTTTACTATTAAAATGTTGTATTATGCTTTATACATTTTTACGAAGTTTTGAAGTTTGAAATAGATGGTAAAACTACTATTGTTTTGATTACGTTTTTTTTATTTGACTTTAAAGTTTGTTTTTAACATTTCTTTAATAACATACTTTTACGAACACATTTTGCAATTTTATACAACTAGCGAGACTGGAGTATCGCTACTCTCTTGACGCTATAGTTTTTTTCTGATTGGCTACCGAAATTAATTAATAACTCAGTACCTGTGAGTCACCACGGCACTTTTTGTCTCAGAATTTCATACCCTAGCCACCTGTAAAATTTGGTCTATTATTTTTAGGACACTTAAAGTGACATTTCTATTTTAACCAATAATTATAAATGCCAAAAAAATTAATTCATGTGATAATAATGATTTATACAAAATATCTGAATTTTAATGCCGGCCTGATAAAAAATACAGTAATTACTTTAGCACGTTTACTACAGAGAGCAGTAAAGGCATATGTTATCTAGTTAGTCTATACTTCAAAAAATTAAAACTTGAAATATAACATTTACCGCATGTTCCGTGACTCCATGGCTATAGCTTAAAAGCGAATTTTGGTTCCAATTTTATGTCAAAAATGCCTTATACAGTTTTGTCCAAAACTTAATAATTACGCAGTTATGGGCACTATTTAATGCCATTTTCAAAAATTAACTGTCGAAATTATAAAAAAATCAGAAAATCTAACATGAGATATATAATTTTATATGCGGCCGATGGAGTTATGATGCAATTCAATAGTAGCCTGCGAGATCATTTGCCTTGGCCACCCCTGATGTTGAGTAACTAAACTATTTTTCAACATTTTAAAACGTATTCTTCCAAGATTCTTTTTTTTTCTATTTATTGAAAACAGTTCTTGACTTCCCAGGGACGACAAAATCTACAATGACATCTAAAATGTATGACGTCTTTCAGACGTCATTGATTTCAAGAGGTTAATTATAGTTTTGATTCAAAATTTTCCCCCACTGCCTCACAACACATTCTTGCTCTTCTAATTATTAAAGACGTAGCTCTTTGAAGATTATCTGGGTCGTCTCGTATGGATGCAGCTGTTGTCATAATACTTTAAACTGGTTCATCACTGGTTTGTGTTTTATTTGAATATACTAGCGTTTGCAAGTGTCCCCAAAGATAAAGAATAAACAATGTTACCAGAACAATATAACAAAACAATTACATGGCCTACCAGATTAATTTACTGTTAAATTTAATAGTGCCCATAACTATTGAGTTTTGGACAAAATTGTGTAAGGCACTTTTGACTTAAAATTGTCAAAAAATACGCTCTTAAGTTATAGACATCGAGTCACGAAACACCCGGTATATAGAAATTAATGAATTTTAATCATAAGCATTACCTGCAAATTTTAATATTTATTTATTATTACCGTAGTGCAATGTTGCCAAATGTATATTTCTTTTAAGTGGTTCCTGAAAACCTGCAGAGAATTACACAACATTTTAACATTAAAATTTTCAATTTAGAACTGAACAAAGCATATCATGGCATTTAGCCTTTGCGTCAATTTTCACACTCCTGTATAATTCACTTACCGATTTTGAAAATGTTTAAATTTTATAAAAATCATTGTTTTTAAAATATAACTGTTTTACATGTTCTTCATCAACTTAGAAGATTAAAATAACCGCTACAAAAAACATCAAAATAGGTGCCAGTTCACCATAAGCGTCATCAGCAACGTACGTGTTAAAAATACAAAAAAAAACCTAGTTAATTGATGAACCATGCAAAAAGGACGAAGATGTAAAAATGGTTCGTACACATCGATCTATTGTTTCAAAAATTAATTAATATTCGTACAATTTCCGAAAGCTTTCACTTTATTCCATTTTTATAACACGACGACTCTTGCAAGTCAATTTTATTTGAATTTAGTAGATAATTAAAATTGTTATTAACCGTAAGTGAATCTTTAACCTTACATGATCGCTTTATAAAAAAAAGGTCAAACGTGACTTTAGCAAGATTTTTTTTCGATTAAAACCAACAGTTTAAAAAAAATATTTAATGATGCGTAGTGATAAAAAACAGTAAAGAAAATTATGAATGATAAATGTGTAAATAATCTTCATTCGCCGACCTATTTTTGTGATAAATGTACCTAAATTGCTGTCTTCTCTTTAAAACATCCGTATTTTCTCAAATTATAAATTAGTTATTAACCTGTAATTAATTGAGTAATCTCTTCGATTATCTAACTTTTAACCTTTTCTAAAGTACGCGCTGCACGAAAGAGAGACAAAAAAAACAATTACGAGCGATTTCCTTTTTAATGGGAGGCATTAGTATTTTGAACTTGACATTAAATTTTTTCGGTAAATATTTTTTTTAATTATAGCCGCGCTAAGCAAATTTACAAAACTTTGCCAGGTAAAATTTCGTTCAAACTTTGTTATAATTAGTGTCAAGGGTGAGTCAACAGCGATCGAAACTATTTATTTATTTATTAAAATCATAAATTAAAAAGCTCAGATTTCGGAACGCCAAGAAAATGTTACAAGGTTTGACGTTAAGTAAAAGAAAAACGAAACGAAAGAATTAAATAATCTACAATGAAGTTAAACGAGCCGGTTTATTATAAATGAATTAAACGGCCAGATGGCTCAGGAGATAATTTAGCAACAATTTTAAAGGGAACCCACGTGCGTGATTGAAATTATAATTTATTGAAGTTAGACTTCTTTTGGTGCGTTGAGAGTAGAATTATAGAAGGTAACGGAAGTTGCGCGCGCATACCTAACGAAAATTCGACAGTATGAAGTTATCAATCTAAAAAAATTAATTAATTATTGTGAATCATGCTTAAAATCGAGTGCGCGCATTTGAGCTCAAAGTGGCACATTCCGATCTCGGAAAAATGCCACTTTTTGCTCGAATGTGCACATCTTCGTATTTATTAAATTTGTTTTCATTCATTTTTGAATTTAAAAAGAAATTGGAATTAACCCAATAAAATAACGTACTTATGTGAGCATTCAAGCAAAGAGCGCTTTTAGACGGTTTACAAAATTGAAAATTCTAAAAATTTTCGTGAATAAAAACTAACATAAACGACCAAGGGCGTATGACTGATTATTATCATTTTACTAATAATAAATAAAACATTTTATAAAAAAAATAATTGGTCTTATATAAAATAGACATCTATATTTTAGAATGTAATAATTTTTTTTATGTACAAAAAACCCAGTATCGGAAAGATTAAAAATCCAAGACCCAATTCCGGAATATGGTTAAGGCAATACCGGGACAGTAAAATAAATGGGTTATTTTTTAATTAAATCAGTCACTTTCAATCTAAAGATGATGTTTACCTTAAAATTCATGAATCAAAACACTTTTGCAAAATAGAATAATTACATTTAATGTTTGACACATGTACAATTTTGGCGTTTGACAATATTTTTTGACATTTGTTAAGTTGCTTGAAAAAGTTTCAATAAAGAAACGCAACGTTGCTTTTTGAACAAGAGTTGTTTTTATTGACTGTTCAATTCCTGTTAAATTTAAATAACATTTAAAAGATGTTGGTCGTTAACATTATGATTAATAATAAATAAGTTATGGAAGTAATAATTATTTATAGAAGCATATAAAATATAGAAGTCAGTTTTTGTTATTAAGTACTTATTAATTAAAAATATAAATTATTTTAACAAAGTACTTAAAAATTAAAAAAAAATGATTCCTTTTTTTATTATTCTTTTTTAATTGTTTTTTGACTTTTCTTTCCGATTTTTTCGGTTGATGAATTAATTATTTTTGATTTTTAATAGTTTTTAACTTTTCTTTTGTTTTTTTTTCATGTAATTGTATCCGTTTATCTTGGGTTAAAATGGTATCAAGAGACGAATTTTGCCAAAATAATTTATTTCTACACAATTCCGAAATTCCACTTGACACTTGCAATTTTTGAAAGTTTGAGTTATTTAAAAAAATTCTAAATGATTTAATATTTAATGGAAAATCAATCTTATAAACTGAAGCATCAAAACAAAACAAATAATAATTTGAGGTTATACTTGGTTAAAGTGGAGGGGTGCCCCACGACTTTTAAACTACAAGTTCAAAGTTAACCAAATTTGGATCATAGGTTACTATTAATGAATTGTTTATTTTGACAAAATTTTAAAAAAATCGTAGCTTAAGTACCTATAATATTTAGAAAAAACTGATATTTTCAAATGTAAAGTTGCAAAACGGCATGTTCAAAATTAGTAAAATGTGGATAGCTTGTTGATATTGTAATAAGACGCAAAATTTTAAAATTTTTAATACATCGTTGCTGTGGTTTAAGAAATATTCAAAAATAAAATTTTTGAACGTTTCTCCTGATGTACAGTCAGCCTAAGAAGTAATCAACACCCTAAAAACGAGACTTACCGTAATCGAGCTATTCCAAAAGACAGGTTTTAGTTAAAAATAGTATTTAAGGAGATTTATGACGGCTTTTATAAGTACAACAAATAATTTTTTCTATTAATTGTTTAAAAATAGCACGATCACTGTAGGTGCTGCTCTAGGGTGTTGATTACTTCTTAGGCTGACTGTACCAATAGTCGGAACAGTATAATTAATATAATTATAATATTTTGTTATATTGCTATGTTTTCTTAACGTTTATGTATTTCTAGATATACGGATGAACTAAAATTTAAACTATTTTACGTAAAAAAAATATTCATTTTCAAAAATAATTAACCACTTTATACCTATTTTGCATTGTTTTTAATTTACACGGTTTTTTCCGTCTAAATCGGAAAATAGGTGTACAGTGGGGAGGCGCCAAGATAATTTTTTTTCAAGAAAGCTCAGTAACATATAATTTTAAAACCAGTGGTCCAATTATACACAAACTCAAGGTGCGCAACATAACAGGTGGTTATATATAACTTAGTTACGTCAAAGAAGTATTACTTTTAACGCCTGTACATAAGTACACGGCATCGGTTTTTTTCAATTATAATAAACATTGAAGTTGTATTGTTGTCAACTAGTTTTTTTGATTTGTAGTAATAATAATAATAGTAATAGTAAAAGGAAAAGAAAAAGTTATTAAACAAAAATACTCGGAAAAAATGAAAAGTAATCGCATTCGTTTCTCCGTTTCATTAACACCAATTTTTTTAGTAAATCTAAAAATAAATAATATTTATTTAAAAATGGAAAACGCTTGTTTACATTAGTTATAAATTAATAATACATAAGCAATAAAAATATCAGCTTGAAATGTTTATAAGAACAATTTCAGTTTTTAGTCTTGAGGCATCGAAATATTTGTAACTAATTAGAATCTCTTACTTGATACATAAAATCTAGCCATCTGTATTCACATATTAAAGACATTTTTTAGATCTATTTTCTTTAAGTGAAAGTATAATTGCATAACAGGATGTAAACAATATCACGAAATTAAAACTGATACAGCCAGAAAAAGCGCATTACTCAACTCTCTGCCTGCCTACTTGAAGACAAAACTTAACCTGAAAAATGAAAAATGAAAAACTAGATTTAATTACAATAAAATTTGTTTATAATTATGTCACCTTTGCACAATTTTCAACTTTCTAAAGGGATTATAAAAATTTGCATTGTTTTTTTACAGCTTGTCTTTTTGCTAGTGGTTTTTTGGAAGATAATTGTTAATGTTGGTTGTTTTTTGTGTTTCGAAGGAAATGCATAATTAAGAAATGATTTATCAGCAGAATAAGAAGGATATGCTTATAATGATTTAATTCTCTTAACCCTTCGATAGATAAATTGCCTTTTACCACGTCAATTTTAATTATATTTCATTGCTGTTTATGGTAAAGTAATTTAAGAGCAACATTTTTTTGGACAGCGTTTTAGTCTTGCCAATATAAGTAAGTAATTGTATGAGTAATTATTCGATTTAAATTCTTAATTAACAAATTTTGTGGTTTTGCTTCCAAATTTTTTGGTTTTTTGAATTCTTATATTTAGTTAGATTTTTTTTTATAAATGTGCGGTAGAGAGTTTTTTGTTTTTGCATTACTTAATAAAACTATTTATTAAAAAAATAGATCTTCACATAAATATATAAAAAATGAAAGAATTTATTTGAGAAGAACAATTTAGGCAATAAGTGGCACAGTTAGCTTCCATGACACGGAAATGTGCCACTTTTTTTTTGATAGCGCACATCCCTTGCAGTGGTGGCTTGTAGCTAAAATTATGGGGATGTAGCTTCAAAAAATTTTTCAGTCTTTGTTTTAAAATTGTGTGAAAGGAAACAAACATGTATAAAATGCATCGTTTTTAAAAACTGGAGGATAGCTACTGACATTGAATGTTATCGATAATTGCAAGTAGAAATTGGGGGCGCTGCAGTTCTACAGTGCCTATACGCGAGACACTACTGATCCTTTATAATAATTGGATTTCTAGCGTCATGTATCGTATAGGTATCAGGTTTATTTTTAATATTGTAAAGTTTTTCGTTAATATAAAATAGATACTAGTTGAACAGTCGGTAAGTTGCAAAAAAAGTGTACCACTAATTAGTTGTTACTAGAATGCCGTTTTTATGAATAATTTTATATGTAACCTTGCTTAATTTATAACTGTATCATTTACAAAACAAAAAAATCACTTATATTAGGTGAGATTTTGATCGACAAAAAATAATAAAAAAATCTTATAAATTAATCGCACTGAACGATCAAAAAACAAACCGGTGCGTGTACTTAAGTACGCGCAACTTAAATTTTATTAAGATTTTCTTTGAAATGAATAAAACCCGTTTCTTTTTGTAAAAAAAACGTTTATTACATAAGACTTAAGTCTTAAAACCAACTAACTCATAAAAAAAGAACCTCTAATATTTATAATAATTTTCTTACATCTAAGGATTTCCTATATTTAATTTTGATACTTGCTTTTTAATTGCTAACGTAGGGGAAGGTGGCCTAAAGCAGATAGGTTAATGGTCATCGATCAATATGAACCATTTCTTCTAAAAAAAAAGTGTTTCTTTCTTATATTTACGCAATACAATTATTAAACTTCTATTTTATAAAAAAGACTTTTTGCTTTAAATGTTGAAAAAAAGCTGAAAAATATAAAATTTCAGAAATTACCCGCTTTGCACGACAGGGGTGCCTAATGCGGGTAGGCTCAGATAAACCAATCGAATTAATCAAACCGTTTGAAAAAAATTATCTACACTTAACATATTCTTGACAGTAACATTGGTATGAAGTTATTAAGCACTTTAATGTTATAAACTGCTAATTCAGACTTGTAATTTGTTTTAATCTTAATATCACTTCAGTTTACCATTGTTTTTAAATCTTAATTGCTTCAACGCTTTAAATCACTTATTTTTAATACCAATTTATTCCTATCAACTAGTTCCTGTCAATTATAATAAAATTACTACTTCTAGTCACAAGCAAAGAGGGTACTTACCCCAAACACACATTTCTTTGTTTTGATACATTAACGTAAAAAATAATGGATGGATATTAAAATATTGTGTCAAATAATAAAACTGGTTTATTGTAAAAGAAAACCCTACTATAAAATATGGGCTAATATTAAAATTAAATTAAATTAATTTCAAACATTTTAAATAATTATAAAATTTTTTGTTTTTTAATTTTGTAACGTTATTAAGCAACTTAGGTGTCAAAAGTAGTAGGACATCAATTCCATCTAATATATAACATATCCACATACGGGCCGTTACCCCCTTTAGGCGACCTACCCGCTTTAGGCCACCTTCCCCTAAGCCCATATCTTTTATTTAGAACAAAAATTACAACGAAATCAAAATGGAACAAAATTATGGTAATCAACTAGCAATACAATAAAACTTTTCCACTTTCATTTTTGCCGTTCTTATTCTTCAGACAGTTTAATTCAGAGGAACTTCTAACTGACTATAAAAATAACAACAAAGAATAATTATACAGGATTTAGGTAAAAATAACTATACTCTAAATGTAATAATTACAAGTTGATTTATTAAACAGGATCTGCTGAAATTAAATTATAAAACACCTGTAATTTTGGAACGCTTTAATTTCAATATTTACAAAATTACAATACCCACCAACAGGAATTAATGGTAAATTAATCAAAAATTAGCGTATAAAAACCTTGACCTTCTCTAAGTTGCAGTTATTCGTCAGTTCTCATCAGCGAAAGGATCGTAATAACAACTGGGTTTAAAAATTCATTAGATGAAAAAATAGATTGCAGTTGCAAAACTGTCTTCGATTACTGTTGCAACTTTCCATTAAATTTAATAGTGCGTGCATTATAAAACAGTGTTAGGTGGATGTAAAATTGTTTTTTTCTTGGTTTTCATGTAAGCGAACAATTTGTCTGGCGTTAGTTTTGCGCAACGTACTCAAATTTCATCTGTTAACTGTATTTTTTTGATATTTAATACTTCAATGCTTTAGCACAGTTCCAGAACATGGTTTCGTATTTGTATTAATTTTAAAAATTAATATACAGGTTTGCGCGGTAATCTGTAAGCGGTTTTACATTAATTTTTTGTAGAAATTGTAAGTTCAAGGATTACTTATTTGTTTTACAGTTATTTTTTATTAGTAATAAATAAAATTTGGGGTTCCGGCTCTTTAACAGGTCTTTTAATTACTTATAACTTGTACTTTCGATTTTTTAAGTTATACCTACTTCTTTTGGCGCGTTGAGTGTCAAATGTTAGCAGGCAACGAAAGTTGCGCGCGCACAGCTAACGAAAATTTGACAGTTGAAAATAAATTTATTTTTGTGAATCATGCTTAAAACCGGGTGCGCACATTCGAGCAAAAAGTGGCACATTCCGATCTCGGGAAAATGAAGCGCGCCGCTCCGCGTCGCGCTTCATTTGCCTCCCTCGCTCGGAAATGTGCCACTTTTTGCTCGAATGTGCACATACCTCGCATTTATTGTATTTGGCTTCTTTAAATCAAAAACTTAAATTTTGATTTAATATTCGGAGAAAGTTGTAACATTTATTTTTCTATAATAATAAATTTAAAAAAAGTATGTGCACGAATAGTTATGGATGATAAGGGAGCGTTCAAGTATTACGTAACGCAATTTTTGAAGATTTTTGACCTCTCCCCCCTACCCATGTAACGCGCCGTAACGTTTTTCAGACTTCCCCAGCCCTAAACGTTACGTAACAACCAAGTGACCATTTTTCCGTAATACATAAACGAAAGGGGTTGCCGAATTGGGAAATTTTAATTCTTTAGCTTTTTATTTAAATTTAAAAAAAATGATGCATAACGCATAACGCTCCCTAAGTATAAGTCGGTATATCAGGGGCTTTTAAACTTTTTTGAGTAAGAGCAAAATTTTAATTATTAGTAGGCGTACCTAGTTACCTCACATTGAAAGCAACTTAATAATGAAACAGCTTAGTTATTTTTAGAGCATGATCGTTAACTTCGATCTTTTATTAATATAAAATTATAGTTATAATTTATTAGATCTAAGATGCAAAAGAAAAGAAGGTATATTTTACATTTGATCTTTAATTTATTAATTACTTATGAAAATCAACATGAAAATTTCACTTATTGCAATTAAATAAAACTAAAAAAAAAAAAAAAATTTGATTGACAATGATATATCGCATTGAATAATATTAATTTGGGATAAGTTACGAAATAGAAATGCAATAATTGCATAATTTGCGCTCATCTTATTTTCAATGCAAATTGGAAAAAGGCACCTTAACATTCGAACTGATTTTTTTTTATAAAAACATTGAATTTTTCTCATATGGACGAGGTATAATTATTAACTTGTAAAAAAATGTATAAACACACTAATTATACTGTAATTATTGCAGTTAATAATATATTAACTTCCAGTGAAAATTTTAATATAAATTCTTACGGTTTTTATTTACGATCCAAATATTTCATCAATATTTTCAGCCTTGATCTTTACAAAAATTCCAAGGTACATGGATCATCATACTCTAATTTGTTGTTATTATTGTTGAAATTGATTCAAACACATTACATATCTACTGAAATTAATTATTAATAAATACAAAGCATTTAAAGCTGATTAAAAGAACAAGATAGTTATTTATGGAATTCGTGTGGAGACCTTGCGGAGCTTAAGGATGGTCGTTTTTATTGTTAACAAGAAAAATCAATTACCAGCTTAATTTGTTGAAAATTTTGTGTAGAATTTAACACAATTCACATATTCCAAACAATCCACTCATATTTTTGTGTTAATTTAACATACACTTGAGTCAAACAATAACACAAGTTATTGTATGTCAAATAGATGAACTCAAAAAGTATGTAATTTTGACAATTTTTTTTCTGTAGGTTCAACAAACTTTTAGCGTGAAATTTTACTGAATAATGCCCAGTATTTTAGTCAGAGTTTAACTAAACAAATATTTAACTACAGTAGAACCTCGATAAGTCGAATCTTAAGGGAGACGCGAAAAAATTCGAGTTATAGAGGCTTCGACTTACAATTTAAGCCCCAAGAAGAAATTCTGAGAACACAACTAGGGTTTTAAAATTACAGTAAAACCTCTCTTGAACGGACAGTCGCGGGACCAACAATATTGTCCGTTGTGGAGGAGTGTCCGCTGAGGAAGAGGTGTTAAAAAAATGAGTAACTAGAAAATAGATCGAATATAGATCTAATTAAAAATTATTATTATATGTGTTATATAGATACAAAGAATTAAAAAATAAAATAGAAAATAAATGAAATATGTAAAAACTAATTCAATAACTTCATAATATTTAATATTAATTAACTTTAAAAAAAGAAGTAATTTTTGTTTGTTTAGTTTTAGAATGTACAATTGGCTTCTCATGAAGCGCCAACAATTCGTAAATTAAATTTAACTAAACTTCCTGGAAGGTTTTAAAGTAAGGCGAGTCTCCTATGTACGGGTAGATAAAAGAACTTGTTTTATAAATAAGAAATACGTCAAAGAAACAAAACTAATCTTCAAAATCAATTTACAGAAGACTTGTGTTGTTGTGTATAATGGAACAAAGATATTTTAATCCTTCAAAGCATTAAACGAGGTTTTTTCAATTTTATGGCTTTTTAAGTGTCCGTTTAACAGGGGTAAATATGTCTCTTGGTAACCATAATTAGGCTGTCCGCGTCCATTAGAGGGTGTCCGTTGAAAAGGGGGCCTAAATACATTATTTTCCTATACTTTTTGCCGGGACTTTTTAAAATTGTCCGTTGAAGAGGGGTGTCCGTTGTAGAGGGGTGTCCGTTAAGAGAGGTTTTACTGTACGTAAATTGATTATTGCTACTCGTGGTGAAAAGCGGAGTATGCGCATTCGAGCTCAAAGTGGCACATTCCGATCTCGGGAAAATGAAGCGCGCCGCTCCGCGTCGCGCTTCATTTGCTTCCCTCGCTCGGAAATGTGACACTTTTTGCTCAAATGCGCACATCTTTGTATTTATTAAATTTGGTTATTATATATTAAATCTATCTCTTGGAAATCAAAAACTTACATTCAGATTTTCTATTCAGAAAAAGCAATGTTTACTTTTTAAAAATAATTTTGAAGGGAAGAGAATAAGAGTTTCTATCGAGTTGTAGAGGTTTTCGACTTATGGAGGTTCTACTGTATTTTAGTTTGAATATTGTGACAAATGTATCTATGGAAATTGACCGACGAACAACTGAAATACTGACCTCAAGTATGTTTTTACATTTATTTTTATGAAATATTTGTACACCATTTTCTTATAAGAAAAGTTGAATTATTTTAATACAAATGTCTATTGACATCTATATATATAAAAATCAATGCCACTTTTCGTTGTAATTTTATAACTCAAGAACGGGCTCACCTATCCAAACCAAATGTTTAGGCTTTGTTTGGACTATTTAGTAGATGGTTTAAGTGAAGTTTGCACAAAATTGGTAGAGCGGTTCTTTATTTATCCCATTTTTTGTAACAAATGAATTCAATAAATGGCGGATCATTTTGTTAATGGGGATTGTGCTCCGTATATCGGAAACGGCTGAACCGATTTTGACGGGACTTGAATTAACAGATAAAAGACACTATCCTTGAGTAACATACGCTATATTTTATTTTGAAATCGCAATACCCGAGCGAAGCCGGGCGGGCCAGCTAGTTTAATTATAAAAACTTTTAAATATAAACACTTAAGTAAAGTTAAGACTGATAATTCACATAGGATGAACACTAAGCTTTGAGATTTTGAATAATATTATTTTATTGGTTATGTTTTATCAATAAAATGTATTTTTCTGTTTTATAAGACTTTAATACAACATAAAAACCGAATAATGTGAATTAATTTACATGACTCATTAGAGGTGATCGTTGATTTTTTATAAAATAACAATCACTCACCAATTAAGTGTAATACACAAGATTGACAATGCTGCGTGCAATAGATTATTATTCAATAGAGGTTTACCAACCCTAAAAATCTTTTTTCCTCTAAAAAATGAAATATAACTTTGAAAAGTTTTATTTCTACTAATTAATATTATTGTAATACTTATTATTATTATCATAAATTATTCTATTTATTAATTTATTAACCTATCATTTAATTAATTTATTTATATTTAACAATTTTTAATTGTTCCATTGACACGTATATTAAGGGGTTACACGGGTTTCACGGCTTCAAAAAATCAATTTTTTTTATTGTCTTATTAAATTGTATAACATCTCTAGAATATTGTCCTAAATTTTCAAATCGATCGGAGTAATAGTTTCGGATATAGAGCCTTCGGAAGTTGCGCGCTCAAAGTCAGTTGGGCTCAGCGAGCCTATTTTTTTTTGGCATCAGTTGATCCTGTCATGAGTTCTGCTGTCAACACGCAAGCACCCTTTTTCGGAGGAGTCGCTGAAAATGACGTCGCAATGGCAGAGTTTTAAATATTGGAACAAAACTTAAAACGCGTTTTTCTCGAAACTATATTTTCAAAATCGGTTGTCAATATTTCTCAAAAACTACTCAACCGATCTTGATGAAATTTTACACACGTCTTTGAGATATTATTTACAAGGACTTGGACGAAGGATTTTGTTTTATTTTTAATGCAACTATTAAAAAAAAATTTAGATCAAATTTTACCGAAATTTTTAATTTTTTGTAAAAGGGTCTGCCAAAAATCCAATTTTCACTTTTTTTATTTTCCTTCGTCCAAATTCTAGTTTAAGATATTAACTAAAACACCTATTTTTTTACATCAGTTGATCCTGTCATGAGTTCTGTTGTCATCGCGCAAGCACCCTTTTTCCAAAGGGTCGCTGAAAATGACGTCGCAATGGCAGAGTCTTAAATATTTTTCTACAAAAATTTCAGAAATTTTTTGTCAAATGTGTATATTTAAGGCAATAAAAAGTAGGAATAAAATATTTCATTTTTTATATAAAAACAATTGTTAAAAATAAGCATATTTTAGCCGAGGAAACCCATGTAACCCCTTAAGTCAACTGCTAAAAATGTTTATATAGTACAAGAATTACAATTAAATAGGGTATATACATAGATGATGTATATATAAATAAAATTTATTATATTAGTCGATGCTAATTATCTTACACAAAGTTAGTTAACGCTATGACTCTAGTATGTCGATTTTGTAATTCACCTATCTGATAAAAAAATTTAAAATAATTTTAGGGGCACTAAAATTATCATTAAAATTATTAGGGTTGTAAAAAATCCCATTATACATTTATTTCTTTTTAAATTTAGGGGGAAACCCACTAAGTTTGAAACCCTGTTCAGTAATAAGACAAATCATTCCGGAAGCTTGGGCGTCCTCTATTAAACATCACAGACTTTGCGTTGTGTTTACATTTTACAAATAGCACACAAAAAAAATGTTAATTTTGGACAAATTGTTGGTTGCCCTAGAACAACGCAATCAGTAAGGGTTTAAATTACATTTTTACACATTTTACACAAAAAAAAGTAACCGTCAAGTTTTTATACAAAACCCAAAATTTTCTAACTGTGTATGTGACAAACCCACATTTTACAAAAGTAGGTTGTTTATGTTTTGTTTTGGTTTTGCGCTTTAAAACCATAGTTATATTAAAAAATAATTTTAAAAGAAACAAACAAAAATAAAAAAGTAAATAAATCGCTTATTGGGTTGGCATTTGCGATTACACTTGCTCGCCTTCACATTCAAACCAAGTTTGCCTACACTTTGAAATTTAACGTGCATGCATTCTTTAAAATAAACTGTAAGAATTAAAATTGTTTTAAAGGTACTTTTGTGTAAGTGGCATAATGCTTTTTTAAGGAGGTTAATTGTTATTCACTTACATTATAAGTTTTGCTATTAAAAGCGAAATAGTGTACAGATATTATAATTGCTTGTAATGTTAATAAAATTGCATAAAACAATGATTTGATTATCTAAACCAGTTTGTAGAGGCTTTTAAGGCTTTCCGGCTTCACATTTTTTTGACGCGGAGAAAGCACAAGGTTTCAGGCTATGTATAACAGAAAAATAATTAAAAGAAAGTGAGAACTGATAAAACTTCATTTGCAGTGAACAGACTGGATAGACATTTAACGCTTAAGTTCCGTTCGCAAGTGCAGTGTACCATTAATATCAAAGCATTTGGCTCAAAAAAACTTAAAACGACACTCACTATTGGAAAACCAAACAAAAAGAAACGTAAAAACCAAATTAAATAATCATTTTTGAATTAAAACACATTAACAACATTTTTTGTTTGTTTAAACTATTTCAAAGATTTTTAACATTATTTGAAACTCTTCTAAACTAAATTTTGTAACCGTTTATTGAATTTGTTATTACAGTCGAACTTCGATAAGCCGAATTTTTGATAACTCGAACCTGTGTCCCTAGGAATTGCCTATTTTAACGTTAATATTTTTATATCGATAACTCGAACTTTTGATATCTCGAATTATTTTTAATTTCTCTTCAACTTCGACTTATTGAGGTTCGACTGTATTTAGAAGAAAAAAATACTTTTATAATTTTAGATTATCCAATCTTATTAAGAATACAATTTTTAAAGTTAGAGTACACTCAACAAATCCATTTCATTTTATAGAACACCCACATAAAATTAAAACATGAAAAACACTGCAGTTTAAAATAAGAAAAAAAAACCTTTATTACAAATATTTCAACGTTAATGTGAAGAATGAAAGTGGTTCACCGTTTTTTTTAATTCAATGATTCAATAATAAATTTAACTGATTCGCGGACCCCTGGCGAGCCATTCAAGAAACCGCTGTTTTACTGTACCGCATAAGTCTAAGTCATTTCTTTCAATCAAAAACTAATAAGAGAAGCTTTATTTTTGTTAAATAATTTGTACTGTAGGTTAGGGTGTCGCTTATTTTAGTTATTTAATCATTTTTAGCGATTAAATATTCAAATGTAAACTACATTGGTTTTTTTGATATTTTTTTATTCTATTTTTTTCTTGCCCTAAATAGGTTAAAAAAATATTCTAAGTATCGCATAAGATTGATCACCATACTTTTAATGAAATGCAGAAAAAAATTAAGAAAAAGCTCAAGAATTTTGATGTTTCTTCTTCTTTATTATAAGCGACTTCGCTTGTTTATTCCAGATCATTTGATGTTTAACAGGGTTAATTGAATTGTAAATTTAATAAAATGTAATATTTGACAATTTTGAAAGTTATTGTAAGTTAATGCAAAAATTTAATACAAATCAGCTGTTACGACGTATTTTATTGTTTTAAAGTATAAAAGTCCAAAAATTTGGGATAAAACTGCAAACAATTATAATTTTTTTTCTGTAATTTTTTTTTCTTGTTTCTATATTTATAATATTTATAATATTTATAATATCAGCGAGATATTATACTAAAAATTTGGTATAATTAATAAGTACAGTAATACCCCGACTTACGGTACTCCGTTTTTCGCGAATTCGGACTTTAAAACAATGCCACTGTATTAAATACGTACTAGCAGCTGAGTTGTATTAAATAATTGTAATTTGTAATATATTGTAAAAATAATAGAATAAATTTCAAAATTGTCGAATATTCCATAAATTCCTAAAATAAACAATTTAATTAACCATGTTAAATATCAAAATTTTTGAGCTTTTTCTCAATTTTTTTTCTGCATTTCAAGAAATGTATGGACATCCATTTTATCCAATAAAATAATTTTTTACCTCATTTTAAGTAACAAAAAAAAGAAAATCAAAAAAACCAAGGTAATTTACATTTGAATTTTCAATTGCTCCGTGACACTTATTACATTCTTCTTCTTCTCCTTTATCTTCGCCTTTAATGCAATTGTTCCAACGTATTTTTGGGATGAAATAAAACAAATTCAAAAATGCCCAAAATAAGGGACACCCTACCGTAAGTATTGTAAGGGCAATGATGTTTACAGTATTGAGATTCTACTGTAACAATTTTATTTATTTAAACCAGCAATAAATGTAGGTGTTAAAAGTTTTTGAATCGAAAGTTGAAATATATGATAACGTTAATATCTTTTTTATCTTTATTATTTACTTCAATTTGCACTTTCTATGCATAATAATTAAACACACTTGTTGTTTACTTTCAAATTTCGTTTCTTAAAGTCAAACTTTTTTTATTAATTACTTAAAGCTGCCATTACGAAATTATTACAAGTGTTTTTTTGCCGATCGCGTAAACCTTGATTGGTAATATACTTTAATATAAAGCAATTATTTTTATTACAAAATTGACCGAATAAAATTCTGTAACTGTTTTGAAAATTTGTTATAGTACAAATATATAATTTTGAACAAAAATCTTTCCAACAATTTTCTGTGAAATATCAGCTTTAGATTGACTTTTTATGCTATTTATCCAATTTTAATGTTTTAGACCATTTCATATATAATTAATTTTTTTTTAATGAGATTTGCGTTTTGAAATATGATTAACAAAACAAAATCTTATAATTGTGGAAAGCCTTTTTAAAACATGAAGCCGTGGGATTTCATGAACACTGTTAAACAACAAAAATTTTATATAAACAAATTATTGGCATCGATTTCGCATAAATTAAACACTTCAAAACATCTGAAATGTAAGTATTATATAAAAAAACACCGAAAATAACATTTTCGTATGTTTTAAGAGACATTAATGTGGGGTAGCACAACTTTCTATACTCCTTTGGTTATGAAACATGAGCTACTAAACTCTGATTCAAGAATGCAAATTTATATAAGTGAAAATCAACAATTAATCAACTGAAGCATCCACACCGGCCAAATCAAACCTTTTTTCAGCCGTAGGCGCTACAATTTTTACTTGTTGCATCTCTTCCTATTTTAATTGCTTTATTTTTATGATTCGCTTCGAATCTTACCAAATATTAGAAGAACAAAAAATCAAGGTTCGATTATTACTAAATCACAATATATTAAAAGTTGAATGCCCCAAGGCAAAAAACAAAGACCCACATTTAAATTTTTATGTAAACTTTCGAACGAATAAAATTAATGTTTTATAATCATAATCTAATCGTTTACTAAGAACTTACACAGAGGAAGATGATTAAAATGTAATAAAATTAACGTCACAAAATACTCTTAAGTAATAAGTTCAAATATAGTTTGGAAGCCAAAATAAGAGCATGGATTGGTTAACTTAAAAATTTCAACTAAGGTTACACTAGTTAAAGAGTCAATACAATTTGTTATGAAAAGCGGTATACAGTAAAACCTCTTATGGCGACCATCTCTATAAAGAGACCATCTCTAAAAGCGGACAGTATGCTTCAGAACAGATAGGGGAGGGTGGCCTAAAGCGGGTAACGGCCCGTATGTGGATATGTCATATATTAGCTGGAATGTATATGTGTATCATATATCTAATACTCCTATATAGCATGTTTTGTATAATTGCCATGGAAAAAAATTCCGCCAACAAAGAAAGATAAAAGTATATGTCTAATACGCTCTACTGTAAAATGATCATTCTGCGCATGTAACAAATGCACTAAATGACTTATTATCAATTTTGAATTATTAACAAAATAATAGTAAACATCGACGTTTTTTTAATATTTTATTAGATAATTATATTGAAACATATTAAATTCAATGATAAAACAAAATTATATTATTTAGGTATATTATAAAATTGTACAACTATTCAATATGTATATTTTTACAAACGGTATAAACTATGCTAGACTAACAGTGGGCAGATAAAGAATTTAAGTCTAAATAAAACAACATAGATAAAAACAAACATTTTAATAACTTAATTCTTAAATTTTACAAACAATAAACGAATTTTGTAGAATAGAGCAAAAACAAGTTATCTTTGTATATCAATAAATATCAATAATCATAATTACAATTGATAAAACTCGTTTTAACGAAACCAAATTAACACAATTAACACAAAATTTTAGAAAAAAGTTAAAAAAACGTACTAAATAAGGAAAATTGTAAACGAAAAATGGACACAAATATTTAGAACAGACAATAGGCCATTTATCACGTGATATGATACTAAACTTGCAAATGGTTAATATTAGACGCAGCCGCAGAATCACAATTTTACACTACGGTGCAGAGATATATATGTTTACGCCGTTTTGATTTCTGAAAGAATTGAACCAAACACGCTATATAGAAGTATTAAATATATGATGTGTATTTACACTGCCAGTACCCTGCCTAATTGATGTCATACTACTTTTGACACCTAAGTTGCTTATTAAAGTTACAAAATTAAAAAACAAAAAAATTAATAATTTTGTAAAATGTTTGAAATTAATTTAACTTCAATTACTACAAAGCCCTTACCATTACCCCATTTTTTATAGTGGGGTTTTCTTTTACAATAAACTAGTTTTATTATTTGACTAAATATTTTAATATGCATCCATTATTTTTTACGTTAATGCAGTGGTTTCCAACCTGTGGGGCGCACCTCCCTAGAGGGCGCAAGACTGTTGCAAGGTGGGCATGCAGCTGTTTCCAAAATATTATTTTCGAATACAAACCAAAAAATCAAAAAATTTTTATGTACCTATATTTTTACATAATATTGTATATTATTTTGTAGCCCATGAAATAAATTATAATATCAGTTGAGTATTTATGAAATTAGATTGTTAGAAAAATTAAGGGGGCGCAACTATTTTTTTTTAAAGGGGGGCGCATGTACAAAAAGGTTGGAAACCACTGCGTTAATGTATCAAAACCAAGAAATGTGTGTTTGGGCAAAACGGGTAAGTACCCTCTTTGCTTGTACCAGAAGTAGTAATTTTATTATAATTGATAGGAACCAGTTGATAGGAATACATTGCTATTAAAAATAAGTGATTTAAAGCGTTGAAGCAATAAAGATTTAAAAACAATGGTAAACCGAAGTGATATTAAGATTGAAACAAATTACAAGTCTGAATTAACAGTTTATAACATTAAAATGTTTAATAACTTAATACTAATGTTACTGTCAAAAAAATGTTAAGTGTAGATAATTGTTTTCAAATGTTTTGATTAATCCGATTGGTTTATGGGACCCTACCCGCTTTAGACCCCCCCTGTCGGGCAAAGCGGGTAATTTCTAAAATTTTATATTTTTCAGTTTTTTTCTACATTTAAAGCAAAAATGTAATTATTCTTTTTAATAAAATGAAAGTTTACTAATTGTATTGCGTAAATATAAGAAAGAAAAACTTTTTTTAGAAAAAGTGATTCATATTGCTCGATGAAGCTTAACCTACCAGTTTTAGGCCACCTCCCCCTATACCGTAAATTAATTCTTCTTATAAATTTCTCTCTAAGGCGACCACTCTCTAACCCGACCAGGACCATTAATGCGAGACCGCTACTTTTCAAAATTACTTAAACTTAGAAAATTGTGTATAGATAATAGCTGTAAAAGCAAAGTATTTAACTGCATTATTTATGATTCTAAGCCTGATTGAAATTTTAATTTTTTCATAGTCTGTGATGTAAAAAAATCTGCAGGCGTTTTTGGAAAATTTGTAATTTTATATGCTTCCAGGTTGTTAACAAAGTGATTTCTTAGAAGAAAGCTCTAAAATAATAGAACGCACTCGGTTTTAAGCATAATCCACAACAATTTATGCCAATAAATTAAACGAAAAAGCAGTTGAATTATTTTAATCGTTCCTACTCGTTCGCACTAACCTAATTGTCGTATCTTTTCGCTCCCTTCCACTCGTTGCTATGGTAAATATATATTTCCAACATAAAATCGATATTTATTAAACTAAATTGATTTTTTTGATTTGCAAGAGTTAAGAATAAAGTAGACAAATCTAATAAGTGCGAAGATGTGCGCATTCGAGCGAAAAGTGGGACATTTCCGAGCGAGGGAAGCAAATGAAGCGCGACGCGGAGCGGCGCGCTTCATTTTCCCGAGATCGGAATGTGCCACTTTGTACTCGAATGTGCACACACGGTTTTAAGCACTATTCACAATAAGTTAGGCTAACAAATTAGACGAAAAAGCAGTTAAATAATTTTGATCGTTTTCTCTCGCTCGCACTGACGAGAATATCGTATCTTTTCGCTCACTTCCACTCATTGCTATAGTAAATATATTTTTCCAACATAAAATCGATATTTATCAAACTAGATTGAATTTTTTGGTTTGCAAGAGTTAAGGATAAAGTAAACAAATCTAATAAATGCGAAGATGTGCGCATTTGAGCGAAAAGTGGCACATTTCCGAGCGAGGGAGGCAAATGAAGCGCGACGCGGAGCGGCGCGCTTCATTTTCCCGAGATCGGAATGTGCCACTTTGAGCTCGAATGTGCACACACGGTTTTAAGCACTATTCACAATAAGTTAAGCTAACAAATTAAACGAAAAAGCCGTTAAATAATTTTGATCGTTTCTCTCGCTCGCACTGACGAGAATATCGTATCTTTTCGCTCACTTCCACTCATTGCTATAGTAAATATATTTTTCCAACATAAAATCGATATTTATCAAACTAGATTGAATTTTTTGGTTTGCAAGAGTTAAGGATAAAGTAAACAAATTTAATAAATGCGAAGATGTGCGCATTCGAGCGAAAAGTGGCACATTTCCGAGCGAGGGAGGCAAATGAAGCGCGACGCGGAGCGGCGCGCTTCATTTTCCCGAGATCGGAATGTGCCACTTTGAGCTCGAATGTGCACATTCGATTTTAAGCGCGATTCACAATAATTAACTTAATTAGGTATTTGAAAAAAAAAATTATTGATTTTTTTTATGTATTTTAAAACTTTATTATTAATAATATGGATATTTAATGCAAAATACTTAAAAAAAAAATTTTTTCAATTAATTATAAGCAATTAAAAATTGATAAAATTTAAAAAAAAATCACGTGACTATAAACGCGCCAAAATTGGCCACCATCTTTGTGACGTCATAATGTTATAGCTGTTTAATAACAGGACAGCGTTTACGGCTATTACACGTGAGTTGACAATAATATTGAAAATTTACTGCTAAAAAACGATTTGTTCGTTAATTCCGATTAGCTATGTGTGATAAAGGATTTATAAAGGCAAAGTCTGATAATATTCCTGATGTTGATATATTTTTTACTGAATTCTACTTATTTGATTTGTATACTTGGATAAATAATAATTACTAACAATAGTGTTATAAAATACTTACATC
The DNA here is from genome assembly GCA_036325965.1 of Sinopyrophorus schimmeli. NCBI lineage: Eukaryota > Metazoa > Arthropoda > Insecta > Coleoptera > Elateridae > Sinopyrophorus > Sinopyrophorus schimmeli. The sequence continues at coordinate 986,744 of JARFIZ010000194.1, forward strand.
GAAATGATCTTCACAACAAAAAAAATTCGATTTTGTTTTGGGATTATAACGATGCACTGCTTGAAACCATTTATTTCGACGTTTTTCATCTTGGGGAACATTTAAAAACATTTTGTCAGGAGTTGTTTTTGTAGTATTTGTACATAATGGTACAAAACAAGAACGATAACTTTTGTGGTTCGACATTATCAATATAAACTTGAGTATTTAACCATGACAAAAGAATTAAATAGATCAAAACACTGCATTTATTATTTCTGTATAAGCTGCAATGAATGAAAACTAACATTATGACGTCACACACGCTCGTGTTTGTTCGGGAGCTGTCGGCGTGTTTTCGGTACTGGATTCAAAATTAATTTTTATTTTGATATAACTTTTAAAATATTGCAAAAAAAAAAATAAAAATAGTTTTGTTATAAAACTTATATATGAACTTTCCATTTATAACAAAAAAAAAAAATTCAAAGACCTAATTCCGATATAATACTACTTTATTTATAATAACTTTGATTTGATAACAATATAATTCTGATAAATAATAACTACATTTAATCTAATATAGTATTTGTAATTACATTTGTATTGTCTATCTTTGTCTTTCTCTCTAAGACGACCACCTCTACAATAGACCAATTTGAGCAAGAACCGACGCCGGTCGCGTTAGACAGGTTTTACTGTATTTCAATTTGAGTAGCGTCGATGAAACTTTTAAAAAGGATCGTTTTTTGCAAGCTCTCGTAGTATTTCAATTCAGCTGAGAGAGCGTTTGCATAAAAACGAAATTGGCAAGATTTAAATTTAAAATCGATGTCCAACTTGATGTAACAGTAACCCAAATTTGGCTATTCATAAAATCATCAGTTTGAGATGTAATCTTATTTCCTTCTAACGCTTTCTAACTTGTACAACCATGGACCTAATGTTCTTCCCATTTTCCAAGAAAAAAACGTTACAATTTCTATAAATACGTCGATCTTTAAAAATTTTATTAGCATTAACATTTCTAAATGTTAAGGCCTTGAAAAGTTCTTATGCACTTTTAAAACATTCTACTAGTAGAAAATTCCTTGCTTCATATTTTACTAATGACAACTTTTGTAAAAACTCCAAAACTAATTAGATGTGGAAAGTCATCGTTATTGTCATTCCTCAAATTTTTTTTAATTAAAATCAAATGAGAACTAGGTGCTTTTGACGCCATTTTGCACATTATTTCGGAATCGAAATTAATTTTTTAAAGGTCTCAATCTGGCAATTATTTGAAATTAACTAAAAATCAATATTCAACAAAGAAAATTGTTAGAAAAATTGATTAAATGTGATGTACTTTTTTTTTAAAAAAAAAGTCAAATTTTAAATTTTGGGGGGAAAATACAATTTCAAAAACTACCCACCTGATGACTCCCTATTGTTGCGTATCGCCTGTGTGGAAACGAATGTGCAATAATGCGAAACGAATAAAAACACAAATAAATTTGATATTTGAAAGTTCATCTTGTAAACTGTACTTATGCACCTGCAACTAACAACAGATCACACCTAAAAATTTAACTTTACACTGCGATATCTGACGCGCCACTACTTTGTGGCGCAGATTCACTCTCACAGAAAGTTGTGACAAGAAAGTGGTTTCGAGAATTCCTTTCAACTTTTCGATATATTGGTTTGCTTTAGTTAATGGGCTGGGGGACTATCGCAATGTCACTTAATTGCAGAAGTTAATTGTAACAAAGGTTGTGACATTAAATTAAGGTGCGCTTTTAAAATGCTCAGCACGCCTCCTGCCACATGCAAAAGGGTGTACGTCTACCAAAACAACCCTATTTTTTGAAGTTATACTTCATTTGACGAATGAGAGTAAAATATTAGCAGGCAACGGAAGTTGCGCGCGCATATCTAACAAAAATTAGTCAGTTGAAGTTAGTCGTCTAAGAAAGTAAATTAATTATTGTGAATCATGCTTAAAACCGAGTGTGCGCATTCGAGCTCAAAGTGGCACATTCCGATCTCGGGAAAATGAAGCGCGCCGCTTCGCGTCGCGCTTCATTTGCTTCTCTCGCTCGGAAATGTGCCACTTTTCGCTCGAATGTGCACATCTTCGTAATTATTAAATTTGTCTACTTTATCTCTCGCTCTTTCAAATCAAAAAATGTAATTTAGTTTAATAAATATCAATTTTAATTTGGAAAAATATTTTTACTATAGCAACGAGAGGAAGGAAGCGAAGAGATACGACAAACCCGTCAATGCGAACGAGAGAAAACGATTAAAATTATTTAATTGCTTTTTCGTTTAACTTATTGGCCTAAATTATTGTGAATCGTGCTTAAAACCAAGTGTGCACATTCGAGCTCAAAGTGGCACATTTCGATCTCGGGAAAATGAAGCGCGCCGCTCCGCGTCGCGCTTCATTTGCTTCCCTCGCTCGGAAATGTGCCACTTTTCGCTCGAATGTGCACATCTTCGTAATTATTAAATTTGTCTACTTTATCTCTTGCTCTTTCAAATCAAAAAATGTAATTTAGTTTAATAAATATCAATTTTATGTTGGAAAAATATTTTTACTATTGGTAAATGGTAAGTACTGGTATTGTCGTCTGGTGGTTGAAATTGTAACTACTCAAACCGGGTCAGCTGGCATAACAGCATTATAAACTGTTATAGAAAACAAACATTTTATTTGTAATACAGGTATACAGGGTTAGCGAAATTAAACTTCCGCTACTCGAAGGGCTGTGGAAGCCGTACTACTAGTCCGTAAAGAAAATTCTTTGGACAACAGATACTTTGGAAAATGCGCTCAAAATTTTCGTAATAAAAATTTTTAGTTTAAAAAATCGCCACTAGATGGCGCAACGAGTTATCCTATGAAGAAAAGACAACCTGAGATCCCAAAACACTGAAGGACTAGTGGTTTTACATAAAAAGAACGAAATAAGGACAATACACAATTATAATATTGCACTTGCAATTTGTTACAAAAAAAACAACTTTAAAAGGAAGCGTGGCGCAAGTGGTTTAGTGTTTGCGCTGCTGCACCAGCGAGGTGGGTTCGAAGTGGTTTGAATCTCCGCGCCGACCATCGAAAATTTCACCTCCTTTCTCTTCGCAAGGCTGATCACGTGGCAAGAGTAAAACAGCTCGAAAATTTCCCTAGAAATTGCCGTGGTTCGGAACCCACGTAAAATTGTCGGTCCCTAGAATCTTTGAAACACTACAACATTCACAACAATGTTTCAAGCGGGGAAATCGCCTAAACCTGATACAGGTATAAAAAGGCGCAAGAGGAAGAAAACAACTTTGTAAATGACATTACTAAGCATATAAATCAATGCTTTAAAACATGTTCAATATGCGAACCTTCCTGCTCGACAACGCACTCCATTCTGATTATCGTGCTTTCCACCACTGAAGGGAGAGAGTCAACATGGATGTTCTGAATATGCCGGCGAATACTGTTCTTCAAATCGGACACAGTTGTCAAACGTTCCCGATAAACATTGTCTTTCATTTGCATATATTGCTGAAATGTGCGTCATCTAGGGGCGATTTATTAAATTAAAAAATTTTATTCCGGAAATCTTGAGCGCATCCTCCTAAGTATCTGTTGTCTAAATATTTTTCTGTTCAGATTAGTACAACTGCCTCCAGTGCCTTTTGAGTAGCGGAAGTTTAATTTCGCTAACCCTGTATATGTGTTTAATACTTTTTTAATTAAAAAAAATATATCTAACAATGGAAAGTGCCGATGATTTGCTGGGCGTACGATTTTCGCCAAAACCAAATAAGGGTAAAACATTTTGTAGTGTATATGGATGTTACAGTAAGGCTTGCAAACATTTTGACGTTCGGTTTCATTGTTTTCCAAAGCAAAATGAAAATTTTATCAAAATTCAAAATGTTTTTGGAGTGGATGAGAAAATTGACTGCCGAAAAATGTGGAAAAAAGTTTTAAAAATAGGAAAAACTATTAGAGAGAATATGCAAGTTTGTTCCTTGCACTTTAAAAAATCGGATTATTTTTTTCCAGGTAATTAAATTCATTGTTCAACTCATTACATAATTTTTTTTATTTGTAAAATTAATTAAAAATATTTTTCTTCTACATAGAAAATGGTTCAAAGGGCAACAGACGTTTAAAAAAAAATGCAATACCTTCCTGTAATCTACCTTGTGCTGAAATAAAAACAGCATCAAGCACTAAAATAAATAATGACCGAGAGAAAAGAAAAATTCACAGAGACAAGAAAAAAAATATGATCATTTCGGATAATGAAGCTACAAATAATAAAAAACCGGATTCATCTGTAAGTTTAACTTCTACTGAATTTACTTTTGATTTTGATGGTCAAATAAATTCGGTTGTTTTGGATCATACTGCACCGAATCCTATTACTTCAAAAGAAAGTGATAACGGATCTAATTTTAATGATAAAAAATATTAAAAGTATACGTAAACAGATTGATTTGTTTACACGTAATTTATATGGTGAATCTAACATCCAACCTGGTTACACTAGTTTCAACTTTGATCACCAGTTGGCGTGACTGCAACTCCCATTTACCAATAGCAACGAGAGGAAGGAAGCGAAGAGATACGACAAACCCGTCAATACGAGCGAGTTAAAACGATTAAAATTATTCAATTGCTTTTTCGTTTAACTTATTGGCCTAAATTATTGTGAATCGTGCTTAAAATCAAGTGTGCGCATTCGAGCTCAAAGTGGCACATTCCGATCTCGGGAAAATAAAGCGCGCCGCTCCGCGTCGCGCTTCATTTGTTTCCCTCGCTAGGAAATGTGCCACTTTTCGCTCTAATGCACACATCTTTGTATTTATTAAATTTGTTTACATTAATTTTCAGATTTAAAAATAAAAAATTAGTATGTTTAAATAAAAAGACATACACGGTGTTTCCGAAGATATATCAGAGTCGAAAAAAAGTGGTTGAGGACAATTAATGGAAGACGGTTTCGAAACACATCAAAACGATCTTATATGGAGAAGTTGCAAAAATTAAATTATTTTTCCAAAAACCGTTTTGGAAGCGCTAGCACAAAGAGCCAAATAGGGTGTAGCGCAAAGGTTTGGTATGTGCGCAACCGACTCGGGTTTAAACCTACACTAAAGCCATCGTATAACTTTATGCCACTCTTCCTTGCAATGCATGTTTTCCTTGTTATCTAAATTTAAAAAAAAGCAAAAACAAAATTAAAGTTTGTCTTTCCTATTAAATAAAATGCTAAAGTTGATACACAGGAAATCATATGTATTTATTTACACTGCACGCACTCTAATGAAGTCACTGTTTAATCCAGTGTTTCCCAACGTGGGGCCCACGCCCCACAGGGAGGCAATTTGATTGCTTAAGGAAGCAATTATAAAAAATCGACTTTTAATAATGTAAATTCAACCATATGGCAACTTTTGGTCTCTTAGTTTTTTTAAAAACTTTTTTGTGATATTTTCCTAAAGTCCATCATTTAAGCTACATAATAAATTTTTAAAAGTTTAGGTGGGGCACAGCACAAAAAAGGTTAGAAAACACTGGTTTAATCTCTTGCTTTTATATCTCAGAAAAGTAATGGGACTAATTGTTTTGTTTAATTGGCAATAATAGGATTATTGAACTCAAACTACATTTGTTTCTTGGGTAATTCCATAAAATTTGGGTAACTTTTAAGAAGTTTTTGTCCCCACCATGTTTTGGACGCTTATAAATTTGCGATTAGAGTATAACGTGATTAACCCGTTGCCGCAAATGACGGCTATAGCCGTCCGATCTTTGGCGATATGTAGGCAAATGACGGCTATAGTTGTCGTTTCATCTGGCAGTTATAAACAATTGAAAAAAAAAGTGTTTCTGAGCACGATCGTCAAATTAAAAGTGTGCGGCAACGGGTTAATTAAGTTATTATGTCATACTTAACAGGGCCAGTCAGTTTATGAAAAATGTTATAAAAAAATTAGGATTTTGTAAATTTAGGCATCTAGGGACTGACATATATAGCTAGGGACTGATGAAAAATGTTATTATTCTAATAAAATAAAATGTATGCATGTTGTTAAACTTTTATTGGCCACTCCGTCAGTCCCTAGTCACATTTGCGGAAAGGTACTAACGATTTGGAGAAAACCTAAGAGAAACACATGTTCTACAATAATTACTAGAATATCTAATGTTATGTATCAAACAGGACTAACAAAGCCCTAGTAAATAAAAATTAATTAAAAACAATTGCTTGTTATTTAACAATTAAAATACTCAGCTAGGGACTGACGCAGTAACTGGAACAACACTTGCTTTCGCAAAATCAATCACGGTAGCACTAAATTAACAAATGGTCGAAGCGAACAAGTGGCCTCTGCGAGTAACTTTATGTTGTTACTTTAAAATCAACTGCCTTATATTCACTCATTTATTGGTTAATCCGCAAAATTTTAAAAATTTGTAAGCGACTAGGGACTGATGGTTAAAGTCGCGGACACTAATTTGACTTGCGAAAAATATATAATTATTTTTAAAATTTATAATAAATTGATGTTATTACGTGTATAATCTAACTTTAAACAATTGTAAAGAAAATAAAAGTATATGGGCTAAATGTTTTTTTTTTAATATAAATGCCCAAATAAAAAATTTCGATGCGCGGACATGGCAAGGGACTGACATTTACGGTCATTAAACATTTTTGTAAAAATGAATATGAATAATTAATTTAAACAAAGTGAGCGTACTAAGTAAACACATTTTTATCTATTATATAGCAATCTTAATAATATAATTAATTCAATTGGATGAAGTGCAAAGTACTGCGGACATAAAGTTACCCAAATTTTATGAAATCACCCTCTTATATGATTTAATATTGACCTCGGTCAAAAATTGAGATTTTCTTTAGAATTTTGACACATTAAGAGTTCATATTACAAAACGATTAGATTCTTCATAAAAACAATTACGTTGAATACGATTTGTCAGCACAGCATAAATTTTTTTTAAGATTTAAAATTATATTTTTTTGGCGCTTTGATTTTTATTTAATACACAGTAAATTATTTATTTAATAATCGTTTAAAATACGTTTGATTTGATTTCTTGTAGACATACGCAAATTATGAACATTTTAACTATCTTTTTCAACATGATATTTTCGTGTAGTTTTCTCAGATGTCCACTTGTACGAAGCGATGACGTCAAATAGCAAGCAGAGTACAGCTCGACCAGCATAGCTGTGCGGATGAAAAGTCTCGCCTACGGATGCGCATGAATAGGGAAATTCCTGCAGCGTTGAGGTACAGTCGAAAGCGAAGTGAAAATACTAACCGGGTGATATGGAATCTCAAAGCAAACTTAAAGGCAAAGTACTAAAAAGTCAAACTCGCGAAGTGATAGCCCATTGTGATTCTGCTCATGAAGCGGGAATTGTTTATTTACAGTATTTATTCATATCAAATAAATAAAATATCCGAATAAATTTTATATTTCCTGTATTTTTTTACAAGAATGTACTAAGGCCGTGCGTGCAGTACGTCTTTTTCTATCCGAATGCGTTCTCTCTTCCACGTGTGCGCCGCTTGTAAGATTCTCACCCGCACAGCTATGTTGGTTGAGCCGTAGAATAACTGAACTTCAAGGGTGGAAGCGGGCTACATGTACTTAATGCCACTGAGATAAGCTTAAAAATCGAGATCGGCATTTAATAATGACACGTTTCTTAAATCAGCAGCTATTTATAATGTATTAACGTTGTTTTTTTAGTACTTATTTACGTTACAAGTACAGGCAATATTTGTCCCTTATTATTCTTAAACTTGCATTAAATTGTTTTTATAATGATTTAATAGTATTGACCTAGATCGATAATAAACATTTTATTTTAAATTTACACGTTTAACACGTAAAAAGAACGGTTACATTAGAAGTTAGGAAAAGATACGTAATACGTTTAGTTCTATTATGTAAAAAACATATTTTTTGATGCGTTGATCTTTATTCACGTTTTCATTAATTCATACATATTTTCAATTGACACAGTTTTCTCCATGTAGATCGGCGAATATGTGTACAGTGGGGAAGCCTAAAGATTAATTTTTTTAAAGGGAAGGCGCAGTAATATTTAATTTAAAAACCAGTGATCTAGCTATAAGCAAACGCAAGGTGTGCAACATAACACGTGGTTAAATTTAATGGCGTTAAGCCAAAGAAGTATAACTTCTAACACGCGTACATAAATACACGCACCGGTTTTTTTTTTTAATTTTACCATTGTCAATTTATTAAGAAATACAAAAATATTATGATTTTCAATTACTTTATGGTAGTTGAAAAAACTAATGATCCGTAATTATAATCATTATTGATTTTAGAATAATTTTATTAAAAAGCTAACATTGACATTTTGCCTTTGTAATTGAATGACTTTTCATTATTCCCAAGTTGCAATTACCATCGTAATATCTCTCTGTTTGATTCAATTGAATTACTAACATTCAACGAGGCAGCTTCTTTTTAAATTTTAAAGTTCATTGAGACCTTTAGTTTTTATAAGAATGCATTTTAACAATTTAATTACTTTAAAGTGACTGTATTATTGTGCTATTTTAATTATAATTAACTTAAGAATTTGAACGCTCATTAAATATTAAAACATTTTTGTTTGTTTTATAAAATTATGTAATTGTCATTAAAGCTTGTTAAATTATGCACTTACATTCAAAATTAATTTAAGTATTAATAATTTGACTTTCTAGTTTTTTTTTCTAATTTTAATTTTCGCTTCCAAATCAAATTTTCGTAAGACTGGCACAGTTTTTAACAAAAAAAATTTAACAGGCGTCGCTGGACATTGCCACCTTTCGTATCTTTACGCCAAAATTGGTGTGTACTAAATTTGAATTGTTAATTATATGGTAATAATCTAATTATTTTATTATGCTTTTTCAGATCAAAAATGTTACTTTCTAAGCGCAGAAAACTTAGCATCGGAGAAAACTTGAACTAAACGAGTATTGGTTTAATTTATTAATAATAAAAGGTAACTTAGTTTGATATAATTATAGGAATGCATCAGAGATTTCGAAGTAAAATGTGGAGAAAACGTTAGGAAATTAGTTAGAGAAATTGATTTCTTTTTTTCAAAGGCATACACGAAAATTACACTATTTTTGGTCGAGGACTTCATTACTTATATTAAAAATCCTAATTACAATATGTACGACATAGCTATTCCTATAAAAATATTAGCCTGAAGGCAAGAAAGCAAAAGTAGGTATAATAAGTAACAAACAGTGCGGAACTTTCTTACTCCAAAGTATTTTTTTTAACGGACATGCAAGAGTAGACAGCATAATAAAACAAGGAATTAATTTTTATTATTTACAACTTATCATATTACTTCTGCAAATGTAATTCCATTAATGATTATATAATTTACAAAAAAGAACGAGCACCCTAAAATTAGGCACTTATCAGAACAACTTCATCACTATCTGGAGTTAATGGCGCATATTAATTTTAATGTTGAAATATTTAAATGATAATATAAAAACTATGTCTGTAAAATCCAAGTGCTTTCAATCATAAATGATATCGATCATTTACATTATTTTTTAATTATATTTAATTGCATGGATAGGATAACTGACGCCAAGAATTCGGACCACTAAATTTTCATTCAAATCCTGCCCAGCCACTTTAGACTTAAAGTTTGGAAAAAGTTACAAAGTAAGAGACCAAATACCCGAACAATATTTTGCCGCGTTGAACAAAATAAAGTTATAAAAATGTTTCTTTGTATTAAATTTCCTTTTACTTTTTTTTATTGATTACTAAGAATTTTCAGATATAAAATTAAAAAGATTTCAAATAATAAATCGACAGCAATTGGTTGAATTAAATTTCAAAATAATTACTCGGTTACCCCAATGCCCCACCACATTAAAATCAATAGAATCAGTAGTTGATGCCCCAGTACCTGATCACTAAAAAGTATTTTTATAAATCAACAAAGAATATATAAGTTTAATTGCATTATTTGTTTAAAATAGTATTTATTAAATTGAACAATAATTATTACTAATTTCAATTAAATTATTAAGAAAAAAGAATAATAATGTTAACCTCAGTGACGTCTGAGAAATATCATTTATTTCATGTGCCACTTTATAATTTTATAATTTAAATTTATAATTTTGTCGTTTTATTTGTATCTTAGTTGATCGACTACTAATTCTAGAGTAATAATAGTACCAGTACTAGATCACGGTTTTATACGGTATTAATAACAAAAATAATATTTACCTTATTTAATTTTTAAAATAAATTATTAAAAATTATAACCATTAATATAATTGCACTCTTTTAAGTATTAAACTGTTAAATATTAAAATACATATCATGCATGTCGCCTCTGTTTAACGTTGCTTGGTTTGTAAACGGTTAAAAATACATATGATTCAAGGTGGGCGTTCAAAAATTGTTAAATACTTTTTACCAAATATAATATTTGATTATATAATAAATTTAACATCAAGAATAGTTTATTAATATTATAGTAACCTTTTTATGTAGCAGTCTTCTCACTTAATTATTTTACAAATACGAAAAATGCTGCAAGTGATCTGGTATTGGGTCTTGATGGGGTATTGAGTCTCTTATTTTAGCACTAATAATTTATTTTTAATACCTTCCCTTTTTTTAATTCCTGAAAAATCCTCATCGATATTCGCTTCACAAAGATATGTAGTGTCAACGGTCACGACAATCAGAAATTTGATCCCTGGTAAAAATACGTATCTGTAATTTTTAATTAAAGCCTTAAAAAAGTAAACTGATTTTTGTAAATTGTGGTGAAATACCAAGTGTCTAATTCAAGCTGAAAAAAATACATTTCCAATCTCTAGAAAATAAGACTTTGAACTGAAATTGTACACTCTGCTTTTCCCCACATCTACGATACAATACAAAATTTACTAATCATAATGTTCACGTCCAATTTCTTTTAATATTAATTAATGTTAACAGGAATTGGTTAAAACAAGATGGTTAAAACATTATCTGAGATGCTTGATAAAGTTTCAATAAAGAAACAAAACGTTGCAAATTTAACAATAATTATTTTATTGATAGTGTTGAACTCCTGTTAACATTAATTAATACTAAATTTACTTTTTTTAACATTCATAATTAAACATTACAAGACTGTATTTCTATTATGAACCAAATCTTGATTTAACATTTTGCGACCATAGCTATAAAATATGATCGTTTTATTTTCTAACTTTTGTAACATGTGTAATTTAAGAACATTTTTAAATTTACACAATACCACAAGTTTTCTTAAGACAATTATAATAATTAACAAAGATCTTGCCTCGAGTATAGAAAGTAACTTAAAATTCTATTACTAAAGAAATCATGATACAAATCATAAATTTTATTGATACTTTTATTAACACAATGCAACTAATTAAGTGTACATCATTTCAGCCATTGAACTCATTTTCTTAGGTATATGTACAAAAGTTTCAAAATAACTAGCTAGCTCATCAATGGTTACATCGCATGGTGGAGCAATGCTCATTCGAGCCTGATGTGAGCATGTGGTATTGATACTGCCCATATCCGTCTTTGGAGCATTTGAATTACTTTGATTATCTGATGCCCTCTGTTGATGGAAACTTCTCAATGTATAATCTTGAACTCCATCATTGACGTTAGCTAAATTTAATTGTTGACATGCATCGATTATTGATCGAAAATCCTCATTTTTACTATTTTTACCACTAGCACATTGTCCAAACACATGTTTATTTTTACTACTACTAAAAGTTCTTTTATTTATATATAAATTTGATTCGTGATGACACTTATTTAGCAATTTTAACGTAGGTTCTCGCAATAATTTCTTTTGTCCTTTTTTAAATGTTACATCCTGTTTTAATGGGAATAGTTGCCTCCTGTTACACGTACAACTAGGTCCAAATAGAGAAATACTTGAAAGCGATTTAGAACGTTTTCTTTTCATAAATGGGTTAGATTCAACAGATGTTATCATAGTTGTTTTTCTCTTCGCACCTGTTTGTACAGGTTCAATTTGAAGTTTCTGTAAACTTTTCGATAAATTTGAATCTTCCTGTGCCATTTTTATATCTAAAAACTGTAATAAAATTTAGGTCAGTAAATGACAACTTAGAACAAAAAAAACATTGCAACGGCAATCGTAAACCGCTTCTTACCTTTGACTATTAAACTATTACACATTATTTAAACAGATAACAAAAATTTCGTCGTTTTTCCGGATTTCGTTTGGAAAATGCAATAAAAAACTTTGTATATTATTAATAAATCAAGATGGCAATAATAGCAATAAAGTTAGCTACGAATCAAGATGACAGCGAATAATTTATTGCTACCAACATATAAAATTTAATAAAACTGGTGATGTGTTGATAGTTTGACAATCACAACATAGATGGCAAAGAGTATTACAAACGACAATCAAATTAGTAAATTACAATTTACTATTGCTTTATTAATAAATTGTGTATGAGAGGTAAAATTTATGACATAATAACGGTCTGATTTAAGACTTAAATATTTCCTTATTTGGACAGTTATTGGTCGTAATTCTTAAATGATTTTGTTTACGTTTATGCTGTATTGTGCGTAAGTAGCAGGTTACTTCCGGCGGTTAATAAAACTTTTCATATGTTTTTAAATAGCATTTCCTGTAAATACTCAGGTGCGATTAATCACGTGAGTTCAATATTTAAGTGGCAATTATTAAAGTCAAGGGGGAATCTTTATTGTAGGAGAGCGGTTCCGTTATTCAATACCGCCCTCTCCTCTCGAGCATACGGTATCCGTGTACGCGCTTTTCATTCGGTTGCTGTGTCAGTGGGGCGACAGCTTGACTCGTTTCGTGTGTACGGTGCTAGTGGTAGTAAAACGTACGTTACTGTTGTAAAAAAGTCAGAGGTCGAAATGCCGGAGGTTAAACCATTTGAACGCCTTCCATCTACAGTTCAACCCGAACATTATAAACTTGTGTTAATACCTGATTTAAAGACGTTCACTTTCAAAGGAGAAGTCTCCATACAAATTAAGGTATTTCTAACATATGTGTATAAGTTATTGCTACACCTAATTTTATGTTTTCTTATTTATATTATTATGTTTTTAGTAGCGTGGGTGTGAGTGGTTTCCGATTAACTGCATTCAGATTTTAGGGTGGATATTTTTTCTTTATTGAACCCCTTCACAAAGGGTGCTTTCTAAACATAACCTTAAATGTGTGACAATCTTATGACGAGCATAATGTAATTTTAGTTTTTTAAAAGATTTTTCTGCAGATTCATCTCTGGAAATAGAGTCACAAAGGAAGCTTAAATAAAAATGTGTACCACACAGTGAAAGATGACTAATGTTAGTTTTTACATAAAAGCTACAATTGGTCAAAGCCTACATTCATTAAGGGTGTGGAAATTCATCAATAAATTCAAGACCAGAACAGAATTAAATAATTTATATTATTTAATTGAACAAATACTACTTAATACCCCACACACAAAAAGAACCTTTATTTCGATTAATATAAAAAAATTGAGAATTAACTTATTGGTTTTACAAAATCGGATCTTTTATCATAAGTGTGTTTCTATTTAAATACAGTAAATGAAGGTCAAGGCATGTAAGAATAAGTCGAGTATAATTAATATTGTCACGGATGAACAACTTTCATTTTTTATTGAAATGTCTATAGCCTTTTATTACTACATAGTTTAAATTTTGATCAACTTTCGTGGGTAATTAGAAAACTTTCCCTTACATTTATGTACACTTCTAAATAGTTTAATTTTTTAATAATCCAATCAGAATTGTTACCAAGAAGTTATCTGACGTCAATTGATAAAATAGATATTAATTGTTCTTATCAGAGGAGAAATAACAATACACAAGTATCTATATATAAAAAAGTATAAAGATCAATCTGTACTAAAAAACTAGTTTATGATTTAACGAATGAAATTGTACATTCACAATTTTCTACGGAATATTTAAAAAAATTCCTATTCATTTATTACAGTTTCAAACCTTGTTTGTTTAGTTGAAAAGGTTCAAATTAATGCACGGGGGGCACAACATTCGTAAAGATAGGTCAAAAACTTTCTATTAGCGAGAAAAAAATATGAAAACAAACGTTTATTTCTAAATTGAAAACTATCAAAAAAGTTCTCATTTTTGAATAAGTGAAATAGTTAATTTTCTACGTTCAATTTAGAAGATATGTTTGTACATATTTCATGTTTTCTCGTGGACAAGCGTTGCAAAGGGTTTATTTTAGCGGGGTAGTTGGGCATAGCCTGACAACATTTTAATAAAACTGTAGGGAGGGAACAGGGTATTACCATCCCCTTAAGGAATCATCCCCATTATTAACTCTTAAATTGTATTAATTTTTTTTATACGATCCTTCAGATAAATTATTCTAGTTTCAGATACTATCAGGTTGCCACTTTTGTGAAGATCATAATAAATGATGGTGGATGGTGGATGTGACGTCAGTTTCCAACCAAGCTCCAATAATTTTTGAGGAGTGACTAAAAATGTGTGAGATCGCGCGTTGTCATGGTAGAACATAATGCCTTTACAATTAGCCAATTCTGGCGGTTTATCTTTGATTGCTTCCTTCAATTTCATCAGTTGATGACAGTATTCATCTGAATTGAGTTTGGTATCTTAGAAGCAGCTCAAAATAGACAACATCAAACTGAACGCACGATCGTTTTTTAATGCAATTCAGCTTTTGATGTGACTTGTGCTGGTTCATCACGCTTGGACCATGAACGTTTTCGACTAATGTTATTGTAAACAACCCATTTTTTATTACCATTTTAAAAAGGATCGATTTCGTTGTGTTTGAGATGGATATCACAAATCGTCGGCGATACTGCAATACCCCGCACACACGGCAAAATCACACATTTAGCTGGACAAAAATATTTAAGTACAAAAATGGACTTTATTCCTTTTTGGACCTTAGTAAAATAATAAACCAATGGTCTTGGCGATCTGTAACTTGTCCAATTGTTTTTTTTTATAACTTTTTTTTCCTAATTTCTTAATCGTGGTCTGGCAGAATTTTGGTCAAGTATTAATGTGGCAGACCAATTCTATTTAAAAGAGAAATAAAAAACAAAAATTTTGACGTTTAATTTTTTCTTATACGTTATATCATTGCAATAAATATTTTGAAGGTGGTCTGGCAAACAGTTGTGTCAAGACTAGGGGTCCCAGACTTAAATTTTTATATTCTACTGATCGAAACTTCTTCGAATAGTAAAACATTGTACTTATGTCTTGTCTTATACATCAATTAAAAAAAAATATTAAAAAAAAAACACAATTGGACAAGTTACAGATCGCCAGACCGTTGGTTTATTATTTGTCTGATATCCAAAAAGTAATAAAGTGGCATTTTCATAAGATACTCAGAAAGTCTCACCATGCACTTCGAATTACATAAACTAAAAAATTTGGCATTTTTTAATTGAATAAAAAGTTCATTTTTTGAAGTAACTGGAACACTACTAGAACGGCTACCTATAAACAATAGGTTATATTTTAGAAAGTGATTCATAGTGATAGCTAGTTTTTTGCTGAAACATTACTGAACAATAAGGCATGTATATTAACAAAAAAAGACAGTGGTACTAGATGGTACTTTTTTTATAAGACTCAATCAAAATTTTTAAAAACAAGGTTATGGTAAATCTTAAAAGCCTTTCTATTTTTTAAGGAAATGTTCTTAAAACTACTTTACAATAAACGTATTTACCTGATGCTGTATTATCCATGTAAAAAAAAATTTTAAAGTCTTAAACAAAATACAAGAAACACATTAATAATTATTACACGTTTTCTAATTTCTGACGTATCGAGTAGTATTACATATAATCAGAAGACATTAATGCCGTTCGCAATTGTTTTGTTGTGTGTAACTGATACTTACCATATCTATAGACATTCTTAAAATGCAGTTACAGTTAATTGTCAAAATTCAAAATTTTAATTTTGTCCAGCTAAATGTGTGATTTTTTCGTGTGTGCCCCGTAACCAGCTTTTTTCATAAGGTCGAATTTTTAATGCTATTCCATTCAATGTTAGCCTCTATGGAAAAAGCTAGTTACGCGGTATTGCAGTGTCGCCGATGAAATACTCATCCGTTGTGTTAACTAAATCTCTTTCAATTCATGTGGAACCCAAATATGGAACTTCTTAACAAATTCAAGACATTTAAAATGATTTTCGAATATTAGCTATGTGTGATACATTTCAATTCTCCGCAATCTCTCTTATAGTTATATGACTTATGATTTTGATTACATTATCATTAAGTTCAATTGGTTGATCAGAACGCTAATTATCTGTAAGTGAAAAATTTTTAAAACTACTGTCAACTGTGTAATTTGAAAATTAATCTAATTTGCAGTAGGTACTGGAAAACAATGTTATTTGTAATTCGCGCTGCGAAAATTGATTTTCGAGCGCTGTCGGTCGGTAGTAAAGTGGTCGATTTTGTCATGTCAGAATAGAGTAGTTTCGTCGTTCTTTTCTGCACGTGTGTGGAATGTGCCTACTTTCGCTCTTCTTCCTTTCTATATTCTAAAACCCTATAATTCGTTTTAATATTTACTGCTATTTATATTATTTAAAGTAGTGATGATCATGTGTAATTAAAAATTTATTTATGAATTTTTTTTCCTTGAGGCAATTCTTTTTTTTTTTTTATTCTGAAAAATTAAATCTGAGCTCACCGAAATCCCTGGCTTTACGCATATGTATCGAAAGTATATATTTCAATCGGTGGTCAGAAAAAGAAAATAGGGTATTCGAAAAACTTTTTTATTTAAATCCCGATAAGGAAGCAGTTGGAACAACTGCATTAATGGCGTAGTTAAAGAAGACGACTTGAGAACATCAATAACTTGTTTCAAAACACGTTAAACATTATTTTAAATAATGTAATTGATGATAAATTTTTCAGTTTATCATCAATGTCATCATTGAAAGATTAAATTTTATGAATGGACTGATACTAGAAATTGTGTGCTGTAACACCCCAACTTTTTGGCTGGTAATACACACTTTATTTACAATCGGAAAACCGATTACTGTAAATCTTATAGCCGCTTCATTTATATATTAGCTATTTTGTAAGCTAACATTTTAATCTTGCTAATTTACACTAGAAAACAATTGATGTGGTTTTATAAATTCTTGAGTGACACATTTCCAAGGAATTTGGCATTTTAGTAACTTCAAGAAGATCGTTGAGGTAGTGCCCTCAATACCCTTTTTACTTTCAGAACTTAAAGGCTGGTAATACTTCGTTTCCCCTTACGTATTGGGGGTTCATATTGAACCATTTATTTAAGCGGGGCGATTTTTTTTCATAATATATTTTCTACGAGTGAATTTTATTTTATTCAAATTGTTCATATTATCGGGGTTCTACTACACAAGTTATATTAATTGACAATTTTATTTTTGTTGTAGGTATTAGAAGAAACCAAACAAATCGTACTTAACGCTTTAGACTTGTCAGTACAAAAGGCAGTACTATTAGGCGAAGGCACAGCCAACCAAACGCCAGTACAAACAAATATCTCTCCAGAAAATGAAACAGCCGAATTTAACTTTTCTGAAGGAATTTCCCCTGGAAATTACTCGCTGGATATCGAGTTTACAGGAGAAATTAATGATAAAATGAAGGGTTTGTATAGAAGCAAGTATGTTAATCAAAAAGGTGAAGATCGTTATGCTGCTGTGACTCAATTCGAATCCACCGATGCACGTAGATGCTTCCCATGTTGGGACGAACCAGCTTTAAAAGCAACATTTGATATAAGCTTAGTTGTACCTCCAAAGCTCGAAGCTCTATCTAACATGCCCGTCAAACAAACTACAGATTCAGAGGATCTGATCCGTTATGACTTTGAAAGAACTCCCATTATGTCTACATATTTGGTAGCAGCAGTTGTAGGCGAATATGATTATGTTGAAGATCGTTCTACGGATGGGGTTTTGGTACGTGTGTACACCCCACGTGGTAAAAAAGAACAGGGTTTATTTGCGTTGGAAGTAGCCACCAAAGTTTTACCGTACTACAAAGAATATTTTGATATTGCATATCCTTTACCTAAGATTGATTTAATCGCTATCGCTGACTTCAGCGCTGGGGCTATGGAGAACTGGGGATTGGTAACTTACCGTGAAACGTGCCTTCTAGTCGATCCACAAAATACATCAGCTGTACGTAAACAATGGATAGCTCTTGTCGTGGGTCACGAATTGGCTCATCAATGGTTTGGTAATCTTGTTACTATGGAGTGGTGGACGCATTTGTGGTTAAACGAAGGATACGCATCTTTTGTTGAATTCTTATGCGTCAATCGCTTATTTCCTCAGTACGACATTTGGACTCAATTCGTCAATGATATCTACATAAGGGCCCTCGAACTTGATTGTCTCAAAAACTCTCATCCAATCGAAGTACCCGTGGGGCATCCCTCTGAAATTGATGAGATTTTTGATGATATCAGGTGTGTTGTGTGAATGATTCTTATTTGTACAGTTGAGCATTGCTTATTCGGATCAAAATTTCCAAATGAAATATATAAATTGTTTGCGTTTCTAAAACACTAAGAAGGGCCCTAAAATAAGGGTTTTTTGACTTGTTTAGGGATCAACTTTATTCTGAATTGTAGTCTAAATGATATCTTATGATGAAAATTTTTTAATTTGGCATAGAAATAGTTTTAGAAATACAAGGAATCAAAGTGTTTGAAACTGTAATTTAAATCATCGCACATTTTATTTTGCCTTTTTCAATTCTATATAAAAATTAATTAAATCTAGCATATGAGATTTCGGGAAAACACTACTCTCGAAAGTACTGGTAATTACAAGCAGAGAATTGCGTAAAAACAATCAACAAGATGTTTTTTATTAAATATTGAAATATATATCTGAATATTTAGTCTGTTTATAGGTATATTCTCAATTCATAGAATTACTAGTCTACTTATAGAGTTTTTTTTTAATCGTTTCTGCTACTTTGGCTACTATTTTTAAAAATAGAATTTCGTATTTATATTAAAAAATATACATAAACATATATACACTATCTTTATCTAAAAACTACTATCTTCTGGTACAATAGTTTACGCAATTACACCATCCCTTGTAGATATCAGGTAATGGTAATTCTTCTTCAAAACTTTATTGATATTTTAATTATTTTGGCGTTACTTTAATTACATGCAATAATTTTTAGAAATAATTGAAATTAAAAATGCCATTCACCACTTGTTTAGTCTGCCAATTTTTAATTACTTTGACCACTTATATCGTTAAAACTATTCCTATGTATATTTTCAATTTTTTGTGATTTTGTATTTTTCATCAATTTCGTCGATATTTTACTATATTACCGATTATCTGAACACACCTCGTCCCCGGTCGCTCCGAATAATCGACCCTCTACTGTATTCTTGTTTTAAATTAGAAATACGGTTTACATTTTTTTTAAATAATTTTTTAATTACAATTTTAGCTACAATAAAGGAGCATCCGTTATACGTATGTTACACCATTACATAGGAGATGAGGATTTTCGTAAAGGAATGAATTTGTACTTAACTCGCCATCAATATAAAAATACATTTACTGAAGACTTATGGGCAGCATTGGAAGAGGTCAGTAAAAAACCAGTAGGAGCCGTAATGTCGACTTGGACAAAGCAAATGGGCTTCCCTGTTGTTAAAATAGCAAGCAAACCAGCCAACGATGGAAAAAGTATCGTCTTAACACTTACTCAGAATAAGTTTTGCGCCGACGGTGTGCAACCTTCAGAAGAATACTTATGGATGATACCAATTTCAGCATCTACCTCAAAAAATCCATCTAAAGAAGTCGTTAGCACCGTTTTAAAAACTAAAGAGATCCAAATTTTAGTCCCAGACGTAGGTGTGAACGATTGGATTAAAATCAATCCTGGAACTATTGGATTTTACAGGACACAATACTCACCTGACATGTTGGAACGTCTAATTCCTGCAGTTCAGGATAAGTCGTTGCCTCCATTGGATAGACTTGGTTTGTTGGACGATTTATTTGCTATGGTTCAAGCTGGACACGCCAGCACTGTTGAAGTACTGAAACTTCTCGAAGCATTTGTTGATGAGACTGATTATACCGTGTGGTCGTCTGTTAGTAATATTTTGACAAAATTGGGTGTTTTGCTATCGCACACCGATTGTGAAGAATCGTTTAAAAACGTAAGTTAAGATTTTTATTGTATTTGTTGCCTTAATTTACTTTGGTTTTAGTTTGAGAAGAAACTATTGTCAAAGGTGTCTCAGCGATTGGGTTGGGATACTTTGTCAGGAGAAAAACATTTAGATACTTTGCTTCGTGGGCTTGTTTTGGGGCGTTTAGCTTGGCTAGATGATCAAAAGACTGTTGAAGAAGCCACTGTGCGTTTTACCAAACATATTGGTTCTGGCCCTTGCCTTCCTGCTGATTTACGTAGTGCCTGTTATAAGGCAGTCTTAAGAGCTGGAAATAAAGAAACATATGATACTATGTTGAAATTATATCGCTCTGCTGATTTACATGAAGAAAAAGATCGTATTAGCCGTGCTTTAGGAGCAACTAAAGATGATGCTTTACTTGCCAAAGTCTTGGAATTTGCTATGTCGGTGAGTGATGATTTTTATAAATCAAAAAAACCATAGAAAACTCATTAAATTACATTGAAATAGGGGAGATAGACTTGGTAACAATGCCTCTAAATAGAGACATGAAATAAAGTTTCTTATTGTAATCACTTTCCGAGTAACATAAGATGTTTATAATAACAAAGTTCCGCACATTTACCTAAACATCTAGCATTTATTTTATCGAATGAATGTGCAATAAACAATATAATATAACAATAACACAAACTAGAAAATCAAAATGCTATTTCACCTTTGTTCAAGAAAAATTTCAATTTTTGCATTGATTACTTTGCATACCAATTTTTCTGATACATGTTAAATTGGAAATAAAAAATACTATGATATAACGGTTTATCTTAAAAAACCTTTATTTTTGAAAATAACCCGAACGTGTTTTGCTCTAGATTTACCAAAATTTTTCAAAAGTATATTTGCCAAAAGCATTAGACATGATTTTCCAAGTTGAAATGTTTCGATTGTGGATTTTGCTTTATCACAGTTTACAATTGAATGTATTTTAGTAACGACAAACCCAAGTTATTATGCACTACTATTATTTTGACCACACTGTATACCAAAATTCTGTTCTTATATATTATCTAAATACAAAATATAAAAAAATCGAATATATCTAAATTAGAAATGGTAAAGATTTAATTATGCTTTTAAATTTTATTTAGAAATTTAGTTTCAGAAAAATTAAACAAACTTGCTTAGTGCTATCACGTTTAATAATTATAAATTTCATTATAATTGATATTGATCTTATTTTTAATAATTTTAGGACGAAGTTAGGTCTCAAGACACAGTTTTTGTAATAATGTCTGTTGCAATGACACGACAAGGTAGGGAACTATCTTGGAAATTCTTCAAAGACCATTGGAAAGAATTGATCGATCGATACCAAGGAGGTTTTCTATTAACGCGTTTAGTAAAGTTTACAACTGAAAACTTTGCTAGCGAAGCAATGGCCACTGAAGTGGAGAATTTCTTTAAGGAACACAAATCTCCGGGCACTGAAAGAACTGTTCAACAAGGCGTTGAAACAATACGATTGAATTCTGCATGGCTATCTCGGGACACGGATGCTATCAGAGCCTATTTGAAGTCTTTTTAATAAAACGATTTTTTACTTAATTCTCTGTACTTGGTTGTATAAGTGTACCTCAGTATCTTATGCCAGTGACTGTACCTTTAATTTTTATGTTATACATTTTGTTGCACCATTCATGTTGAAATAATTTATTAATTAATTGACTAATAATAATTAATCCGATAACCGAACTTGTATTTTTGGGTGCCAATGCATAAAAATTGTTTTGCATTACTTAAATTGTAATTTTAAATGTTTATGCTGTGCTCCAATACAAAACTTTAATTTGCAGTACGTCTTAAAAGTTCAAATAGAAGATAATCGCATAATTTTAAGATTTAACAATTAAATATATTGTTTTATTACAAAAATACCTAGAGTTTCGATTGCTTATTTTCTAAATTAAAAATCACATTTTAATTAAATAATTTAAGAGTCTTATTAAACTTTTGTACCAAAAAATATATGAATACAAAAAACTGATCATTTCCAAGAATTTGTAAATTAAACTGGAACTTCTGATTTGGGTATATTTAATATTAGTTTAAAAAAAATTATAAGATATCAAAATTTTATTCCTGTTATCGAATTTATTGAAAATCGGTTACCTATGTAAATAATTTTTATCTATACATAGGTATATTGGAATTTTATCGGTTTTTCTAAAATGATAGTAAACAGGTACATTTTATAGATTAGAAATGTCCATTGTAAAAGTACTTCAATTGAAATCATTTCTAAACGTTCAGAAATAATGAAGTACAAGTCTCTACACAATTCAAAATTGCAATATACAATAAAGTAAATCATTACTTAAAAAATCGTAAGTAAAGAATTTTTTCATTTATTAATAAGTAATAACAAATTTTGTAATACATTAGGATTAATGTATCAAGTTAAATAATACTTTATGATCCATAAGAAATGCCTACAATTACTGGCAAAGACATAAATAAAAAAAAAAACAAAACTAAATTTTAAATGAAGCACTTAAAGACAAAAGTTAATATTTATTGCAAATTGTAACTAATTTTTTGAAATTAACTTTATGAGTCTTTTACAAATTCAAATTGGCAAGTCTTCAGTTCCAAACATGGTGTTTCTGTTGTATACGTGGATTTAGGTTATATTTATTTACAAGTTCAATATTAATAATTAAGTGGTAAAATTATGACCTCTTCTATAAGTTTACCACATTCCCAATTAACGAATAAACCAAAAATCCAAATACTATGTATAGACATTACAAGTTTCCATCAAAATACTCAATTTATTTTTTGCACATTAGCTGTATTTGTATTTTTTCTTTTATATGGATATATGCAGGAATTGCTATTTACTTTAGAAGGCTTTCAACCTTTTGGGTGGTATTTAACGTTAGTGCAATTTGCTTATTATACCTTGTTTGGAACCATAGAAACATATGCGAAACATGTATCGAATAGAAGGTATACATTTGACCCAAGGCTCTTATAGTATTTATAATATAATGCTTGTAGGATACCAATGACGACGTATTTATTACTGGCATTACTAACATTAGGTACTATGGGCTTATCCAATTCCTCTCTTGGATATCTCAACTATCCAACACAAGTAATTTTCAAGTGTTGTAAATTAATACCTGTACTAATAGGAAGTATCTTAATACAAGGGAAAAGGTACGGCCCAATTGACTTTGGTGCTGCAGCACTAATGTGTGTAGGATTAACTTTGTTTACGTTAGGTATTAATGTGCACTATAATTTATTAAAATTTTAATTAATGTTGTTTTATAGCTGACTCACAAGTTACTCCAAATTTTAATACAAAAGGTGTCTTAATAATATCTTCTGCATTAGTCTGTGATGCTATAATTGGAAACGTCCAAGAAAAGGCAATTAAAACCTATAATGCACCTAATAGCGAAGTTGTTTTATACTCGTACTCAATCGGCTTTGTTTATTTATTTGTCATAATGTTACTAACAGGAGACTTGTATGAGGGGCTTAAATTTTGTGCACATGTAATAATTCCATTTGATATTTATATACTTATAAATAGTAAATGTTTTTTTTTAGTATCCAATGAAGACATATGGATATGCTATGATATTTTCATTAACAGGATATTTGGGTATCCAAATTGTACTTACTCTAGTCCGCACATGTGGTGCATTTGTGGCAGTAACTGTTACAACTTGTAGGAAAGCTGTTACTATAATTTTATCGTTCCTACTTTTTAGTAAGCCATTTACATTTCAGTAAGTATATTTCCTCAAATTGCGATTTATTATTTATGGCTTATGAACTTTTTCAGGTATTTTTGGTCGGGACTCATAGTAGTTATAGGAATTTATCTGAATATTTATAGCAAAAGAAATCCTTATACTTTTACAGATCTGAGGAATAATCTCAAAAGGCTTTTGCCTTATTTTAAATATAAGCCATACATTAAGTACAATAAAATAGAAATGATGACTGATGTTTGAATTAAATAGTTATGAATTTATTTAAGTATTGTTTTATATACAAAAGTAATATTATTTGTATGTTTGTCTTGTAATAGGACTATACTCTGCCCTAAACCTGATCTTATTTTAATACATTAGTGATTTCTTTAATTTATACTCTAATGCATTCAAATAAAATCTTTCTTTAGTGCTTAGAGTGAATTTCTAACGAGGACGTTTGTCTTAAATTATTTATTATAGAAATTAAACTCAACACACGTGTGCACCATTTCCTAGTATACAGACTATTCCAAATGTGCTCAAGTTTCGATCACGTTTGATTTATTTTATAATTAATAATTCAATATTAAACTAAACTCTCACATCGTTAATTAATTAGTAATTTTTATTTTTCAGGAATAACAGTCCAGATTCATCTATCCAATTTGTTAAGTCTAGATAACTACCCTAAGTGAAGGGTAAAAATAGAAATTCGTAGTAAGAGTTACACATTTTGGAATAGACTCGATAAATCTACGACAATATTACAAAGTTTTAGTAGAAAAATATTTAAAGTAGTATAAAACTGATAATACGTGCTAAATGAACCATCATTGGCGATTTATATACTAATAGTCGCTAGTATTTTTTAATATAATACACAAAGCATAATTTACAAGTGACAAAAACTAACAATAAGAGCAACTATAACTCTCACAAACATATACACATTCAAGTAAGTAAATAACTAAGATCGTTTTAATTTTTCGCGGTGCCTCTTATTGAAACATTTTTAAGGTAGTTCAGAATAAAACAGCCACTACTTTAAGATACGATAAGAATAATTTGCCAATTCCTAAAGCGAAATTCTTACTTTGCGTTAAGAGTCTTAAAAATTAATTATAATTTGTAAAACTTAATACTTAAATAAGCAGTAACAGTCTTTAGATTGAAAATATCCGTCAGAAAGATTAAATAAAATTACAAAAAAAATATACTAAATGAACTACCTTAATAATCAAAAATAGCTTTTGGTCCGCTTTTATAACAATTTTTTTGTGAATCACAAGAAGAGTCAGTGCTTTTCCTTTATAAAAACCCTGTCACTGGTTAAAAGAAATGGTCCTTTTTCTTAATAAAATCCCCAGCGTTTTAACCCAATACTTTTCAGTCTCGAAGATGAAAAATATTGTTAATACTTTGAAAACGAGATGAAACCTACTCTACGAAGAGAAAAGCTAACTTATTCTAAAAATACTTTTGAGATGTTTTTATAAATTAATTATTGTTTTGTTCTATGTTTTGGATACCCTTAATAAAAATTAAGCTAATCAGGAACTTCCCTGTAAGGTATTTCCGAAGTAACGTTAAATCCTTCAAAATAATGTGTTAAGAATTCAAATGTCGGCCGATTTTCTGGTTTGGCATCCCAAGAATTCAACATAATTTGATAAATTTCGTCAGGAATATAATGTGAGGTAGGTTTGGGCATTCGATAACCTTTTTCTACTTGTTCTATAACTTCACGTCCATGCATTCCAGGGTAGGGTACTTGTCCATATGTGAAAAGTTCCATTAATAAAATACCATACGACCAGACATCAGACTTTATAGAAAATTTGCCGTAAATTATAGCTTCGGGTGCCGTCCATTTTACTGGAAATCTAGAACCCTGTTTAGGACAATATTCGTTATCCTCGATGACACGAGCTAATCCAAAATCACAGATTTTCGCTATATTATTTTCTCCAATAAGTACATTACGAGCTGCCAAATCCCTATGAATCAATTGCTTCGATTCTAAGTACTCCATTCCGGATGCAACTTGTGATGCTATGTAAATCAAATCCTCAAACTCCAACGCTTTCCCTTCGTCTTTTCGCAAGAAATCCAGTAAACTGCCTTTCGACATGTATTCTTGTACTATATAAATTGGCTCTTCTTTACTACACACAGCGTAAAGCGCTACCAAACGTTTATGCCTAAATTTCTTCATAATTGCTGCTTCTTGCAAAAAGGCTTGAGTAGACATAGCACCTTCACGTAAAGTTTTAACGGCAACGTCGATACTATTCCGCCACTTTCCATAATAAACTTCGCCAAAGTTACCCCGACCCAAACGACGTATTAAGTATATTTCTTCTCGAGGTATTTCCCATTTATCCCTGAAAGTTGGCCCAAGATCCCACATCTGGGGCTGTGGCTTCGTGCACGGTTTTGAAAGGACGTGACAGAGCCCCCAAGCATTTTCTGCTTAAAACAAATTATATTTTAAAATTTAACAAAACACTTTAGCAATTCATAGTTGAAAGTTAAACAGAATAAATACTAACTGGAGTACGCTTGGACTAATTCGGAGAGCGTCAAGAAAGTTTTATTTGTTGAAATGTAATATCCTCCATTATCTAAGGGTTTAATTTTGTAGTGTTTGACGTGGTAACCCCTTTGTTCTTCCCAGTCTTTAACTGATAAGGAATACCCATGGGGATTGTGTTCTGAAGGACGCACCAAAAACGTTCCTCTGGGGTTTTCCTCGGCTAATAATAATTTATCTGCTTCCTTCCTCGACACATTTTCGAAAAACCAACTATGCACAACAGATAAAAGTAGATAATTTTATTTATTATTAGTATGATTTAGATAAGACCTACTCTTCACTTTCGACGCTAAGCTCGGCGGCCACGAAGTTACCAGGAATGAACCCTTCTTGTCCTGTGCCCAGGTGAACGACTGTCCACCAATCACCATCTGAATCATCGATAACTTGAAGCCTATCGCCTTTTCTAAAGGAAACATCAGTAGAATCGCGTGCCGTGTAATTATAAAGGGCTATGACGATCGAATTTGCTGCAACTGTGGGTCTTGTCGGTGTCGGTCGTGGACGGATTATATCTGCATGGCTTCTTTGAGGATCAGGTGTGTAGCGGGGCTCCAAGCCCCCAAGCATTTTCACTGCAATTAAATTTTATGGAAACCGTTGGATGGAATTTTTTACGAATCTTACCATCGTTTCCAGGAGTTTTGAGGCCCGTGTAAATGCTGCGGGGTTCTACATCCTGGCGTTTGCTACAACACTGGTTACCCATGGCGCCGTCCTCGAGGTCACTACCAGCGATCTGCGATTAGGTTCATCTGCAACACCCACTCTATTACAATTCTGTACCAACGGATGTGAGTATTGCGTGTATGTGTAGGTAACAATTAGTTTGGTCCAACGTACAGTTAATCAGAAGGCGTTTATATAATATCGACATTATTTAAATTTCGATATAAACACAAGAACCTTGTGTTTAACAATAAATGTGCATAAATATGAGCACCTTTGTTTTCTAATTAAATTATAATTAAATCCCACATCAGGAACATGTATAGTAAACAGTTTATGGTGGACCTTTCATTGATAGAAAAAGGAACGATTTGAATATTTACATTAATTATATTCTATCTTAAATTTAATTTAAGAAATTGGGGGTGCACTCCCATTTATTTTAAATTGCAAATTCTAGGTGATATGTGGACTACTTTATTTTATTTATTATACAGTAATGTCCGCTTATAACAAACCAATTTATAGGGTACGAACTAAAGTAACATTAAATGTGTGTTAGTTTTTTCGCAAACAATTTATAACGAACTTTCGGATATAACGAATCTTAATTTTTGTTATAATCGCAAATCTTTTCGGTAATAACGAACTTAAAAACTTTAACCGACTAACCAAGGGATTTCTCAAAATATTTCGACCGTGTATTTGTTAGATGTTATTCCGAATTCAATGCGTTAAAGAAGTACAAACATCGAGCGATGCAATTTCAAAGGAAACGCGTAAAGCGCTTATTTTAAATATTAAATACGACATCGCCGAAAGATTGAAATGCGGTGTGGAACAAAGGTACATTTGTTCGAAAATGGGATTAAGTCCATCAACGGTGAATACCTACTGCATAAAAACAAATTGCTAAAATTGCTCTAAGAACGAAGTAGAACGTAAAGAATTAAAGATGATGATGAGAAGGAAAACAAAGATGAAGAATCATATGAAGAAGCATATTATGTACCTACTTGAAATATTTATGTATGCAGGTATGCATTAATAAAAAGAATCTATTTCTGCCATTTATCGTTTATTGCGAACTTCGCTTATAACGAAACGCTTTTGACAATCCCTTGAGGTTCGATATAAGCCGACATTATGTATGCGGGATGTCCCGTTGATGATAATTCAACGGGTAAATTTGAAATCTACATGAAGAATAATGTTTTTCTTACACAACAATAAAAAACTGCAATCAAAAATTTTAATTAGTTCTTTTTGTCTCCTAGATGTCAATTAAAATTTATAAGAGGCTTCAGATATAAAAATTAACTGTAGGGACAAAACTTCATTGCGATTGACACAGTATTTTTTATTTAACTAGTGTATTGCGACAAAAAGAACACAATTTTCAAAATGACATAACTTCGCTCACGATAAAAATAAAGGGACGCCCCGATGAACTTTTTATCGCCATTTTTCATGTAGATTTCAGATTTACCCGTTGGGTTGCCATGAATGGGACAACCTGTATGTCAACATTCAATGATTTTGTTGTTTCTGTAATTGAATTTTTTCAAATACGACTTAAGGGAGATATAACTAAATGGAAAGCCGCGTCCCTTTACTTTCTGGACACGCTGTATAGACCTTTGTCCCCGCAGTTTCTTTTACTACACAACAAACTGATTATATTTCTAATACATCCATTAAAACTATTCTCATTTTCGTAAACTTATTGATTGTAGAAATCACAAATTAATTATTGAATTTTAAACAATAGTCGTTAAATCTTTAAATACTATTTTCAAGGTTTCTGTAGGCTTTTGTCCATAAGTGTAGGCATTTAATTGATTATATATTTTAATAAAAAAAGAAAGAAAGTGCACTTAAAGTGAAAAGTGGCACATTTTAGATCTCGGAATTGAGCCACTTTTGTCTCTTTCAACTTGTTTTAGATAAATAAGATTACCAACTCAAAATTTGAAAAAGTCTAGACATTGTTCCAATAAGTCCGGATATATTTATTCAAATAGGTATGTAAATATTAAAAAAAAAACAATCTTTTGACGTATATATTTACAAAAATAAGACAAAATAATCAGTTAAATATTCAATTAATTTATTCATTTTTAAATTTTATATAATATAACATGGATGGGTTTTTAGTTTTACCTTTTTTTTTTAATTCAATTATTATTCATGATGATTTTTTTTCGTAAGAATCGAAAAATCCGAAAATTATTTTTCATAAACTGAAGTCCAGAGAAAACTTAATTTTTCTGGAGTATCCGGACTAAAACTAGAGGGTTGGTAACCCTATAGGTAAAATTGGGAAAACTAAATTTCGAAAATATTGGATATTATTTAATTTTCGTTAAATAAATTAAAAAATACACTCACACAAACAGAACTCTTAGAACACGAACCGCCACTGCAAACTACTAATTTATAATTACCATCCAACAATAATAACCAATTTAATGTGGCAGTAAAAGTTGATTAGATTTCGATAACATTAAATTTAATCGAACTGGAATAATCGATATTTACTTACAATAAATAGAAATCAAATTTTACAATCGACTATGTAAAATCAACACTGTAAAGCCCCGAAATTCGTTTATAAAAGAGTCATTGTAAAAGCAAACGGATAATTTTACAGACTGACTAAAAATCGCGAGTTCTGGATGTAAAAGCTCGTTATCAGTGAATGATTATTGACGTTGCCATTCCCCAAATGGTTATCAGCCACAAAAGACAACAATACAGGAAATTAAATTATAAAAAATGCAACATCGGTCTCGGTGAATAATTTAAAATAGATATCATTTTGCAAAAGGGAAATATTTTAAATGACACCACAACATCCCCTAACAATTTAAATAACAAATTCAACGAACTGCTTCTGTGACAATCAAAGAGCGAACGTTAATCCAGCTCGTTTTAGCAGTGTAATCGACTATTTTGAAATATATAACAGTTACCCTCAACAATTTAATGATCAATATCAACGAATGCTTTGGGGGAAGCTCTGATTA
The DNA here is from genome assembly GCA_036325965.1 of Sinopyrophorus schimmeli. Lineage (NCBI taxonomy): Eukaryota > Metazoa > Arthropoda > Insecta > Coleoptera > Elateridae > Sinopyrophorus > Sinopyrophorus schimmeli. Next base: position 1,017,136 of record JARFIZ010000194.1, read on the forward strand.
AGTCGAAGGGGTCGTTTCTTAAACGAAAATCCGTCAAGTCTTAAATCTGTTGGCCTTTCCAAGTGAAAACTAGAAGTTATTATATGCATTCACTATATCTAAATATTAATAAGATTATTAATTAAAAAAAAACAAGAATAATATGCTAATTACGAGTTATTTAAAATTTTAAAATTTATGCACTAAAAACCAAGCCCGATAAATTCAAACTAGCTTTAATTTATAATGCCATAACGAGAAAGAAAATAAAATTTTATGGCAACGATCTACTTAAAATTTTACGAGCCTTATCAATCAATTGGAAATATAATTTTGTTGCAATTACTGATTTGCCATAAGTAATTTAAGACGTGCACAGTGATGCGATGGCTAAATCGATTTTATGATCGCCGAAATAAATTAAACGACAAATCTAATTATTGCACATCACTCGTGACACTGTAATTACATACAAACAATCAACAGCACCGGAACTGGAAAGTGCCGAAGCATCAAGGACAATAACAAATTGACTTGGTTGAATACTGAAGTTGCAATTTGCAAATCCTGTCATTAAATAATTAAGTGTTGTGAAATCCCAAAAAGGATTGTTGACAAACAAATCAACGATAAGACACGGAAGCTGTATCTAAAAGAATACAGTTAAATAATTTTACATGCAAATGGGTAATTAACGCCTACCATTAGTTAAATAACGTAGGAAGACCTGTACCTAAAATAGGTATTTTATATTTAGTCGACACTTTAAATGACCACGAATACCTGTTCACCCCAAATTATGCCAAATTCCTTTTAAATTTAAATTGGGACTTTTAAAAATACACTCTTGAGAGTATTTTGAAAATCTTGAAAAACCCTGATGGAATTTTAGATGAGCAAAGAAATATTTTAAGCATTTCATATCGTCCATATAATGTGGCTCGTTCTTAATACCAAGTGGTCATAAGATTCGTCTAATAAAAGCTTTTTAAGGAGTAGAGAACCGTCCTAAAAGCATGTAGAATGCTTTTTATGGAAGGTACTTGAAGACATAAATCATACTGACCAATAAAGGTTCAAAATTTATGTTTAAAAACGGCTCGTAATCCGACGATGACCCCAACGTTGGTATTTTTATGTTCTAATGAATCATATTTAAGATAATCCCTAAAAGTTTGGTGTTTTAAATATTTTTTTTAAAAATAGCTTATCATACCTATAAGGGTAGGAAAATCCGGAAGTAGGGTGACTATTAATTATGCACGGGAAAAATACCCCTGAGTCATTTGTACGCATGAAAATTCAGTGGAGGCCACCCAAATACGTGTAAGGTGGCCCAAAATTTTAATTAAATAAACTTCTTATAATACCTGGAAAGTAAATAACAATGATCATTGCGTGACAGGATGAAGAGGAGATTTGTATTCATTTGCCAAATTATATGATTGAAAATATAAAAAATAAAGACGCACAAGTCTTTGTTATGATTCCAGTGTAATTATGAAACTTGATAGGTCCATTATTCCCATTATAACATTATTAAAGGCACATATAAGCTACACTGAAAAAAAAGATTAAATCAACTGCCACATGCTTATATAATATGAACTCAAGAGTTTGAGCTTAGAAGATTTGACAAAAAAAAAAGGTAGGAAAAGAAACTAACACTGACCTTATTAAATAAAGATTCCAATGTTAATAAATCCGAACAAACACTATTGGATATTACAAAGAACACTCATTTGAGATCATTTGTGAATATTTAATCCTTTTATCCATTCATATTTATAAAATAACACAAATATTTACCACGAAACACATTAACACTTTATCGTCACTGCCATTTTGAATATCTTGCAGTTTCCAGTCTGAAAATTTTTAGTTTTTAACCTAAGCAGCTGTTGGCAGCAATAGTTTAGTTATATAATTTAATGTCTGATTAACCATCATTACATTTTAGTTGAAAAATGGCTAAAAGAATTCTTAAAAGTTCCATAAATTGGGCAGCAATTGTCGAAAGAGTACCAGAGCACCAAAAACCATTGTATTTCGCATTTAAAACTAAATCTGATGGATACTTAAAACGGTGAGCAAACCACTTATGCAACAGAATTTTTTTTAAATACACTTTTAGGGTGCTTGCAAATCCCGAAAATCCACCTGCAATTGATTGGGCAGCATATAAAGCCCGAGTACCTGTAGCAGGAATGGTCGATGAGTTTCAAAAGCAATATACCGCATTAAAGGTGCCATACCCTCCAGATACTGCTTCTGGTCAAATAGATGCTCTTGAGAAGGAAGTTAAATCAGATATTGAGAAATTTAAAGTAGAATCTAATACACGTATTGAACAGTATGTAATAAATTAGGTAATATGAAAGTATAATATTTAAGTATCGTTTTAGGTGTAAGAAAGAACTGGCTCATATAGCTAGCTTGCTTGCTTACGATCAAATGACTATGGAAGATTATAAAGATGCTTTCCCTGACAAAGCTGTAGATCCTATTAACAAACCTACTTTCTGGCCTCATGGACCTGAAGATCAACTTGACTATGTTGATAAGGATTCTCAGTCTGGAGGATCACATTAATTGGATGGTGTAAGTTAGTAATATGTAACGAATTTGATTGTTAGAAAATTACCAGTAAATATATTATATGTACTGATGTTTTTTTTACTTACAACATTAAATATGTTAACTGAATAATTAGGCTGACCACAAGTACAGTTTTGAATGGGACAGTGCTGTTCTTTTTTAAGTAAAAACTTAAACGTCATCGTTTTAATGAAAATATCGATTTTTGTCAAGTAAAGCTCTTTTTCTTGTAATAAGTTTTTGTTAAGAAATCTCAATACATCTTAATATTGAAATATATTTATTATTTTGTCACTGTCCATTTGTAGATAAAAAAATAGGGTCAGCCTATAATGCCCAAAACTAGGTTTATTTGAAGTAATGAATCGATCTTTTAAACCCGTTATATAAAAAGCTAAGCAATAAACAGTTTTATACACAGCCTACATAATGAAATATTTTAGTAAAATTTTATTAATTTAAAAGCAGTTATATAACACTGTCTAACAAAAATTTTTTCCGTTAATCAAATTCAACATTTTTCGTATCCTACATGCATCAGTTTTAACAGAAAAATAGTAAAACTGTTCAACTCCATTGGAATATTTAAATATTTAACATTATTGTTGACGCGATCGGAATGTGGCACTTTGAGCTCGAATGTGCACACTCGGTTTTAAGCATGATTCCCAATAATTAATTTACTTTCTTAGACGGCTAACTTTAATTGTCGAATTTTTGTTCGCTGTGCGCGCGCAACTTTCGTTGCCTGCTAATATTTTCATCCCGGCGCCAAAAGAAGTATAACTTCAAAAATTTTTGTTAGACAGTGTAATCAATAATGTATAAGTTGTCATAGTAACAAGAAGTAAACCTAAACATAAAACGCCGCAACATTTTTACAATTATGAGTGAATTAAAGATTCAAGAAGAAACTAAGACAAAGTTTGACTTATTGTTAAAACAAGCTTTAAATATGAAGAGTCGCAAAAATGTCCAGAATCTTGCAGCACAAAAATCAACTAGTATCGAATCTTTAACAAATACCATCAATGAAAACAAATCAACCATTGATAACACTTTAGAAAACGATATCAGCACCACAGCTGTAGTAGAAGTGGACGTTCATGAAGATGCGACCAACGACAATTTTATATTAAATAAATTCTTAAATGACAGTACAAATTTAATGGCAAACGAAAATACTTTGTTAGAAGATACTCCGAAGTCTGAAACTTATAGAAAACCACCAGTTCCACGTCCACGAAAACACAAAAAAGGTCCATCCAGCTCTTCCAGTGTTAGTAGCACTGGTACATACGTCCTACCCCCTAAACTTTTACCCGAAACCCAAAAAATAGACACCATTGAATTAGCAAAAGCGGACGATAACATTAATTCGTCTAAAGAACAACTTTTGGATGAAACTGTCCAAATTAAATACGTAAATGAAATAAAACTTAAAAGAAAACATAAGTCGTCAAGACGAAGAGATGTTAAACATGATTCCAGCTCAGAAGATATTTTAGAAGTCGCTTTAAATGAAACAATGCCAAAATATAACTATGAAGAAATAATGGGCATTACCGTTTATAAAACAGATCGATTAAAATTAGATTCTTTAATTGTACATCCAGTTGTTAAAATACATGTTGTTGACATACAAACTGGAGAATACATCAGAAAAAGTGATGCGAATAGGGCTGCAGTTTACTTTTATGAAGACAAAAGTACTACTCGCATTATTCCAATTATTTCAGAACCTTACAACTTATATGAAAACAGGTAAGATTGGGGCCAACGTAACTCAATAAATCATCACTTTATTTTTCAGGTCCTTATTTCCACAATGGGAAGAAACCTTAATAATTAACGAAGATATAAAATACATGCTTGAGAGTAACACTATAATATTTTTCGAAATATTGGATTTTGTAACATTTTCGCAAGTTAAAGCTAAAGGTTTGAAGAAAAACGGATCTTGAGTAGAGAGTTTTTAAATTTAATATAAATTTCAGAATCTTCAAAAGGGTGGCGTAAAATAGCTTGGGCGTTTCTTAAAGTTCTGGGGAAAAACGACTTTGAATACAAATAAAGAATACGTTTGCAATTGTATAATCCTGCGAAATACAACAAATTACCCCAATTTAATTGTCCATTATTTCATTAATGGGCCAAGAAGAAATTCAAAAGTATCCGTCGAGTTTGTATGTTAATATTCAAAGTATAAAACCGCAAATTATCTTAGAAACCCTTCGGTCTAAAACACCTATACAAGGAGAAAGAGCTTCAAATGTAACTTTTACATAGAAATAAATAGCGAAAGTGATTTATTAGAAAATAAATCTGATAAAATTCTAATGGAAGAAAAACAGAACTTATCAATTGGTCACGGTTAATTAATCAATCTTGTAAATTGCCAAATACTTGTGTCGCTGAATTGTGGAGTTATGATGAGGGTTGTTTAACTCTGCAATTTAGTAATGACGGATTATATTTGGCATGTGCTGTTTTAATAGATAATACACATTATATTATTATAGTTTCTGTAAGTCTTGTAATAACATTAGCATAATTAGCATAATTTTATCGTCACTGCCATTTTGAATATCTTGCAGTTTCCAGTCTGAAAATTTTTAGTTTTTAACCTAAGCAGCTGTTGGCAGCAATAGTTTAGTTATATAATTTAATGTCTGATTAACCATCATTACATTTTAGTTGAAAAATGGCTAAAAGAATTCTTAAAAGTTCCATAAATTGGGCAGCAATTGTCGAAAGAGTACCAGAGCACCAAAAACCATTGTATTTCGCATTTAAAACTAAATCTGATGGATACTTAAAACGGTGAGCAAACCACTTATGCAACAGAATTTTTTTTAAATACACTTTTAGGGTGCTTGCAAATCCCGAAAATCCACCTGCAATTGATTGGGCAGCATATAAAGCCCGAGTACCTGTAGCAGGAATGGTCGATGAGTTTCAAAAGCAATATACCGCATTAAAGGTGCCATACCCTCCAGATACTGCTTCTGGTCAAATAGATGCTCTTGAGAAGGAAGTTAAATCAGATATTGAGAAATTTAAAGTAGAATCTAATACACGTATTGAACAGTATGTAATAAATTAGGTAATATGAAAGTATAATATTTAAGTATCGTTTAGGTGTAAGAAAGAACTGGCTCATATAGCTAGCTTGCTTGCTTACGATCAAATGACTATGGAAGATTATAAAGATGCTTTCCCTGACAAAGCTGTAGATCCTATTAACAAACCTACTTTCTGGCCTCATGGACCTGAAGATCAACTTGACTATGTTGATAAGGATTCTCAGTCTGGAGGATCACATTAATTGGATGGTGTAAGTTAGTAATATGTAACGAATTTGATTGTTAGAAAATTACCAGTAAATATATTATATGTACTGATGTTTTTTTTACTTACAACATTAAATATGTTAACTGAATAATTAGGCTGACCACAAGTACAGTTTTGAATGGGACAGTGCTGTTCTTTTTTAAGTAAAAACTTAAACGTCATCGTTTTAATGAAAATATCGATTTTTGTCAAGTAAAGCTCTTTTTCTTGTAATAAGTTTTTGTTAAGAAATCTCAATACATCTTAATATTGAAATATATTTATTATTTTGTCACTGTCCATTTGTAGATAAAAAAATAGGGTCAGCCTATAATGCCCAAAACTAGGTTTATTTGAAGTAATGAATCGATCTTTTAAACCCCTTATATAAAAAGCTAAGCAATAAACAGTTTTATACACAGCCTACATAATGAAATATTTTAGTAAAATTTTATTAATTTAAAAGCAGTTATATAACACTGTCTAACAAAAATTTTTTCCGTTAATCAAATTCAACATTTTTCGTATCCTACATGCATCAGTTTTAACAGAAAAATAGTAAAACTGTTCAACTCCATTGGAATATTTAAATATTTAACATTATTGTTGACGCGATCGGAATGTGGCACTTTGAGCTCGAATGTGCACACTCGGTTTTAAGCATGATTCCCAATAATTAATTTACTTTCTTAGACGGCTAACTTTAAGGGGAGGTTCTCAGGTTGAAGTCGCCAAAAACCGTGGCCAGGCGGCAGCATATTTGATTAATATTTGAACTGATCGCGTTTACCGCACAATTATTGACAAGGACATTACAAAACGAGTTCCCAACTTCACGATGCTTCTCGATACAGCTGTAGACAAATTCCAGCTGTTTTAAAATTCTGCTCCGTGTAGTTACATGTATTTTATTTTAGTACTAGCTGCCCGCTCGGCTTTACTCGGCTTCGCACGGGTATTGCGATTTCAAAAAGTGTGGGAATTGTTGAAACTAAGAAAAGTAAATTTTATGTCTAGTACAAACCCTATGGCAAATAACTAAATATTTAACTAGTTTCTAAAACTAATCCTTTATGATTTTAATATACCTTCATATTAATATCATTATTCAGCGAACAACTGAGTATTTCCCGGAGCGTTACTAAAATTACGGAAAACTCACTTATTTTAAATATTTTATTAACAAAAAACATTTTTACATAAAGAAATATTGATTCTTTGTATGTAAGGTTTATTTAAACTATAAACGTTACTGTTAGTTTCATATTTGGAAAATTGTATACTTACAACTGATAAGTTCTTCTCATTAGCGGGGTTATTTTGCGTCATAATGTTTTTGTATGTGATATAGTACATAGTATTTCTATATTTTTTCCTCCAAAATTGCTGTAAGTCTAGCCGTTTATGAAAAAATGCATAAATTGAAAAAAATTGAAGTTATGATTTTTTAGAGGTAAGACCGTTCAAGTTACATAGATCCAACTCTGGGCAATTTGAAAGATTGTAATTTTCTCTACAATTTTCCGCTAAGAACAAGACAATTGTATACAATTTAGCAGAAGTATAAATAATTGAAAAGAAAAATTGTAAATTTACATGTTAAGTAAATGAGAAAATTAAAAAATCAACTAGGATAACCCGACCAATAGATGGACAAATTTTCTTTTAATAAGTAATTATATTAAATTTAAGTATAAAATCCATCTACTGGTGATATGAATTTTTTCTTAAAATTTATAGTTTATAAAATAGTTTTATAAAAAAACCTTATCAGATCGTTTCACAGCTTTTAATTCCGTTTATTTTAACACGAATTCAAAAAACAAAAATATTCAAATTAAATAGGTATCATTGCTAAAATAAAATTTTAAATATTTTAATATTGTAATATGCCTGCACTAATAATTATTTATTTTTATTAATAAAAACTTGGAATTCTTATAATAATAAATTTTAATTATAAATTAATTAATTACGTTTTCATTTCTAAATAGTAATGTATACCAAAATTTCTTAAAATTACTCTTAGTTTAAAATTATTATAACCTACTAATACGAGATTTTTAACTTTTTAATTTATGGTCTTTCAGTTTTAATTTTTCTTATAAGTACGTTATTAACAATCTTCAAACCCAATTAGTACCTTTAAGATTATTAATCAAAAATTTCAATGTTTATAAACTTCAGTCATGAAATAATAAACACAGTCAAAGTTATTTTACGTTCTTACATGTGAAGTTGAAAATATTGTTAAAATATGCGCGCCATGTAAGCCAAAGTACACGAATCACTTGAACGGGTAGTCTCTCTCTCTCTAACATGCAATGCATATGGAAGTAAATTTTCCAAATGAATAATCTCAATTAATACTTTATTAATTTGAACACGACTTGCACCAAATCAATCTGTTAAACTTTGTTCGTGATGAGACATATTTCAATTTCATGAATTCTTTTGTAGTTTTAAATAATTTGCATCTTTAGGACGCCCGCGAAGTTAAACTTGTGAATTAAAATGAATTCCACTTTTAAAATTGTGTCTCATCATTCTTTAAACAAACCGAATTCATTTTATTCAAACAATTCAAATTGATTAAATAATTTAAGAGATTATTAGTTTCGAAAATTCGAATAAATTTAACCTCAAAACGTATCCTGGCAATCCCACCTTCAGTCATTCTTACATGTGAAGTTGCAAGTAATTATTGTTAAAATATACGCGCCATCTAAGCCAAAGTACCCGAATCACTTGAACGGGTAGCCTCTCTCTCTAACATGCAATGCATATGGAAGTAAATTTTCCATATTAATAATCTCAATTAATATTTTGTTAATTTGAACACGACTTGCACCAAATCAATCCTTTAAACTTTGTTCGTGGTGAGACATATTTCAATTTTATGACTTCTTTTGTAGTTTTAAATAATTTGCATCTTTAAGATGACCGCGAAGTTAAACATGTGAATTAAAATGAATTCGACTTTTAAAATTATGTCTCATCATTTTTTAAACAATCCGAATTCATTTTATTCAAACAGAATTCAAATTGATTAAATAATTGAAGAGATTTGTAGGATTGAAAATTCGAACGAATCTAACCTCAAAACGTACCCTGACAATCCCACCTTAATTGTCGAATTTTTGTTCGCTGTGCGCGCGCAACTTTCGTTGCCTGCTAATATTTTCATCCCGGCGCCAAAAGAAGTATAACTTCAAAAAAATTTTTTTGTTAGACAGTGTAATCAATAATGTATAAGTTGTCATAGTAACAAGAAGTAAACCTAAACATAAAACGCCGCAACATTTTTACAATTATGAGTGAATTAAAGATTCAAGAAGAAACTAAGACAAAGTTTGACTTATTGTTAAAACAAGCTTTAAATATGAAGAGTCGCAAAAATGTCCAGAATCTTGCAGCACAAAAATCAACTAGTATCGAATCTTTAACAAATACCATCAATGAAAACAAATCAACCATTGATAACACTTTAGAAAACGATATCAGCACCACAGCTGTAGTAGAAGTGGACGTTCATGAAGATGCGACCAACGACAATTTTATATTAAATAAATTCTTAAATGACAGTACAAATTTAATGGCAAACGAAAATACTTTGTTAGAAGATACTCCGAAGTCTGAAACTTATAGAAAACCACCAGTTCCACGTCCACGAAAACACAAAAAAGGTCCATCCAGCTCTTCCAGTGTTAGTAGCACTGGTACATACGTCCTACCCCCTAAACTTTTACCCGAAACCCAAAAAATAGACACCATTGAATTAGCAAAAGCGGACGATAACATTAATTCGTCTAAAGAACAACTTTTGGATGAAACTGTCCAAATTAAATACGTAAATGAAATAAAACTTAAAAGAAAACATAAGTCGTCAAGACGAAGAGATGTTAAACATGATTCCAGCTCAGAAGATATTTTAGAAGTCGCTTTAAATGAAACAATGCCAAAATATAACTATGAAGAAATAATGGGCATTACCGTTTATAAAACAGATCGATTAAAATTAGATTCTTTAATTGTACATCCAGTTGTTAAAATACATGTTGTTGACATACAAACTGGAGAATACATCAGAAAAAGTGATGCGAATAGGGCTGCAGTTTACTTTTATGAAGACAAAAGTACTACTCGCATTATTCCAATTATTTCAGAACCTTACAACTTATATGAAAACAGGTAAGATTGGGGGCCAACGTAACTCAATAAATCATCACTTTATTTTTTCAGGTCCTTATTTCCACAATGGGAAGAAACCTTAATAATTAACGAAGATATAAAATACATGCTTGAGAGTAACACTATAATATTTTTCGAAATATTGGATTTTGTAACATTTTCGCAAGTTAAAGCTAAAGGTTTGAAGAAAAACGGATCTTGAGTAGAGAGTTTTTTAAATTTAATATAAATTTCAGAATCTTCAAAAGGGTGGCGTAAAATAGCTTGGGCGTTTCTTAAAGTTCTGGGGAAAAACGATGCTTTGAATACAAATCAAAGAATACGTTTGCAATTGTATAATCCTGCGAAATACAACAAATTGCCGCCATTTAATTGTCCATTATTTCATTGGTGGGCCAAGAAGAAATTACAAAAGTATCCGTCGAGTTTGTATGTTAATATTCAAAGTATAAAACCGCCAGAAATTATCTTAGAAACCCTTCGGTCTAAAACACCTATACAAGGAGAAAGAGCTTCAAATGTAACTTTTACTATAGAAATAAATAGCGAAAGTGATTTATTAGAAAATAAATCTGATAAAATTCTAATGGAAGAAAAAACAGAACTTATCAATTGGTCACGGTTAATTAATCAATCTTGTAAATTGCCAAATACTTGTGTCGCTGAATTGTGGAGTTATGATGAGGGTTGTTTAACTCTGCAATTTAGTAATGACGGATTATATTTGGCATGTGCTGTTTTAATAGATAATACACATTATATTATTATAGTTTCTGTAAGTCTTGTAATAACATTAGCATAATTAGCATAATTTTTATGGTGATAATCTTTAAGGTGAAAACTTTTGAAGAAGAATGTAAATATTCCATACATCAAGGATTAATTTACGATATAAAATGGTCCCAAGATGATAATTATATTATCACAGCTTCTGCAGATTGTACCGTTTGCATTTGGAGCTTTAAAAAACGTAAATATATCGAGGTAGATAATAAATATTGTATACTAATTGGATAATTAATATATAATATTTTCGTAGATGCTTCCACATCCATCATACGTGTACTCAAACATATTTTGTGGTAAATTTGTAGCTACTGGTTGTTATGATCACGTTGTAAGACTATGGAGCGAAACGAACAAAGGAAATTATCAATTAAATCAAGAATTGGAAGGCCATAAGGGCTATATTACATCTCTTTGTTGTACGGAAAAAAATACACATCTATTTTCTTCGGATTCTATTGGAGTTATTATCGAATGGAAAACGAACAACGAAAATTGGTATTTAAAAAGGTAATAATTTTATTTTTATTTAAAATATGACTTCTGATATATTTATTTTTCAATGCAGAGAAATTAGGTTAATTGATTTGAGAAATACAGTCATAAATCAAATTTTATTAAATGGAAAAGAAAAAAGACTGGTAATAAATGCTCGTGATGATACGATTCGTGTGGTCGACCTTAAAACTGAATGTGTATTACATTGGTTACATGGAACTTTAAATACCAGGTGAATTGATTAATTTTAGAATAATTTAAAATATCAGTATAATTTTTTAGATTTAAAACAACATGTACTATTTCACCCTGTAACAATTACATATTGGCAGGTAGTGAAAATGGGAAAGTTATTGTCTGGAATACAGATTCGGGACAAATAGTAGCTACATACACACCATATGAAGCCCTCAACGCACAAAATGCTACAATAAATAGTCTCCAATTTCATCCTTACGATAACATCATAGCCATGTCTCATTATGGCCGCAATTTACCAATTTTGTTGGCAGCATACGATCGAAATCAAAATGTTAAGAATACTATAGGATTAAAAATGTTACAGAACGTTGAAGTGCTCAATTTGAAAAAGAGAAACGATTCTGTTAGTTGTCGAAGTGATACTCCTAGCACAAAAGAATTCAAAGAACTCGAGAAGTCAAACAAGTCCATTAAATTCGAAAATATATTAGAAAAAATTGATCAATTGATAATTATTAATCAACAAAGTAGTTGTGGGAGTTCAAAGGAAACTCTGAATAACTCTTAAGGCTGCGCGCCGCCGTGTATTTTACATATGCCACGACTTCTGGATTTCAGAAAAAACTAAGCCACGTAGAAAGTTCTAATTTTAGGACAACAATTTAGACCTAATTTTGAATGCTTCCTTTTTTGAAAATTTGGAAAAACTTTAATAGTTTTTGAATAAACAGAAAAACTGTAAAATTTTGAAAATCAAATTTAGACGAAAAGGAAGCACGCGTTTTACTATTTACTTCAACACTGCGCAAACCGTTTTTAAAAAATTTGAGTATTTTTGAGATAATAGAAGTTAGATTTAGCCAATTTTTCCTGCAGTTTTATGGTTGGCAGTTCAGTTATTGCCTCGCAGATGGCCAGGCACCAAACCGCAACCTTGAACGAATATATTACAATGGCAATCTTAATAACATACTTCATCGGAACAAGCTTTTTATTAATTCTAGAAAACGCTACATTTTTTTATGTAACCGTATATATAAATGTATATAATAAACGTAAATGACTATTTTAAATTAAATGATCTTCAATTGTCGTAGAGAGAATCATGATAGTTGTATAGAGATGCAAGATATCGATCTTTACGGTGATTTGAAAACGTTTAAAATATTAAGTTGTTACAGGTGTAGTTTTATCGGTCAAACTCGCATACTTTCGTCTATTTTCGACATATAGTCTGGTCTAGTAAAGAGATGATTACTTCCAATATGATTTCAAATGTTATATTCAGAGAACTTTCATGCGATTTCGATTGTTGGGAGGGGCAAAGTAAGCGTCGGCGCGCAATTCAAAAACCAGTTTAAATTTAAGAATACATATTTATTATGTTATGAATCTTAATTAATGCGATTTGTTTTATTAATATTACAAAGTAACATAAATATGTGTATAAAATTGTAAAATACTTGTTTTCTTTAAAATGAAAAGATAATAATTATAGTATTGCAGAAAGGCGCTAATGATTAATTTTCTGGATTTCTTTTATTTGTTCTGATGATATGTTTATTATTTTTAAATATAGTTCTAATTTTATTTATTATAATTATACCATAAATAAATGTTGAAAATACTTTGATACTAATGTTTTTAGTCCAATTATTATATTTATTAAAATTTTTTTCTATATAAATTTTTAATTCATTTTATATATCGAAATTATTTATAATTGTGATTAAAAAATAACTAACAAAATTTTAAGCGCAGAAAAATATTTTGTGGTAAAAATATGCACCTTGATAAGGGGGTAAGAACGAAAAAAGTTAAATTTTGCAAATATCAGGTAGAAATAAATACTTATATCGTAAATAAATACTAAACATTTTCAAATTCTTGAAGAATTGGAAATGACCGGGAAACACAAAGTACATATTTAAATTGCATACCTTCAATAAATATCTTCTCAAGGGGGCATATTTTTGCAGGGATCGACAATTTTGGAAGCAGATGATAACGAAATTTATTTTATTTTATTATCTATGTATGCTCCCAGAAAATGTTTACCAAAATTGGCATACTTCAATTGTTTGATAACCATTTAATAAAAATAAATATCAAAAAAATAAAATCTACGATAATTTCACAAGCTTTGCCGTTTGATTAATAAAAATATCATTATGTTGAAAAAGCACAAAAGCTTAGAAGTTGGGTTGTTTTAGGTTTTATTAATTTTTGTGTAAAACTCTTTGATTTATCAAAATTTAAAATTATACTTTTTAAAGACGGGTGATCTCTAGCTCTAAAAAATTCAACTTTACATCTTCAAAAATCTTTCTATGGTCGCGATTCTCTAAAAAACTAAAAATTTTAATCAAAAACATATAACATCTATAGTAGGCTGCTTCGTTTATAAACGATTTTTTTTTAAATTTACGCTCCATTGAGAAAATATTGTTCTAAACAGAAAAATAAATTTTCACTAAATTTCAATCTTTAATTTAATGGGTTATTAGTTAATTTTAAAATTTTCACATTTATTTAATATTTGAATTTATATCTCTGCTGCATTTTAGGTAATTGTGTTTGTTATGGAAAATTGTAGGAAAAATAACAATTTTTAAAAGTGCCCCATAGTTAGATCTGTCACTTCGATGGTTTCACGGCTAGTAAAAGATAAATGACAATTTTAGAAGATATTAAATTTTCTACAAAAAGGTCTTCAGTCAACAGTTGTAAAGATAATAAATAAACGGTTATTTGAAAATTTAATATGGAATTTTTAATACGATAATACAAATATGTTTTACATGTTTATGCGTTGGAATTTATTTATCTTATAAACTAATCGCTTTACAGCTTAGACTCTACGGTGGGCACTTTTAAAAATTGATATTTTTTTTACAATTTTTCGCAAAGAACAAGATAATTCTATAAAATGCAGGAGAGATACAGATAGGGAGACCGGGTATGGTTGTGTCACGGGTAGGTTGTCACCATAAGCCATAACAGCAAACCTAATGAATTAATAAATTTGTTTACTCGTGTTAAAGAAGCCCGAGCACAATACCTCCTTGCGTACTTCACTTCAGTTCGCTCTGAAATACCGTATAAGAAATATATACGTTTGTATTTTTTGTACAGTGAAAGTAATTTTTTGTGAATCTGTTCTGAGTCTCGTAAGTATATTTAAATTTTGCATAGTGATATACTCTTTCGTGTATTTATGATGTTTAAGATATGCTTCATGACATTATTCATATAGTTTCTTAAATGACCATTGATTTAAATTTATTTTGGGAGTTTATTGTCCAAAACTGTTTTGGGGAAAGTTGGCTCAAGTTAACGGGGGCTAGTTGTCACCTGTGCAAAGTAACCATGAATATGTGCGGCCTTTTTTATTGGTTTCTAGGAGTTTTACTACATAAACGATTGGCTGTAATTATACATTTGTCATTTTTGCTACCATAACCTAAGTTCGTTAGATAGAATAGGTTAGGAATAGCATATGCATTTGTTTTCTCGTTTTGTATTTTACCTTTTATTTAGCGGGTGATTACCTACCCCAGACACTATGACCAACCATCCCTTATACACGGGGTTGAAAATCGCACTTTTTTTCAAAATAATTATAATATCTGCTCATTGGATAATGGTAGAAAAGTCTTTTTTCTTAAACTAGAATAAAACACTATATATTGATATATAAATGTCATTTATAAATTAAGACCATGGGCTCTAAAAATACACAAGAAAAAATGTGACTTCCAACCCCGGTCTCCCTAAATATTTAAAAAAACTGTAAATTCACGTGTTAAATGCATGGAAAAATTTAAAATTAACTAGCGACCAGAATTAAAATTAAACATTGTTTGGATATTTTTTTTCTGTTCTAAAACAATATTTTGTCTCTGGTCCGCAAAAATAATTGTTTAAAACGAAGCACCCTAATACATATATTTCTTTTATGGTGGATAATTAAAATGTTATTTTTGGGATAAAATTTAAAAGCGAAATATGACAACTATTATTGGCCAGGAGTAGTATATAAATAATTAAAATTTGCAGTAATTTTAGTATTGGAAACGTTACGCACAAAAGTTTCATTAAAATCATTTAACTTATTATAAATGTAAAAATAAATAATATTAAAAATCGTTATTATAATATTGAGTTGAAAGTGTTGAAAATTATTTTTTTAACATTAACACATTTTAAGCGGGTAACCAAATTGACTAAACTGATGTGCGTAGCGGACAAAATTCGTGTAAAATTGCGCGCGTGAAATCTAGTACATATATACATTAACACATTTCAATAAAAATTGATAAAATCACAATAATTTATTATTATATAAACAAATGTTAAAGAAGTATCGTTGACGAGTCTAAACAAAAATTACGGGCTGTAAACCTATAGTTTTTATATCAATTTAAAATAAGACAGTTGGTATCAATTTCTTGGAAGCTGCCATTTTGAATTTAATTTTGACTTAATTTCTATATGAATTTTATGAAACCTAGTAACTTTTATATTAAAGTTTTTTGTAAATTTTATAATTACAAAGTTATTTGACATTAAAGAAAATAACGATTTTCAGTTTTTTTACGATTATTTCGTAACTGTTCGGAATTTTACAATTTTCTTAACGGAATCTGAATTGGCACCTAAAACTGCAAAACATTGCCCTTTTAACCAAAGTTCTATCTCCACTAATAAGAAAGACATCCATGTTAGCCTACTCAATTTGGGACACCCTGTATATATAAACGGTTGTTTTAAAATAAACAAACCATTGGACGCTGGTCACTCGTGCAATTCAGTTTAATGATAATTTTTGTAATCAAAGAATTTTTTGAACGTAAAACTTACGTTTTTGCTCAAAGAAACTCGGGTTTTGGCATTTAGTAAAAATGCAATTAATAATAAAGGCAATATAAAAAATATCGCTCAAACACACTAAATGTAAAAAATTGTATATGCGTTCAACACAAGAGTAGAGAACAACACATGCAAAACATTTCCAGCGATACCGTTTCGAAAGTTTTTCGTTAATTTCGTTAAATCATAGTGTGCAGCGAATATTCAAATAAAAAGCGCAAAACCATTTAAGTATAATAAAGGTCTTATAATCATATTTATGTAATATGATTTTGTAAATAATCTATACTAAATTATTGTTTATTACACTTTTTTAAACAAGAAAAGTATCGTATATTAATTAGTTGTTTTAAAAATATAGTTTAAATAATAATAATTAAATCATGTCCATAATGCATATGAAATGTATCGTATTCAAAGCAAAGCGTTTTTAAACGTGAATCGTGGTTTCAACCACCGATCGCCTAGCGGTGAGTAGTTTATTCAGTGTAGGTACGTAACATTGATAAAAATTCCAATATCGCGATATATTCGCCACCTGGATCTTGTTACAATTTTTGTTTGTCGGCGCGCAGCCTTAAGGCAACATTTATTTATTATTACAACGAATTTAGTTGTGTGGATTTTATTTCTTTTTATAAGTAATGTTTTTTATTTTAAATAAATAGATTAATATAAATTTAGTAGCGACGATCTAAGGAAATTAATTGGAACGAATTGCTAGATTAATCAACGTCTGGAGAAAGAGATAGAGGGCTGTATTTTAAATTTAACTCAAACTAGTATTTTTAAATTGAGTATGTATTTTAAATTTTGAAAATTATTAAAATATATTAACGTAAAGCCAGGCCTACTTTTGCAAAAATTTGTGTTGTGTGTGTACTAATTTTATGCGCAATTTCTTGTAAGTGAGGGACTCGACTTAAGATTATTTATTATATTATTTATAAAAGAGTCACAATGTATGTAAACAGAAAAGGAAAAACTATTTCTAATTTGAAAATATCACATTAACTCATGTCAGTTTATAATAGAAACTAGAAATTATTCACTATGTTGAAATATCCAAGCGTTCAAAATTCTTCTGAGCGCAGAATAAGACATTCGTCATTGGCCATAACTGAAAGACATTGGTTTGGTAAAAATGGAATTTTAGCTGAATTTTTCAAAACACGGGTTTGTACCAACATGTTTAATTTTTTTAGTTATTACATCATATTCGTATCTTCTTATTTTAATATGCACTTCAAATTTATTAACGTATTTTCAGAAATATCATGATAAACATTATATATTGAAATGGAAGGATTTTCTATGTATAGCTCTATGTTGGGAACTGACTTTATTTAATATACAATACATTATAAATTTGATTTTACAATGGGGTTGTTGTAAGCATGATCAATTTTTAATATTTCCATTAAAAAAGTTATGAATACTTTAGTGCTGGTAATTATAGGATTTATAATGTTTACGATAGCATTATCAGTACCTCAATTAATGCTCTTACTATTCTTGGGGCAGTACTCGAGACGAGGATATGTATTCTTATGGGAATGGATGCCCATTTTTAAAGGCATAATCTGGAGCTCAATAGTATTCAATATTTTAGGCGAAATAATTAATGTGGCTATTTCTGGTTTAGCGTTAAGATATTTTTGGACTGTTGTATATTTTGAAGTGCCGTGGAAGAATTGTAACTTTACAAATGCTTCCGATAAGTGCTACCTAATGTCTCCAATCGAATCTTATCAAATGAATTGTACATCGGATAAAGATGCCATTTTACATTTTCCTGCCTACGAATATTTTTTGTAATGCAAACTAATATTTTAATTTAATTTTTATTATAATGTGTTATTATTACAGAAATTACATAATACAAGTACCAGAATCTTATGATGAAATGACTGTTTTTGGAACATTGCAAACACCATGGGTAGTCAGTGTTTCTCTTACATGGTTTGTGATCTTTTTGTTGATAGGATTAGATTTTCATCGATTTGCTGTACTAACAAGTGTACTTAAGTTGCTCTTTGTTCTTGTATTTATTATTCCCACGGTTGTGATAATAATATTATTCGGAAGCACCTTATCGGCACCAAGCAACGCTGTTTCTCAATTAAAAGACATTTTGAATTTTCAGGTAAATTTTTCTAATGGTTTTTTTAAATTATATTTTTATTTTATATCATGTTATTAGTTTTGGCTTTCAATTATGAGATTATCGTACTCTAGTAAAAGACCAGACAATTTTGTAGTCTTGGGTTCGATGTTAAGTAGTTCAATGATGCCTACAACAGCAGCCATCAGCATCTATGGATATAAATCTTTTATTTTGATAATTATAACAGTATGGTTTTCTATTAGTATACAATTATTGCAAAGGCACTACAAAGTTTTGGACATCAATTGTGTACCAATTTCAGGTAAAAAGGACAAGTATTTTATATTAAAATATTAATTAATACTCCTTTAGGATTGCTGTTTATTTTTGCAGTAATTCCAGATGTTTTGACTCGATTTCCTTTGAAACAATTTTGGTTGATCTTTTGGTTTTTTGGGATTTGGTTTATCGGGACATCAACAGCCGGTTGCACCCTTTCAGCACTTCTAAATTCACTTTCAGACAAAATACCTGGTCTAACACACCTGAGATGGTGGTTTAGTGGAATTATTTGTATTATTTGTTTTTTACTTAACGTAATAATTTTAACGTCGTATTTCATTCCAATTCAATTTACTTGGATGGAAATATTTTTAACTGATGCAACAGTTATACTACAATTAGTCTTTTCCTGTAGTGTATTTTTGTATTCGTTAAATGTTATTGCAAGCGATTTTCATTTTATGTTTCGAACACCCTTGAATTGTTATTGGATCCACACTCTTAAGTTTTCTGGACTGTTTATTTTTGTAAATATTGTTTATATTTTTATTGATTCATATTGATATTTTTGTTGTTGCAGTCGATGTTTATTTCCATCTGTACTTTTTTCAATACTACAAAAACAAATTTATTCATCGAGGCTGTGTTTTATGCAATTCTATTCGTAACAGTTATGCCCATGTTGAGTGTAACAATTTATTTATATATGAAACAACAAGGAAAAGGAGTAAGTTTGAAACATATTTAAATAATTAAATTAACATTTCACTTTTAGACTATTAAAAAAGTCGTTACTCCGACATCATTGTGGGGTCCACCCACCATGGCGAAAAAAGAAAACCGAAGCAATTTCCATCCAGAAAGAAACATACACTTGGAGAAAAAAAAATGTAAACATCACTGTCTGCTTAATTCGGCTAAATTAAGAGACCAAATCATATTACAAAACAATAATTTTTTTAACTTGTTAAAGAATGTTGCACTTACAAAAACAGAGTAAGGGAAACAACAATTTTGAGTTGTTTTATTTAATTTAATAACGTGTGGCCAATCAAATTATTTTTTAAGTAATTATAGTAACCATATTACTAAAATCGTTCGACGCATTATTTTATTCAAACATAAGTGACAAATCTTTCAGATCATAATTTATTGTAAATAATACTGTTTCCTTTCATAAATTGAAATAATATTTATAGCTATATTTCTTTTATAGATAATTGATAATATTTAATAATGTCGGAAACACAATTCACTAAAATTAAAAATACGCCTTCTGAAAATTGTCTTGTAAGAAGTGTTGAACTGGAGAAACTCAAAATACGTCGTGTTTCTCATTTTAATAATTATTGGGCAGTACTTACCAAGGTATGTAAATCTTAAATTATCATTAATTTTAATTTGTTTAAAATTGTAGCGCGTTCGACATAAGGAATATATGTCTATCCATACGTATATGTATTTCTTATTAATTTTACAAATACCTCTATACGCTATAATGGGTTTGTTCGATTTAGTTTTAACAAATAATGCTGGTGAAACCTAAATCATTAATTACATCCAATAATTCTGTAAAAAGGATTTTTTAGCAATCATTTTAGTTATTTATGTAATATTTCTATTTGGAATAGGAATGCCAATATTCATGTTATTTATTTTTATGGGAAGTTATTGCAGGAAAGGATATATGGCTTTTTGGCACTGCATTCCTTTACTTAGAGGCATCTCGTATTAATTTGATATGAGTTAACATTAATTTTACAAACATTAGGTATTGGAGTCACGATAGCCTTATTAACAATAACGCCAGAAATAATTCACATCAGTTATGCCGGTTTGAGTATGCTTTATATGAGTGATATGTTTGAAACAACAATACCTTGGATTGATTGTAATTTTGAGGGTGCAACAAACACATGTCTTATTGCAAATACAATATACGAACATGGAACAAATGCAAATTGTTCTCGCATCCAAACTTTTTCTGCATTGAATTATTTAAGGTGCATTAATATTAATTTATAATTATTAAAATTAAATTATAATGGAAATTTTAGGTTTAATAAACTTAAATTATATGAAGATATACAAAGCCCACCTTTCGGTTCAGTCAAGATGGATTGGGCGATAGCTGTTACCATTTCATGGATCTTACTGTTATTTGTTCTGATACAAGACATTTTTAATTTCCAAAAAATTATGAGAAGGCTTCAATATATTTGTTTAATATGTTGGATTATTACATACATAGGCACATTATTTAATCGTGGAAAATTTTTTAAGGACGCTCGCTTATTTACTGGAACACATCCTTTATCTAACATTGAAGTTCTAAAAATCATTGCTATGCGTTAATAAAATATTACATTTCGTTTTATAGATTTGGTTGTACACTCTTTCACATATATGTAATCGTAATGAGCCTGGCAGTAAAATTTATTTGAGCAGCTTAAAGAAAACTGCTAATTTGCCTCCGAACATTAACGCTTTAATAGTATTCGGTTACAAACTAATTATATATAGTGTACTTATTCTTTGGGTTCCAATTTTGTTACAAAATATTTTTGAAAACTATGAAATATTGAATACTAATTGCTTCCTTATATCAGGTATTTTGTGTAAAACTATTTTTTGCAATTTAACTTTCCTGTTTATTCTTTTAGGTTTTGAAGTTCTCTTTGCCGTGGTTCCTGATATGTTAGCAAGACTGCCTTTGCCCCAAGTTTGGATTTTTGTGTGGTTTCTTGGTTTATACATTCATTGTTTTTGCTCTTGTCTATATACATGTACCAGCACTGTGAATTCCTTAATCGAAGTCTTTCCATATCTCAGGGTGTATCGTCGATATATCTGTTGCATTTTATGCGTAATTTGTTTGGCCGTTGGACTACCACTATTATCAAGTTTAAATGTCATAGTCGTTGATAGTTGGATCTTTTATGGATATGTAATAGTTAATTTAACAACTTTGTCCATTGCAACTTGTGCTATCGTCTTCATTTATTCGATAACAAGATTAATGGACGATTATCAGTTCGCTTATGACATGGAATTGGATGAATTTTGGGTTCAATCCTGGAAAGTCTCCCCATTCATAATAACAGTAGAGTAACATACAAAACATTTATTATTAGTCGTTTAACCTTTTCTTAGTTTTTGGCTGGCTATATGATTTTATATCATATACGACAGACTAATTTTGGCAGATCTTGGGCTACCCCTGTACTTATATCATATACCATCTCAATTTTAATGTTGAGTCCAATATTTGTGGTAATGTTTTGGAAATATAGCACCCACGTTAAGTATCAAGTAAAATTATATGTTAATAATTGAATCCTAGATCTAAAAATATACTGATTTCAGTTAAAAACATCAGTTATACAGCCAAACACTGAATGGGGCTATTTTAATAAATCCAAAAGGCAAGCCCGAAACCATTTTAATCCACAGAAAGAAATTCGATATAAAACTAACAAATTAAAATGTAAACACCAATGTTTAATCAATTCGAGGAAACTTCAAAAATTTCAAGAAGAATACAATACATAATATAAATTATTAATAGAACTAAATTTGTAAAGCTGGTATTTTTTTAAATTTTATTATTTTAATTTAATTTATAATGGCTTTCTTATTTAAATTATTAATAACTGTATTGCAACGGGCGCAAAGTTTATGCTCTATTTCGGCGAAAACTCTACGGCATCGATCACACATGCAAAGTTTACTTTTATTACACAACACTACATAATCTTTCAAATTTAGGGATTGATCTTTCGCCAAGCTGACTTGAGAGACTTGAAAAATATCTACTAATTCATCAGACAGAACCGCAATCTCGTTTTGAACATCCTAAAATGATTTATACAGATATCCTTTTCTAAAAGCACTAAGTGTTCAAATTCTTACCTTTATCTGATTAAACAAATCTTCTGAAACGCTTATTTTAGTATGAATATCTATTGTATTAGCCATCTGCCTTTTGTTGATATCAGTTTTAAAATTCAAAATAATATTTTCCATAAAATGAGCAATTTTGTCATTTTTCCATTCATTTGGTACTTGGAATCCCTCTTTAAAAATTGATTCATTTTCTTTCCGATTAAAATATAAGTAAAGCTCTTCGGCTAAATGGGGTACAACTGGAGCTATACTTTTAATAACAGTTTTGAAGAGTTGGAGTAATATGAACTGAGCTGCTTTTCGACTAACACTATCAGAAGACTCACAATATAATCGATCCTTAATTGCCGTATAGTACAAAGCCGACACTGGATTTGTTAAGAAGTTTATTACAGTCGACGATAACTTATTAAAATCATATGTATCAAATATTTTGAGGATCTATGGAATTGACTTTAATTAAAATTCATTTTAAAAGGAAAATGAACAAACTTACTTGATTATCGTAATTCCACAATAAATGTAGTAAATACTTATCTATAGTCAGAAGTGAGGAGTATGGAATTGGTTCTTCTTGGTAATCGTTTAACGCTCCTAAAGCAAAACGCAAAACGCTTCTAATTTTTTGGACTTCCTCAGCACTTGCTTGTAATACATTTGTAGTTATATGAGCCATGGAGTCTGAACTTGCATGACAAACAACCCACCATCTACAAATTATATTATGTAATAGACATATTTTCGGAGTTTGAAAATAGGTACCTCAAACTATCAATTCCATAGGCTTTGCTTCCGTTGTTTCCTTGCACAACATCCTTTGGATCAATAACATTCCCAAGGGATTTGGACATTTTTAAACCATTTCCATCTACAGCAAATCCGTGGACATATATGGTTTGATAAGGTGCCTTATCTCGAAGTGCAACTGACATTAACAAAGAAGACTGAAACCATCCTGTAAATTGATCAACACCTTCCAAATACATATCAGCTATCTGATCCTTTTCTAAAACACTCGACCATGAAAGACCACTATCAAACCATATATCTAAAATATCCTAAAATTTATAAGAAGTTACTTAAATTTTAATTTTTTCTAATTCTAAAAACGTACTTCTCCCTTTTTAACATTTTCAAGAGAAATATTTAAATTTTGCAAAATATCCTGTGGGAGTAATTTATTTAATGGCAAAGACCACCAATAATCTGGTCCATATTTCTCTATTAAGTTACATAAGTGATTGGTAATGTTTCTAAAACATAACTAAGTAATTGCCTTTTATATTTGATCATAATTAATAATTACTCATTTATATAAGGTGCATTATTTGTTGAATTATAAAAAACAGGTATAGGAACTCCCCAACTACGTTGTCTGGATATACACCAATATGGTCTTTTCTTTAGTTGATTCATAAAATTGGTTTTATACATATCACTATATTGTTTTGGTATTATTTTAACATTTTCCAATAATTCCTACAATTTAGAATTCTTAGTGTGATCGTCGTTGCAATAATTTTACTCACAATGGCTCTATCTTTAATTTTGTTGGTGTCCAAAAACCATTGCTTGCTGGCTCGAATTATTATGGGCCCTTTAGTTCTCCAATCATATGGATAACTATGTATGTAATCTTCAAATAAAAGTACATCTTTTTTAATCATATTTAGGACGGTATTTGTACCTTCGGATAGCACATTTAAACCAATTAATTCTTGTCCAGCATCGGTCGTATAGCAACCATCATCGTCTACTAAATTAAGCTAAATATTTTTTTTATGGACACATTCATTTGTATATGAATTACTTACAATTGTTATTTTGTGTTTCAGAGCTACAAGAAAATCGTCAGGACCATGGGCAGGTGCGGTATGAACTAAACCTGTGCCTTTAGTATCTGTTGCATGATCTGCTGGTAGAAATGGTAAAATCACATCCTGTCGAAGTGGATGATGGTATGTCGTTTTATTTAATATATCTCCTATAAAGACACCAAATAAATTGTGAAGACTACGCTAAAAAAGAATTTTACCTTGAAAGGTATTCACTACGCATAATTCGCAGTTTAAAGCTTTGGATAAATCCTCAATTAGATTTGTAGCAACAATATATTTGTCAGAAGTATCAGATATTTGAACAGTACTATATAATATTTTAGGATTAAAACATACAGCTTGATTACTTGGTAAAGTCCAAGGTGTAGTGGTCCAAATTAAACCATGAATTCTAATAAATCAATTAAATTATAGAAATTATTTTGTTTAACAAAAAATAATTACTTCGATTTTTCGCCATTATAAATTTGATCAGGTACATAACTAAGTTTTAATTTTACGATAACTGCAGTACTTTTGTGTTTTAAATTATATTCCAATTCGGCCTCGGCGAGTGCCGTTCTAAAAGCAATCATCAATGAACTTTTTATTAAGATTTATATACAGATTTACTTTGATGAAGGAGACCAATACACAGGTTTTATATCCCTGTAAATTAAATCTTTTTTGTATAGTTCCCAGAATTTAAGTGTTTGATTTTTAACATATGAAGAATTATAAGTAGTATATGCATTATTCCAATCTCCAATAATTCCCCATGACTGAAAAGCTTCCTTTTGTTTATCTACAGTTTCTTTAGCAAAATTTCTAGCTTAAAATTAATTAAAATTATTGTTCAGTATTTTTTTTAATTTTCAAAATATAAACCTTTCGTTCTAATTTCAATTGGAGATAATGTTTCTTGTTTATTAGATAAGGCTTTTAATTCAATAGGTAAACCATGACAATCCCAACCTGGCATATAATGTACTTTCTGTCCTTGTATAATTCTACTGCGGACAATGGTATCTTTAAGGACCTATAACATGTTGTTTTTAAATTCCTACAATGTTATTCAATAATAATCATTTCACTTTATTTATAGCATGTCCAATATGAGGAGAACCGTTGGCATAAGGAGGTCCATCATGCAATACAAATTGAGGGCTATTACAGCTATGTCTTTGCCAGGAATATAAACCTGTTATCCCAGGTAACTAAATTTACATTATTAATAACATCTTCATTTTTTTATTAACTACTTACATTGTTTATAGCTAAATCTCTTTGTATTAATTTCTTGTTTTCTAATCTTAAAGGAAATTTAGTTTGGGGCAATAACACTGTCTTAGAATAAGACTTACTGCTATTAATATTACTTATTTGTGATTTAAAACGAACATAAATCGTTTGAATATGTTTCTTCTTCATAAACTTCATTATTAAACATTTAAAACATTCATAAAACTTAAAATACAAAATATTTTAGGTTATACAGGATTTCGTCCAGCTCTACCAATGTTAAACCGAAGAAAATAACTTTGTAACATTTAGTGAAGAGAACTTAACCTCTGTAAAAGTGGCGGCCAAATATTTGTTTATTAATGTTATAAATTGTTACAATTAGTAATAACTTCAAACTATGGAAAAACAAAGTGAGTATACTGATATATGAAAAAGATTTGTATTACTTATACTATTATTGTAGAACTTTTAAAACACAAAAGAAAAGCAGTTAATATTGGAAATCGAACTCTTACAGCAGCTATTTGTATAGACCTAGCAGATTTATACTTTCGAGAAAATCAGTATGAAGATGCAATTGATGAATACGTTGTTGTTGCTGATATTTATAAACAAAAGGGTCAATTATTGGAATATGCCAAAGTCAACAGAATGATTGGTGAAGCATATACACATCTGTGTTACTATGATAAGGCTTTAAAACATCAACAAATACATTTAAGTAAGAATTTTTATTCAATTTGACTCACTCTAATAAAATATCTACAGATATAGCTCGAAAAGAAAATGATAAATTAGAAGAACAAAGAGCTTTAGCTACAATTGGACATACTTATTTAACTAGTTATTTAGATACTTCAGATGAAGAAAATCAAACAGCACTAACTTTAGCATATAAATCTTTTAAGAAAAGTTTAATAATCTGTGAAAGGTATTATTTTTTATTAGGCTTAATATTTTGCTAACACTTTTGATAGTTTAAGGAATGTGGACAAACATGAACATAAAGATATGGCTGCTCGTCTTTTTGCAAATCTTGGTGTGGTACAAGAATGCCAAGGAAATTACAATAAAGGGATAGAGTTGTTAGAGAAATCTATTAATATTTGTAAAGCTTATGACTTATTTGAACAACTGGAACGTGGCTATAGGTCATTAGGCTCAATATATTCCCACAAACAGAATTATAGTAAAGCTATAATCCAATATAATCTAGCTATGGAGGTTGCTGGTAATATAATCTAATACAAAATTTAATTTTATTAACTTCTATATTGTTTTAGGACGACTAGAAAACAAGGTTTCATTGCTATGCATTTCATTACAAATTAAAGCAGATTTATTAATTAAATTATCTGATTATCACGCAGCAAAAAGTGTACTACTAAAAGCTTACAAATTAAAAAATCCAGATATATTAGAAAGCCACAATATTGAACGTACTTTAAAAGTTGGTTAGTATTACTATAATTAAGAAATTATATAAACATTTTACATGTATCACCTATAGTTGCAGCTATATGTAATGCCGAAGATTCTCTATTAACTACTCCTGATTCTAAGCATAAAATTAAAAGAAATTTATATGAAAAATTGGGAGATGGGGCTTACTTTCTAAAAAATTACAAAGGAGCTATAGAATACTATCAAAAAATGTTGGAATATGCTCAGAAAAATGGCGAAATTGGTCTAGAATTGTCACCTTGTTACTTTAGCTTGGCTGAAACATACAGAGATAATAAGCAGTTTGACAAAGCACTAGAATTTTTTAAAAAAGAATACGAAATAAGCAAATCAAATGTTAGAGATTGTATTAACGCACTTTTAAATATTGCCGATTGTATGGAAAATTTAAAAATGGATTTATTTGAAATAGAAAGTATTTATAAACAGGCTCAACATGAATGTGGTAAATTACAAGATGCTAAATTGCAGTATAAAGTATTTTCATCTTATAAAATAATGCTGATTAGTTTTGGAAGAAAAGCCGAAGCTGATTGTTTACAAACAGAAGTAGGTACTGATTTTTCTCAGTCCGAATCCGATTCCGATTCGCAAGATAAAATAACAACGAATATAGGGGATGATATTGCATTAAGCGATTTAACAGGTATATTATTTATAATTAAACTTATCAAAACTCAACAGGTTTGCCTTCAGATATATCTGACGATAGTGACATTGAGACTTCAAAAGAATTAAGATCTACAAGAAAACGAACCAAAGGATTTGTAGTAAAAAAGAACAATAAAGGCGAAACTCAATTACATACAGCCTGTATTAATGGAAACGCTTCCCTTGTTAAACATTTAATCGAACAAGGCCATACTATCAATGTTAGAGATAACTGTGGTTGGCTTCCCATCCATGAAGCTTGTATATGTGGCCATATAGAGATTGTACAAATGTTAATTGACAAAGGAGCTGCTATAAACGATAGAGGTGGAACTTTATGCAACGGTAAATATTTATACTTTTTAAATACATTTAATTACAATTATTTCTTGGTACAGGAATGACACCTTTACATGATGCAGCTACTAATGGTCATTTGGAAGTAATACAGTTATTATTAGATCATGGTGCTAATTCTTTTACAAAGAATGATAGAGGCGAAACACCTGTACATATACTAAAACAATGGAGAACATCACAACAATTGGATGGACCAACTGAAAATTTATACAATAACATTGCACAAAAGCTTTCTCAAGATATGACAATATTAGGACAAGCTGATGTGGCAGTAAACATCGAACCAAATTCAGCTCTTATTGTGGAAGAAAATGAAAGTCCTACGTGGTCTCCACCTAAACATTTTGGTACTCGAAGACGTCGTTTAAGTGACGATCATAATACAATTAG
Source organism: Sinopyrophorus schimmeli (assembly GCA_036325965.1). NCBI lineage: Eukaryota > Metazoa > Arthropoda > Insecta > Coleoptera > Elateridae > Sinopyrophorus > Sinopyrophorus schimmeli. Next base: position 1,045,816 of record JARFIZ010000194.1, read on the forward strand.
TTCAAATGCAAGAGAATACAAACGAGTAATGGAAAGTGTTAGACATACACTTGTAGAAGACAATTCAAAACAGAAAAGACACTCGTACGAAGGCCTAAATAAATCAGCTTATGCCAATCCAAATGATGTAGGAGACGATTGGTTGATTGATGATTTGCCTACCAACAGCAGCAGAAAGCGTAAAAGAGATTCTGAAACTTTAATCAACACTCTCGGAATGCGTAAACGCTCATCTGGCTCATTAGGACAATGCAGCAGCTCCTCCAGCTCAAAATCCTTAGACGATATTGAAATCATTAACGAATTTATTGAATCAAACCAGAGACAAAGTCCCAAAAAAAATACTAAAAAAAGAACTTATCAAACAAAATTATTAAACACCGGATTTTCGCGAACTCAATCAAGTAGTAAACCAAAACCAACTACACGTGAACGTGTTATTGAAAACACCTTCAATCAAAATATAAACATTTTTAATGCGGATCCAACATTATCAGTTGATGTACGAATCAACGATAAATTATACAGAGTTCCTATATTGGCTTCAGAAATTCACACTAAAACAATTAAATGGCTTGCAGAAGAAGCTGCGAAAAGATACAGCAAGTAAGAAATTGACACTTAATAGTAACATGTTTTTTTAATTTTGAATTCTATAACTTTATTTTATAGGAAAGAGTACATAAAACCAGTGTTGGAATTAGAAACAAAAAATGGAGCTATCTTAGGTGATGATGACTTTGTAAACATACTATTTTCAAGTAGAACAAATCAAGGAGAAGAAGTTGTAGCTCGAATTGTTAAAAGCAACCTTCTTCCTCTGTTTGATAGATATTTGGAAGTTTGTTTAAGATCAAATACTGGTACTATAACCAAATACACTTCAAAAAAATGAAAGCAATTGAAAATTTCAGCGAAATTTTAAATGATTTTTGACGAGCCGTAACTGTGAATAAAGATCGCATCAACATGTTAAAATATCTTTTTAAAGCTTGCGGAATCTAGTTATGAAATTTTTTAACTACAAATTTTTTGTGAATTAAGGTTATTGTGCAATCAGAAGAAATATCGAAAGCCAAAAATTTTACAAATATCTATTCTTTTTTTTAATGTTTTCAGAAAAAAAATTTCCTGACTTAATCAATTTAGAAATTAGTTAGCTTATTAATTCAGCTTTAATTCGCCTTTTTAAAGATCTCTGTACAATTTTTTGAAATTTTTAGTTCCTTTAAATTTTTTGAGTAGTGTATTTTTATTATGGTCATTTATTTATTAATATTTAAAATTTTAGATCCAAATGAAAAGCTTCAAGCTTTATTACAAGAAGTTTCTATAGCTTTGGATATATCGGACATGAATTTGAAGAACGAAGATCTAACATTACTTTGTAAAATAATCAATCGTCAAACCAGTTTGATTTCTATTAATTTCTTTGGTAACTTCTTGCATTTGGATTGTGTGGAATTATTGTCTACAGCCTTGCCTTCGTTTAACAATTTAAGAATATTAAACCTTAGTCTAACTCAGTTTACAGCTGAATATTTGTCGGTTTTATCGAAAATGTTTTTGGAACATCCAACAACTCTTTTAGAAAACCTAACATCTTTGGATCTAAGTTATAATCCACTTGGTAATAGAAGTTTGCAAGATTTAGCAGTTATTACTCGATATTTAAAGCTTGAACATTTAACTTTGATAAGTGTTGATTTCACTAATGAAATGGTTGATAATACTTTGAATGCAAACTTGGAGCTGTGCCTGGATTACATCAAATCTTTAGATATAAGTTACAATCGTCTAGGAAAAAAAGATATTGCTTCGTTTTTATCTTGGCTAAAACCAGAACAAATAGAAGTCCTCAATATAGCAAATAATATCAATCTCGAAGAAGGTCTAACGCAGAATCTCGTGAATTGGTTTCGGACGAACTACAAAAATAAATTAAATTTGAAAAATTTGGATTTATCCCGATCCAATGTTACCGATTTGGAAGTTTTCGAATTACTCAGGTCTCTATCAAATTGTTTTCGAAGTTATACTTCTTTTGGCGTCTTGAAAGTAAAATTTTAGCAGGCAGCGAAAGTTGCACGCGGCAGTTGAAGGTAGTCGTACAAAAAAGTAATTTAATTATTGTGAATTGTGCTTAAAACCGAATGTACACATTCTGGTATTTATTATATTAATTTTTCGCATATTTTGCTTTGTTTTTGATGCACACGGTTTCCCATACAAAAAATTATAATAGGTGTACAGTGGTGAGGCGCCAAGACTAGATTTTTTTTAAGAGAGTCGCAGTAATATATAATAATGAAAACTAATAGTCTAGCTATGCATAAACGCAAATTGCGCAATATAAAACGTAGTTATATTTTATTTAGTTATGCCAAAGAAATATAACTTCCAACGCGCGTATAAAAGTACACGCATCGTTTGTTTTTAATTTATATTAATATTTAATTCATTTCAGAGTGCTACTTGATGCTCCTCATTTCAAAAATTTGAATCTCAGCTATAATCAAAAACTCACATCAACATCCTTAAAAAGACTCCTGGAACATGAGTGTTCGCTTAATAGTTTAAATCTTTCTGGCTGTGATAACATTTTAAACAATAGCGAAGATTTGATTTGTATTAAGCTGAAAGAAATGAAGTTATCAGTCGCTTCTAATACTGTTTTTAAAGAAAAAGAAGAATTAAAAACAATTTGGAGACGGCAGTATGGAGAACAAGCTGTTATCAACGAATTACCAGGATTCATTGAACTTATCTCGGGTAGGTGAATAGAATTTCATTTAAATGATACTCAAAAATGGGAATATACTTTATTTATTGAAGTTACGAAATACTAGAATGGAATAATTGTTACAAAACTTGAGTCACATTTAATACAAGGTAAGAGTAACAAATCCTTGAAAATATTTGCATCCGAAAGTGAGCATCATTGAGTTCATCGCTTCTGGATGTAATTTAGATAATTAATCGAGATACCGAAATTTTAATATCAACAAGTGCAGTACCGAATTTGTACATTGAAAATAGTTTCGAGATGCTTATATTAAATTCTCGCAACTTATTATTTTTCTTAATAATATTTTTGTACATTATTACTATTTATTACAATTATGACACAAAATGATAGAATCTAAGGACGAGCACCCATTTTATCACAAATAACATTATTGATAAAAATATTTTCATCAGTCTAAAAGTAAAAAATATAAATTAAAGGATAAAATTGAAGCAATACTTATGTATCTTTGACTCTCTTTCGATTAACACAAATGGCACTTATTAACATAATTAAAAAATATAAAATTGCTTTAATATTGGGTTGATACATAAATCGTTAGCGTTTTTTTTTTTAAAGTATTACTAGATATATTTTATTTAAAATAAATAAATTTGGAAGTTAGTAAAAACGCTACGTATTTATCTATCAACCCCATAATTACTTTCAAGCATTGCCATTAAATTAAATAATATAAATATAAAAAAAATCTAAGATTACTTAAAAATAATTCTATAATATTACTGCAGATCATTGCATTGCGTTAAGTTTTAATTAAAATAATTTTCAACAAAGTGGCAACTAAACAGTAATTTTCTATAAACACGATTCAACGTTTTATATTTGAAAATTAGTTAAAATAATTTCCAGTTGTTTTGTTAATCTCCCCTAAGAAACTCTTGGGATCTGTAGCGAAAGAACTCCAATTGGTTTGTTTACAATTGGCAAATTGCCCTTCGCAGACTTCTTGTGAACTTCTTGCAATGCATAAAGATCCAAAGACAAAAAAATTTGACACCAAAGAATCGATCCATTCTTGTAAGTCGGGACCAAAACGATTCGAATCAGAAACAGCTTTACTTAGTAAAATTTCTTGTTCCTCAGGTGTGGGTAAAAATTTATTCCATTGGGAGTCAAATTCTTTAATTATTCCCGAGCCAGAATGTATGAAACTGACCTGCTTTTGTGTAACAATATTGCCCGAGTAATATTCTAAAGGTATTATTAAGAATTTAATTTCAGCCTCGACTTGATGCTTGTGAATTATTTTCACAACCCAAACGCCTGGTAATAGGGGCTGTTTTATTATTGGTTTTATGTGTCCGATTATGTAATTTTCATCTATCGATGTTTCAAAAAATTCAGCTAATCGACCGGCAGGATCGATCCATAGAAAAGTTACATTCATAGTTTTAGGATTTGTTGTAGGGCTCGAATTAAATTCGAAAACTAATACAGGTTCAGAATAGGGTCCCATTATTTGTGCAAAATTACGAAGAGTTTGCTCTTTCTGATCATAATCAGTACTTATCTTAAGCGATTTGAGTCTTTTCATTATTGTGGAAGATTTAAATGCCACAAATTTGCTCTTATTTTTTATGTAACTTTCTATTTGTACTTTTCGATTATTTGTTGTGTTGGCTAATAGTAAAATTAATGTGCTTTGATAACTATCGTCGCGATGAAAAGATGTTATCTCTAGAATTTTTTCTGGTTTGATTTTGCACGTTTTTATTATTGCTTTCGCCTTAATTCGCGCTGCGCTATAAGCTACCGTTATTAAACTATCGTCTACGGATGGACTTAAATCTAAATGATGATAAACGCTTTGCCAGTACGAGTTAATGTGTGGAATGTTTCGATGAATATCAGTTTCGTACAACCACTGTTCGAGTTGCGTTACAACAGCTTGATTTATAATTGGCTCAAACTTTCTCGCAAAAAATATCTGTTTCGCTTCCGTATTTTGTATACGTAACCAGTCTTCGGGTCGAAAGTCATTTGGACTACATCCACACCAATCCACAATATGTTTATATTGACACTTACATCCTAATCTACGTTTCCAATTAGTAACATGCAAATTATTATCCACGTATGTGTTACAAAATTTGGAATTTTTCAGTACGGTATGAAAGAAAGATTCAGCTGGTAAAAGAGTGTAATTAAATACAACGAGTAATCCTTTTACTAGTTCATCTGGAGTTTTAGTAGCTGCATACGAAACAAAACTCTGCGACAGCGCTATCCAATCACTGCCACCATCAATTTGAATGCCCCAAGGTAGAGTTCGGTCCCCTATTCTCCACATATGTGTATCACATTCGACAAAGGTTTTATCCAGTCCTTGCTTTTGTATAAATCGTTGAACTTCTCGTCCGTGCGACTTCACAAAGTTCTTATCCTTATTTGCCGAGAGAAATTCAACTAATCTGCTTACAGTCTTTACCGGATAATCAGATTCGCTTAAATTAATGACAAAGTCCCAATTCCAAGTCGATTCTAAAAGTTCTTGCATACATGACAAGAGCATTTGTAGTAACGAAGCGCCGCCCCATATTGTTGAGAATCTTCGACGAGTTAAACGTATATTTGGGAATTTCTTTTCTAATTGAAGGAGTTCTCTAAACAAGTAATCTTGTCTCTGAAATCATAAACCACAATTTAAATGCATACCATTGTAATAACATACTTACAACGTCCACGTGTATGTAAAAATAATGGTCTCTGTGATATAAAATTTTAATTAATCTTCTTACTTGTCTCAAAGCTCTTCCATTTAAAGTTAACAAAAACACAATTCTTACAGGTTTAACGTATTTTATTGTAGTTACTTCTGCTATTTGTGGGATAAATTCTGTAATCCTTCAATTATCTAAACAAGAAAACGAGATTGCATAAATTTTACCTGCAATGCCAGTTTGATATATGTTGATTGTATAATACCCTCCACAAGCAAGATGAGGATTGGCAGGGCATTTCATATTACAAGAGGAATCTGGAAGTCTCACAACAGTTTTTGGTTCTTCGTTTCCACAAAAACATTCGGTTCTAATAAAAACAATTATTTTAATAAAGATTCTTCAAAGGAATATACAGAACCTTACGAATATTGTACACCCGCGTATAAAAACCCCGATTGAAGGCACATCTGGATACAAAAATCTGGTGAGTTATCAGTTTTATACTTTCCATAATATCCATTTAATAATCGTAAGGTTTTTTCATCTTTAAAACAACCCAACGATTTTCCAGAAACTAAACCATCGTGGGGACAATAATTAGGTAGTTTTTTGGGGTAGAATAAACCTTGGGATATAAGGCACGTAATATTTGATAGCTTCTGTTTGCATTTTTGTGTTTTAGCTCTATGTATTGCTGAAATTGCTTCCTTTGTAGTAATTTCACATGTGGGTACAAAATCTAACTCTTCTAATCTTAAATACGACTGGTTCTTATTATATACAATGCTTGTCGATTTTGCTGAAAGTTTCTCTTTGTGTTGGTGTATGTTATTATTGAGATCTTCGTCGTCTATTAATAAGCCATCTTTACTTCTCCGAGCTGAATTTACACTATTTTCTACTTCATTTATATCATTATTAATAGTCTTATATGGATTCCAGTGGCTTACATTTTGAACATTGTCAACGTTTAGTCGAAAAAACCTCAAGGCAAGATATAGCTGAAAGGCTAATATTAGTACACCGATAAAAAAACAAATTTTGTATCTTCGCAGCCATCTATTATCGATACTCTTTGTCACGACCATTTCCAAGAGTTCTTATACCGTATATTATGTGAAAACATGATGAACTTATTAGATTTTATTTTAATTTCTATTTTTGGTAGCACACATAACCTATACTCCAGTATTACATTTCTCGTTCTCTTTTGCCAAATGTGCAGAAGTTGAGCACTTATCGAATCTTACTTCTTTAAGTCAATAGGGTCCACTATGAAGGCTAAAAATTTAATTATTCTTTCTCGTTTAACTCCGGGGTTTGGTGCACTTCAAAAATTTTGAGGTTCAGGTTTAAAAATCCGACATTTTGAGACGATCAAAAATCGGCAACTGAGTCGATTGCTTTTTTTTTCAGTAAGAATTGTTTCATTTAACAATAGGTCTATAGGTGGCGCACTAAAAATTTAAAAATTATTTTTACTTTAATTGTTAAAAAACCAAAAATATTTCAAAATTAGTTTACCTAGTTCCTTTTTGTTTGATTTAATAGGGGTAAACAGTACAGTGATTGGCTCTTTTATTAAACAACATAGTTATTGGCCATATAAATATTGTATATTTTATTATTTATTTATTTATTGTATATTGTAAATTTACAGTGATCGGCCAATATTTTCTAATTAAAATAAGATATAGTAAATTAGCAAAAAAAAAAACGAACCATTTATTAGAAAATATATATTAGGAAATATAGATTTATTATTAAATAATTTTTTAAATATGGCCAACAACTGTACTGTTTACCCCTACAGGATTTGGAAACTGATTAAAAATTTTTAAAATTAACGAGCACAATTTTTGAAAGTTGCTATGCAACACACATTTCAAACAAACCATTCATAAAGAAACGTTAGAAAGAATGTCTGATCCTTCAGAAGAACAACTTTTAGCAGGTATTGGATCAAATTTCTATATTGTTTTATTAATAAATGATTACTATTTTATAGCTGTAAAAGATTCTCTTGAAAAAGATGGTCGATTAGGTAGATTTAAAGCTGAATTACGAGCAGCTGTGATATCCTTACTTAGTAGACGTACAGTTGAAGGTACACCTCCAGATGTTCCTCCGGAAACGAAGCTAGTTAATGAATTATTTCGAGAATACCTAATTTGGAATGGATACACATACACCGAGCAATTATTAGTAGCTGGTACATTTAAAAAAAAAGCAGTTGATTCATAATCAATTATTAATTTTAGAGTCATCTTCAACTAATGAACGGTACAGTCGAGAAAACTTATCTGCAAAATTGGGTGTTATTGACGACGCTCATACTAGTAAAATTCCACTAATATATTATGTGGTATCAGCTTTTCAAAATACTGATTAAGCTTACATTACCTAATTGAAAAATCAATCTGACATTGTAAATTTTTAATGTAAATGATTCGAATATAATCAAAGCAAGTAATTACATTTGACACATCTTTTTTGTTTCAAATTTTGGTTTTCCATTTTGTACAATTTTGTTTCAAAAATGCTTGTGTTTTACTGTAGTTTACCAACACTAATATTAGCAACTTGGGTAAATGTAATGTGTCTAATGTGCTTATTGTGTTTTTAACAAAAATGATAATTACAACTACTGTTGTAATAGGTACTTTAGTGTTTGGTTTATGCTTGTTCCTATTATTTCGTGATTGCGGTATGACATAGGTACATTAAATTTATAAAACGTTACAAATTATATTGAATACATCGTTATATTTCAGAAATTAAATAATGTCAAAACCAAGAGTATCTTTTGGAGCTCCTACAGACCCTTCAAGTTCTCGACAAGGCATTTGTAGCACCTGTCCTGGCCCTTCAAAAACTTCTAAAAAGCAATTCCAACTTCCTGCTCTCAGCATCCCACCGAAAGAGCGTCCTTTAGGTAACATCGTTTTTAAACACTCTTTACCAATATAAATTACATAAACTATATTATAGATCCTATACTTGAAAGATTAAGAAAGAAAGTAATTCGAAGAAACGCTCCAAAAAATGAAGATATCAAGAAAATTAAAGAAATCATACGTGGAATAAATAAGGAGGTGGTGACTGTTCAAGAATATGTTGGATTAATCTCTCCTTACACAGGAGATAACGGTAAAGATCTTTATATAATTAGGATTTGTTTCTAAAATACATATTTAATAGGAAATGTTTTACATTCGGTTATGGCTGATGATTTGGCGACTTTTCGCAAAATTGCGAAACGTGTCTACGATACTCTGACTCAAGACGTTAGCGATGTTTTGGCAAACGAACAAATACATTTAACAGAATTTTACGCAGAAAGATACAATATATTTATGGATAAAATGATGCGCGGTATTGATGATATATATAGATATGTCCCGAATTTTGATTTTGAAAAATATTATACTGATAAAGATTATATTAATTTGCTATTTCCTCTTCCGAAAGACGTAAGATGAATTAATACATTTTTAATAATAACGTAGTATTAAATGAGCCAATTAGTAGCCTCATTTTAAATCACTTATTTTCTTATAATTTAATTTATTTTAATTTTAGATTGATACGGCTGATCCAGAAGAACTAGAAATGCAACGAAGACAAGAAGCTTATCATCGTCTGCAATGGTTACGATCTGAAGGCACCAGATTAAATGAGGAAAATGCTAAATTACAAGCTCGACTTCGAGCATTAAAGAAAGAGCAAAAAGATGGCATGATGGAATTTAAAAGACGAGAAGAAATGGCCGAGCTTCGTAAAAACGAATTAGAAGCTAATCAAGTCATTCTTCAAAACCAGTTAGCACTTTTCTTTATTTCTTTTACGTTTTATACTAAACATTATTGTTTTAGATTAGAAGATTTGAATGAATCTGTAGAAAAATCCATAATACAAAACGAAGAAGATATACGAATGACCGAAGACGCAAAAGTGGCCAGGAGACCACCAACATCGCCTCGCAGTCGCCCTTCAAGAACTACCGGAAGACGAGGCGAATCATGGAATGTTAAAACTGCTAAATCAATTGAAGGGGAAGCGTTTAAAAACACTACGCAAAGCGCAATCAGTAGCATTTCTGCTACTACTGTTGCTTTCAAAACAGGAACCGTTAAAAAAATGAGGCCTAAAACTATGAAATCGACACGAGGTGCTAAACCTTTCCACTTTTCCCCGATAAAGACGCCACCTTATTCGGGCACAACAAATGAAAGAGAAGTAAATTTATTTACTCTTTAAAAACGATAGGTCGCTTTAATATAAATGTTTCAGGTCTCGCCGTTCCATTATTCTCCACCTCTTGAAATACCTACAGAAACTACCAGAATTGAATCTACATCAAGAACGGTTGAACAAACAGATCCTGTTAGATTTCCTGCAACCCGAAGAGGTCTTGCGCCAAGGGATACTTGGGAAGGATTTCAATAAATTATTAGTAGTGTGTTAATAAAGCAATTGAAAATGATTAAAGGCATTCACAAATGACTTGATATGTAACTCTAAATTGAATTGTTTACTTAACAACTGCTTTTAAAAATTCATATACAATTATCATCTTTCAAAATTATTGTAATAGCCAAAATGGGGGAGGTAGTAGATGACCTTAATTATGATTGCAATTACAATATGTTCATCACAAAAACAATGCTAGGAAATTTAACATCTGTAGATGGTAAGTTAATTTTATGAATTTTCCAGCCTTACTGGTTTGTGAAATTCTAGATCGTCAAAAAGTTATTCGATGGATGAGAAAATTATCAACATGTAACAGAACAATTAACGAAATGAAGTTAAGAAATGATTTCATGTATTATCTTGTATTGAACGTACAGAATGCTGAACTACGTCCTCCATTTACTGATTATCCACCGACAGGACCATTGCCATCGTTGGCTCATTTATTGGTTTATATGTGATATTAAAATTTAAGAGATTTATGCATTATTAATTATTTTAGCCTGGTGGTAGCGAAGCTGCTGGAGATGAAGCATTTCCAGATTCTTTTGCCAGAGAAAAACCAATGTTGTATCAACACTCTCCTGATGGAGGAGCTTTTCTTGCAGCACAACCTATTCCTAGATGTGGGGCGTTTTGTTACTTAGCGGTCGTTAGTAGAGCAAAACCACAAAATTAATAATAACGAAGATACGAATTAACAGAATAATATATATGTCCATTAACGCTAGTAGATGTTTCAGCAGAAATAATATAATTCTGTACTTTTTACCTTTATTAATAACACCTTTACAAGTATTGAAATTTTAAAAATGTATTATTGCGGTTTGAATCCAAAGGTTTGTTTCTTCTAACCTCAAATTTATGTTGTGCTTGAGTCGTTTTAATTTGGAAATCCGTTGTACCATAATGAAAAGAATTACAAGAAGCTCAAGTAAATCAGTAACTGATGATGTTCCAAGCTATTTAGAGGAAGAAAATCAAAACAGTAATATCAAAAAAGGAAATTCGTCTAAATCTCAAGAGCTTAGTGAAACAGACTTGTCCCAATTTCAATTAAAATCCAAACAAAAACTTAAAAGAAAGCATATCACAATTGAATGTGAAACTAACATTGAATCAAATGCACAAAAAAGTAAAATTACTGGTCCAAAAAATTGGATCACAGTATTGGAGAACCTTCGAAAGATGCGAGAAAATCAAGATGCACCGGTTGATACTATGGGATGTGACCAATGCCCTGATGAAGATGCATCGCCAAAGGTATTGTACAATTATATATAAAAGTGTTTTTTTTTTCTTACTAATAGCAATTATCGAAAGGATAAACGTTTTCAAGCACTCTTATCATTAATGCTAAGTAGTCAAACTAAGGATCAAATAACACATGCTGCGATGTTAAGACTTAGAGAACATGGATGTACATTGCCTAATATAATAACCACTTCAGAAGAAGATTTGGGGAAACTCATTTATCCAGTCAGTTTTTGGAGGGTATTGCAACATTGTATTATAATTATAATTATCTGCAATAATCAAGTTTTAGACTAAGGCAAAACACATTAAAAAAACATCAGATATGATACGAGATAGTTTTGATGGCGATATTCCCAAAACTGCAAAGGATCTTTGTAAATTACCTGGTGTTGGTCCCAAAATGGCACATTTATGTATGAAGACAGCTTGGGATCAGATTACAGGAATTGGTAAAATCGAGTTAAATTAATTCTCCGCAATGATGAATTTAGAATTATAGGTGTCGATACTCATGTACATAGAATTTCTAATCGATTGGGATGGGTTAAAACAAAGACTCCAGAAGACACTCGAAAAGCGCTTGAAGGTTGGTTGCCATTTGAATTATGGAAAGAAGTTAATCACTTGCTTGTTGGTTTTGGACAGCAAACTTGTAAAGGTGTTCACCCAGATTGTTTAAAATGCCTTAATAATAATCTATGCCCTTTTGGTATAAAAGAAGTTAAAAGTGGTTTAAAGAAGAAGTGATGCTGATGTTCACTAAAATGGTTTAATAAGAAATTCTCTTTAGAATTAATAAAATACAAAAAGCATTGGCTCTTTTACAATTATATTTTTGCAAAAATTAAAATATCAAACAAAATTATTAATATGAAAAAAACAAACTACATTCAATAACGAAAGAAGCTGCGTTTATAAATATTTATATTTTTAATTACAAGTATGTTACGTTTTCTTGTGGTGTTTTCTATTAAATGATTTATTTTGTAATTTGTTTTTCATTTTTTTTATCTGCAAAGATTTCTTTTTTTGTTTTTGCTTTTCAATCTTATTTTTTACCTGAAAAGCTTTGCTTTTTTGCACATTTTTTGTAGCTTGCTTTTTTAATATTCTTTTAATCTCAGCTTTAGTTTTACTTTCTGTTTCATTAGTTTCTACTTCTTCCTTCACCTTAACACGACTATTTGAAAGTTCCATACCAGGCAATTGTTCTTCATCATTACTATTACATTCTTCATTACTTTCTTCATTTTCCTCAGGTTCACATTTTATGTGATTACTACCTATCCAATTATTTTGTTTTGCTAGTTCTGTTGTAGATAGTTCGACTATTTTTACATTGACTTCATCATCGTCATATTCTTCTGCAATTATATCTTCAATATCTGGAATAGGTGTATATGATTTTACTAACTTTTTGTAAGATTCTCTAGCTTCTGTTTTCAATCGTTTTTTTTCTTCTTTTAATTCTTGTTCTAGTTTTTCTTTAGCTTTCTTCTTACGCTGTAGTTTTCTCTTGTGGAAGCCAGTAAGGAAATCTCTATAATTGATTAAACAATAAACCCCATACATCTTATTATTTCAAAAACGATTTACCTGCGTTTATCTTCATTAAACACCAGATGAACTTTGCGTTTCTTAAATTTTTTGGATTTTTGTAAGCCCATGTTTTAAAAGGTGAAGGTTTGCTAAATTCTTGCAGGTTATCTGTAATGGACGGTTTTGCACTTACGATTCAATTAAATTACAATTTATGTTTTTATTTTGTTAATAAAATATCCATCACGGGCTTTAAGTGATAGTTAGCGATTTAGAATAACCATTAAGATTGTGATTTACAAATAATAATTTATGAACTATAAAGATTTTTATATAAAACTACGATATTTGTGGTTGTTTTGATTTTGTAGTAAGTTCCTTCAGCCAATCACGATAAAGTCATGGCATAAAGTCGGGCACATCATCAGTATGGCTGTCAGTATAAATTTGAACCTTGAAAGATGAGGTTCCCTTCTGTGAATTCTGTGTACAAAAAAAATATTATTTTGATTTTTTTCACAAAAGGTCTAAAAATTCGTGCAAAATGTTATAAAATGTTGTTTAGAGTTAGTTAGCGCTCGTGAACACTGTGTAAGTTTCCAGAAATCGGCTGATATCTCGTATAACACATTTCTTTATTGATAAAACTGATCTCCATATTCAGGAAATAGGCAGTCCCTGTTTTTAATTGTTATTATTCATATTATTTCGACATGTAAATTTAATAGTTTTCAGCAATGATTTATTGTTTTTGATTTTAGGGCTATTTAATTTTTACATTTTTCCCTTTGTGACTTTTGGTTTACATTGATTATTTCCATATGGCTAATTTGACAAAGAGTTAATTATTTTAATACAATTTTTGATTGCAATTATACTTTATTACAGATTACACATATACAAAAATCAATCCAGACAGTTACAATGACTTCGAGCAGGTATGCTGATTTATATTTATTAAACAATAAATGTCATTGTTTGACAAGAATTAATAAAAGTCTAATTGACAAAAACCATAGGATGCTTTAATGTAGCTTTTAAATAGAGTTGCTTTAGTTTTGATTAGTTAAAAATAGATGGCTAGTGGCTATATTTAAATTACAACCAGCTAAGTTTTAAATAATAGAAGATAAGTGTTTGAATACATTAAATTTTTTTTTTCAGATTGGATCGTTTGTTTGTTTTACTCGAAACTGGTAGCTCGGCGGTGACAAGATCAGCAGCTGCTAAACAATTAGGGGAAGTTCAACGTTTACATCCGCATGAACTAAATACTTTATTAACACGTACGGCCGGTTATCTTAAATCCACAAGTTGGGAGACTCGTGTCGCTGCTGCTGAAGCTGTCAGATCAATTGTTAGCAATGTTCCTGAATGGGATCCTCCAGGTCTTGATGTTAAAATAGGTACTGATTATTTATTATTTGGAAAGCAAAAATTTAGAAATGGTGTGCTACCAGTTTATTAAAAAATATGATGTAATTGTATTTATTCGTTTAATTAAGTTCAGTTTCTAGTTTTTTATGACATTTTATATGATCTAGTTTTCTTATGATGAAATTTATAAAATCATTGCATGTTTTTACATAACATTCAAATTGATTTGAATTAATTATTATCTCACGTGTCTTACTGTAATTGGTTAAAATAATACATCTGCATTTTTAGAGGACACGCAAACACCATCCTTATCATGTATCGGAAGGCTCAGATTCGAACAATTCGATATGGAAAAAGTTTTACAAAACAGTACACAACTCATGGCTTCGGAAGGAAGAGAATACGACTTAGAAGAAGACTCAACTTTAGGTACTAACCGAATATTTTAAATTTATAAACAAACTAAGACAAATAAATATTTGTTTTAGGTATCGATTTAAAGGAACGAATGGCTAAGCAAAGACAACTGTTAAATGCTAGATTAGGAATGGATGTGGTGTCCAAAATAGGTTTAGATATATCAGGATTATTTACAAACGAAGATTTAGCAACACCATCTCCTGAAACACAAGATAATAATCTTAAGTGGGAGGACAATAATAGGGTATAAGAAAAATACTTCTTTTGTCTCAAAATATTTGACACAGTTGATCCTTTTTATTTAAATTATTCGTTATCCTAATCTAATTCGGTAATCGACCTTGTTATAATAAATTACCACTAAAAACTGGAACGTCTACCAAAATAGTATAATTTAGTCAGGTTTTATTTTTTAAAATAGGCGAGCTGCAATTTTGTGAATAAATGAATATTTTATCAATACACCCGCTATCGTGGTATTATCTCATTACTAGCTCTAGCCCGCTAATTCGTTCGCGTCTATTATTAATTTATAAAGAACGTAGTTAGTCTGAGGGAGGTCATATCCTTGGAGAAAACCCGGTTATAGAATCCAACAAAAAAAATTTTAGTCTAAATTTTCGGTTTAAAAGCCTATAGGGAACAATTCATTTCTATATATATAATAGATGGATAGATAGATTATTGTCCAAAATTGTAGAACCGTCTCGTGCAATAAATAAAGATTATGCAATTCCTAAAATTTATCGTCTGAATAGAAAGGTATTAAGATGGAAAAATCTTTTGTTTTGGATTATAAACTGCAAATCTAAAGCTATTTTAAACAGCCAAAAATTGTTTTAATAGCTATGAAAATATTTAAAAATTATGTTTTGTTTTTATTTCTTAATTAGTATATAACATCCGTCTGTATTCATTATATGTTAGAAATTTTTCTGAAATGTAATTAACTATTTATTAAATCATCATTTTAGAAACCTCTTAGAGACATTTTATCCGGTTCTGGTGAGTTGGGTCTTAGCTCACGTGAAATGAACAGAGCCAGAAGGAAGGCTCGACAGGCTGTTAGCAAACAAAGATCTAGAGAACCGACTGATGACTTATTAGAAGAGCCCGATAAGAAAAAAGTTAAATTAGAAGACCTAAAAATTAAAGAAGAACATAACTTAAGTTTTAGTAAGTTAGTTGTATTTTATTTTTGAAGTACTGATTTGATTTATTTTATAGTTGATGGTGATAATGGGGATGCTGGAGATTGGCCCCTGGAATGGTTTTGTGATCAATTAAGTCAAGATGTATTTAGTAGCAGTTGGGAAGTGCGACATGGAGCTGCTACAGCCCTGCGAGAAGTGATTTCTGTACATGGAAAAGGAGCCGGAAAGGCAACTTATCTATTATGTTCAGAAGTAAGTCAAAAACTCTTACAGTGCATATTCATATGAAACTTTTTCTGTAACCATTTTAAAAAAAGCTTTAATTGAGATTTGGTTATTTCTTTTAGCTGTTAAAATATTTCTTGATAATGTTTGTTTTGCGAATTTTCCTTAATAATCATATCCCCTCTATTGTCAATGAATTTATTTTTCTGAGTTTGGTATTTTTCTTTCATTGAAAAAACATACAAAAAATGAACAATTTTTTAAAATTGCTTATTATTATAAATGTTGTATTTTATTTGATTTATTTTATAATGAAACAAATTTTCTCATTTGGTCGGGCTAAGTAGACGTTAGGGAATAAAAGTAAATCAAATGAATTAATTAAATAGTTCCTATAAACGAATTTTTACTATATAACTTTACTAATCTATTTCCTACTGTATTTAGAGAGAAGATTATCATCAGGTGTGGCTCGAAGACGTTGCTATAAGATTACTCTGCGTATTAGCTTTAGATAGATTTGGAGATTTTGTTTCGGACGCTGTTGTAGCTCCTGTGAGAGAAACATGCGCCCAATGTTTAGGCACAGTTTTAAAATTGATGGTCGAAAATGGATGTCGAGGAACTTTGAAAGTTTTATTGCAACTTTTGTCTCAAAA
Source organism: Sinopyrophorus schimmeli (assembly GCA_036325965.1). NCBI lineage: Eukaryota > Metazoa > Arthropoda > Insecta > Coleoptera > Elateridae > Sinopyrophorus > Sinopyrophorus schimmeli. The sequence goes on from JARFIZ010000194.1 coordinate 1,062,398, forward strand.
GGAATGGGAAGTTCGACATGGCGGTTTGTTAGGATTGAAATATTTATTAGCAGTTCGTGAGGATATGATTAACGTTTTATTAAATGATGCGTTTCCATATGTCCTTCAAGGATTATCAGACCCAGTGGATGATGTTGGAGCAGTGGCAGCATCTGCTTTAATTCCTATAACTTCCAAATTGTTGGATTTGGTACCTGATGCTATGCCTACAGTTGTTGCAAAACTGTGGGATCTTTTATCAGAACAAGACGAACTCGCAGCCGCTTGTAATAGTTTTATGGGACTTCTTGCTGCCATTCTTAGTCTACCAAAGACTCACGATTTACTACCTCCTCAACCTCTTAATAATGTCGTACCTGTTTTATGGCCGTTTCTCTGCCACAGCGCTTCTTCTGTGAGAAAAGCAACCCTACAAACTCTATGGACTTTAACAGAAAAACCCACCAATAACTCTTCTCTTCAATGGGAAGCACAATTATTGCAAGATGCCATGAGACACGTTTTTCAACGTGTTTTAGTAGAACCCAAATCTGACGTAAGGGAAGTCGCCGAGAAAGTTTGGAGAAATTTAGTTAAAAATTCCGGTCTATTAGAACTTTTGCATGCCGCTTGCCCTTTTATAAGTGTGTGGCTTTGTTTAAGCATGCAAGGGGCAAGGATTACATTTGATCCAGGCATGTTCATTCATGCTAAAACAGCCAGGGAACGTAAAAGGAATGCCGTTGATGGTATTCATAAATTCGACCACACCGTCGTGGCCCCAAAGCTTTATATTGGTGGTAAACATCAAAATTGAAGTATATATTTCGTTTATATCTAATTCTGATTATTTTGTAGGCAGTGAAACTACTCCCATTGCCACGCGGGAAGCCAACGCCATGCAAGTTCGTTGTATGACTGCTCGAATGTTGGGGATCCTTTCTTGTTACATAGTTAAACCAGCACCAGGAGTGGAATATACGAGCGAAGTGGAAAAACCTGTAGATTGCTACGTTAAGGTACTCCTAGTTTATTTGCAATCTAAATCGGCTCTGCAACGTTTAATGGCGGGGTTAGTAATTGCGGAATGGGCAAAGCTTGATGAAGAAGTAAACGCGTGTCCCGAATTATTAAAGCAGCGTTTGCATGCTTGTTTATGCGAATACGTTTATTTTGACGAGATAGCTGTAAGTTTTACAAGACTGGCACAGGAGACTCGAGACTTCATTGCTATGATGAAGCACTACAAAGTTCCTATTAATGTCGAAAATGATAGCGTTTTAACTTTAGAACACATTCAACAATTGACGGGAAACACAACCCAACAAACTTTATTAAAGTTTAAACTTAAGCCTAAAATACAAGAAAGTTTGGAAGAGAGACGTAAGAGTATTCAAGGCTCTGTCTCTCAGACCAGCAGTGATCAATGTATGTTAAGCGTTAGCACTTTTGCTGCTCTCTCTGGAGCAACTGTGATGTTCAAATCGCTCCCCGAAAAATTAACGCCAGTTGTGAAGCCACTTATGGAATCGATACGTAAGGAGAAAGATGAACATCTTCAGAAGTTGGCTGCTCAACATTTAACACGTTTGTTGGATCAATGCAGGGAACGCACACCTTGTCCTAATGATAAAATTCTAGCAAATCTCTGCACTTTTTTGAGGTAAAGCTTTTTAATTTGTGTTACTCATTCTTAATTCAAAAGCTATGCATTTTCACAAAACAGATTTTTTTATAGAATCGTAATAATTAAAAAATGTATCACTACATATTATCAATTTAAGTTTCCTGTTGCTTTTTCTGAGTAATATAGGGTATATTTTATTTTGATAAAAATAAGTTTTTAGTTTAAAATTTAAATACCCATGCGAAACCGGGGCGGACCAAATAATTAATTAACAAACAAAATTTTTAGATGTGATCCTGAGTTTACACCAACAATCCATCGCAATCAAACAAACGAAGCAACATCATCGACAACTCCATGGCTACATCCTGTTGGAAATTACAACGGCATTGTGACTTTAAACAATTTACAAAGAAATGCAGAAAAGGCGGCATTTCGTAAGCCAAACAGTACGGGACGTGGACCTGGTCGACCTCCAGCCACTGATATACCTTTAGAAGAGCTCTTTAAAGAAGAAGACGAAACACAGAAAGCCAATCAGATACAGAGGCGAGGTGCCACTTTAGCTCTGATTGAAATTACCAAGTACTTTGGAGCTAATTTACCAAAGTTACTGCCTAAGATGTGGGAATTGATTATTGGACAACTTACGTGCGTAATCGATCCTGACAGTTTTAACGCAAACGAATGCCTTGATAAACCCGAAGAAGCAGAAAAGTTAGTTTGGAGTTTACAAGTTTTGGAAGTAACCAGTACCAGTGTTCATAGTACTTTACGAAAGGAACTTATGGATTTAAGTTTGCCACGCATTTGTGTTCTCTTAACGCATCCTTATCGAGCTGTTAGACATTTGGCCTCAAGATGTATTGCAGTTTTAGCCAGCTTAGATTCTGTACCAGTTATGGAATTGGTAGTTTCCAGAGCTCTACCGTTGTTGGGATCGACGAGTAACGACATCGATAGACAAGGAGCTGTTGAAGCTATTTCTTGTATCATCGATGCTTTACAATTTGACGTCGTACCATATGTTGTTCTTTTGGTTGTACCTTTGCTTGGAAGAATGTCTGATCAAAATCAATGTGTACGCTTAATGGGCACTCACAGTTTTGCCACTTTAGTTCAGCTAATGCCGTTGGACGGAGGGGTTCCCGAACCTCCAGCTTTAAAAGGCAGTGAGTTAATTGGAAAAAGAAACAAAGAACGCGAATTTTTACAACAGCTTTTGTCTCCTTCCACTATTCCCGATTACATCGTACCAGTGCCCATCGATGCACAATTACGAAGTTACCAGCAGGCCGGGGTGAATTGGTTAGCATTTCTTAATAAGTACAAATTACATGGTATTTTGTGTGATGACATGGGTCTTGGAAAAACACTACAATCCATTTGTATACTTGCTGGGGATCATTACATGAGAGAGCAGGATTATAAGAAAACCAAAGCACCCGATTGTGAACCTTTGCCTTCTCTAGTCATTTGTCCACCAACATTGATGGGTCAGTAGTTGATTTATTTTAATAACGACTTATAAATCTAATGTATATAATTATATTTTAGGCCACTGGGTGTACGAAGTAGAAAAGTTCCTATCGAAAAAATACTTAAATCCTCTACAATACAACGGTAACCCAACAGAAAGAGAAAAACTAAGGAAAAAATTTAAAAAACATAACTTGATTGTTGCATCTTACGATATAATACGTAAAGACATAAATTTCTTCGGTGCAATTAAATGGAATTACGTTATTTTAGACGAAGGTCATATAATAAAGAATGGCAAAACGCGTACAAGTATAGCCATTAAAAATCTAGTCTCGAACCATAGACTTATACTTAGCGGAACGCCGATACAGAACAACGTCCTCGAATTATGGAGTTTATTCGATTTTTTAATGCCCGGATTTTTGGGCACCGCGAAACAATTTACTGCGAGATACTCGAAACCAATTCTTGCCAGCAGAGATCCCAAATGTTCCACCAAAGAACAAGAAGCTGGCGCCTTAGCCATGGAAGCTTTACACCGACAGGTACTGCCGTTCTTACTTCGAAGAATGAAAGAAGACGTTTTGGACGATTTACCCCCTAAAATTACGCAGGATTATTATTGTGAACTTAGTTCTTTACAAGAACAACTGTACGATGACTTCTCCAAATCTCAAGCACATCAAACTTTACAGGTTTATAATTTTTTTTACTACAAAGCACAACTGTTTCCCCTTTAAATATAATGTTTGAAAAAAGTCAGTGTTTGTTGGCTTGTATGTTCAATTGCCCTTCGTGATTTCTAGTCATCGTATCCGGCTTGACGACCAATATTTAAATATTAACTATGATTTTTCAAAATTCAAAAACAATGCTTTGCGCGATTTTTTTTAAAGTCTAGTGTTTGGAGCTTCGCCGAAGCTTTATTTAATTTGTCTATTTATAAAAAGTTGTGGAGACGTAATTATGTCTTAATTAAGTATTATGAATTTAATTCCATTCTTGTGATTTAGGAATCTTTATCATCTGGAGCAACTGGAAGTCTTATGCAGGGCAACACTCACATATTTCAAGCACTTCGATATCTTCAGAATGTCTGCAACCATCCAAAATTGGTAATGAATCCATCGCATCCACAGTATTCACAAGTTGTCGCTCAACTGCAAAATCAAGATTCAAAACTTGATGACATTAGTCACTCTGCTAAACTTCCAGCACTTAAGTAAGTCTTAGGCATTAGTTAGACTTAAAAACATTAATTTTGAGTTATTTTTAAAGGCAACTTTTACAAGACTGCGGTATAGGACTGACGGAAAGCCAGAATTCTGAGCTAGTGATAAATCAACATCGTGCTTTAGTTTTTTGTCAATTAAAAGCAATGTTAGATATAATCGAGAATGATTTGTTTAAAAAGAACATGCCTACAGTTACTTACCTTCGACTAGATGGTTCGGTCCCTCCGACACAAAGACATTCTGTTGTTACAAGGTAAGATTGCTTTTATGGCTTAATCCTTTCATTTTATGACTGAATTGCGATTTTTAGATTTAACAATGATCCATCCATTGACGTTTTGTTGCTCACAACACAAGTTGGTGGACTTGGCCTAAATTTAACTGGAGCAGATACTGTAATATTTGTAGAACACGATTGGAATCCCATGAAGGATCTACAAGCTATGGATAGGGCACACAGAATTGGCCAAAGAAAAGTTGTGAACGTTTATAGACTGATTACAAGAAATACTCTCGAAGAAAAAATAATGGGGTATTTTACAAATTTTAATAAAGTAAAAAATTTTTACTAATGTTACTTGTTTGTAGTTTACAAAAATTTAAAGTACAAACAGCAAATACAGTAATTAGTGGTGAAAATAGCAGGATGGAGTCGATGGGAACGGACCAGCTTCTTGACTTATTCTCTCACAAACCGACGGACGCGTCCGGACAATTTAATAACAAACATGGAACGAGCGGAGTACGTGCTTTACTCGAATCTCTACCGGATTTGTGGGATCAAAAGCAATACGAGAATGAGTATGATCTCTCTCAATTTATGATGAAACTACAAAATTGATTCTTCGTGAGTATTTAAATTTCTTTCGTTTTTCTTTGTCGGAAACCTTGACATTTATTTATCGATTTGGCACAGTGACCCATTTTCCTAGAAAGTGGGACACTTTTCTTTAACTTCCTGTTTATCTAAACATTGATTGCCCTACTTCTAATTAGATTCCTGTTGGATGTTGTTATCGTTGTTGTCCCAATATTTTTTTAAAAAATTATTTACATGTAGAAAACGCTAATAAACTTATTGTTTAAATTTATTGGTATTGAAATTTAAACAACGTTCGACTGACAATATATAAACAGTTTTATCCGAAAGAGTTTTTAAGCTTTATATCCCTGATGGTATGAACAATAAAAGTAAGTTTAGGAGCAGTTTGTGTATACGAAAAAAAACCTTAATTTCGTTGTTATCTTAACAATAAAATTTAAATACGGCTCTTTAAATAATTATTTTAATTGGTTAGTTATCTTGGTAACCATAGTTACGTTATAAATTAACCAATTAGAACTCATGCTTTAAGCGCTATATTTATATTTTTTCTGTTAAATCTAATTCGAATTGTTTATTTTGAAATGTATAGATAATCGTCTATCGTAATATTAACGTTCATTTTTCATTCAGTTATATAATTTATATTCATTTATTCATTATAGTTCGTAGGTATTAGTTAAACTTAATACGCAGGGTGATTTTTAAGTGGAAATGACAAAAATAAAAAAAAGTACTGCACAAATATGTTACCACCCACCCTGCTTGATAATTCTAGGCTTATTTTAATATTTTTTGTATCTACTTTAAGTTATCCTTTATTGCTTTATTATGCAACCTTAATTGTAGCAGTTGATTATATAAAAAAAAGGCTACAATAAAAGAAAGCAATAATTGATAAGTACTTGTGGTGTTTAATGTATGATTTTGGTGTATGTCGTTGTGGAATGAAGTATAATACAAGTGTGATCGTGAAAATAAAGCTTAGGAGTTGGTTATAACGAAGTCTATATATTTTTTTCTAAACAATTTTACAATCAGTTTCACTACATATTATTTATTTTAATATAGTAATAATATTCAGTCTGCTATTAATTTTTATATTTGATCACAATATGATTTTTTGATAAGCACATAAGCTCAATGGTATGATTATTATTATTATTTTAAGTATAATGTACGATATGCTAAAATACTTTTTTTTTCGTTCTACTCTTATATCACAATTAATACTAACTCTAATAGATTTATTTTATTATTTAAAAATAATTTGAAGCATATAATATACCTTCAGACTTTTTTTTAAATATAAATTGCTTTTACATTGCTTGCACAAATTTCTAATAAAGCATCATGCACTTTTAACAACTATTTATGAATCATTTATACAATAACATACCTTATAGAAATGTTATTGTTTAAATAACAAGGCTATTATTATTATTACACAAAGAACTAACAGTCTGAGTAATAAATACAGAACCCGAGTACCATAATTTAAATAGTCCTCTTTAACTAGAAGTTTGGATTGGTTAAGAAAATTAGTAAAAATAGAAATATCCAATCGAAACTCTCGTTTAAAGCATTTTATTTAAATTATAAAAAGGGCGTATTCATATCATAACTAAATTTTTAAGCTCTTTTTTGTTGATTCAGTCAATGAGAAAAATATTATATTTTTTTGATCAGTCAGTTGAGTTTATGCTAAATATGGACCTGCAATACTATTCGAATGTGCCCCTTTGTCATGACAAATGATGTGAACTAATTTTAAATTGTCTGTTGTAAACAAATCGTTAAATATTTTTTTTGGGTCGATTCTGCGTTTGGTGGTACCATTTACAGACTTATCGGAAGCAATAAGCGCTTTAGTTACAGCAGGAACAATAGATCTATTACGTTCGATGCGATGGTCGAGATTCCATGTTTGAAAAACTAATCTTTCTTCTTTACTCGAGTAAGGATTAATATTGTGCACTGATTTATACAAACACGCTTCCTTATCCCATCTTCCCTGGCACTCGAATTTTCCGGTTTCATCACAAAGACTTCTGAACTTCTTATCGCCTGTGAAATAAGTCCTATCGAAATAACACCCAAAGAAATTAACGCGTTTAAGTCCTTCCTGTAAATCATTGAGTAAAAGCCTCAACTTCTCTGGTGGCAGTTCCTTGTTTTTGAGTAGTTCCTCTTTAGTTTTATAGTAGTAACCCCTTACTCTGTCTTGTGCTCTCCTAAACATATATTCCTCTTTGGTTTTTGATCTTGTGTCTAAGCCTGTTTGATTTAAAATTTAGCATGTAACGGGAGGATCGTGATTTTGTATGTTTACAGGCTAGCACATTGATCATGCGAAATCAATATGCTTGTCTGTCAATTTACAACACACGATAAAACTATTTGCTTAACAATTCCGTTATCTACATTGGAAAATAAAAGTCGTTTTTAATTCAACTGCCTCCACTGAGTAACAAAATTATTAAACAGATCTCGACAACATTCAAATTAATTTAGAAACAAATTACGCGATACCAAAATTTGTGTTTTAAGTAAGAAAATATTACCTTCAAACCACTCAGGATGTTCATCTGCCTTCGAACATAACGTTTTATTTGTGTCAATTCCTTTTAATACTTCGGCCAATTTAAACACTTTATTCTTCATTTTTTCAGAAAAGAATTCCTGTACCTTCTCACCGGCTGTAAGATATTCTTCATTCACTTCTCGAATAGTTTTATATAAAATTTCAGCGTCCGTTTCTGCACGTTCCCCTTCTTTAATCCAGATGAGCAATGTTTGGGCTTCTAAGGTTTCGAAATACTCGTTGTTCTCCACAATTGTACCATCCGCTGTTTGAAATATTAATTGACCTTCACTTAACTTTAATTTAAATTTCTCCAACGTTTTCTTTTTGAGATCGTCCAGACTTTTAGCAGCTATTCCTACTCTAACTTTTCTTTCGGAATCTGTTACTTTGAATCCTTTAATAGTGCACATGTCTATTTTAAAAATGCTTTAATTTAGTATTTTAAAATGATCGTCGGGGGATTACTTACCTCTCAATATTTCAATCACCTGCAATTAGAGCTGCATGAATCAAACTCTTCCAGATTGCAGTTTCTGTGTTGAAGTGCACCCTTAACAACTACCTATCCCCATACCCTAACTAGGCCAATGTCAATATGTCCTATTTCCTGCTCTACTTCCATCGGTCATGCGCTTACGAATTTGTCCTTAAAATTCATGTAGAGGATACCAAATCCTAGTTCAATTAAAGGATAGATTTTTAATCGGTTTTACATTTATAGGATGTTATTTTATATCTTCTTAAGTGCTCCACACATTAATTGATCTGTATTATTTCCTATTGATATTTTTGAGAAAACCATATAAAATAGAAATACAACTTGTTTTTATGTAAAAAAAAAAATTAATTACATTTACAAAAATAATAAATGTAATTGAGGTTATATTTATTTATATTTTTTTTAGAATTTCAAAGTCAATATTGGTAGCAATGCATAATAGTAATAGTAGGGTTATGTACAAACTGTTCATATGTCAAGCAAAAGATTCTAAAATACTTTGTTAATTTATTATTTCATTAATTAAAATTAATAAGATAAAGTGTACTTTTAATGATTTATATTACAGTTGAAATTGATATACAATTTGAGTGTTAAGTATTTATAAAAAGTAGTGTTACTTAGTTTGTTTAACATAACCTGTTACTCAGATTGGCGGGATTTTATAGTTCTCCGTTTTATTTATTTACTTCATATTATTCATTTTTATCATGACACGTGGGGCTCTTATTGTATTAGAAGGCATCGATCGATGTGGAAAAACATCTCAAAGTATGAAGTTGATCGAATCTTTAAAAAAAAAGGGCATTCAAGCAGAGAGAATGTCTTTTCCAGATCGTACTACTTGGACTGGCAAAACGATATCCAATTATTTAACTGATAAAGATTATAAACTAAACGACGAAGCAATACATCTTCTGTTTACTGCTAATCGCTGGGAAAACGTTAACAAAATCAAAAGTAGATTGCATAAAGGTATTACACTGATAATAGATCGTTATTGTTACTCTGGTATTGCATTTTCTGCTGCTAAAGGTTCGTAATTTTATGAATATTTGTTCTATATTATTTGAAATTATTTTACAGGATTAGATTATCAATGGTGTACTCAACCAGAAATTGGCTTACCTAAACCTGACCTGGTATTATTCTTAAATATTAAGACAGAAATACAAAAGTCTAGACCTGGTTTTGGAGATGAACGTTACGAAACGCTAGAATTACAAAAAAATGTTGCAAAGATATTCCAAGAATTTGTTTATACAGAAGATAATTGGCAAGTTGTCGATGCTAATAACAGTTTTGATATTGTCCACAGTGAGTTATTGCATAACATTGAAGAGAAAATACAAGATATTTATTTTAAAAATTCACCCCTGTTTTTGATCAAGAGCATTGGCAATTTTAGTTAATATAGTATTATTTATACAAAAATTCAGGCAATTCTTTAAATAATCTTACAAGTAAGTTTTATTCTAGTTCTCTAGTCTATTTTTCTAATACAAAGTAAATAATATGCAAGGCTATCTTGTTGAGTATTTATTATAACTATGTTTTTATTACAATACTTTCTTCTGATTGTTCACGTTTTCTTTTACCTTGATTCCTTCTCGACTTTTGCATTTTATTTTCACCAATCCTGCAATTCTAGTTTAATATCGAACTTAACTTACTAATTGTATGAAACTTACATTGTTAAAGATCTAGTGCCTGGGCCCCAAAATGGTAATGGATTTTCCTGAAACCTTACGTAGCCCTCCCGTCTTGATGGTGGATTTGCGTCAGAATGTATTATAAAAGAATACTCTTGATTTGGAGACTGAGATAAAATTTTATTTCCTGGACTAATTTCTTGGCGGCGTTTCTCTTTAATAGGATGTTGCTTTTCCCAACATCGAAGTATATCCCATATAACCCTTGCTGGAGCATTCGTTTTTATAGACGTCTTGTGACAATGTGTGAAAGAAACCCGGTATCCTGCGTGTAATATAGCAGACCTAATAATGTAAGTTAAAATTAAAATAACTTTCAAAAATGTAAGTTTGGATTACCTAAATGCCATCATCGGAGGAGTTTCGATATGAAGAACGCCTGTTAAACGCTCTAAAATAAAATACAGTGGACAATCCATTAATTCTTCCATTATAACATTTAAAACTCCTTCAATCCGCTTTAATGTACCTAAATTTTTAGGTATCATCGTTAATAATTTCGTTATAAATTCTGAAGAATGAATCGGATCTGACCAAATTGGACCTCCAATCTAGAATTAATCAACAATTAATACAAAAAAAGTAAAAAATAACAGATAAAATACATGATGTGAGCTTTTACAATGTTCGCATTCTGCGCACACAGGTGGGCCTGGAGGTAATTTGAATTTGGTTTGTTTATTATCAAAATTTTTAAGAACTCCCAATGGCTGCAATGAAAAAGTGTCGCATCCTACACATTGGTAAACCATAGATAATTTACTAAAATAACATTGTTATTAAGAAATGTAGAATATTATTTCCAATAGTAAACCTTGTGCTATATTTACATTGATGGGCTCCCGAATGCACCTTTACAAAAACTCTGATATAAAAATCAGCAGAAATTGATAAAAGAGGTTCAATATATCGCCCATACCTATTGGCATGTGATTCAATACATTGAAGCAAAATTCGCAAAGCCTAGAATTAAAGCATGAGTAATTAAAATTAATAGAGTGCAACGATGTTACCATCTCATGACAACATTTAATTTTTAATGAAACTGCTCCATATTTACTGTAACATGTTTCAGGAGAATTTCCAGCTAAAACAGCCATATCTGTTGCTGTAATAAGTAGTAGTCCATCATCCTTAATAGCTTGTACAGCTGAATCTAGAAATCTGGAGGGACAACCATATGGATCTAAATCTATTACATCAAACTGCATTTGCTTGGTTCTATGCTGGTACATTAACATGCTAAAATTATACAATAAAAACAGAGTCATTCTCATGATTAAAAATCTACATAGCATCATTTTGTGATGATTCAACTAGATGCTCAACTTTATTATCTGAAATATTTTTTTTCATATTTTCAACTGCTTTATATGAAATATCATTGGCAATAATTTGTTTGACGTTGGTTACTTCTTTTGCATATCTTATACTTCTTAAACCTGTTGCTGATAGTGCTTCAAGAATTGTTATTCCATCTCTGTCTTTCAGCTCTTGTGAGAATGCATTCAATACTGAAATACTACAAAAAAAGAATTTAAAAGAACAAGTAAGAGGTCATATTAAACCTTAAATCACGATTGAATTCTTGAACAGGATTATAAAATACATTTCCAAGTGTCTTTATGGTAGCACATCCTTCTGTGATTATTTTCTCATCGGGAATTGTTAGTTGAGAAGCAACATCCATCTGAAACAATTTCTTTGGTGTTGAAAAGGGAACCCTGTGTTTTAAAGTGAGTAGTTTATGTACACAATTTTTTTGCATGAATTCGGAAACAAAATGTCAGACCTAATAATTTTGAATATAAATAAAAACTACAAATTCTACAAACCATGAATAAAATTATCAATCGAGGTTAGGTTTAGGTATTTTATTATTTCAAAGTTTGGTACAGTTTACTTCAAATTTATTATATGTAGTCAAAAGAATACTATATTTAATAACGGTTCTTATCGATTACACCTTGCAAACAAATATTTAAACGTTACACACAATGAAAAAGGTAATAATAGTAAAAAGTAAAGGAATGTCACCGTTGTTACACCAGAACGTTTTTTCTGCACCTCTTCCCACCAAAAGTCTCTTTCGTCGTTTTCTTTCGGCTGCACACGACGGACAGACATCTAGCGGCCGCCGCGAAAACTAGTTACAAGGCCACCACATATATATTTAAAATATGGTGTCATCTAGCTAACAATTTAGAAAGCATTGCTGCATAAATACTCAAGTGATGGTAAACATGTGAACATCTTTGACAATCACGTTTACATTTTTCATCCAAATCGTAATGTTAAATCATAAAATTAACAACATATAAAAATTATAAAACAATTTGAAAATTTTCTAATGTTGACCATTTTAAAACGTAATAATTTGAATATAATTGTAATTAGTAAAGTGCAGTATAGTTCTAAAAACATTAATTCTAACCTTAGACTGTTATTAGAGAAAATGCCAAAAGAACATAAACATATTGCAGAAGCTCAAAAACAACGTAAAAAAATAAAAGAAAAGTTTTCCAAATATGTACCCGGCCGTATAAGTTTACAGGTGTTAGGAACAGGTGCCGAAGGTGCCCCTAGAAGTTTATATGTCTTCAGTGACCAATCGAGGTAAGTTTTAGAAATCCTTAAATACTGTATTGATATAAGATTTATTTTAGGTACCTCTTCAACTGCAGCGAAGGTACCCAACGATTAGCACATGAACATAAAATGAAATTAGCAAAATTGGAGCATATTTTTATAACACAAAGTTCTTGGAAAAATATAGGAGGTTTACCAGGAACTGCCTTAACTATTCAAGATGTAGGAGTTCCTCAAATCACTTTACATGGTCCTAAAGGTTTAGTAAGTATTTCCTAAATTACATCATTCTTACACCTTTATACATGTTCTGAATTAATTTTAGAAAGAAATTTTTACTGCTACCAGTAGATTTATAGTTTTAAGGGATTTGAAAATAAAAATGGCAGAATGTGCTATAGATAATGTTTATGAAGATAATGTTATGACCGTATATTATGTTCCCATCAGAAAAAAAGGTCTAGGAAGTGAAACTAGATCTTTTGAAAGTAACAAAGGACAGACCGTTTACGACGAATTAAGTTCTCGAAATCCCAGTAGAACTGACAAAAAGATTTCTAAGTCACGCAATCCTGAATGCAGTAAAATTACTATGGATGAGGATGATATTGACTATTATGCACACGAACGTAAGGCATTTTCCAAAAAATCCAAAAAGCTTAACTGTCCCAAAGGTACCCTCTGGCCCCAAAATGGTAATGGATTTTCCTGAAACCTTACGTAGCCCTCCCGTCTTGATGGTGGATTTGCGTCAGAATGTATTATAAAAGAATACTCTTGATTTGGAGACTGAGATAAAATTTTATTTCCTGGACTAATTTCTTGGCGGCGTTTCTCTTTAATAGGATGTTGCTTTTCCCAACATCGAAGTATATCCCATATAACCCTTGCTGGAGCATTCGTTTTTATAGACGTCTTGTGACAATGTGTGAAAGAAACCCGGTATCCTGCGTGTAATATAGCAGACCTAATAATGTAAGTTAAAATTAAAATAACTTTCAAAAATGTAAGTTTGGATTACCTAAATGCCATCATCGGAGGAGTTTCGATATGAAGAACGCCTGTTAAACGCTCTAAAATAAAATACAGTGGACAATCCATTAATTCTTCCATTATAACATTTAAAACTCCTTCAATCCGCTTTAATGTACCTAAATTTTTAGGTATCATCGTTAATAATTTCGTTATAAATTCTGAAGAATGAATCGGATCTGACCAAATTGGACCTCCAATCTAGAATTAATCAACAATTAATACAAAAAAAGTAAAAAATAACAGATAAAATACATGATGTGAGCTTTTACAATGTTCGCATTCTGCGCACACAGGTGGGCCTGGAGGTAATTTGAATTTGGTTTGTTTATTATCAAAATTTTTAAGAACTCCCAATGGCTGCAATGAAAAAGTGTCGCATCCTACACATTGGTAAACCATAGATAATTTACTAAAATAACATTGTTATTAAGAAATGTAGAATATTATTTCCAATAGTAAACCTTGTGCTATATTTACATTGATGGGCTCCGAATGCACCTTTACAAAAACTCTGATATAAAAATCAGCAGAAATTGATAAAAGAGGTTCAATATATCGCCCATACCTATTGGCATGTGATTCAATACATTGAAGCAAAATTCGCAAAGCCTAGAATTAAAGCATGAGTAATTAAAATTAATAGAGTGCAACGATGTTACCATCTCATGACAACATTTAATTTTTAATGAAACTGCTCCATATTTACTGTAACATGTTTCAGGAGAATTTCCAGCTAAAACAGCCATATCTGTTGCTGTAATAAGTAGTAGTCCATCATCCTTAATAGCTTGTACAGCTGAATCTAGAAATCTGGAGGGACAACCATATGGATCTAAATCTATTACATCAAACTGCATTTGCTTGGTTCTATGCTGGTACATTAACATGCTAAAATTATACAATAAAAACAGAGTCATTCTCATGATTAAAAATCTACATAGCATCATTTTGTGATGATTCAACTAGATGCTCAACTTTATTATCTGAAATATTTTTTTTCATATTTTCAACTGCTTTATATGAAATATCATTGGCAATAATTTGTTTGACGTTGGTTACTTCTTTTGCATATCTTATACTTCTTAAACCTGTTGCTGATAGTGCTTCAAGAATTGTTATTCCATCTCTGTCTTTCAGCTCTTGTGAGAATGCATTCAATACTGAAATACTACAAAAAAAGAATTTAAAAGAACAAGTAAGAGGTCATATTAAACCTTAAATCACGATTGAATTCTTGAACAGGATTATAAAATACATTTCCAAGTGTCTTTATGGTAGCACATCCTTCTGTGATTATTTTCTCATCGGGAATTGTTAGTTGAGAAGCAACATCCATCTGAAACAATTTCTTTGGTGTTGAAAAGGGAACCCTGTGTTTTAAAGTGAGTAGTTTATGTACACAATTTTTTTGCATGAATTCGGAAACAAAATGTCAGACCTAATAATTTTGAATATAAATAAAAACTACAAATTCTACAAACCATGAATAAAATTATCAATCGAGGTTAGGTTTAGGTATTTTATTATTTCAAAGTTTGGTACAGTTTACTTCAAATTTATTATATGTAGTCAAAAGAATACTATATTTAATAACGGTTCTTATCGATTACACCTTGCAAACAAATATTTAAACGTTACACACAATGAAAAAGGTAATAATAGTAAAAAGTAAAGGAATGTCACCGTTGTTACACCAGAACGTTTTTTCTGCACCTCTTCCCACCAAAAGTCTCTTTCGTCGTTTTCTTTCGGCTGCACACGACGGACAGACATCTAGCGGCCGCCGCGAAAACTAGTTACAAGGCCACCACATATATATTTAAAATATGGTGTCATCTAGCTAACAATTTAGAAAGCATTGCTGCATAAATACTCAAGTGATGGTAAACATGTGAACATCTTTGACAATCACGTTTACATTTTTCATCCAAATCGTAATGTTAAATCATAAAATTAACAACATATAAAAATTATAAAACAATTTGAAAATTTTTTTTTTTAAAAAAATTTAAAATTTTAAAAAAATTTTTAAATACTAAAAAAATAAAAATTGTTTTTTTTTTTTATTTTTGGAAATATTAAATTTAATTTTAAATTTTTGAATTTTTTTACTTTAAATTTTAACTAGTATTTTTCCCAAAAAATTTTTACATTTAAAATTTAAAATTCATTCCTTTAAAAAGAAAATTTTACCTTTTTAAAAATTTAAAAATTTAAAATTTAATTTTAAAATAAAATAACTTTATTTGGTTTTGTAATAAAGCCTAAATTTAAAATTCTTGTAACTTATTGTCTTAAATAAAACTTATCTTCAATAATTTTAAATATCAAATATTGCCAAAAATTACATAAATTGAATAATTAATAAATTTCGTAAATTACCTTAAATACCATTAAAAATCAATTTAAAACCAGAGTTTAATTGGGCTTATAATTTCTGAATATGGCACCAATTTAATTCAAATTTGATTAAAATTTTTAGTTTAAATTAAAGTCAATGTTATTACTAAATTTATAAATTTTTAATTGAAAAATAATTTAACATGTTTAATAATTTAAAATTTTAAAAACAATTAGTCAAAAACCTTAAATAAATTGAAAAATTATAAATGTCCACCATTAAATGTTTATACTGTTTAATTTCTAGCAAATCATTGGAATTCTACAAATTTTAATTAAATTTTTAAATTTTCATTGACAAATTTGTGTTTTATAATAAAGTTTTCAATAATTAAAATTAAGGTGAAATTAAAAATTAAATTATTCAAAATTACAAATGATTTAGATAATATAAAATGAAAACTTCCTGTATAAATTATTATTTAAACATAAATTAAAATTATTTTATCAATTTTAGTTATCAATTTAAATTTAAAATAAAAAGGACTCATTTTAAATAATTTATGTTTTAATTAATGTAATTGAAATTCAAAAGAATTCTACTAAATTATAAACAATTTTGAACATTAACCTAAAATCAAATTAAAAAAAACATACCAGTAAATATTAAATTTGGAAAAGGAAATTCAAGTCAATTGAAAATTTCTCAAATGACTTATTAATCTTTTGTTTATCAAGGGAAGAATTAATACCTAAACATGAAATTTTAAATTAGCAACCTTTGCCAATTAGTATTTGTAACAAAAGACTTTCTTTAAAAGATCCCTTTATATGAATACTGGAATGATAATTTTTTTGAAATTAAAAAAGAACCATTGGAAAATTAATTTAATTTCATAAGTTTGTCAAATTTAATAGATTTCAAAAGTAACCAATTTAAAATTCTAAAAATACACTTAAACTGTTAAATTTTGCAAAATGGAAAGAGTAACTTTAATAATTCCAATTTCTTAGTATAAGATTATTTGCTTAAATTTTTAATTATTGAGTTTATTAGTAAAAATTTAAATATTAATTAAATATAAATTTTGCATAGTAATTTTAAACCAACTTTATAGATATAACTTTTTAACAAAACTTTATTGCCAAAAAAAAATAATTATTTTTTAAAAATTCACAAAACCTGGGATTTAAATCTAATAATTTTAATTAATTTATTATGAGTTAAGCGGAAGTTTTAAAGATTATAAAAATAACTAAATATAATTTTCGAAATTTAATTACTTTATTAATTAGAAATTTATTATGAAGATTAATTTACAAACGGAAAATTAGATGATTAAAAAATTAAGAATAATTTGAATTTAATACATTTAAAATTAGAAGGATTGTTGAAACTTGGCAATTCATTCAATCAAATTTCCGTATTGCTATTTATATTAAATTTCCTTTTTTAAATATTTAAAATTAAATTTTTTAATAAGTATTTTCCTTATTAAATTTCATTATAATTTAATTTAATGAATTTTACAATACTAGGACTGGTGAACTATAAAATTTTATTTCAATACAAATATTTTGAAGTTTCCAATCAATAAATTTGTTTTTAAATTTCTTATCCAATTAATTAAATTTTTATTTGAATGAAGTTTTTAACATTTTAAAATATAATTTTACCAATAAAGTAGTCAAACGGAAAACATGAAAATAAACCCATATTACCTTAATTTTCAATGCTTTTAAAATGTATTGATATAATTAAATTTAAATTTTCCAATAAAATTTGAATTACCTCAATGGTTTAAAGAACCCTACATGTTATTTATTAAGATTATGTTTCTAATTTTACAAAAGTGCCCGGGATTCTTTTTAATTTAAACTTAAAATTTTCCATCTTTCGAATTTTAAAAATTTCATTTGTATTTATTTTAATTTCTGCAAAATTTTGATATTTAAAAACGACTATTAAAATTTAAAACTGCCATTGCTTCAATAAGGACACCAAATATTAAGAAAGATATTAATTTTAAATCTTAAACTAAATTAATTATACTTTGATAAATTAAGGCATAATTTCTTTTTTAAACAAATTGTTTAAGTGAATTTTAGATTAATTTTATAATTTATTGGTTCGATTGATGGCAAAATTAATTGAAAAATGGGTAATAACTTTAATTAACTAAACTTTTAAATTTAAAAAACATAATTTAAATTCAATAAAATCTACAACTGCTTGAAATTTCAAAACTATATTGCTGTACTTAACTTCGGTTTATATAATTAAGAATTAAACCTTAAATTAAAATAAATGTACCAATTCAAATTAACATAGCTCCTTCCAGTTAAAATTTGTGAAACATGTAATTATAATTTTAAATTTAAATCAAGCATTTAAACAATCATTATTTTATAATTAACTAAATACTAAATTAAACATCTATAATTTTCAATAAAAGCGAAATTAAAGTGGGTTTAATTTAGGTAAATAACTTTCAAAGTTCCTTTTTTTATACATTTCAATTAAATTTATTAAAGTATTAACAAAAAAATCTAAAAAAAATTGAAAAAAAGTTTAAAAATATAAATTGTTATTGAAAAATAAACTCAGACCGTAACTTAAATTTTTAGTAACATTATTTCAAAACTGACAAAATTTAATTAAAAAATAATTAAAATATTAAAACTCCTTTAGAACTTGAATATATTTTACAATATATTAAAACATATTAAAAATTAAATTAAATTTAGAAGCTAATCAATCATTATATTTTTCCTCTAAGTATAAATTAATTAAAATAAAAAAATTAATTTAACACTGTAATCTATATTACAAATTGATTAAATGAATAACCTATTTAATTAATTTTATTGGAAATTTTCACAATTAGAAAATTAAAGTAATTTAAAATTAAATTAACCTTACATTTTGACTAAATTCAAAAATTGATTAAATTAAAGATATAAATAAAATGAAATTGTGTGACATGTAAAATGATATTATCATTAGATAATCTGTAGCTAATAAATATGATTATAACAAATTAATAGATTATAAGTAGCATTTAAACTTAAAACAAATAGTATTCGGCTATTAGTAACATAAGATTAATTACAAAGTTTGTTTAATTATTAAAAATTATATTAAACTTCATTACGTATAATACTTGAAAATTAAATAAACTCGAAACATGAATTAATTAAAAATTTAAGATGTATCGTTAGTACAAATAAACATTTTTAATAAATTGTGCTTAAAATGATAAAGTAATAATAAAAGATATTTTGGTATTCCAATTTTAGCATTTTTAAGATTTTATTATATCAAATCAAATTATTTTAAATAGAAACATTGTATGTTTAAATTATTTAAATTATACTTTATATATTTAAATTATAAAGCATATTTCAATCTTATATAATTTATAGAAAAATGGCATGAAATTTATAAAATTTGTTATGTTTAGTTGAATAATTGACTATAATCAACTTTAAGTTATTAATATAAATTCTATGTTAAATGTAAGTAATTTTAATTTAATAATTAAATTAATGCTATTAAAAATTAATATGTATTTAAATTAAGACGTGTAAATTGAATAATCTTTTGAAAATAAATTGACTTTAAAAATAATTCATAAAAATTACAATATTATAATTTCAGTTAATAGTTAATATTTAAATTTTAATAATATTAAAGAAAGTAAAATAATTAATTACAAAATAAATTAAAATTAAATTAAAAATTAATTAAATTTTAAATTATAACTTATAAGATAATTTTCATGTAAAATTTTCAGCAAATTACATCTTTGAGAATTTCATTAGCATATATTTTAAAAATCACAAATTGTAATACCTCGTAAAATAAGTATAAAGTAAATTCAACTTTTTAATTAAATACTGCAATTAATACTTATTAGAAAATCACTATTGATAATATTAATTTCAATTAATTAAACTGATAACATTATGCCTTATTCACAGTTAGTTCAAAAAATTCAATAATTTCTAAATCATAATTATAACTTCATCAAACAGTATACAAACTTTATAAGTGATAATGAGTTCAGAAATCGACTATTTACTTACTCAATTATTAAAAAACGTGTTTAATCTAGATTTATTTAAACAACATTGCGTTTGTGTACCTAAATTTAAATATCTGAATAAAGATACTAGCAATATACTGTTCAAATTGAATTTATCTTCCATAACTTGTAAACTGTGCTTCTAAAACAATCACTTTGGTTTCACTTTACTTAAGTTAATTTTGATCTTGTGTAAAAGTTATCACATTAATTTAATGTAAATTAAATTTTACATAGATTACGAGTAACTAACTTGCTTCAGAAAAGCCAATTTGAAATTCCCATCTTTAATCAAATCTAACATTCGCCCATATACTTTTCTAAATTGACTGTATATAACATTAAATAATCATTAACTTACATGGTATTTATTTAAATAAATTATCATGTAAACTAGAACAACAATGAAACTAAATTTTCTTTATCCATTAGCATTCAACATTTTTTACTATCAAACACAAATTAAATGTTTATCAAAACTCTGCAAATACTGCAATTTACTCAATAGCTTCAAACCTCATTAATTGTTAATTATCTTTCTTTACTAATATCAATCTTTCATAAAAATTTCTAAGTTTATTACCTTAAGTTACCCTAAAATTTTCTATTTCTAAAATCGATCCAGGTTTGTAAGATACAAATAACCTTTTTAACTCACAAGTTAACATTGTAGTTCCAATTTACTATTTTTTAACTGCAAATACGATGGTAATCTATGTACACTCTTCCAGGAACAATATACTTAGGATAACTTCATTGTAAACGAGTCTTCGATGCATCTTTCACAACGTTACTTCTTACTTTAAATCAGGTTTAGATATCTAAACATAGAAATCTAAGTTCTTCCTCTTCTTTCATTAAACAAGATCGCCAGTCCTAACTTCAACTGTGATAAACATTAATTGCTATTGAATCAATAACTGATACTCATAAAATATCAAGAAAATATAAAAACTTTAAACCTGAGTATTTTCAATAAATCTTTATCAACAATTACAGTTTAAATTATTAAAAAAATAAGTTTCAATACAAGATGTAAATATTTCAAAAGTTATATTATCTAATGTTGCATTATTAGAACTTTTTCATCAAATTGGTCATATTTTTATACAGAAATAGTTTCAGTTCTTATGAAAAACCTTTATTTAAAAACAATCAGAACGATTGAGAAAGTGGTCAAAAATTATTGATTCAATTAATAGTAATGAACATTTTTTTGCATCGAACTAAGAAGTAATGAAAATAGCTATATCTAAGAATCAATTGTAGATACTTTCTGAAGGCAAGTTTTTAGTCATTTTTAATATTCAATGCATCTATACTCTGATTAAGTTAGATTTTCATAACTAGAATGATATTTATAATCTGTGAAAGATATTTAAATTTCAGTTAAATTATACATTCCTATATTACATTTGTTTTCATGTTACTAAAAACTGTACAATGCTTCATGATTCAGATCATGCCTTTATCGTAGATTATTTAGAAACTTTATACTAATAAATCCTCTTATCTACGTTCATTGTTCATCTTTCCTTACCATAACAATCATTTATTCGTTGAAATATGACATCTTTCCTGAAAAAAATCATTTAAAAAGTAAACATAAAATTTTATTACATTATAGTATTATTAATTAAATCTATGATATAACATGGAAATTATATGTTAAAAAATCAGTTTAAATGAAGACTATCAATTTAAAACTAATTTATCAAATTAATTAATCGATGAGTTATTCAATCAAGTTATACACAAATTAAGCATTAATTTTTTACTGTCATTTCATAAATCATTACCATAAAATTTCATATTTTTTTACATTATATACTATCAATCATCAATTTACACATTGTACATATACAAATTATTTGTTATATCAACACAAATCCTAATTCAACTATTCAAACTGATCCTATATCATTTAACATATTCATTCAATTTAAGTAAATAAACATCTGCAATATTTTAATTTTCCAACTAAAATATTTCGTTATTATACCAACATTTGACAATAAATTTTATTATATATCAAAAATAGTACGACTTATAATTTTGGCAAAATCGAATTATTTAAATTTCCTCAGTAATTATTAATTTTGACAAAACAATATTAGAAAATATTCCATTTAATTTTAATTATTTTTTATTTAATGTTGACTATTAAATGTAATTGCAATGTATTTTTAAGTTCAATTTAAAGTTAATTCAGGTTAATTTCATCTAATACAATTATTTTTAAATCGTTGCAAAATTATGCAGTAAATATTAATCTTTAAAAGCATTTCTTAGCTTATTGGTTTTACCAAAATATAATTTGAAAACATTTACAAAACTATTATAAATATTTATTATAGACAAATTAAAAATGACATTAATTTTATAATTATTTATGCCATTAAAACAATTATTATTTAAAAACCACATTTATGATCAAATAGTTACCAGCTTAATTTTATCGTTTAATATGGAAAATTTCGGGATATCAAATCTCATTTTTATCATTAGTTACTTCACAATTTAGTACACATATTAATCAATATAATAAAATATCAATTCGACAAATATCTTTAAAAAAAACTGCTTAAAATAGAATGGTCAAATTCTGCTTTTGTAGTACAGTTATTAGTGAATTAATTAAAAGTGATATATAATTACAAAGATTACAATTTAATAAAAGAAAATTACGAAGTATTGATGAAATTTGGTCTTGGTCTCAAATAAACCAATTAAAAAAAATTTTGACCTCTTGATGATGAAACCTGATACAATACCTGATATACCTGAAGACCAAAACGATGTAATGGAATTTAGCTGATTTAAATCCTTTTTCAAAAACTTATCAAAAAATTTCAAAATTAACGACATGACTTAACTAGCACAGTACATTAGTATAGATACTATGATGCAAGTAAGTACTGGAAAGAAGAAGAGAAACAACTCCTTGTGGAGATAAAATTTTGAGCGGCTGTCCTGCTGAACCTCCTAAAGATAACAAATGAAACACGAGCTAATACCTTGAATAAACATACCTTGAACTAACAGCAATTGTTGTCCACTAGATGGCTTTAATGCAATCGGAACTTTCGCAGGCTTGGGGGCTATTGTTAGAGGTCGTAATGGTGGAACATTGGGTTTTATTTTAATATCGGGTAGAATTTCCTCAGGTGAGTGGGGTCGTTCTGTTTCAATTTCAACTTCATGTGCTCCCAGTTCAGTTTCAACAACTTCGACGTGTTCTTCATTTTCCATTTCTATCAAGTCGCTTGTAGAAGCTAAAACAGAAACGTCAGTTCTGAGAAATGAAATAAATTTAAATCTCTTACCCATATCAGTAGTTAAATGAAATTCTTCAGACAATTGAGCTAACTGCTCTATATCTTTAGAAGACAAGCTAGATAAATTTGTACCAGTAATACGTGTTCCTTCAACTGTGATTGTATCAACTAATATGGCATTTGCTTGGGAAGTTCCTTAAAATTCAGTGGTTACAAGCATGGATTTTTAAATTGAATTTGAAG
The DNA here is from genome assembly GCA_036325965.1 of Sinopyrophorus schimmeli. Taxonomy (NCBI): domain Eukaryota; kingdom Metazoa; phylum Arthropoda; class Insecta; order Coleoptera; family Elateridae; genus Sinopyrophorus; species Sinopyrophorus schimmeli. The sequence goes on from JARFIZ010000194.1 coordinate 1,085,915, forward strand.
GATGGGATTCAATATAATTTAAAATCTTAATTCAAATTTGTAAGTTTGGTTAGTAAATTTACATTCAATTGTATTCCCACTATTAGAAAGCGTTAGCAATTCGTAAATCAAACAGCAATAAAGCCACCATAAACTTTAACTTTTTATCACTAATTGGCACGATTAAAAATAAACATTTCAGAGTTTGTAATAGATCGTAGCCAAGTAAGAACTTTCATAAATACCTTCAATCGATAAAGACATGATATAACTTAGGTTTTAAAAGTCAAATTTCAAATAGCATCCAACACTTGAATCGCTAAACATTTTTACAAATGACAGTTACTATTTTATTTAGTGTAATATTTCTATTACCAACTTAAACATAATATTATCTTAACAAGTCTAAATTATTGTATTTATTGACAAAATCACTGCTTCGTAATTATGTTTGAACAACAAAACACTTAAATCAGTTGAATACTTCTATTAAAAATTATTTTGTAAAAGTTTTAATCAAGACTAAGAGATCGCCTGTCTTTCTGTCAAAAATTTAAAACAATTACGTTTTTTAAGACAGCTCTTTTAAAAAAATTTAAATAGAAGTTCCTTCAAACACTTTTAATTTGTGGTTGTTTGGAAAAGTTTTGATTATACAATGGCAGACGAAATTAAATGTAGAAAAAAAGACGGCGAAGGCAAATGTGCAGCTGGAAAAGATGAAGGAGGAAAAAAAAAATATGACAAAGAATGCGCAGCTGATGGCGGTGGTGGAGGTTCACAAATTAGCTTTTGTTGCGGCGAAAGCTTAGAAGACAATAGACTTGTGAGTAAATATTATAAAACAGTACTTACCGGAAACATCTATAAACTATTGAACCGCTTTCTGTACAAAAAGGTTTTGTATTGTTGGTACTTGTAAAAAAACACTTACAACGTTCAAAGTTTTAAAAGCACTTGTTCAAAATAGAGGGTTTTATTGCTTTAGTTTTATATTGGCAATACAATACTCTAGGTGCTTGCGCATTAACGCACCCAACACCTCACTTTACGTAGGTCATACCTCTTGTGAAAGCTGTATATTGAACTTCCCTAATATTTTAGGAGTTCTGTGTAAACTTAAGTGTTAAATTAACAAGGTTTTACTTGAATTTACGAGTAAGTTTATAATTAATTAAGGAAAAATTAATTTCAAGGGGTAAATTTTTAACATTATTTCTCACACTTCGAACAAATTCAATTTTTCTATTAACGTAGCATTTAATATCTATCAGGGGAATTTAAAAAAATCCTTTAAAATGCGGTAGAGTATTAGTTATGTAATCTTTGCAATCGATGATGAAAAAGTTACACATTATGAACTTATTAGCATTTATTAAGCAACTGAAGTCCGACATTCATTTATCCTACTGATATTAATTTTGTGTTAATCTGCGAAATAATTAATATTTTTCGAAAAATAATACCGTATATGATTGTAATTGAACAATGTTGCCGTATTTTATGAAACCATGTTGCTATTTTTAGAATAATACGCCATCGAACCGTCCTAGGTGAGAATAGAATTTTATTTTAAGTAACAAAACGACGAAAAATAAAATCCTTATTTTTTGAACTTTTTTCCGGGTGCCTTACGAAGTATAGCACTGTATTATGAAATATTTGTATTAAGGCGGCGGCGTAGACCTCGAGATAGGTCATGGCGCACGTGACCGTAACATAAACTTTTTCAATTTTCAAGTTCAAACACTTTTTGAATTAAATATAATTTAAATTGTAATAGATTACGACTTTTTAATTAGATAGCAGGCCGTGAACCTTTTGTTTTTTATAAAGAGTTGTCAATTTGATAAATACTGATAATGCTTAAGAGGATAGTTTAAATAATTTAATTTAATTGTTATGAAGTTTTGTTGCGATAAAGTAATGAATTAAAATGAAATTTAAGATATACCTTTGTTTCATTAACTTTGTTTATAGATAATGGCTCCTCCAACGTACTCAGACCTTGGCAAGAACGCCAGAGATGTGTTCGGCAAAGGCTACCACTTTGGTTTGCTTAAATTAGATTGTAAAACAAAAACTGGTTCAGGAGTAGAATTCAACACTGGTGGTGTATCAAATCAAGAAACAGGAAAAGTATTTGGTTCCCTAGAAACTAAGTATAAAGTTAAAGATTATGGTCTTACATTTTCTGAAAAATGGAATACCGATAACACACTTGCAACTGAAGTTTCTGTACAAGACCAACTTTTGAAAGGTCTAAAATTATCTGCCGATTGCACTTTTGCTCCTCAAACAGGGTTCGTTTTGTGTTATTTGCGAAATCAACTAAAATAAAACATACATTTTAGAAGTAAATCTGGTCGCATTAAGTCTGCATTCCAAAACGATCAGGTTGCTTTAAATTGCGACGTTGATCTTGATTTGGCTGGACCTTTAATACAGGCATCTGGAGTAGTAGGCTATCAAGGATGGCTTGCTGGTTATCAGACAGCGTTTGATTCGCAAAAATCAAAATTGACTAAAAATAATTTTGCACTTGGATTCTCCACTGGTGACTTTATTTTACATACCAATGTGTAAGTATATTGGTTAGGGTGGTCCTCTAAAAACTACGAAAACTTCTTAAAACTTGTTTCGATAAAGTTGTTAAGTTTAGGAACAAATTTCCTACTTGAGAGAACTCTGGGGTGCGTTCTACTGCTTCAAAACGAGCCAAAATGTGTTTTACAGATTTAAAAAAAATTCAACATGTGACGCTAAAGTATACTTTTAAATGACAATAAGTATCACTAAAACTGTTCAATGTATTCCTATTTTTGAAAATGTCCTCTAATAACAAAACTATGTTTTTATAGCTGAACCTAATGAGTCTGGCGGCATACTCAGAACATGACGTCAAATGCTATCTTAAATATGGCATCAGTGCAGGTCTTGTAAGATAGACGGTGTCTTTCAGGAAGCCCCAAAACCAGAAGGTAATATCAGGCGAACGAGGAGGCCATGTTATTCGTTATGGAGTTTACAGAAAGTCACTGTTTATCATACAAGACCTACATTGCTACCGAACTTAAAAGACAGCATTTGAGGCCATATTCTTAATATTGCACCAGGCACACATTCAGCTGTAGAAAATATAGTTTTGCGATTAGAGGACATTATCCAAAATGAAGGGGACATATTCAGTAGTTTTAGTGATACTTATTGAATGTTCAGGAGTATATTTTAGGGCCGCCTATTAAATTTTTTGTGATTTTTTTTTATATTTGACAAGCGCATCATATGTAGAACAAATTTTGCCTCATTTGGAGCACTAGAACTCCAGAGCTCTCTGAAGTGGGAATCTTAGTTCTCGCTAACCCTGTATATATATTGCCTTTTGTATACCTGTAGTCAGATTTAGGTGATTTTAGATTGTTATATTTAGAGATTGAGGGCTTAAATTTAAACCTTGAACCCTGATTATTAAAACAATTTTACTTATATTAGTAATAACAGTGACGACGGCCAGGAATTCGGGGGTTCAATTTATCAGAAGATTGCACCAGGTTTAGAAACTGGTATTCAATTGGCTTGGTCGGCAGGAAGCAATAATACAAGCTTTGGTATTGGTGCTAAATATGACCTTGATACTGATGCAAGCATTCGAGCCAAAGTTAATAATGCCAGTCAAGTTGGTTTGGGTTATCAACAACGTCTTCGAGACGGTAGGGCTCCTTGTAATATGAAATTTCTACAATATATTATATTGCTTTTTTTTATAGGTATTACCTTGACACTTTCTGCTCTAATAGATGGGAAGAATTTCAATAACGGAGGCCATAAAATCGGTTTGGCATTAGAGCTAGAAGCTTAATCCTTGTGGTAAAATTGTTATTATTTAGTATTGTAATGTACTTTATGCCTATCGTCCTGTAGATAATTCATGTGAATGTCGACATTTTAAAAAATACATGTATCAATTTTTCTTTGTTATACATTTTTCTGGAGAGAATAATGTTTCGCTATGTAATAATTTTATGCTTACTGTTAGGTTTATTTATATTAAATCAAAAGCCTAACTTTCTTTGCACTATAATATTGTTCGAACAACAAAGAGGTTGATTGTAGATTCCAAAAGTCAACATATTTCAATATGTATTTAAATATAATTAAAGTACACGAAATTTAGTTCACGTTGTAAATTTAATGCACCATCTGCTCTTCCATTACTTTTAGTATCCAATCTGGTTGAGCCTTTGAAATTAATTCAATAATTGAATTAACTTGGTAACACAATGATTGAATTTGTTTATCCCATTGTGGAAGTACTTCACGAGCTGAAACAAATTGTGTTTATTCCAACTTACAAAGAGTGCCGTGGAATCGGTCTGCTCCAATCACCATAAAGTTTGGTATACAGTTAGATATCGGCGAGCGATGATTACATTTAATGACTTCGCTGTGTGACTGAAAACATGAGATATAAAGTATCAAATACACCAACAACTTTCTGCTCATTTGTGATTCAACAAAATTATTTAAGGATGACGTCTGTCAAACCTGTCGCCACCAATTTTGTCAAAAAAGTTCTTCCCCGAGTAGAATGTTTCGAAAATATGATTAAAAACTTATTTAAAACAGGATACATTCTAGAGAGACCTCCCAGACTTTAAACTCCTACCAATGTTTGTTTCCCAAAAACTTGGGAAAATCCTAAAAAAGATATTGAAGACGAGCAATACAATATATTGTTTTTCTGTTTAGAACACTTTTTATTTGATACCTTATATCTCTTATATGTTTTCAGTCACATATCAAAAGCCATTAATATTCATCATCACTTTCTGATATGTAACCATATACCAAATTTCATCGTGATCAGAGCAGAACAATTCCATCACATGGCTCGTTAGTTAAAAAAACAACTTACTTTCAAAATGTACAATAGAATCGATCTGATCAATATATCCATTCATTCTACCTTCCGTGATCATTTGACTAGCAATTTTTTCGGCTTTTGATGGATGAATTTCTAATAAAGCTCCCAATTCCTCAAAAGTAATATTATTGTACAATTTACTAGCTGAAAGTAAATTATGTTCAATAACAGCTCGATCAAGAATTGTTGAACCATCAACAGTTGTTGCTTTTTGATGTGGTTGTAACAAAGCTTCAAATTCTTTAAGCTCGCTACGTCTAATAATTCGATCCAAATACATTTTTTCAAGTATCGATACCGCTGGTAATTGTTGACATCTTTCATCTTTAAAGAGAGTTGCTAACATACGTGAACGTTGTTGTCCCGCAGATGCAAGAACTGTGCATATTAAAGCACTTCGTAAAGCAGTCATTCGTTCATCATCATGTATAATATTACGGTAAGAGAGTTCGTTGTATCTTTGTGCTGCTTCTATAAATTTACGACGATAATCTAAAACTCTAGCATAGCACACTTTGTAGTATATTTGTAGCTGTTCATTTTTTGATTCGGCTTGTAATAAAGAAGCCCTATTTATAAAAGCTTCTGCTTGTACTGGATCATCGTCTTCCAAATATAAACGAGCTATCTTCAAATACGTCTCTAACTTATAGTCGACAGTATACTGCCTATAAACTATTATGATAAAATAAATTAATTAACTCTATTGTTATATACTTTTGTCCAGTTTCCAAAGGAATGCCAACTAAAACGCAAGCAGCTTCCCTCCAATTTTGATTTCTTTCATAAATATCTGCTAAATGTTGACGAATACTAGCAACCTGTTCCTCAAAAGATATAACGCGAGGTTGTACTTTTTCTAAGGTGTAATGTGATACAGCTCTTGAAACAATGTCTGGCAATTTTACTAAATGTGAACTAACATCAGTTAAAATCTGGCGGGAAATAACCAAGCTTACATTTTCATTAACAACTGAAATTATGTACGTTTAAATAATTAATCACCCACACAAATTTTTACTTACTTGCTTCAATGAATATTTGTAAACAATCAACGAGTTCCGAACCTGAATCTATTAATATTGATTCCAGCATAGAACGATATCTGTAAAAATACATAAGCAAAAACTACAATTTTGCCACATTGTATACGTACTTTTCTGCTTGATCTTTGTGGGAACCACCTGAATGTATAATATTTGCCAATTGTTGGCGAACACTGTTTGAATTTATAGCCATTACAATTGTTGCTTCAAAACTTTGAGGTTATGTTATTACAATGCTACAAAAGTTCAAGTTTTATTACATTAATTACAAATGATTTATTGAAAATCATCCACGTATTAAATAAGCAATAAAAGTAACATATATTTACCTGTTTTTAATTTAAATTAATAAAACTTTATAAATAAATACAGAACTGTAAGTCAACAAATTAACATGTAGTAATACCAACAGTTTTATAATGTAATATGAAATTAATCAAAAGATCCATCTACTTCACTGTAAATGTGGTTTTTTAGATACTGGAATTTAATTACAATGCTTAATATATTGTAATCTATAAAATATCCCTGAATCTCATAGTCTAGAATTGCAATTTAACACAATTTCGTAGAACTTAACCTAGAAATACCAACTTAAAACTAAGAAATAACAAAATTACCACGTGTGAAATAAAAAAAATTAAAGGCTTATGGCAACCGATATGGCGACACCAAATGTTAGAGGTGTTTCTAGAGTATTAGAAAAATTAGAAAATTCTGTCAAAGATGGAAATTATTATGAAGCTCATCAAATGTATAGAACTATATATTTCAGGTAAATTTGTTTGACGTTTCAAAATTAATCCTTAAACAATGCAAGCAGGTTTCTAGAGTATATTAGACATAACCCTTTCTCCTTATTTTAGATATTTGGGTCAACAAAAATACAAAGAATTACTTGATATGCTTTATAAGGGTGCCCTATTATTCTTAGAACACGATCAGGTACCTAACTCAGGAATAAATCAATAAAATTCTTTAACATTTTTATTACAGCAAATTAGTGGTGCTGATTTGGCTATATTATTAGTAGAAGTTCTAGTCAAGTCTAATAATACAAATTTCACAGAGTGGACTCCTAAACTGTGTAAAATATTTGCTAAAATAAGTACCACATATCCAGAACGTGATACCTTTGTGGCAAATGCAATTCGTTGGTCTGCCAAGGGTGCTGCACAAGGACATCCATTTTTACATCAAGTACTCATATTATTATTGTCATTTATGGCCTGATATAAGCATTATTATTACCTTCTAGAGTATTGCCCAAATTTATTGGAATGAAAAGAACTACATAAATGCAAAACATCATTATATGTTTTCAAAAGATGGGCAAGGATGTGCAAAATTGCTAATAGAATTTCAAGTAACACAAGGTTATAGCTACGAGGATGACTTATTTATCACTCAAGCAGTGTTACAATTTTTGTGCCTAAGAAATAAAGCAACAGCCAGTCAAACTTTTAATAATTATACAAAGGAACATCCACGAATAAAGAAATCTGGGCCTCCATATCTTTTACCTTTACTTAATTTTATTTGGTTTTTATTGCAGGCAGTCGAAAGGTAAATTTAAAGGTGATTATAATACTTGAAATAATGTAATTATATTGCAGTCAGAAATTAGCAACGTTCACCGTACTTTGTGAACAATATGAACCGTCCATAAAGAGAGACCCTTGTTATATGCAATACTTGGATAAAATTGGACAGATTTTTTTTGGATTAAAACCTCCTCCACAGCAACGCCCTGGTGGAATTTTTGGAAATTTCCTACATAATTTTCTTAGTGGATTAGATGAAGACAGTGATGATGATAATACAGTGCAAGCTTCCACTTCGACTTCAAGACTTTTACCAGAAAGTACTGAACTAGATTAATATTTAATCGTTTCGTTATTGTGTTTAAAGTATGACTGATTAATGGGGGTTAATTTTTTCTTATAATTGTTTAATATTATTTGCTTAATTAAATTAATCATGCGTACGGAAGTAATAGATGAAATTATATAAATTTAGAATGTAAAGTTTTGGAAATTTAACACCTAGGAGCACTATGGTATTTAAAGCTATATTGAAATTAATTTATTTCTAAAACGAAACCTACTGGTTTTGATATTTCCAACATTCATATCTAAAATTACCTTATTTGTTTTCTTAAATGTTACAATTTTACACAATTTTATCACTAATTTAAAATCTGAAAAATGTTAATATTTATTTTATGACATTAAGGAAATATAAATTGATCAAATACCTGTATTTTGCAAAAATATAATTTTGAATTTAATGTTTTTAGCTTTACTTAATAACGTACGTGCACTTTCGTGGTACTACGAATGTAGAAATTAATTTATCATAGCCTTGAATTAAAAATTCCATTGCCTTGATTAAAAAAAGAAAATTTACGCAATAAAAAATATATATTTATTTTAATTATAAAATCAATAATCTTGGTATCCTGGTAATGGGAAAGCTTGGCTAAATTGTTCAACTTCGCCTCGTAATGCCGCTACTTTGCTCTTAAATACTTCATCTTTTTCTAATAGATTTTTAAAATCAACAAGTTTTGGGCCAGAAACGGCACTTACTTCTTTCGCAATAATTAAACCTCTGTCGATGTAATCCACTACATTCTCAATGTCATTTTCGACGAGTCCACGAGTAGTAATAGCTGGTGTACCTATAATAATTTCTATAATTTTCACAACTACAAAATTATTAATTGATAGCTTTACCCAATCTAAATCCAGATGGGTTCAAAGCACTCTTATCGCCAGGAACTGTGTTTTTATTGCAAGCAATGGAAATGTCTTCTAAGATTTTTTCAGCTTTAGCACCCGAGACCCCGGTACCTCTTAAATCGACTAAGAGCATGTGAACATCGGTACCACCAGTTGAAATTTTATATCCTTTCTCTTGTAATTTTTTGGCCAGATGTCTGGCATTGGCAACAACTTGTTTTTGATATTGTTTAAATTCTTCAGACATTGTTTGCTTAAAAGCTGTTGCAATACCTGCGATTGCGTTGTTATGAGGACCACCTAAAAAATATTTAATTTAGATTTGAAGATAATTGATTGTTATGCTACACTATACCTTGTAATCCTGGGAATACTGTTTGATTAATTTTTGATTCTAAATCGTACATAATTTTTTCTCCTTTTGCGTTAACTGATCGTACACCTTTTCTAAAGAAAATGATGGCAGCTCTAGGTCCTCTCAAACTTTTATGTGTCGTTGTTGTGACTATATCGCTGTATTCAAAGGGACTGGGCGTCACACCTTAAAATTTAAAAATTAACATGTGACCAAATTTTCAAATATAACGGAAACAAACCGGCAGCTACCAGTCCTGAAATATGTGCCATATCGGAGAACAAATAAGCTCCAACGTCATTGGAAATTTCTCTAAAACGCTTATAATCTAAAGCTCTGGAGTAACAACTAACGCCGGCTACTATAACTTTTGGTCTAAACAACTTAGCAGACCTAGCTAATTCATCATAATCAATTAAACCAGTCTCGGGATTAACTTTATATGGCATCGATTCAAAAAAGAGAGAAGTGCAAGAGATTTTTTTGGTGGGTGTTTGAAAACCATGGGTAAGATGACCACCATCTGGCAAATCTAAACCCATTATACGACCATGTGGTTCAGCAATTGCTACAAATTTTTATCAGTATTCAAAATCGTACAATTAAAAGTCTAATCAAACCTGCATAAACTGCAAAATTTGCAGGAGAACCAGAGTAAGGCTGTACATTAACTCCCCATTCTTCAGGTTTAAGATTATAAGCTTCAAGTGCACGTTTTTGAGCTAATATTTCCACTTCATCAATAAATTCGTTACCTCCATAGTATCTAAAACATCAACACTTTAACGACTTCTGTAACCTATCTTTTACACAAAATATAATTGTACAGAAACATAGTTTAAAAAATAATAATAAATTGTTTGCAGTTTGTAAATCAATGCATTTTACAGCAATACATTGTGATACTCACTGTAAGTTGCTATAGCGAAGTAAAGATTAAATAAAAAAACCACTTTTGAGGTTTTCCAACCCTGAACCCTCGCAATATTAACAAATAGAAATGTGATATGAGTGATACGTACCTTTGACCAGGAAGGCCTTCCGAATATTTATTATGAAGACAAGAACTTAAACATTGTAAAACTGGTAAGGATGTGAAATTTTCAGAAGCAATCATTTCAAGTCCTGTTACCTGTCTTTTCTTTTCATTTTGTATAATTGCAAATAATTCAGGATCTGAATCCCAAAGATTAGAATTTAACAAATTGCTGGTGTTTCTGCTCATTGTTGCAGTTGGATTAATGAATACACTCCGTGCACTCTGTGAAAAACATATAATTCTGCTATTAGTCAATACATTTCTCAATAAGAACATTGCAAAACAGGTTTACGTATTTAAAAGAATTTAAAAAAAATCTAAAAACTATCGAAAGCAATTTTGTAACTATGAGGAAATATAAGGTTACGTTCAATTAATAGTTAATAAAAATGTATTAAACAAGGATCATACTCACTCAAACTTATAGCTACAGCTTTAAATGTATTGAAAAAGAATTAAAGTAATACTGTACACGAATAAATACAGAATTATTACAAAATAAAATAATAGAGGTTATCAGTTAACACTAAAGATATGCAGATGATTACGAACTATTGAGCAAAAGTGATTGGTATTTCTTAATTTAAATAAAAAAATAAATATTTTGCGCTGTATTTTACAAATTATGATTAAATTTACAATATTAACGTGATTATACTCACAATCTGCAACAACCTGTTGATTGTTAAAAAAGTGCGGGAAAACATTGATTTGAAATTATTTAAAAATCCTCAAAGCATTCATTTGTAGTGACAGAAGCTAAAAGAGAAAGAATTAATTTTTATTCATTAAATAAATGTCTTTACATTGAATAAGAGATAAAAGGCTATAAGAGATAAACTTTTTATAAACAAGATTTGTTGTCAGCTGCTTTAGTTTACGATAATTTATATTAATTATGCAACTTTAGTTCTTACAATTAGAATCTAAGTAAATGTATACTTCTTTAATCAGTAGATACTTTTATATATTAAATGAAATCTTTGAATGTAAATAAATAAATAAATTATTGTTTGTTAGAAATCTTATATCGTGCGAGTGATAATTAATAACATTTGTTTTGTAAATTGAGAATTAGGAACTAAAAAGAAGAAGAGAATCTCAAATAAGATTTTATTTCAGAGTATGTGAATCGCAACTTTCTCAGTTTCATGATTTGTTAAGATAACTTTTAATTTCTTAAAAAATTATTAAATCATGCGAGTCAAAGGAAATTCAATCCTAGTCAATCGTTTAAATATTACACACTTAAAATACTGTTATATACTTCTGAAATTAATAAAAAGCACCTTTTTCAAATGCCACTAAGTTTATCAGAAAAACTCAGTTTTTATAACACAAGCTTACCCCTTTTGTTTTTTTTTAACTTTTCAATTATAGAGTTAAATTATATACAAAAATTAAAATTGAAATAAAAATGAGTAAAAGGAAAGTAACAAAAGAGTAAATTATGTTATTTACAAAATAGAAAACTGAGACAAATTAAAGTGTGTTAGTAAGCAACTAATTACAAACATGATAAAATTTAATTAAACAAATTAATTCAAAATAAAATCAGAATTGATGAAAATTTTCACAAGTTTAACGATTATATTTGAAAGCAATTCCATACATATATTTTGTCGCTACACCGTCATAATTAATAAAATTACTAAAAACATTATTTAAACATAAATTACATTACTTTTTTTTAAATTATTAACAAGTGAATAATTAGTTAATGTTCAGTGAAATTCACTATTGTATGTATCATAGACATGTATGCCATATATGTACAAATTACAATTGGTGTTAATACCATACCTCCGAAACCGTTAAAAATACAGCTGATTAAAGAAACGGAAGATGGGGTTTGTGACATTTAAAAAATGCATCTCGCAGTTCAAAATACTGTAAGCTGCATAAAGCATCAGTCTCAGTTATATATTTTAATTGCTTTCTCCAAATAATTAAAACGAGACCGTTTTGGCGCTTTATTAACATGTTCCAAACCCAACCATGGTTTCGGATTAGTACCTTAAAAAAGTTTTATAATTATTCATACTTCATCGCAAAATAATAAAACCGGACTTACTATTATTAGGATGTGGCTTAAAATCCTGAAGATTAACAGCATAATCGTCGTCAGTAATAAACTGTGGCCTTCCTAAGGAAACAATAGCGAATTTGTATTTTTCCCATTCCTTTTCAGGTACTCCCAATTTTTTCTGAATTCGTTCTACAAGTTTTTTTTTTAAATTGATTTGATATCTTACGCAATTGATAAAAAATATTTACCCTTAACTTTAGCGAATGGTTCACCTTCTTTGATTTTTACCAAGAATGGTATGCCAAATGTGGAAAATGCTTCTTTATGAAAATGTGCACAGGAAACTAACATTTCATCGTCTAATATTCGCATTTCATCAGCTGGTATTTCTTCTATCCTATACACCTTTGTTCCACCAATCGTTAAAGACTCTAAAGATGTATCTTCTTTTGGGCCGACTATCACTTTACTACAATTGACTTCCACTAACCTACAACAAATTAAAGTTAACATATTCATGTCGTTTTATAAAATAAAATATACTAAAAAGTTTTTACTGCAACTAAAAAATTAAAATGTATGTACCTTAGTTTTCCAGTTCCGCCCTCTGCAAATTCGACTTGCTTTTTAGCCTCTTCTAAGAGATCAGCAACAGTCCCTCCTTTATTGGGATAAAGAATCAAATCCTTTTCCTCCTTAAACTTAGAGCCAACCCAAACGCACTTGAATTGCTTCTTATTTTCTAATTCACTAACTCTAATGCTTAGTTGCTGATAAAAAATTTTCTTTGGCGTTTTTGGTTTCGAAAATACCAAAAGATCTTTCAAAGTGCCTTCAAACGTACATCTTAGAGGATGCCCAGGGCTGTCCTTGTAACTGCAATTACTAAAATTAAAATAAATTTTAGTTTCTTCAAGTTCTTATACTACCTTTGGCATTTAAAGAACTGCAGAAGATACGGATCGGTCCCAACTCTCTGTGCCACAGCTCTTGCCAGTTGATCATAGGTCATACGTTGAGATAACTCCATTGTAAATCCTGGGTCGTTCGGTATGCATTTATCTACAAACGTTACTTCTACTCTGTAGAATAGGTCTTTGAAGTAGTCTAAACAAGTAGGAAGATCTGACAGTTCTTCCCTTTCTTCTTTTTCAAAAACCAAGATGTCGCCATCCATTAACTCATCCAAAACCTGTAATAAACATTAAATTAATATATGAAATAACTATTAACTTGTATCTCATCAAAATACAAAGAAAAATGGAAAAACTATCGTAAAAACCATAGATTATTCAATAAATCCTTTTATCAAACAATTACTTTAAATATTCACAAAAAAATAAGAGTTTCAACGTACAAGATAGAAAAGTGTTCAAAGTTACCTTTTCTAATGGTTCATTAATATTGGTAATTTTTTCGATCATATTGGGTCTAATTTCTTCATACAGAACAAGTTCAGTGTCTGGAGGAAAACCAGCCCTTTCATTTAACAAAGGAACGAGATCAGAAAGCTTGCTTGTCACAGGCAAGTAGTGATGTCCACAGTAGTGAATTTTTTTTTGTTTCGGATCATACAACTTAAAAAATAATAAAACATCAGTATCTTTGTCGAAACTAGGAAGTGCACATTGTCCTAAATCTGGCGGCATTAGTTCTAAAAATATGTTCCAGGGATTTTGATTTTCTGACGCATCTATAACACTCTTGTGTAAGTCAGATTCCAAATCAAGCAAACTGGGACGGAGTGTTTGATTTGATCTATGACTAAAAGGCCATGGTCTTATTTGTTCGGGAGGATATTTAAAACTATCAGCTAACATTTCCATCATTTCCCCTACAGTTGCAGTTTTCTTTATCCTAAAAACTCGATACAATGCCCTTTCAGGATCGTACAAGTCATTGCCTTGATGGCCGTCAAATGAATCTTCTAGTAAGACGTTTATAGTCATATAAAGATGCGCTTCGTTACGTTCTTTACGTCTCACTTGTTCCATTCTTTTCTCTTCTGCTAATCGATCAGCTAATTCGCTTGGAATATCGACATCTGTTACCTGAACAAAAAAATACAATTTCAACAATACAGTAAAACAAGGAAAACATTTTATTAACACTGTAGGTACAGTACAGGAATGCTAGTAATTAAATCTATTGGTTAGATACACTTTATAGGATAAAGGAGTTTTTCCAGTGTTAATAATAAGTTTTCTCGATAAGTACTTCAATTTCGTAAAACTAGAAATTTATCAAATATTAATTAACCTCTTGTAAGACGTTATGCAATTCAGAGTCGCGTATGTACACCAACATGTAAGCATTTGTACAGTGTTTTACTGTCATGTTCATATCATCATCATGTCCTCCATAATTATGTTCAATAGCTTCTTGCTTTGTACATCTTGATACTACATCATCATCAAATTTACACCATTTACCATCACCTACAAACATTATTTTGTTATAATCACAAAACAATTCGTACATTCAAAATGTGCCTAAACAAATCCTCAAATGATACTATATTCTTATTAAGGAAAAATAATACCCCATCTGCCAAATAGTTGTTACATTTTCCAGGCACGCTGGCGAAAATGATTTCGATTTAGCCGCTAATTTTTTTACCACAGATAGACATGATGTTTATTATTATATCAAAAACTCAGGGGCTAACTGTATTCAATTTTGGACAAAATCGAATTTAAAATTTGAATTTTCGGCCTAATAAAATTTTAATTTATTAGGAATTTTGCATGAAACAAGTGCATTAGGCAACAGAATATGCATTAGCGCTAATTTTTAAAGCTACTTCATATTCTGTTAGTAATTTACCTATTTTGTTGCAAATTTCTCAAAAGTCATCTGCGAAATAATAATTTTTAAAGTCGAATTTCCCAAGAAGTTAATAGTCAGTAGCAAATTTTTATATATAATAAAAAGCACTATGTCGTCTATATGTGGTGAAAAAATTAGCAGCTAAATAGAGATCGTTTAAAAAGCATTCCTGGTTAGCCTTTGAGTTTTGTACCAAAATATATTTGAAAACATTTACAAAATCATATTAATACAAATATATATTATTAATATAGGACAAATAACTGAAAAGCATTAATTTTTATATATTTTCATCGCCATTAAAACAATTATTGGAATTTAAAATAGCCACCCATTTGCATTTAATATTCCATGACATGAGATTTTTCCGTCTTAATTCATGTGGAAAATTTCGGGAATAATTGCATAATCTCCATTTTTATTTATTGCACGTGGTAGTTCAGCAATTTTAGACAATAATAATAACATAATACGATGGCGAATATAATTAACAAATATTCAAATAACGACAAAATGCAGTTAGCCTATTTTGAAAAATAAAACGTGGTCAAATTCTGCTATTTTGATAAAAGTACCAGTTTTTAGTAGCAATTAATTATAACAAGCTGAATTATCGAATTCGACAAAGATTTGCAACAATTTTAATAAAAAAGATCAAATGTAACAAGTACTTTCCGACAGAGTGAAATTTGTGATCTTGGTCTAACAAATAACCAACCCAATTAAAAAAAAAGGATTTCTTACCTCTTGGATTGATGAAAACAACATAGTGACCGCCGTGATTATCACCTGAATGAACCAAAACGGCATGTAATGTGTAATTAGCTGGATTTAAAGGATCCTGTTCTTGCAAATAACTATCCAAAGAAATCTTTTCATAAAATTCAAATCGATCATTGAACTTAACTGAGCAATCAGTTACAGGATCGTATTGAAATCTCATCAGATGCAAGTGAAGTACTGGAGGAAACGAAGAGAAAACAACTCCTTTTTCGGCATCTTGCAAACCATGTTCTCCAGCATCATATTTATTATCACCATCCAAAGTTTCCTTTGCAATATAATCCTTGAATGACTCATCAACTAAATTTCAAAAATGCATTAATCAATGCGAAACCTTGGCGCTTAAAATACTAACTATTTTTCTTTCCTTTAATATTAAGCTGAATATCATAGAAAGTTTCGCTTCTTGTACTGGTATAATCAACATTTTTACATCGAATATACGACATCATTTTGCCTTCAAATAACTTAGGAACTGTACCCTCAACACAAGTGCCCTTCATTTTGCTTTCAAGCTTATCAAGTAATACCTAGCAATAATTTGAATAAGTTTTTGAGACAATTCTGAACAATGTTTACCCTTAAAAATTCTTGTACATCATGCTGCATAAACGAGTCCAAAGTTTCCCAACCGAAACTTTTTGTCAATTTCTTAGTTCCTACAGGTTTATCGC
This sequence comes from Sinopyrophorus schimmeli, assembly GCA_036325965.1. Lineage (NCBI taxonomy): Eukaryota > Metazoa > Arthropoda > Insecta > Coleoptera > Elateridae > Sinopyrophorus > Sinopyrophorus schimmeli. The sequence goes on from JARFIZ010000194.1 coordinate 1,102,317, forward strand.
AAAACTGCAATTCGTGGAATACTCTTTGTAATGCTAATGCTACTGATTTGGTTGAATCGTCTGATTCTGTTGGCATTTTATAAACAGCCTTCCTGAGTTGATTTGTAAAGTATAAAGTTTGTAGAAGAGAGTTCATATAACAAGTTGCCCCTTGGTTTTTAAGACCCACATAGCCTAAAATTGTGATTTTGTTGTAAACAAGGAATTATTGAAATCGCACCATTAGCGTACCTGTATGCTTCTTGCTATCCCAGGAAACGCCATGGGGCGCATCTGCCACTACGTGTACCTCTAATGTTATTGTATCGTCTTTAATATAGCCCTTTTCAGGATCTAAGACGTCATTCCATGCCATGAAATGTGAAAAACCCCAGTCATTTTCCTAAGGTAATGCACAATCAGTAATTAGTTTAAATCAATCGCAAAGTAAACTAACTTTTGAATAGAATAAATGCTGAATCTTTCTAGTAAATGGCTCAACATCAGGACGTACAGAAATTAATCTAAGTTCAGCAACAGCATAACAAGACCATGAGCTAGACTCACTTTCTCCATTGCATTGTAAGAAAAATCCCAGAGACCTTTGCGTTGTACGTTCCTGGGTATGACTTGTTCGAGGCATTACCATAATTTTCCATGGCAAATTGCGAACATAGCAAGGGGGTGAAAGCATAGAATCCTAATAACATAAAAAATAATAATTACAAGTGAAAAGTATAGATGTTTGATATAATATATCATTTTCAAAATTTGAGGTTAGGATAAATACACAACAATAGGTTAAAACACTGTTGTGTTGCTAAAAAAAGCATGATTTGCAAATATACAAACCTTTAGTTTACTGAATTGTTGCACTGCAAAACGAAAAGTTGCTTCAGATCGAGCTTCATCTTCTTCCATTTCGGTATCTTGTATGGACAATCCAGGGTCTGGCTGTGGTCCGAAGACAACCTCACCATTTTGCGAATGATCCATCTCACCACCACCAGTAACTGCCATGTGTTCCACAGTCGAAAATGTAAATCCTTTATATATCAGAATTTTAAATATATAAATATTTTTGACAGTTCAGTAAATAAATGGAAACAAAGCAGCTGTCAATTGAAATCATGACCTCTTTGATTAAATACATACAGAGAAAAAAAATATTACCTTCTTGTATTTCCATTTCCTCTACATCGTTGACATTATTTTGTGGAGTCACTTCGTTCTTGCGATCTTGCCCAGTCACGTGGTTCATACTGAGGGGCGGCGTCTCCGGTGCCCCCGACTTTTCTTTAGCGCCGGCAACAAAACCTTTGTTCTTCTTAGAATTTAATGTACAGTTTTTATCTGTGGCAATGCAATTTTGCAACGTATTATTTAAATTATGCGAATTATTTTTAGAGCCGGAGACGAGTTTGACAAAATGCTTACTCGCGATGCGCCCAATGTCTGCTGTTTTCTAAACCCTCTGAACGAGGGGTATGCACAAGAATCATATATACGAATTTGATAAATAAACACTTCACACGATATTTAACGTCTTCAACAGATCAGTCGGCAATTAAATGCAATTTATTGCAACGAAAGTGCCGACTTTGCACTTCAGAAAAATAAACAAAATGGAGGCATTCTACAACTTCGGCTTAAAATTTCGACAATGAGACAACTGTCATTCCAGAGCCCTCTACATCACCATAGACAAAACTCTACCTTTACAGATAACCTTCAAATTTAATTTGAATTAACGTTTATTCCTCTAAAATATAAACAGTTCTTTATATATGAATTGCATTTAAAAGTGAATATATTTATGTGAATTTTTACGAAGTAAATTTCATCAATTTATTATTACAATGATATTCAAATTAATTCTAATTCTATGGAAATATTCAGATCCTTACAATTTTTTGTGAATTTAAAGTTTTTTATGAAATGGATGTTTAGAAAGCCTTATATATCACAAAGTTAGTTTTGTAGGACTTTAAATTATGTATGTATATTAGCTAATGTAATTAGCAATTATAGTTGATTTTTGCACGAACTCAATGGTAAATGAACCAATTTACTGCCAAACTGTTGGTTTTGGCTTAAAAATCAAGAATGTCTCATCAAACATAATTAGAAGAATTGAGAGAAATTTAGCAACACATTTGGTTTAATAGAATAGTAAGTTTAGAGAATCCTAATATAAATTTCTTCAAACTTTACTTGTTAAGTTTTTTAGTACATCGATTCTTGAATGTTACATAAGAAATTAACAGAATTTGATTTATTAGAAAATCTTAATTCTAAATATTACAGTCAGTTAAACATAAACAAATTAAATATAGTAAGGGCATTATACCCTTATGTATGTAAATGACTAGCATCATTATGCTTATATGAAAGGGTCACAATTCTGTCGTAATCTCATCTTGAGGTCGAAAGCCCAACTGTAGGAAATCATCTTCCAAGAAGTAAGCGCTGCTGAGGAGTTCTTTACTATTTCTCCATTGTGCTGGAATGAATTCGGAAGATCGAAACTGTTTTGAAACTAAAGGATAATTAAATTGCCACTGGGGATTTAGTGGCGAGTTAAAATTAAACTCGCAACTACCACCAAAAGTTTTCGTTTTATTATTTTGCAGACTCAAAGACGAACCGAAAACTTGATCAGGTTTAAAGGTCGACATATTCGTACTAGCTCTTGAATATTCATCAGGTTCCTGAATCACCGGCGTTTGAAGAAACTTTATAAGCTGATTCACTTGAGTCTGTGAAGTCTCGCTCATTCTCTTACATCTTTTTAATACTTTTTCGGCCCACCTGTACAAATGATCCCAATCTTCAGGTACAGCAAGCATATCGACAGGTCTATTCAGTAACAAAAGTATTTTTGCCAAATCTCTAATAACTGGTTTATATGCAGAAGCAGCAGTGTTATCACCGATTTGATGTAACTCCCTCATTTGTCTACGAGTATCGTTAAGCATCTCAAGAAACGTATAAGAGTAAGGTCGAAGAGTTTCTAACTGTTTTATAAAATCTCTTCGTTCTGGCGAATCATCTACATCCGAGTTAGTTTCGACGATTTGAGGTAAATATTTCCGCTTATATCTTAAATAAAGGCCGGCTAACGTTATCATAATTCCGCAGAACAAAAGTCCGCAAAGTATACCAACTAAAATCGAAGCACCTTCAGGTGATAGACCCATAACTGACGGACTTTTTACGCACATTTGTCCCATGTAATCGGAGCTTCTGCTCCATTTTATTCGATATCCACTTGGGCAGCTGCTTACACACTTTCGGGACGGATGTATTATTAAACGGGAGCATTTTATACATCCGGTGGAACCACATTTTAAACAGATCGGATCCCTGTCGCATCCTGAAAATTAAAAAGATTAACAGCTGGTCCTTTGACAAAAAACAGACTCGTGCCTTCGTCTAATTTATTAATTAATTGATTTAGCAAAGGTTGCGACCTTAATTTATCTTGCCATATGAAACATTCATCGTAATAAGCGGTTTCTTTGAGTAAATATGTTAAAAAGGCTAACGAAAGGACGGAAATATACCTGAAAACGTGTACACACTATTTTTTGATTTACACAATAGCCCAAATATTGAAAATTGTGGGCTTTTAGCTTCTTCTTATCATTAATGAACACGTATAATAATTTTTCAACTTGAAAAAGAAAGAAATTATAATAAAAAACCAATAAATCTTATTTCTATGTAAATGGCTGGTTTTACGGTAGTAGATTTTTTAAAAAACTAAAAAAATGTGTATTTGCATGACTTTCGCCGTTCAACCGACTTTCTAACACCTACCAATACAAAAATTTGAATAAACGGTTTTTACAAAACTCCAGATTTTTGAAAAAAATTTTTGATCGTAAGGGAAATAAATTAAATATTTTGAGACCTGCAGGACCGCGAAAAATGAGACCTCGTTGGCAGAAAAAATTTTAATGCTTTAATAGATATATAAACTAAGAAAAAGTTCTAACAATCATTTAACAAAAAAAAAACCGGCGAGTGTAATTTTGTACGCGCGTTAGAAGTTATACTTCTTTGGCGTACCTAAATTAAATATTACTATGTGTAAAAATTGATATAAATAAATAGAAAGGTGTGCGCATTCGAGCGAAAAGTGGCACATTTTCGGGCGAGGGAAGCAAATGAAGCGCGAAGCGGAGCGGCGCGCTTCATTTTCCCGAGATCGGAATGTGCCATTTTGAGCTCGAATGTGCACACTCGGTTTTAAGCATTATTCACCATAACTAATTTACTTTCATTAGCTGTGCGTGCGCAACTTCCGTTGCCTGCTAAAATTAGACCCTCAAAAGAAGTATAACTTCATAAAATAAATTTTGAATACTCATACATATGTATACTGAAAATTATAATCAATTGTTTTCTCAATTTTTATTTTTTCTGAATAGTTAAGAAAAATTTACAGTTTGATCAACCTACCTCGAGGCACCTCCCTTATAGATATTAAAAATACCGTTGGCCATTCATTTTATTGTTCAATTTTTAAATATAATTGAATTTTAGGTTTTATTTATTTAAATAAATAGTACCTGCCGCTTTATTAAGACCCATACTGCTTTAAAGGGTTTTAATATGGGATATTTTTGGGCTTCCTAGTTTTTCCATGAAAAAGAAAACCCGCAACGTCCGTTCTAATTTTAAACTTCCTTTTCGTGGTAACTTAACACTTTATTGTATTTTATATTCACATGTCTTACTTTTTATTTTTTTTGTAGGTTTATGAGATTGTACGAAATGATTAGAAGCATGGAATTATGAATGGATTTCCATTTTAACGAGAGTTTTAGAAAGTGTACTAAAAACACTTTTTTTCGAACCGAAGAAATTTTTGTCGTATGAACATTCAAGCCTTATTAATTATTTAAATTTAACTCTACGTCGATACATTTTTTTTAAACGAAAATATTTTTTTTTATTCCTCAGATAAGAATTATCTGGCGATAATTATCAAACAATGCACTTTCGCTGGCGCGGCACTAAAAATGCAATGAATAAGCACAAAAGAATTATTAAGAATTTCCGTAATTTACAACGCACATGAAAAAGAAAAAAATCTCGAATGACTCTTACTACGGTTGTAATTTGATTAAATCAACCGGTTCCCTTTTATTGAGCAAGCAATGCAACACAATTTCTGGGTTACTCAGTCGTTTAACATATTCCAACCATAAAAATGACAATGTTTTAAAATAATGTAAAACTTTTCCCGTTATACAAACTCAAACATTAACTCGTTTGTACTTGCAGGAATAGAAGCTTCTTTTCAAATACCGAAAAATAATGCGACCAAATTACATGGGAAGTTGTTTAAAACAAAAAGATTGGAGAAACGCTAAAGGCTTATCAGAAAACAATTAAAAAATAAACAACACAAGAATGTTTTTAAGGCTTATCAAGCACAAACGAAATAGATAGAAATCATCTTACCATTATTTGTACTATTATCTTGGGCATTCGAAGGCGATGAGAAAATCACAACCAATCCAAAAATGATGTAAAAAAGATCATCGCATATGCACATATTATTTTATTCATAATACCACGAGAAAAACAATGAGCAACACAACAAACAGCATTACACTACGCTACGAACAGATTTAACTCATCTTCCTCAGAAATCTAAAGGCAAACTGAGTGTTAATATTTACGTGACGAAATCTATGCGGTCGGATCTTAAGTTGAACAAGAATAGGTAGAAATTTTATGGGCATTCAGAAAGAATTACGTGGGGATAACAAAGAACCTGTTGCAAGTGTGCACGCCAACGCAAATGTTACGTGAAGAATTTTTGTGCAGAATGGTAGAGCATTCAATAATCCGGAGTTTTGAATTAAAAACGATTACATTAATAAAACTTGTTACGGCATTACGTAACTGCATGGTTTTTTTTTCACAATTGAATTTTGTATCACCTTGCTGCTCTTTGTTCGTTCCCATAATTAAGTCGGGCTATTGTTAAGCGATTTTAGAATTCTAGAACTAATATTAATGAACTTATTATATACCTAGAAGGTGATTTTGTAATTTAGGTACACAATTAGAATCTGCGCCTATCGTTAGGCAACTTTATATGATCAAATTAGAATTAATTTTGTAATTAGTTTCTGATCGATTAGTAAGTACATCTTTCTCTTTAGTTTTCCTGTAGTTCAGGTCAGTTAATCCTTTGTCGGGTTTTATTTAAATCAAATTAACAAACGATAAATATTAGCTAAAAAAATCGATCACCAATCTTTCTAGTTTTTTGTCGAATACAAAATTATGTGTGCGAAATTGGACTTTTAAATAAAAGAATGAATTATATTAAATATTCATATATATTTACAATTCTGAAAAAATTCTAATAAATACAGCATAGTTTTACATTATGCAGCTTTTCCACTATTTTAATTTTTTTTTACAAAATTAAAAGAAAATCATAATTAGTTACAATATTAAGTTCGGATCTATATTAACTAATAATAATCATAATTATAATAGTAATATAATATAAAGTTAAAAATCATACTCATCGAGTCTGTACATTTTTGTCGAATTAAATTCTGGTTATAAAAAATTTATTAGTTCAATAATATATTTAAAGTAATACTATTAAAGTAAAAACTTTTTAACTACATTTTTTCATCGTTTGTTTAAAGTCTTAAGTAAAAATATTTGGTTTAGTTATCAATTATCGATATACACCAGACATTAAATGTCGAAAGTTCAAACACCCTGATTGATAGTTTTTTCCATTTTTTTGTTTTTTCTTGTTTTAAATACGAAATAAACAAATTTCTAGTACAATATTGTTTAACAATTTACAAGGATTATTTAAAAATAAAATACTATAAATATGTGTACAAACACTCCTATACGTCACTTCTATCAGAAATTTTATTTAATGAATATTTTTGTTTCCACAAAAATAATTTTTTAAAATTAAAAACAAGCTGTCCGCTTTTATAAAAAGAAATGGTCAAAGTTCACACTTCTCTAAAAAAATAAAACTTAAATGTAAGATACATTCATGTAACTTCTGTACAATCTTCAACATCTTCCCAATCTCTTTTTAATTTCATTTTTACTACTCAATCACAAAAATTGATTAATCTTTCGATTTTGTTTCTGATTAAAATTTACTTATTTCTAAAAGAAAAAAAGTTATCTTTAAGGATGAGTAAATTTAGTATTCTTCAAGGCATACGATGAGTTAAATGGTTAAAAAAATCTGCTCGAAGAAAATAGCTAGCTATAAACTAGCTAAAACAAAACATCACATAGATTTTCATTAATTCTAACATTTCAATCAATTTTTAAAACTTTTCAACTATAATACAAAATCACATTGAAATTTAAGAATAATGTTTAAAGAACGCAAAATGTCATGGTTCTTTATGTAAAGGACATAAAGCTTTATAGTTCTCTTCGTCAAGACACCATTCCGAAGAAACTGCACAACCCAAGTGCATAACACTCATACATCCCCGTTTGATACAACATAAATTTGCCCCCTTATATCGACACTCATTACAAACAACGTTACACGAAGTCCACACTGCTTCTTCTAGTCCTATTATTTTAGGTCCAACTAAGTAGACACCAGGAGACCACACTATGCAATCCTCGTGTGCCCAAACTTCGTACACTTTATCTTTAGTCTCTGTAATACCTAAATATATGTCGCTAGTTTCACATTCTAAAGAACTACGACTATCGTGTGAATCTGAATGTTTCCTTTTTGATTTCTTGGCAACAGATTTATTAATTGCCATCGCATTTACAGCTCGTGCTACTTTCTTACTCCTAAATTGTTGATCATAAGGATCGTCTAATCTTCTCTGATATTCAGGAGAATCCGTAGTAATAACGTAAGGACCAAAAAGATCGCCAGGTGGAGGAATATTTGCTGTCGCGTTAAATCTGGAAGGACCCGCTAAATTGGGGTCCGTGGCATGTGGCCCTCTTTTACAGAAAACACAAATCCAAGTAGCGTCTCGAGTTTGAGCGTCATATTTATTACTTAAAGTACTGCAATGTAAACCTCTAGACCTAACTTTGTGTCGATATTCGGTATCATCGTGATACTTCTTTGATTTATGAGATTTCTTATCTGAATCTTCTTCGTTCGTCGGAGTATTTACTATGTTTACAGATAGTGGAGATTCTCGAGGGCCGCGAATTTGTACAAAAGGACCACGCGATTTATTCGAACTAGCGTTACTTCCTGAATCGTACGCATACACATCTTTAATATCACTTTTGGTAATGAATTGTTTGTTCGACAAAGAATTCTTCACCTTTGATTTTTTCGAACTATTTTTTATCTTGTCTGGCGTTGCTTTTGATTTCTTGTTGGCTAAAAATATAAATAATTTGAATCTAACGAAATAACTAATTTAAAAAAAAAAAAACACAATTGATTCTTTTATAAACTCAGTGTTCTTATAAATACATTTTAAGGAAGGCCATACCAGTTTGAATTAATATGTAGGTAAACCATAAATGTTCGCACTGTTACTAAAAAAAATAAATTAAAATATACCTTTCTTTCTTTTGGGCGAGACTTCCGAAGAGTCATTGGAACGTTGAGATTTCGACGTTGTGGATTTTGAGCGTTTCGGTGTCTCCGAGTTATCATTTGAAGTTGATGTGACGCTGTCGTTAATCTGACTCGTGCTGGCTTCAGATTTGGTTAATTCTTCATTTTTGTGTTCTTCTAATCCTAAGGTTTTGTTCACATCATTGTACTCCAACGGTATGCTTTTAATAGGTTCTGCTTGATCCTCGTCATCTGCAATACCAGCAAACATCTCTTCTAATTTATTTTCTACTTCAACAAAACTGTTGCTTTCGGTTGGTTTTACTTGTTGCAACGTGGTTTGTACATTAGTCACAGCTGCAGGTTCATCAGCTTTTGTATCTAGGTTTTCGTTAGTTTTAATGACACTTATGGCATTATTTTCAGTTTCTGAAAGGCAATTGGTTTGGGGATTAATTTGTTCTTTGACCATGGCAGCAATATTGGCAATAGTTTCAGATTCCGAAGAAGTTTTTCTACGAGTCTTAGGAGGTAAAGTTGGGCTACCTGGAGGAGCACTCCCCGATCTTCGACGTTCTTGTTGTACTTCCTTAACTTCGTCATTTGCATTAGCGTTATCACTCGAGTCTACGACGTTGTGCTTTTCGCGTTCAACTGTCTTTTCGACTTCTTTTGATACTCGCATGGTTTTAGCTGGTTTTCTTTTCCTTCGAGATTTGTTGCTATCTGTACTGTCTTCGTTACTGTACGGAGATATAACATCTTCATCTCTAGTACTGGTAGAAGTCGGAGCGTTAAGAACACTACCTGAATTACTATTTTCATCAATACTTCCTGAAATACTTGCAGGTTGCACAATTACTGAACTTTGGCAAGGCTTATCTGATTGTTCAGGAATTATGGGGTTTAATCTTTCAATTATGGAATCCATTCTTTTAGTAGAACGTTTGATGGTTTTCGGACTGTCTTGTTTCTCATATAAATTTGGACTCGTAGAGCTGCCTGGGCTAACAGGTCCTTTGACAGTAGGGCTCACTGACGACACTCGAGAGGATTTTAATACAGTTTTAGGGCTTAACGATTTTGTTAACTCAACAGCTTGCATTTCAGGAAGGCTGTTAATTTTATTTGCGTCCCTTACACTTAAGCTAAGAGGCGTTGTTGGTAATTCACCATTTTGACTTCCATTTCTTTGTAAGCTTAAATCTACACCAGGTGAATGCCTTGGATAAGGTCTTTCTGATATCATTTGTTCCAAGTTAAATAAGTGAGAATGTGATATGCTTTTTACAGGCTCTGTTGTTGGTGTGTGCCACGTGGATTGATGTAAAATTGGATGATCATGAGACATGTGTGCATGTTGAGGCTGTCTCGGATAATAATTTGGTACCTGAAATTAAGCAATGTTTAGCAAAATAGAAATCAAAAACTTAAACAGGAAAAATTCAGTTCAGACTGTAAATGTGAGAGATAAGTTTATCATATCTTTTTTAAAACGCTATTGACACAGATACTTTGTGCTTTACTTAAAAATAGGTTAATGCTTAACAATGTGCCATTCCATGTTCTTTAAGACATCAGACACGAAGATCTTCTTCCTGTAAGTACTAATCTTTTATATATTACATTGTTTTTAATAAAATTTTGATAATTAGCAATTGCTTTTAATCAAATTTTATATCACTTTAAACAGAAATAGGTCACAGCTGTTAAAAAGATTTTGAACTTTTTTCAAATCTGATATCGTTATAAATCTGAACAAAAAATAATATCAAATTATTCTGATCAAAATGAGATTCCTTTTCAATGTTGGTACTTAAATATTTAGTTTTTTTTAAGAAAAACTTTATCATTTGAATATATTAAGTTATCATGGACTGTATGTTGTATAAGAATTATATTAAAGTTTGTTAATAAATTACCTGTAGATGGTTCCAAGCAGTGTTAGGGGATGGAGCTTGTCTTCCATGGGGATGATGTGGCGGTCCACCAGACATGTTAGTATTGCTTTAGTTCACTTTAGTCACAAATGTTTATCACATTATAAACACTTCATTTGGTGGCTTAATCATTAACACATAAAATTCCTTGTCTGGTAACAATGTAAATTACAGTGCGAGACATGGGGTTGATCCCCATTGCCAGCAATGGAAACGGTCACCTAAAAAATAGTAATTGTAATTATTTTAGTTTTTAAATTGCAAAATTGCTTTTCAACAATCTAAGACTTACCCCCTTCTAAAAGCACAGATCTCATGCATAAATTTTAATTAATATCTAAGCTTAGGGCCTATGAAGCACTGTGACATTTCTACATTATAACAACCTAAAATACTAAATAAAATTTTCGGTTTGTAAAATGAAAATAACAACACGAGGGACGTAAAAAGTGTTTATGGTCGTAAGCCATTACAAATTAAATCAATGTTTGAAAAATAACAATTAACTTCTACATGCTGTGTTATACGATTAATCTACTTATAGAAATAAAAATGACTGTATGTTTAAATATTAAAAACACACCCAAGTAATCACACTTTAATCCTGTTAACACGAAATATTATCGTTGAAATATTTTAGGCAAGGCTGAAAAAGCAGCCGACTCTAACAATGGCGGCCCCGGTTTTCACCCAATTTTATATTGCATATGCCATCTATTATCACCTTTTCCTAACAACCACTGAAAATCACCTTTTACATTTAAAATTATGAACAAATGCATTTACTTTAGTTAATTTACGAATAATTATAAAATAGGTCCATACCATCGTTGTATTTGTGATTTTTTAATAAAGTTATTGTATTTTCTAACAAATTTAATCAGGAACTGGATCGCAAATTCAACCTTTGTTTTGTTTTTTTAAATATAGCACTAGCAAAATTCGCTTTGCGAATTCTGCAAAACAAAATCGCTTCGCGATTTTGTGTAATGCATTGCTGTGAAATTAATTTCATTATATAATTTCAATGCTTTGCGTTTAAGACATTCGATTCATGGTAAAAGTTATATTTTCTTAAAAACATCCAAAACTTTAGAATGGTGTGATCAGAACAAAATTGCTTTGTGAACAAAAAGTAAATTAAAGTAAAATTAATTCCCTTACCATTATTAAAATAACATTATCAATATTGTATGCCGCTTAATAATGAAATAACTACTTGTTCATTTTTTTTGTAAATAAACGCTTTCTCGTTTAAGGCCTTCGGCTCCTAGCAAAAGTATGTAGAAACATCTTTTCAAATAACCATGGAACTAAAATATTTGCTAAGTTATTAATTTTTCTTAAAAAAGTTTATCTCAAATTGACCATTCTTACACTTTAAAAATTCATTGCAAATGTCGTCAAATAGAGCTTTTGATTTTGTTTTTGATTGTGAAGTGCCGCTGCCGGCAGTGCTAGGATACGATATTTACCTCCAGAAGAACAAAATTTCCACGAATCATTTGTGATCCGCAAGCTCTGCTATCAGAGGGGTGCGAGCTGGTGTGAAGGTCTTTTAAAACTTTTTCTGTTTACTAAAGCCGCGTCATATCGTGTATACCATAATTTTAAAGCTTTTTCCATTTTCCTTTTAAGCCTTTAAAAGTACACGTTTTTATAGTGAGAATTGCAATCGGCAAAAAAATTACCTTTTAATTGGTTTCTTAACATTTTTTAAGCCAAAGTTAACGTTTAAGAAATTAAAATTATAAAGAAAATGATCTTGAAACTTTAAGGATTCCGTTCGTGTACATCACGGGGTGCCATTAAATCGTTTAGGATGTAAAAAAAACCTCAAGATTAATTCGTTTTAGCTAAACAATATTCTCATTCGACATTTATCGGCAAAAAGACGTAGGTACCGTTAACAAAAGGGAAATTTGCATTTAATACGTAATAAGTAGCAAGTTTGACTCTAAATAGGGGTAGTATAAGACGAAGATATATTAAACAAACAATCAAAGTCTAAAAAAACAAATTTTAATATCCCTGTTAAAATTTTCCATGCTCGCTGATATGTTAACTTTTCTATAAGTAAGTATATTTCGAAAGCATTCCATGTGATTAGCAAGAGTGATGCAACCTGAGAAATTTGGCAATATAATCAATTTTTTAATTTTTTGCAATTCTTTCGAAGTTATTAATCAAGTCCATTCACGCTCGATTCAAAAAATGTCAAATTAACCTTTAGCTAATTATATGATTTTTTTGGTTCTTTCGATGTTTTTGATTACATTTATACCGTGTGACTAAATCATGGATCACTCGATTTAATTTACAGTAAAATCTCTCGTGGCGATCATCTCTATAAGGAGACCACCTCAAAAAGCGGTCATTATGCTTCAGAACAGATATATCGTAATTTAATTCTTCTTGAAAATTTTCTTTTAGGTGACCACTCTTTAACCCGACCGCGACCATTAATTGCGCGACCGATAATTTTCAAAATTTTTTTTTTAAATATAGCATCAGTCTTATAAGCTTTATTAAGTGGTGAGCATGAAATACATTGAAACTTAATTACTTGTGGTTTACCGACTTTGATAGTATTTTATATTAGTCTTATACCGTTCTATAAGAGATACATAATTACAAAATTGAATAAAGCCGACGTTTTGTATTAAGGCGTTTATGAATAGTGCATACATGCCTTTTTCTTTGTTAAATTCCAAGTAAATATAGAATGAAATAAAAAAGCGCTTCAATATTCTCCTGTATTTTTTTATTACTTATAGAAACGTACATATTTTAGAAAGACTAGTTTATATTTAAATTAAAATAAATATTAAAAAATAGATTCCTAACAAATTACGACAATTTTGGAATATATGCATATATCTTAATTACCATTGATTTAGTGGATCGTTTTATCTACTCAATTTACATTTTGCAAAATAGAACATAATTTATAGGACAATTTAATATTAACAATTTGTAGAACCTTTCTTTTTAAAGTAAATAAACAGGTTAAAATTGTTTGAATATTTGTGGCGGATAGCGTACGTTTTAATTAAATTAAATAAAAACGTATTATTACAGCAGATGCACACAAAAACCCACCAAAATCACAATAAATTAAAAAAATCAAATTCAAACTTAAGATCTATCTTTATAAAGGTAATAGCATACAAGTGATATTTTAATACAATTTTTAATTGTTTAGCAATAAATTCCATATAAATAAAGGCGTTTTTCAACTCCCGTTTATTACTATAAAATGAATTTCCGTAGAACTCAGAATTGTATTAAAACATCAACCGCTTGTATTAGCCTAACTTATAAGTTACATATTATATTAATAAATTAATTAGTCAATAGTAATGGACACAGAAGGTTCGTTTACTTTATCAGGACTATCACAGCCGTCAGGTTGAGATTGGGGCTCTGTTAAATCTTTAGCTGGAATAGTTTCTTTGTCATTCTCTTGTGATGTAACATCTTGTGGTGTAACCTCTTTTGGTGTATCATTTTGAGGTGTAGCATCTTCCAGTGGTGTAATATCTTGTGGTGTAACATCTTGTGGTGTATCATCTTGTGGTGTAACATCTTGTGGTGTAACATCTGATGTTGTGGCATATTCAGTTACTGGTTTCTGGTCTTGTTGATTTTCTTCTTGTTCGCTTTTATCACTTGTTGGTGGTTCTGTAGTGATTTCTATAAGTGGTTCTATTGTTATAGGCTCAGCTTCATTTTCATCTATTATGGAATAATCTTCACTACTGGATTGTTTGGGAGAATTACATTCACGTTTCATTTCAGATAACTCAGCTGCAATAGCTTAAAATTAGAGTGTTTTAAACAGAATCATGTTCACTTACTGCCAAATGAAGTAACCTTGCGTGGTCTTCCACGTTTACGTTTTGGACCAATAGACATTGGAGGTGCTGCTAAAAACATGTACCATATTACTTATTTGTAAAAATTAATAATTATTTCCAAATAACTTACCCCCGATAGGTCTCTTTCGTGGCCGACCTCTTCCTCGTTTTTCTTTTGGTATTTGTGGAGAAGCCTCAATGATGTGCGGTTCCGAAACTACTTTCTCGATTGCTTCTGGTTTAGGAAATTCAAATTTTATAGGTGTATCTCGTTTTGGTAATAGTAGTTGTTGTTGAAATACATCTGCTTGTTTTAAAGCAAAGTTTGAATTGAAAGCGTTTGCTACTTTCATTGGGATTTCGATTTCTGGCTTTGGTAATGTGTTGTGACTTGTACGTATGTGTTGTTTTAATTTATCTTGACGAGCAAACGATTTATCACAAGTTGGACAACTAAAGGGCCTTTCGCCTGTGTGCATCCTTCTGTGACGTGCTAAATGGGAAGAACGAGTAAAACTACTGGGACAAAATTCACATTTATGCGGTTTTCCAGATTTGATGTGAGTCTTTTGATGCAATAAAAGATCTTTCTTGGATCTACATTTATAATAACAGACTGTGCAAATAAATGGTCTCTGGCCTTCTGCGTATGACTTATTTGGAAGATACTCATCACATTCCTGAAATTTATAGACAATTTAATATTGTGTTTGGATCACAAAAACTGCATATTTTTGCAATTTTTCTTTGTGATACAATTAATTTTTGTAGGCTCGAAAGAAGGATATCTTTAAACTATGTTTCCATGGCTTCTTATTAATACAATGTATAATGGTCAATAAAAAATTTCAATTTCATACCATATTTTCAGTATTTTGATGGTGGTCTACCTGAAGAAAAAAATTATAACTCCTTCAGATTGTATGGACGTAGTTATCGTTATATATAGCTGATTTTTATTAATTACTGTTTTTTTTAAGTATTCTGAATAAAGAAAAATTATCAAGAGTAACTTATTGGAAAAATTTATTACAATATAACTATTAAAAATAAGTATAAATACATCAATACAAATTAAGGATTTTTTTTCTTTCCGATAAACCACCACCAAGATATCAAATATATCAGAAACTATTTTATTCATAAATCTTTTAGTATTTTTTAATAAAAATTTGTGTAAACATAGATCAAATTAATCTTAATCCTATAACTAAATAACAAAAAATTGTTTTCAAATTAGCAGTTTTTGATCCATTGCAGTGGTTCTTTTATGTACTAGAAAGCAAATTCTTACACTTTCGTTTGAAGATTTTTCCTCATAAACAAAATTTTCATCGGGATCCATCCATTGGTTATCTGCCATAACATTTTCTATCTTAAATGGTAATAATGGATTCGGTTTATCTTTATATTTGTTACTGTCCACACAAATTACGTCTAAAATCATAAATTTTGGCGTGAAAATGTAATGAAAAAAAAACAACTCTGCCTACTTGGAGTTAAGCAATTTCCTGGAAAACGGTTTTCTTCAAATCCAGAATTACCGTTTTGTTTTTGAAATCTTTTATATTCAATACTGACATTATCCAAAATTCTCTTATGTCCTAATAATCGACTCTCTAATGGTCGAACTAATGAATTGGAAGTTGAAGTAGAAGCCTATTTAAAATGCAACATTACTTTAAAACTTTGTATTCAACATTTTTTTTATATATTTACTTCCTCGGTTAACATTATTCTTTTAGCAGAAGTTTCTGTACTTTCTCCAATATATTTATTATCACCATCCAAGTTTCCTTTCAATTAAATCCTTGAATACTCATCAACTAAATTTCAAAATGCATTATCAATGCGAAACTTGGCCTTAAAATACTAACTATTTTTCTTTCCTTTAATATTAAGTAAATCATAAAAGTTTCGACATTCTATGTTACCTTCATAATGAACTGTACCCCAAAATCACTTTCTTCATCTTAAATATACTAGAAATATTTGCTAATTGAACAAGTACCCTCTAAGACAATTTCAATTATCTATTCTGATACAATTATGCAAAAGTTTACCAAACTTTTGAAAATGTTTTAGTCCAAGTTTCACCATCGAAATTTAATCTCTTGTAGAATTTTGAATTGTTCGTTGTTCTGCTTAAAGTTCCAGATTTGAATTTGAATTTGTTGAGATTCATAAATTGTCGATTATGAACATATGTATTGTGATACCTTTGTAATGTTTAAATGCAATTTGTGAAGCCATAGTCTGTTGCTTGTTAGAACGCCTACCTGAAGATTTGATCTATTAGTATATGATTTCATATACCCATTAGGATCGACCTTCATGCCATAACCAGGAAACCCATCTTCAATGTATGTAATCATAATTAGTTTGAATCGTAACCTTAAAGTAATACTTCTTTCATAAAGCACATGCCAGAATACTCAGTCATCAATCAAGTAATACTAATCATATATATGAATGTGAATCAAGACTCATTTGATGCAGGAAACGTTATTCCGTAATTTTCAGCAATCACATAATAGTTAAGCAAGATCATCACATAAAAAATACTAGAACTTTCTGATGTATAAATCAGACATTATATTTAGTGGAAATAACATGTTCAATATAGTATCATCAAAATTGAATTAGCAATAAAAGAACATAGTTAAACTAATTTTATTGAGTAAGTATAAATGAAAACTTGTTATGTTGCTCAAAAATTTTCATTAGTATTACATACCAATTTCAGTTGGCTTGTCGAACACATCAC
This sequence comes from Sinopyrophorus schimmeli, assembly GCA_036325965.1. Classification (NCBI taxonomy): domain Eukaryota; kingdom Metazoa; phylum Arthropoda; class Insecta; order Coleoptera; family Elateridae; genus Sinopyrophorus; species Sinopyrophorus schimmeli. Next base: position 1,119,432 of record JARFIZ010000194.1, read on the forward strand.
AGTTGACAACTGTCGATGACTCACACAATCCATTCGACATCAAAACACCGTAATCAGTTTCAATGATATAAATTATTTCATTTAGTAATAGATAAAGTAAAACAATTTAAAATCAGTACAATTGAAACAAACTGCTGTATTAACATCAATATGAAATCCTTTATTTCGATTTTTCCAATCGTAATTTGTTGACAGCTTCGTTCTGGTCTACCGCTTCATCTTGAGTCTCTGATCTTTGCTTAGCCAGAACTCCATTTTCTTGCGATATTTAATTCAGTTCTTATTGTGATGTCACGTTTGAATCTGGAATTGATTTGCAATAATTGCATTTCTAGCCACGATGCATTCTTTAGAACCTCTGTCTGGGTATGACAAGTATATTAGAATTTATGAAACTATACTTACGAATTTAATACTTACAACACGATATATTTTCGACAAATGCATTCATTCAACGCAATGTCTTTTGCTCGAAATGATCGATCTATGCATTGAAATCACAATGAGCATATCTCAGCACTCAGCTCAATAACTGAAATTAACACTTTACCAGACTAAAATGAAACTTCTTTAAAATTACTTTTTAATTGAATAGCATTTAAATAATAATTCTAATTAATTTTAAATATATTTAAATTTTACAAGTAAAATTAATTTAATTTTGAATTCAATTATTCTTTGTAATTTAAATTTTTAATATGAAATTTAGAATGATTATTAGAAATTGTTAATAATCACAAGTATTTTGTAGTACTTATATTATTATCGAATATAGTAATTAATTAGCAATATGTGATTTTTGCTAAATAATTAATGAACAAATACTTGTTGTAAAATAGAATTCTTAAACTAAATTATGAATGAAGAAATTAGACAATTTTATAATGTTAAGTTTAAATTTAAGTAATTTCAACTTATTTAATAGACATTTGATTTAATGTTAAATTATTAATTTAATTTAATTAAATAAAATAAAATTAAATATAAGATTAAAATTCAAATGATTATAATAGATTTGTAATTAATTGCTACCATTTTCGAATAACTTAACATTTAAGTTGACATGTTCTTATATTCTCATTTGAAGAATTCGGAAACAAACTTGAAATTTGAAATTAAAGGTTATGGGTTTATAAATTAAATTAAAACCATAATTCTTATTATTATTGAACTAAGGACAAAATTATGGTAAGGTCGACATTTGTCTAATTTAAACTTGATCGGTTTAACACCAACTTAAGGAATATTCAGATAAGCTGCCATACACTTTTAGTTAAACTTTCCATGTCTAATATTCAATGACAAAGTAATCTAGAAGAAATTTAATATTCAACATCATTGTCTTTAAATAAACTGTTTAACACATGTTAATACCATTTTCAACTCAAGAATCACGTATCAGATCAAGGTCGAAGATTTAACTGTTTAATGAAAATTAACGTTATTACCTCAGTTAAATTGTAAGTTTAACGATTGAAGTAGTATATTCTTAATTTAATAAGGCCGTAAAATCCCTTACAATCACGTAATCAGATCGACATTATAAATAAACGTAACTTTAGCTAATCTCATAACGAGTTTACCAATTCAGAATCATCATTTACTTCACGGATGATTACCTCTGAGATTTTCATTACATGTAATCGACATTTTAATAAATCCGGATGAACTACAATTTAACATGTTATAAACTGCGCATTCTGTAATTACATTCCGAGTTAAAATTTAAACGTGCACTTGATACTAATTCAAAAGTTAATTCTTTGATAAATAAAGCTCATCGATAATACGACTGACAGAAAGTTCAAATATCGAAATATGACTATTACAATATTCGATAAATAGCTTAAAGAAAATTGTCGATAGTTCCTTAAACTTGTACACGTAAATTTTATACTAGGAATTATTAATAAAAATTCGTTTATTCTTCTACACTTTAACGATCATTTGATTTTCAAATAAAAAAATTTGTATTAGCAAATAATCGCTTCTATTTAAACTATTAAATTGAATAAAGGTATTTTGCATAAACTTCATTTAATAGATTTCTAAATCAAAATTTAAAAAGGTTAGAAGACGCAGAATATACTCTGACGTAAATTTTATTAAAAATAATAATATTAAATGAGGTCGCAAGTCATTCTTGGCAGAAGAAATTTTTTTGGCGATATTAACGAAAATTTAATACATTGAAAAACCATCGTTATTAAATTGTACGGCTAAGTTTACTATTTTGGATCGCAAAATGTATTGCAAACTTAATTCAGACGAATTCATATTACATAATTGACACTCATCATTACATAACAATTTTCAACTCGATTTCTGCAAATTATCTATACAATGAACTCTATTTTGAACCTCAGAATGAAAATAACGTTGTAATTTTCAATTTTAATTATTTTATAGTTAGAAATGTCTACTTTTAAACAACACCTCAGGTTTATAGATATAATACTTCTTTGAAAACCATACCTTTCTAAATTATTAATTAATTGTTAATTAATTTGTATTTATTTCAATAGTTACATATTTTTGAAACTACTTTAATAGAATTATGAATGAGCCTTCCATTTTTGAAGAAGTGTATAACTTAACTGTTTTTTTAATCAGCTTATTAATTTACATTACTCTCAATTTTTTGATTTTTATTCCTAGTATAATTTCATGAATTAAAATGCATTTCATACATTATTATCTGAATAGTACTAAAAATTTTTTTCAATTTTACTGATAGAAAATTAATTTTTATATTTATAACTACGCTTTAAGTGAACATCTTTTATCAGATATTAATATTTTCAACATGATTTTGTAAAATTAAAAAATTATTCGATATTTAATTCACTAAACTGCTTTAATATAATACGGTATTTGAATACAATGCTTTAACGAATTTTTATGACTAGATTGAACCTAATTTGTCAGAAAAAATAAACAACATCATTTAACTTTACGGTAACTAAACATTAATAGTTATTCAAGCTATTATTGGAAAATTTAAGCTAATAGAATAAAAGAAAAATGGATCTAAAGGATTATAAAATTAACGAGTTAAATTACCTAGAGAATGAACTTTCAACCAGATGTAATCACTAATAAATTTATACTATTGTAAATATTAATTTACAAACTCAATCATAATTGAATCAGAATAGTAATTTTGTCAAATACGGGAAACAATAGAACGCAAGATCCGCACGCATAATTCTAGAAATTAGAAAGAAGTTATATACGAATTCGAATACAACATGCATTAAATTAATTACCAATACGTAATGATTTCATTAATGATCTGTGCCTATTAGTTGGGCATTTAGCATCAAACAACTTAATGAATTTATTCCAAAAAGATTGTAAAAATTTAATATTGTAACCACATTAATCAATTTTGATCAAATTAAATAAAATTTAATCTAGATGATTCAAATATCTATCAGTCTTAGTTTAAATCAGATTTGAATCGATTTTATGAATTGCTAATAAATAACAAATTAGTAAAATTATTTCTATGTCAAACAATTAGTACCGACTAAAGAACTTAATGTAAAAATTATTTTGTAATATTATTTTGAATCGATAGAATACTATCATCTATTTATTTTTAAAAATTAACGTCATTTAATGATTTTTTACAATTAATTAAAACATACTTATTAGTTATAATTAGCACATTTTACGTTTTGAATCAATTTTTAGTGAATTAATTAGAAATATTATATAAATGATTAATTAATGAATTCAATTTTACATTATAGTTTATTAAATTTTTAATAAATTTTGTATTAAATTAAATTTCGTATTAAATCAAGTAACCTATTATATAGTTTTAAATTTTATTTATCTACATTTACGAATTAGAATTTGCAAATTATTTGTATAAAATTAGTATTATTAAATAAAATTTATATAATTATTAAACTCAATGTATTCATATTTACATTTCGTTTCACTAAAATTAAATTTAATCAATTATTATATATCGCTAATTAACAAGTTCAATTACATGTATAATAAAAGTTAATAATTGATTACTTTGTAATCGTTTAAAATTTTCAATAATCTATTATTTACACTTTTACAGATAATTAAAAATTTTAATCTTTGTAAATTCATTATCTACAAATTATTTAATAAAAGTTCAATTTTAAGTTTTCCTTGTTTTCAATAAACAATTAACATTTTATAACAAAATTAGTACTACAAACCTACAATTATTATAAATTTACCAATCTTATTTTTCAATAAACAATTATTGAAATTGATTTAATTTTAAAAAATATTATTTAAAAAAATTATTAAAGAATGAAATTTAATTCTCTAAATACATCAAGTAATAATAAATCTAAACTCATAATCATTTAAACATAATTTATTTATTACATATACAAATTCAAATAATTTCTTAAATTATATATTAATAGAAATGAATCTTAAACAATTATTGTTTTCAAATACATTAGTTATATTTAAACAAAACTAACATTAATCATACACCTTGATCAACTAATAATTTTCTTTAGATATTAACACAACGATTAATTAACTTCATTCAATTACACTAATATGTATGACATTATGTTTAATCTCGGAAATCAAACTTTATAGTATAGAATATTCGATCAGCATTAGAATAGCGTAACGAACCTATTGCTTGTCTTAACACCTATAGCCATAGCAATTTAAAGCTGAATATTCTTGTCAAAGTTAAAGTCAATTCATAACTCGTGTTCGTATTATAAGAACAATAGAATCAAACCATAGGACAACTTATGCTAAACTCACGCTAATTTGTCAATCTTAACCTTTTGAATAATGTTGCTGTTCTTCTATAATATTATCGTTTCTTCTAATTTGTTTTGCTATATTTATATTTCTGAAAATTATATTAATGAATACATTATCTCTAGGATATTTTATTTAAAATTGATCCATTGAAAGCTACGTATCAACTGCTATTAATCTAGAAATCTTAATTATCACTTTGGTCAATCAGTTGTGAAATTTTCTCTTATATTGACCTTTGTTTGAGCGTTTTATCGAGACAATTAAGTTTTATTCGAAAATCATAAAACGCTAATTCTTCTAAACTCTTCATTATTTTGATCTACAGTGATATACATATTTATCCGTTGTACTAATGCTTTTATAAACGAATACTTTACATTTTTACAATCAATGTTTTAGCATTTGCAATTGGTGATATTAGCAAGGTTTCGACTTATCATCTTTGAATTTAGTATTTTCGTTTAAGATTGTGTGTAATTCTTTATTTGATGTTTTCAATCATTTAGTCTGTACTCGTTGTTAATAGTTCTGCTATTATGAAAGAAATCTTAATTAATTATCACATTCTTAACTCGTATTTTACTTTGAAGTTGACATTAAGTATCAGGTTAATCTTTTTCGGTCAACGTTATAATAATTAAAATGCATTATTTCAGTTCAAAGTTTCAACGTTAATTTGAGTGTATTGTCGTTTCTTTAAGAAATATAACTTCGTTTAGTTCTAATTATGATTAAACTCAGTACTTTAGATCTAATTGTCTCTGAAACTTCGATCTGATCATTTTGATCTTTTAAGTTTCTATCTTGAATTTCGTTATCTCAGTATAACTTCTTTGTACAGTATGTTTTGACTTTAAAGGTTATTTTTTAAAAAAATTTGTTGATATCTTCTGCAATTCATCAGATTAAAATTTCACTTAGGTAAATTGGTTGAACATACTGAATTTTTTTATTTATTAAAATTTTTTTTGTTTAAATTAAGTTTGGTTTTAAGAATTAATTTTTCTTAAAAAAATTATTCTTTATTAAATTAAATTTCTTTAAATTTTTAAAACTTAAAATTTTTAAAATTTTTTAAAAATTTCCCTTTTTCTTAAAAAAAAAATTATTTTTTTTGGGGGTTTATTAATTTATTTATTTTTAAAAAAGGTTTTTCTTTTTTTTAAAAATTTGGGTTTCTTCCATTTAGAGAATTTTAAGCTATACTTAGTCTATAGCCTTTCTATTCTTTTGGTTTTATACATAATATGCTTCGCTTAACGAAATTACAACAGTAACTAATTGCTTAAGTGAGGTTTTAACAAATACTTCACTGCGTCTAAATTTATTATCTACATTACAAACACAGACATGCAATTTGTATATAAAAATGTATAAAGCAATAATGTTGTCCTGGTATAAATATTTTAAAGCTGTGTCAGTAGCACTTAATATACAGTACTTAATTTTTTGTTTCTTAACAATAATAGTACAAGAAGATTGAGTTTGTGCCATCGGAAGAAATTAAAACTTGAAGAGGTTTTGTGAAAAAGAGGGACCATAGGAGGAAGTTAGTTTATAATTATTACGAGATGCTGAACTGTTTTTTAAAACGCGTTTTTTTAATATAAGAATTAATTTTAAAATGAAATTGAAAGTACCTTAGGTAGATTTTGATACGACGATATAAAACAGTATTTGACACTAGCTTTTGCTATTTTATACACTGTGCATGTAGATTGTAGGCTTATGATGTAATAATCTTGTATTTTTATTTATTTTAATATTTAAGGGTTCGGTTTACCTTTATTACTGTTCAAGCTACGATTTTAATGTTTAAATCGTTGGGACTCTTTGGATTGTTTTTTCTTTTTTGCTACGAGTTCTTAGTAATGTGATAAATATGCTTAAGCAGTAATTGTGGTAAATTTTATTAATAAATAGAGCAGCTTTTATAACTACTAATAAATAATAATAGAAATATATAGTAAGGTTTGGTGGTGGTAAGAACAGATTGTCAAAGTCTCTAATGAACAATGTTTGCTTGTCTTATAATAGATATACAAGCGGATTATTGCCTTATTATGCAACTATGTGTTTTATATTGTATTTTATTTACAAATTATTAAAATTTTATATACAATTATATGTTATAAGGCGAATAATTTCACATGACAGAACATCACTAAATGAACAATAAATATTATATTGGTTTTATTTTTTGTTTATTTTTCATCGTGAAGAGGTAAAACCAAGTTTAAAAAATGCATAATTATTAGGTAAATTTTATTGATTTGCCTTTAAAAATCAACGTCATCGTCAGGTAAAGTTGGATGTATGAGAGTAGGACGTCCTCTGTATAATTTTGAACCTTTGGGGGTGTCACGAATGGATGACGGGTGTTTAACAGTATGCAATCTTAAAGGTGCATCACTTAAGTTAGTTTTAATTGCCTGCAATAAAGTTTTTAATTTTTCATTTTCTTGTTTGAGATCTTCTAATCTATTAGTTTTCGCTTGAACTTCTTCTATAGCAGCTTCCATATCTCGAAGTAGTTTTGGTTTAGTCAATAAGCCACATTCTTCTATTAATTTATCGGTTTCAATACGGTAATAATCACGTTCTACTTTAAAGAAGTTGAGTCTTTCTCTACACTGGAATTAATTTATTTCAAGGGAATCTTATAAAACAATAAAATACATACATCGTTGCATTCCATTTCAACTTCATCGAATCTATCCATTAATTGCTGTATGTCCAATTGTAAAGCTGCTGATTTCTCACGGACATGTGCTAAACATTGCATAGCTCCTGAACACTTCCTTCTCAATTTTACTAATTCTTCATCTCGTTCTTCAATCTTATCTGTATGACTTTGATTTTCAATTTTCAATTGTTCAAAATCAATTAAATGTAAATTGTCTCCGATACAGTCTAAAGCGTGTAGGGCAGTTTTCTTTTCTGTTACCCTATTTCTAATTTTGATGTAGATCAATCGAAGATGTGCAATTTCTTTCAATTTATCTCTTTGTCGTTTTATCAAGCGTTCTACAAGCTATCAAGGCATTAGACTCACTAAGATTAATAAACAAAATATATTGGCATTACTTTTTCTGGGATTTCTTTTCCAGTTTTTGTGTTAATCAATCCAGTGCCTATTTCTTTTTCTCGATTTTGCATTGTCGTAAAGTGAATGTTTAACAGTGCTAATTGATCATCTCTTTGAGATCGCATATCGTCTAATTCTGAAGTAATACTATTTCTTTCGCGTGTATCTAATTCTTTTAGTTCTGCTAAAGAATCTAACTTTTTATCATATTTTTGTTGCGAATCTATTTGTTGATCTGTTTCTTTTAGTACGTGTTCCATCTGAAATCATTTAAAATTAGTTTTATGTGAGGAAACATAATTAATCTTTAACTTTTCTTTTTCGAAAATAATCTGCCATTTTTCGGTGCAGAAAATTATTTTTCATTCTTCGAGTATTACGTTCAGGTACTAATGATCTATAAATGCTGTAATAAAATTCTCTGTCGATTGGTATAGCTTCTTCTTCTTCTTCAATTTCTTCTTCATAGTAATATTCACCTTCTTCGTGAACTGAAATGTTTACGTATAGATTTTCACACTATAAAATGTACTATTGAATCTTACATGAAGATATGGAACCTGCACCTTCTACACCTAAGATACCTTCTTGAACTGCTGCAAAATCACCGCTTACCTTTCGACTTTCGTCACCAAATCTTGAAACATCTTGGTAGAATATACTTTTTTTTCTTATGCTCATACGCCTTCTTATTACTTCTTTTTTAATTGTTTTTCGAGTTTCTTCTACAGTATTATTTGTAATATTTACAAAAAGAGTAATTCGTAATACCTTCAGGTCCGTCAAATTTCACACCTTTTTCTTCTGCACTTTCTTCTGCTTCAGCTTTTTCTTTAATTGCTTCGCCTTTTACCTTTTCTTTATCTTTTTCTACTGCTTCACTTGTTTCTTCTTCTTCGATAGATTCCTCTTCAGATAATCGTTCTTCTTCTTGTTTCTCACTACCTTCTACTTGATCTTCTTTATCGGATTCTTCGCCTTCGTCTGTGCCTTGTTCTTCACCTTCAGTTTCACCTTCACCGCTTTCTGTTATCAATTCTTCCTGCTCTTCGCCTTAAAAAGATTTAATTGCAAGATATGTTGTATTGTATTAAAAATGTACCTTCAACCATTTCTCCACCTGCCCTTTCTTCACCACGGGCATCTCCTAAAAAATAATAAGAATAATTGTTTATATTTAAAACATGTTATTACCAATAGGAGTTTCGTCTAATTCTTCTTCTCCCTCTACAGTTTCTTCGAAAGTTGCAACTGGCACAAACTCTTCATCTAAATAACGAAGTTTTAATAGAAAGTTATAATAAGTGTAGTTACGAAACCTATTCCATATCCTTCTGGATTGACTTCTTTATCTTCTATAACTTGTTGACTAAGTGTTGAGACGTCTATTGATCCCTTTAATTGTTTGATCAATATTGTTATTACATTTTCTAAATTGAATAATAAATAATTACCTCCTCCTCAGTATCACCCATGCTTGTCGTATAATTTACAATAAATATAAATTTCGTAAAATAATTAAATATTAAACATGCTTTTTAAAATTGTGATATGCTTTCAAGTATCTTATTTGATTTTTTGACTTTTTTAGGAAATAAAATTAATTTGAAACCTAGGGGATTTCAAGTTTATGTTGTTCAGATTTAAAAACACAACAAAAATGACACAACACAAAATGGCAACTGCTCTGAAGTTTCAACAGGTGGAATAAAGTAAATTATAAATTTATATACAGTTGTCATCATTCACAGAGTTCTTGCATCATTTATAAGTTAATCGCTGTTCTAATTACAAATCTATATTAAATGTTTGTTTCTACAATCAAATACTTTAGTGTTACTTTGATATGCAGAAGAATGTTATTTGGGTAATTGCAAGTTTTATACTTGCAATATGTATTTACAATTGTGTGGGAAAGATATTATCCTCCACAGAAGTAAGTCTTTTACAAGTATTCTTGTTAAACACCGTATCAATAATATTTGTAGGACAATGGATTTGCTACTGATATTGCTAAAGAACCGGATGACAGATTGTTATTGTTTTCAACATTGGAAGGTCAGCTTGTTGCAATTGAACCTAACACTGGGAATATACGATGGAAAACTAAAGATAGTAAAGGATCCATTTCTATGTAATTTTATCTAAGTTATTGTTTATTATAGAACCAGCAGTAACAGTTCCTTTGAATACAACTGATGCTATAATACCATTATTTTTACCTGATCCCAGGGATGGATCACTATATCTCTTAGGAGACAATCATGAACCCCTTAAGAAGCTACCATTTAATATACCACAGTTAGTATCATCGTCTCCATGTAGAAGTTCGGATGGCATTTTGTATACTGGTAGGAATTACATTTAGACTTGGTTCTCCAGAATGAAAAGTAAAATTTATTTGTTTGTTGCTCAATATGCACGCTTTGTAAATGTACAAGCAGTCTTTTCGGCTGAAGTGAACATGTTTACTAAAATCAACTAAAAAAGTACCACAATTCTTTTCCTACAAGCTGTTTATTAATTCTGCTATTTTATTTGGATTACATACATTATAAGGTAATGAAATAGGTAAATTTCACTCTTTGTACTGAAAAATCAAGTCTAACCTATTTAGTTTTGCATATAAATACAATTGGAATTTTTTTAGGAAAGAAGAAAGATACTTGGTTTATGTTAGATCCCAAAACTGGTTACAAACGACAAATTTTAGGATGGGATAATTCAGCTCTTACTTGTCCTATTGACGACTTTGATAACTTTGAGGCAATATTTATTGGTAGGACACAATATTCTGTTATGATGGTAGATATTAAAAACACACAGCGTAAATGGAATGTTACATTTTATGATTATTCAGCGAATCCATTAAGTAAAGAAATGTTACAAAATTATGGTGAATATGCTTCTAAGCATTTAGATACAACATAAACATTAATTTTATAGATTTAGTTCATTTTTCTTCAACGTCTACCGGACGTATTGTTTCAATGGATCGTAGACGTGGTTCGTTGATGTGGGATATTGATCTGGGAAGTCCTGTAGTAGCAATATACATTCTAGATCCGAGAGGATTGTTAAATCTACCGTTTACTAGTATGGCAAATCACACTGTTGCTCATTTGGCTGAATATTTACTGACCCATCAACTACCATTTCAAAATGAACCAAGTCATATGAAACTTTAGTAAGTTTTTGTAACATTCATAATTAAATATTTATTTTCATATTGTGACTTTTATTAGTCCAACACTTTACATTGGAGAGCATACTTATGGCTTATATGCGTTGCCATCTTTGGTGGATCAAAATATGGTAACAATTACTTCATCTGAAGCGGGACCTCTGCTATTAGAAGGTCCAGATGTACCAAAATACCCTCAACCTTATACTACATATCCTCTGAACGGACACAATTATGGGATTCATCAAGGAGCTTCAAATGTTGATCCCTTAACATTTTACAACAACTACACTATTATTTATTTGGGACACTATAATGTTCCGGATTATAACTTCAGCAGATTATTAATTTCTGGGCAAAACAATTTTCAAACAAATCTTATAACTGATGAAAGGTCTCAGGAGAAAACAGAGGTAAACAAGTGCATACTTTATGAAATAAATTCAAACATTAAATTTTAGAAAAAACAATCAGTTGGAACACAAACCGAATCCGGAGAAAAAATTAATTTGTTTCCTACAACTGAAAATCATAATGAAAGTAGTTTATATAAAGGTATTGGAGTTATGGTACAACAACAGTTTAAACATTTAAAGCAATGGATCAATCAACAGGAAAGTAAAGGGCTTAAATTAGTATTAATAATTTTAATTGGATTCATAATTGCTATGTTTTGGTACTTACAAATGCAGGTAATTTTTTTTTTTTTAATTACTAAAGAAAATAAAGATTTTATTTAAATGTAATGTTAGGTCCGTGAATTTCAACAATTGTCTCAGAACGGATCTCGATCAAGCCAACAAAGTTCTTTTGGAAGAAATGGAGCTGTTACTGCTTTAACTGAAGAATTAGCCGATGGGATGGTTAGGGTTGGAAAAATTATGTTTCATCCAGAACAGTTATTGGGAAAAGGATGCGAAGGCACTTTTGTTTATAGGTAATTATTTTTAATGAACTTAATTAAAAATCCAATTTCAATTTGGAGATAATTTTATATCAATATTGAAATAACCAGTCTTGCAGATGGATTTAAAAAATGTATATTCAATCTACGATTACATTATTTTGCAGTTGAATCGGTCATTCTGGAAAAGTTATTTATAGCAAACTTAGTTTTTTACAAGAGGAGAAAAAATGTTTTTACTCCAGATTTAACTGATATTTACTCGAATTTTTATCATACCTTATAGCTTATATTAGATACTTTCTGTTGTTTTCTATAGATTTTGCATTTGTAGTAAATTAACAGAAATAATAGCAGCAGTGTGTTTGCTCTGAATGCCCGTTTCAAAATGAACACATATTCTCCATAAGCAGGTGCCTTTTTTAAAATGAACATACATAATTAATTATTTAATTACATTACTTAATCTCTTTAATATCTGGTATATACGTTTCTATTGAAAAAATAGAATTAATTTAATTACACCCGTACTTCGCTTTGCGGCCTAGATACATTCCGGAAAAGTTGGCCGTAAAGCGAAAAGTCGTATAACGAATCAATGATACTAAATTGAAGTTTGCTAACAGTACAATATTTTTTGGTTGTATAACGAAACATTATGGGCCGTAAATCGAAAAGGTCTCATAATTAGAAAAGGTCGTTATAGCGGCCGTATAGCGAGGTATTGGTATATACATAGTTTATTGAATACAAAAAACCCTTTTCGAAATGACCGATTCAATTGTTGTTAATATTAATTTTAGAGGAAAGTTCGATGAGAGACAAGTAGCAGTAAAACGCCTTTTACCTGAATGTTTCACATTTGCTGATCGTGAAGTGGCTTTATTACGAGAGAGTGATGCTCATCCGCATGTTATACGGTACTTTTGTACAGAACAAGATCGGATGTTTCGTTATATTGCTTTAGAATTATGTCAATTTACTTTACACGAATATGTTCTTGGAAGATGTGATACTTCTTTAATCTCTTCATTGGATATTCTTCGCCAAGCTACATCTGGCTTAGCACATTTACATTCCTTAGATATTGGTGTGCATTTCCAAATGTTTTATATTTATTCATTTAAACGATGTAATGTTTTAGTTCATCGCGACATTAAGCCTCATAATGTACTTCTTTCTATGCCAAGCTCTAAGGGCGAAGTAAGAGCAATGATTTCAGATTTTGGATTGTGCAAGAAATTGCAAGTAGGTAGAGTTTCTTTTTCGCGACGATCTGGAATAACTGGTACTGATGGTTGGATTGCACCAGAAATTCTAAATGGGAATGAACGCACTGTAAGCTATGATTTGCAAGGGAAAAGATGTTATATACTATCAGAACTTTTGTAGACATGTGCTGTGGATATATTTTCTTTGGGCTGTTTGTTTTATCACGTCCTTTCAGAAGGGGCTCATCCTTTCGGAGATTCTTTACGTCGACAAGCCAATATCTTAGGAAATGTTGTTGATTTAGAAGACTTAAAAGGGGTGCCTTGGCAAATCGCTTTACAAAAGTCTTTACTGTCGGCTATGATTTCTCAAAAACCACAGGATCGTCCACCTTGCTCTGCTATACTTTCGCATCCTATGTTTTGGATCAGTTCTACAATTTTAGGATTTTTTCAAGTATAACAATTTTATATTGGAGTTAATAGAATAACTATTATTGTTTTTTTAGGATGTTAGTGACAGAATCGAGAAAGCCGAATATGATGATTTGGTACTGAAAACCTTAGAGAGAAGTGGAAAATATGTGGTACGAGGAGATTGGCGGATACATATCCACGAAGAAGTTGCTAAAGATTTACGAAAGTACAGGTCTTATCGTGGAGAATCTGTTAGGGATCTTCTTAGGGCTTTAAGAAATAAGGTAATTTGTATTTTTAAAATTTGTAAATGATGTCGCAAATATTTTACCATTACTTTGATGGTTACCCAGAAAAGATTACTTTTAATATTATTTCCTCTTGATTTTGGTGTTTCTGCCAGTCAAATTTCAGACGTTTTTTTTAAGTCTTATTGGCAGGATTTAATTTTTTTTTCAACTTTAGAAACATCACTATCGTGAATTGACAACAGAGGCTCAAACAATACTAGGAGCAATCCCTGACGCATTTACAACTTATTGGACTACTCGTTTTCCTTTATTATTAATTCATACGTGGTTATCAATGCAAATTGTTGCACCTGAAAGATTATTCAGTCACTACTATCACACAAACTATCGATTTACTTTATGCAATTATAACGATCCAGAAGAATTATTATATCCAATTTACAAGGAAGATGTTAATCTTTATTATGATTTTGATGATCCAGAGAAGAACTTACAACAGATATTTAATTTAGATCCTAATTTTACATTGAAGAGAATTTCAGAAAGTGAACAAGAACCAAATTACAGTCGCACACCAAAGAAATACGAACAGAATTATCGCAAATATAAGAAACATTTTCCTACAGAGGAAGTGGCTGCAGATGCAAATCAAAATTATACCCCAGAGCGTTTTGTAGGGCTTTATAGAAATGGCAACCGAAAAGTTGTCAGTAGCTTACCTACAAAACCACAGAAGAATTCTAGCGAGGGTACTGCAAAAAATGCTGCCGATGACTTTGTTAAACAAAGGCGCTATAACAAACCCAAAAAAGTTCTAAAAAAGAACGAAGAACCGTTACATTGGTCTCTAAATAATGATAATAAGAAGACTTACTAAATATTATAGGATTATTTTTAAAATGTTCCTTTTTATCTCCAATGGAGGTATTTATTTCTAGGTAGCTTACAAAATCTAATTGTGGTGTCTTAATTATTATGATCATAGAGTATTTAATAGTTTTATTAAATTTTGTAATTCGGGAGCTAAAAAAGAAATGTTTTCAACATAATTTAGAGTACAACAATACTAAAAAGTGAAACTTAATTATCTTTTAAGTATTTATATAATTATGAGGTATAATTATTTTATAGAGCAGTTTTAAATAAGGTTTTATATATTGTAAATATCTTACTGTGATATTTTATTGTAGTACATTCGTGCATTGTATTTTTGTGTATAAATTATGTAAGAAATGACCATTTTATGGTACGAATGTTCTATAAATTAATTTTAATTGTAAATGTAAGTTTTATGAATCTAGATGGAGTAAGTTTAAATCTTAATATCATTAAACGTGAATAATGGTAAAACTAGTTGATATTTTGATGGTTTTCAAATATTTAATTAGAAATACAAAAATAAACAATTTTTTATGATTATTAATTAATGATACAGTAAATTAGTGTAACTGTATTATGTAGTTTTTTTACTTAAATTTTCTGATAACAATTATATGCATTAATATGAATTGATATAAATATTATTTTAAAATTTAAAATTTTCTATTTATTAAATAGAAAAAGAAAGTATTATATTTGTGTTTCAGTCATCTTTGTGATTTGTAGTGGTGAACTTGTGTGCATCTTTAACGAATAAAATTTTGCGTAAAATACTTAAATATTTTTGATATTTTGGGTCATTAGCTTTAAATGGTGATTATCTATTAACAGATATGATTTTATAAACAATATAACTCATTTTTGTATGTTATACAATTTAATAGCAGCACTTTTCGTTTTGCTTACAGCGCCGCTCTGACATATGGTGACATTCGTAGTTAGAAATCTGTGGGAGTGGAAATAAGTGTGACGCCATTACGTTGCTTTCTTTATTAAATATTATGTACAACTATTAATACATCTAAATTACATTTATTGTAATTATAATGCAGCCTATTACTAAGGTAAGAAGTTTATGTAAAAATATGTTGATGGCTTTAGTTAAAAAGTCATTTTTATTAAGATATTGATCTACCAGGAAGTTGTTTATTTTAGGTTCCTTCAATGTCTGATGACGAAGATGATCTGGAGTCTCTTCGTTTAGCAGCATTGCAATCATTGAAGAGACCAGTTCCGCAGGTTACCCAAAAATTACCTACTACGAAAAAGCATATAGGAGCTAAACCTTTTCACAGAAGAGGACGAGGTTTTCATAATGGAAGACACCATCGTAATGTAAGCTATTAATCATCATCAATTCTATTGGCTAACAATCTGGCGTTTTAGGGTTTATTTAACAATAGAATAAGAAGTTCAAATCTAATAGCTGTCCCTACAATAGAAACTGAAAACACAAATGCAACCTTAGAAGATTTGAATTGTAACAAAAAACCAACTGATCAATTGCCAAAGTTGATTTTACCTCAAGATCGATACTTTAATATTGCAAAAGTAGCCAACGAGAAATTGAGTGAAACCAGTAGTAAATTTGATAGATACAATGATTCTGATCGTACAGATTCTGAATCTGAATCAGAAAATGAACACAAAACAGACTCACCAAAAAAATTGGAACGTACTAATAGTTTAGAAATTTTAATGCAAGAATTGGAGAATGAAATACATGGGGATTCTAAAGTTCTTGGGGAAGAAAAAGCAGAAGCAAAACCAAAAAGTAAAAGACAAAAATCTAAGGTGGAAGAGATAGAAGTCAAACCAACTGCGTCCGATTCAGAAACAAGTAATGTGAATGAAGCAAAGCCTAAGGACGCAGAAGGGCCACCAAGAAAGAAATCACGTTCTCCAGCCAATTTGCCAGACGTATCTAATCCAAAAAAGGCTAATATTGTAGAAACAACACCAGTGTATCCTGTCTCATCTAATATTTCAGCTGGTATACCTTTTCAGCCATTGCCATACCGTAATTTTAATGTACCTGTATACAATTATTCAAATTCACAACCACCAACACAATTATTTCCTTCGCAATGTTACGAAAGGCCCTTATCTCCATTGTCAATAAAGACAGATATTTTAAATACTATTACTGCGCCTTTAAGTCCAAGAAGTGCTGCTTTTGTGCTTCAAAATCGTGAAATAATTGAAAGGAGGAAAAAATCTCCTCGTCGGTCATATTCTCGCAGCCCTACACCTGAATTTAGACGATCAGTATCTCCACGGTGCGTATGAAAAACCATTCAATTTCGAAATTTATTGTTAAAGTAATTGTTAATATTTCCAGCTATCGAAGATCAAAATCTCGATCGCCCAACACAAACAGATCTCGGAAAACATCGCCAAACTTAAGAAGGCATTCTCCAAATAGTCAGTTCCATAACAGAAGATCTCCAAACAATAGATATCGAATATCGTCACCTGCTGATGTTAGTTCACCAAAACGAATTCGACCTTCGCCTCATAGTTCTTGTCGTAATAAACCAGTGGAAACGCAAGTCTCTACTAATAAAACAGATGAAATTAAAGATAACGTTCGTAAACGTAGCAGAAGTATTAGTTTAAGTTTAAGTCCAAGTCCTGAGCCTTTTAAATATGGAGATTCATTGAGTAATAAGGATGATCCCGTTTTGGAAGCGAGAAAACTAAAATTTAAAAAGTCCGGTGTTCTGGCATCTGAAGGTATTATTAGATTGAAATCGAAATCAAACGAAGAACAGAATTCGCCTTTAAATATTGAAAGTCGTAAGTAAAATCAATTTGTGTAAAAAGAAAACTTATTTTTTTTATTTTATAGCAGAAGACTTGAAGGATAATGATTCTAAAACTGAGTGTCTTGTGGAAGAAATTTTTTTAGGCGGCGACGAAGGGGAAGTTGATTTTAATATAAAACTGGACGATATCTTTTCTGATGAAGAATCCGATAGTGAGAACGAAGGAAGATTCAAAACCGGACGTAGAAATGCAGCTCGCGCAGTTGCTATTCTGCCTTACACTCAACTATTGAACGGTTCCAAAAAATCTGAAGTTGTTGGAAAAGAGAGACGGCGAAAAGATCACGAAAAAAAATACAGTGACCGAAAAACAAAATCTGACTTTAAAAGTGAGAATAAGATTAGAAGTTATAGTGATGAAAGTAGGAAAGAGGCTGTGAAGTTTGATAGAAAACCCTCAAAAAGTTTAAAAGAAAGTAAATATGAAAGCAAAAGGACTGCATCAATTTCTTCTTCTATTGAAAACAAAAAAATTGAAATAAAAATCAGAAATCCGTTAAAATACGACGTGGAAGCTAATAAAAAGGAGAAAAAAGGAACAGTTAGAAAAGTTGAAGTTACCAGTGATTCTTTAATTGAAAAGAAAGACACTGACTTTGAAGATATACACCCCGATATTATTACCAATAATGATGAGGAAACTGCTGAAGATCTTGTTAATAAAAATGATGGTATTTATTACAATTAAAATATTTTATACAGTGACAACCAGATAAGTCGGTCCACATACATTTTTTTTTATTAGTAGTATTTCACAATGCAATGTTAGTTTGAAATGCTTCTACGTATTTATACAATATTAAACTCTTCATACTGGTTCTAAAAAAAAAACTATGGCTTGACGTATCTGGCGGACACTATAATAAATTAATTGAAATATTTTGTGAATGATGTAATTTTTTTTATGTGTTTGAAATGCGTAACAGTTCATATTTAAATTATCTTTAATTGTTTTAGCTGGAGGAGACTTAAGAGCCCAATTGAGCAGGAAACGCGCGGAGAGACAAAATAAAGCACCACCGGTAGAGGGCGTACCAGCAAGACTACTGCAAAATGCTTTACAAAGTGCTGTTTTCAAAAAATCAAAAAAAACGAAATCTAAAAAGAAGGACAAAGAAGCAGCACCTATTGGTTAGTATCAGTTTATTTTTAAAGAGTTACCGATTATTATCAGAAATCTATTACTGTATATATTCATGGTTTATGATTTAAGAAACGTTTTTAATTTTAACCTTCCGACAGGCGCGTCAAGATTTAAAGCATCTTTGGGTAGGTGTTGCAATTTTGAGAATTGTTATTAGATACTTCTAAAACTTCGTTTATAACTATAGATTAACATACATGAAACAAATACACCAATAAAAATATCTAGTTTATTACTTGGAATAACGCATTAAACGAAAATTAGACCATATTCTAAAATGTTCATTCAAAAGCATTAACGTAAAGTAAAAAAGTGGCTAAAATTAATATTTTATTATTACTGACAAAAAAGACTAATTAATAGGTTGTACTACTAGCCCATACAGACAATCGTTTATTTTCGCTTGCAATAACTACAGTGGGCGCGCTATTTAAAATACACAACTTGCGCAATCGTTGATTTTAACTAATAATAAAAACGTTGCAACAATATTCTATAAGCTGACTAACCAACTAGCCACGTAGTAGACAAAATAATGAAGAAATACCTGCAGTCTTCTGCCGATTAAGCAGAATATTTCCAAAACTTTTTGGACGCTGTATTTTGTACAACAGCGCGCCTGCTGGAAGGTTAAAACTCAAAAATCTTTACGAAACAAGCTGGTTCTTAAATTATAATGCCTAAACAATTTTTTTTAATTTTCTTAGCGTTTAATTTAATTTTGCATGTGCTTGTGTTAGATGATGTTCAAGAGAATATTTGTACAGCTTTTAACAAATCTACGGTAATTCATGGGAATGGGACTACTGACGAATTTTGTTCAACCACTAAAAAAGCTAGAAAAGTTCATATATTGCATTATAATGTAGAAACGTTGCATCCTGGTTCAGGTACTACTTGCTTGTTTTAATTGTATTTAAAAATTGATATACGCCATGGCTTTATTATATTGTTAAGAGAATTGTCCCTCGAGATATTAATGCCGAATGTTATTAAAATAGATGCAAAATTACCTATCCGTTTGAGGCTGGGCATTCCTGGAAGTTTAGAAGTTTTTAAAGAAACAAAATCGCAAAAGATATCGAGAAAACGAAATAAAAATAGAGGAAGTTACGAGCAGGTATTGTACTTAGCGACTACTTTATTTCAATTATATTTTCGTTTTCAGTTTTTTATTTAAATTTATTGTTCATTATTATATTTATTAACATTTTAGCAGTATTTAAAATTTTAATCGGCTCTGTGATAAGGTTGTCTGTGATCTCTTTTTTTTCTAATATTTTTATTTTACATGTGCACCTGTATGAAAGCTGTGAGATTACTTTCTTATTAGAGTAATTTTAGATTAACTAACTTGCATGTGATTTTAACCTTTTTTTAAACAAACTTAGTATTTGCAGATACTTACAGGGTATTTTTAGAAGTTTTGATATTATATTAAGTCTGATTACTTACTTTGAAAGGCTGTGCAAATTGTAATTATTATTATTAGAAGTGCTCGAAATGTACAACTGTATTTATTTTGTTACGTTTAGTTATTTTGCAATTGTCCGAGATGGTTTATAAATCTTTGCACAAGAATGAGCGATAAAATAAGAAATTTATTTAGTTTTATTAAGGTATTGGCATTTTAATGCTTCTTTAATGATATAAACCAAATAATGCAAATGCATTTTAAATATTTGTCGTATGCAGTTTATTTAATGAAAGCAATTGAATGAGTAGTTAAAGTTAAAATTAGTAAGAGAAAATGAGTGAGTGAGTGGGTATATTTTATTGAATATATATTCTGTTAAATGATTATCACACTAAGTGCATTGAATCCTAGTGATTTAATAATTGAAGTATAACTAAATACAATTTTTTATTTAATTGTAATTCACTTGTCCTAAGATTTATAAATGATAGAAAAGTATCTGAAACGAACAAAATGTATTTTGTACAGATTTAATTTGTGCAGTATGTAATTTTTACGTACCCCTTTAATAGGTAAAAAATACATACTACCTTAACAAGTTGTACAAAAAATCCTATTTTAACCAGTCCTGTTAATATGTGTACACTGTATAATTAAATTTTAATTTTTAATATGTAAAGCATCTTTTATCATAACTATGTTATTGTTTTTTGATTTTAATATATCTGCAGAAATACAGTGTACACGTATCCTTCCTAATAACCCAAATCCTCCCAATTGTATAACATTTATAATATAAAAATTATGTAATTTATTTAAATGTAACGAACAACGAAAACATAATTTTTATAAGCACAACATTAATGTAATATTAATTGTAAAAAAAAAATCCAAACAAAAAACATCCTACAGAAGAAAAAAATAATTTAACAAAATTATTTGCAATAATTTAGGTCTAATTCGTCCAACTACCTCCTCGACAATAACTGATGCCAACACATAACCATCCCAAAACTGGAAGTATCGCAAAGCAATTGACTTCCAATGAATGAAAATTAATTCTGCTCAAAAGACTCGGCATCGAGATTCCTCAACATACACAAAAGTTTGTGAAGACAATGGACTTGAATTTATTCTAATTATTATTGTGTATTCATTAAAACTATGTAAACATAAGTTAAGTAATGTTAAAATTGACTATTGGGATGTGTTATGTTCGTTATACATTGTTATTTGTGTTATATTTTACAATTATCATTATTTTTTGCAGTTTCAATACGATGTCTTATTCATTTAATTAATTACATTTTTATATTGTATCTAGAATTGTGCTTTAGAAGTAATTTTAGCGGGTCTTAAAATAAGTGATAATAAAACTGTACATAGATCTCTGTTGTATATAATGTAATTACTGTAGGAACTACACTAAAAAAATAAACTCGATTCTATTCTTATCTTTTTTTTATAAATTATTCTATTTCTAATTGCTCCTGTGTATTTGGATTGGCCCTTTCTACTGAAAAATAAGCTTCAATTCTTTGTTTAAGAGCTGCATCTTTAACAATAAACCCAGCACTAATAGCACGATTCAAGCATCCAATGTATGGGCATGTGGATTTACTTTTATGTATCTTAATGTTCTTCAAATGTTTGACTATCATATCATATTCATATACATGTCCACATTTTTTATTTCTACATGGATTCTTGATAGGTTGCTTTGTGAATGGATCAATTGGTGGTTCAAAATCTGAAGATATCTCATTAGTCATTACAATGCTAACATTATCTTCTTCTAACTCTGTACATGTTAAAAGTCCATCTTCGTCCATTTCAACATCATTTGTATCATGAGAGAAACCTGTACCGATTAGTTTGTTCCATATAGAATGATCTTCGTATAATTTATCTGGCTGGTTTTCTAAGAAATTGTTATAAAGCTCTTTAACATCAGTGTCCGTTGAAGCTGTTGCAGTACGTAGACACTCTGTTGTTTGTTTATATGCTTCAAGATGTTTAGAATATTCAATATCAGATTCACAATAGTTCTTTGTTATTTCTTTAATAACCGGAAGATGCTCTTCAATGTTTGAGTATTGCTGTATGCATTGAATGGAGTTTTGCAATTTTTTAACACAATCATTAAAACTATTGTTATAGTTATCCATTTTTTAACAGTCTCCAGAAAAATTTATATTACTATGTTATCTGTCACTGAAAAAATATTATAACTGTAATCGGTGTTCGGCACCTTTGATTATATATATTATATATATGTATAATCAAAGTCGAAACCAACAATTTTAACCTAGTTGTTGAACCATGTATCCATACTGGTACCATAATTTTTGTGGGAAATTCGTATTCAATCAACTACGAAACAAGTAAAACGTCAAAATATACAAAGGCAGATGATATAAAAGACGTTTTCCAGACGTCATTGTATGTCAAGAGGTTAAACTCATTATTCCTTTTTCTGAATAATTTAATTGTAATTAGTAACAAATATTTTGGAGTTTAATAAATATAATTTTAAATAGTTAATAAAATTAAACTAATATTCCTTGTCGGTTTATAAAAATACTTTGTAGTGATCTGGTACTGCGATATACCAGGAGTGCAACCTTAAAACGGCTGTTTTTTTATTTAGCAAAACACAATAATTAACGCAGAAAAGTGAAAAATATTTTATTCGAAGTAATTGCCCTCGCTGGCTATACATTTTTCCCATCTTCGAGGAAGATTGTGGATTCCACCCCAAAAGAATTCATCCCCTTTGGATAAGAACCACCCATCGAGCCATTTTTTAACATCTTCATAAGAATTGAAGTGCTGCTCAGCAAGTGCGTGTCCCATCGACGCAAACAAATGGTAATCTGAAGGGGCCAGACAGAGAAAAGGTATTGTAGAGAAATGCAATCTCCGTATAAATTGTTGCCAACCCGAACCTCTTGCGGGAAATGGCCGGTACTAAAATTTATATCGGAGAATTTAAAAAAACCGTTAGGCATGAGCATTTTTTTCTCGCTTTACTGCCAGTTTTATTCAAGAATTATTAATTTTAAATTAATTAAACGCAATTAGTTTCTTTTTCACATTTATTACTTAATATATCATGTACAAATATAAAACATCATACAATACTTCAAAATAAACATACAAATTAACAACAAATATATATCGGTACTCACATATTATTTTTAAAATACAAAAAATAAATCGTCTTTATACATACAATGTAAAACAATAACAAATAGAACTTATTAATTGTAATTCACTATAATTAATAAGTTCGACTTGTTATTCTTATATTAGCAAAAAATCTTAATTTTAAGTACAAAAATTAAATCTAAAATCATATTTTTTACAATAAAAATGAATCAAACATTCAAATTAATGACAAATATGTATATGTATATATATATATATATAATAGGTACAAAACTTAAATCAAATAGCACATTCTCAAGTTCAAGAATCTATGTATCCTGCATTTATTTAATATTGATTATATAATATATCCTTAGATGATTATGTACCATCTTCATTTTGACCATACAGTGCAATAATCAATATGCTTATTTACAAAATGAATTTTAATTTTACTATAATGCCACTTATTGCATTCTGAGTATTTACAAAGGTATTTCTTTTTTCCAATTCTTTCCATTTTTTAATCACGATTTATGCAAATGGTTGATAGACCAGAATCTACAAAATGGATCCCTTGCAGCTTTAACTAAAAACAAAACTAATTGATTAAGTGTATTTAATCTGTTTACGTACCTATTCTTAACTTCTAATTTTATTTTGTGCAATCCATGTGCAATCCATTCACTTTAATTAATCAAAAATAGTCACTTTACATTCATAAAAAAAAACGCAATTTTAATGAACTGAACAACGCAAATGTAAGATATATTTATATTTTCACAAAATAGACCTTACTACAATAAACTAAATTATATGTTAGATCTGAAGACATCCCTTATAATTCTTTTATAACTACTTATTAACACTTCGATAATCTAATCTTATTAACAATGGTCTCTTCTCTTCGTATATCTGGACCACTCTGCCCGTTTCCTTTTCCGATCCGTTCTTATATCGGTATTACGTCATTTGTTGAAAGTAACAACTTCTATACTTTATGTTGTTTTATTGTATTTAAAATTGATATACGCCATGGCTTTATTATATTGTTAAGAGAATTGTCCCTCGAGATATTAATGCCGAATGTTATTAAAATAGATGCAAAATTACCTATCCGTTTGAGGCTGGGCATTCCTGGAAGTTTAGAAGTTTTTAAAGAAACAAAATCGCAAAAGATATCGAGAAAACGAAATAAAAATAGAGGAAGTTACGAGCAGGTATTGTACTTAGCGACTACTTTATTTCAATTATATTTTCGTTTTCAGTTTTTTATTTAAATTTATTGTTCATTATTATATTTATTAACATTTTAGCAGTATTTAAAATTTTAATCGGCTCTGTGATAAGGTTGTCTGTGATCTCTTTTTTTTCTAATATTTTTATTTTACATGTGCACCTGTATGAAAGCTGTGAGATTACTTTCTTATTAGAGTAATTTTTAGATTAACTAACTTGCATGTGATTTTAACCTTTTTTTAAACAAACTTAGTATTTGCAGATACTTACAGGGTATTTTTAGAAGTTTTGATATTATATTAAGTCTGATTACTTACTTTGAAAGGCTGTGCAAATTGTAATTATTATTATTAGAAGTGCTCGAAATGTACAACTGTATTTATTTTGTTACGTTTAGTTATTTTGCAATTGTCCGAGATGGTTTATAAATCTTTGCACAAGAATGAGCGATAAAATAAGAAATTTATTTAGTTTTATTAAGGTATTGGCATTTTAATGCTTCTTTAATGATATAAACCAAATAATGCAAATGCATTTTAAATATTTGTCGTATGCAGTTTATTTAATGAAAGCAATTGAATGAGTAGTTAAAGTTAAAATTAGTAAGAGAAAATGAGTGAGTGAGTGGGTATATTTTATTGAATATATATTCTGTTAAATGATTATCACACTAAGTGCATTGAATCCTAGTGATTTAATAATTGAAGTATAACTAAATACAATTTTTTATTTAATTGTAATTCACTTGTCCTAAGATTTATAAATGATAGAAAAGTATCTGAAACGAACAAAATGTATTTTGTACAGATTTAATTTGTGCAGTATGTAATTTTTACGTACCCCTTTAATAGGTAAAAAATACATACTACCTTAACAAGTTGTACAAAAAATCCTATTTTAACCAGTCCTGTTAATATGTGTACACTGTATAATTAAATTTTAATTTTTAATATGTAAAGCATCTTTTATCATAACTATGTTATTGTTTTTTGATTTTAATATATCTGCAGAAATACAGTGTACACGTATCCTTCCTAATAACCCAAATCCTCCCAATTGTATAACATTTATAATATAAAAATTATGTAATTTATTTAAATGTAACGAACAACGAAAACATAATTTTTATAAGCACAACATTAATGTAATATTAATTGTAAAAAAAAAATCCAAACAAAAAAACATCCTACAGAAGAAAAAGATAATTTAACAAAATTATTTGCAATAATTTAGGTCTAATTCGTCCAACTACCTCCTCGACAATAACTGATGCCAACACATAACCATCCCAAAACTGGAAGTATCGCAAAGCAATTGACTTCCAATGAATGAAAATTAATTCTGCTCAAAAGACTCGGCATCGAGATTCCTCAACATACACAAAAGTTTGTGAAGACAATGGACTTGAATTTATTCTAATTATTATTGTGTATTCATTAAAACTATGTAAACATAAGTTAAGTAATGTTAAAATTGACTATTGGGATGTGTTATGTTCGTTATACATTGTTATTTGTGTTATATTTTACAATTATCATTATTTTTTGCAGTTTCAATACGATGTCTTATTCATTTAATTAATTACATTTTTATATTGTATCTAGAATTGTGCTTTAGAAGTAATTTTAGCGGGTCTTAAAATAAGTGATAATAAAACTGTACATAGATCTCTGTTGTATATAATGTAATTACTGTAGGAACTACACTAAAAAAATAAACTCGATTCTATTCTTATCTTTTTTTTATAAATTATTCTATTTCTAATTGCTCCTGTGTATTTGGATTGGCCCTTTCTACTGAAAAATAAGCTTCAATTCTTTGTTTAAGAGCTGCATCTTTAACAATAAACCCAGCACTAATAGCACGATTCAAGCATCCAATGTATGGGCATGTGGATTTACTTTTATGTATCTTAATGTTCTTCAAATGTTTGACTATCATATCATATTCATATACATGTCCACATTTTTTATTTCTACATGGATTCTTGATAGGTTGCTTTGTGAATGGATCAATTGGTGGTTCAAAATCTGAAGATATCTCATTAGTCATTACAATGCTAACATTATCTTCTTCTAACTCTGTACATGTTAAAAGTCCATCTTCGTCCATTTCAACATCATTTGTATCATGAGAGAAACCTGTACCGATTAGTTTGTTCCATATAGAATGATCTTCGTATAATTTATCTGGCTGGTTTTCTAAGAAATTGTTATAAAGCTCTTTAACATCAGTGTCCGTTGAAGCTGTTGCAGTACGTAGACACTCTGTTGTTTGTTTATATGCTTCAAGATGTTTAGAATATTCAATATCAGATTCACAATAGTTCTTTGTTATTTCTTTAATAACCGGAAGATGCTCTTCAATGTTTGAGTATTGCTGTATGCATTGAATGGAGTTTTGCAATTTTTTAACACAATCATTAAAACTATTGTTATAGTTATCCATTTTTTAACAGTCTCCAGAAAAATTTATATTACTATGTTATCTGTCACTGAAAAAATATTATAACTGTAATCGGTGTTCGGCACCTTTGATTATATATATTATATATATGTATAATCAAAGTCGAAACCAACAATTTTAACCTAGTTGTTGAACCATGTATCCATACTGGTACCATAATTTTTGTGGGAAATTCGTATTCAATCAACTACGAAACAAGTAAAACGTCAAAATATACAAAGGCAGATGATATAAAAGACGTTTTCCAGACGTCATTGTATGTCAAGAGGTTAAACTCATTATTCCTTTTCTGAATAATTTAATTGTAATTAGTAACAAATATTTTGGAGTTTAATAAATATAATTTTAAATAGTTAATAAAATTAAACTAATATTCCTTGTCGGTTTATAAAAATACTTTGTAGTGATCTGGTACTGCGATATACCAGGAGTGCAACCTTAAAACGGCTGTTTTTTTATTTAGCAAAACACAATAATTAACGCAGAAAAGTGAAAAATATTTTATTCGAAGTAATTGCCCTCGCTGGCTATACATTTTTCCCATCTTCGAGGAAGATTGTGGATTCCACCCCAAAAGAATTCATCCCCTTTGGATAAGAACCACCCATCGAGCCATTTTTTAACATCTTCATAAGAATTGAAGTGCTGCTCAGCAAGTGCGTGTCCCATCGACGCAAACAAATGGTAATCTGAAGGGGCCAGACAGAGAAAAGGTATTGTAGAGAAATGCAATCTCCGTATAAATTGTTGCCAACCCGAACCTCTTGCGGGAAATGGCCGGTACTAAAATTTATATCGGAGAATTTAAAAAAACCGTTAGGCATGAGCATTTTTTTCTCGCTTTACTGCCAGTTTTATTCAAGAATTATTAATTTTAAATTAATTAAACGCAATTAGTTTCTTTTTCACATTTATTACTTAATATATCATGTACAAATATAAAACATCATACAATACTTCAAAATAAACATACAAATTAACAACAAATATATATCGGTACTCACATATTATTTTTAAAATACAAAAAATAAATCGTCTTTATACATACAATGTAAAACAATAACAAATAGAACTTATTAATTGTAATTCACTATAATTAATAAGTTCGACTTGTTATTCTTATATTAGCAAAAAATCTTAATTTTAAGTACAAAAATTAAATCTAAAATCATATTTTTTACAATAAAAATGAATCAAACATTCAAATTAATGACAAATATGTATATGTATATATATATATATAATAGGTACAAAACTTAAATCAAATAGCACATTCTCAAGTTCAAGAATCTATGTATCCTGCATTTATTTAATATTGATTATATAATATATCCTTAGATGATTATGTACCATCTTCATTTTGACCATACAGTGCAATAATCAATATGCTTATTTACAAAATGAATTTTAATTTTACTATAATGCCACTTATTGCATTCTGAGTATTTACAAAGGTATTTCTTTTTCCAATTCTTTCCATTTTTTAATCACGATTTATGCAAATGGTTGATAGACCAGAATCTACAAAATGGATCCCTTGCAGCTTTAACTAAAAACAAAACTAATTGATTAAGTGTATTTAATCTGTTTACGTACCTATTCTTAACTTCTAATTTTATTTTGTGCAATCCATGTGCAATCCATTCACTTTAATTAATCAAAAATAGTCACTTTACATTCATAAAAAAAAACGCAATTTTAATGAACTGAACAACGCAAAGCAAATTAATTTTTAAAACGCTATTTCAGAGCATTGTAGAATGGTCCTTCCCCTTACCCCTCATACTTCAGAAGTTCCTGGGCTACAAATTTCCGTGTTGCTCAATTCTGCATGTAAGTTGCACCCCTCTGGGGCCAGATCAGGAGAGTAGGGCGGGTGGGGTAGCAACTCCCAGCCAAGTGCATCCAATGTATCCCGGACCAATATTGCCATAGATTAAACAGAGTAAGATGTTCAGATCAACGTTAAAAAAAGGGAAACAAAATTCGATTACCACGCCGCAATTGGCAGTGCAAGAGAACTACATATAATCAGCGGCAGATTCAAATTTATTATTTGATATTCTCATTGAAAACATATACATAAAAGATGTAAAATAAAACAAACTTATTATTTTTAACATACAAGGATATTTTATAAACCATTTGTTATGCTTTTTTGTCATCATTAGGCCTAAAAGAAAAGTTTGAATCCAAAATCGAAATGTAAATAATTGTGTACTAGAATTTACCAAGATTTTGAAATAAAACTAACCTTATGGTAGTAATTAATAACAATATACATAAAAATGGCTTACAAAATAACCCTATTAATTCTATATTATTAGAAAAATTTAATATGTATTACAACTAGAACTTACAATTTAATTCACAACAATGAAATAAATAGGTTAAAGATTAAAAATTATGAATTTTTTAGACATAAAAAATAAATTAAATTATAACAATGAGTAAATATATGAAAAAAATTCAACTTTGTGAATCATTAAAATTATTTACCTAAATTAAATGACAAAATAAATACTTAAATAATTAAGAACATTCTAAATAAAATAACTAAATAATAAGAAATGTATATAATATATGAATATACTAAAAATCATCCTCTTTCTGGCAAACTAGCAAAAGTTTCCTCGATCTAAACATTTAAAACTAACTCTAATTTCTCCTATAAAATTCATTTTCGTATTTTAATGGTTGCTTGTACCTATTATGTGCCTTTATATTAACGGTCCAGTCTACCAAATTTCACCCACTAATCCTAATAAATCACTTAACACTTAAACACCACCGTTATTACTGTTAACCTCAAACAATAATAAACACAAATTTTAAATTTGCACGCCCTTGGCAGTGCAAAGAACTACATAAATAAAGATTTTGTTTGTTTGGTGTTGAACTTTACTGAGTAATTCAGCTGCACTGCCGGTCGCGTCGCGTCGTTTGCTGTTTCCAGTTTCCCTATCCAATTAGAACATCGTAACTTCATTTATCTATGGCAGGCCCTTAGTACTGGAAGCGGCGGCTATTCCAATTGTGCGCTGCTGTTGTTTTCGATAAATTTATTAACCTCATTGATAGATGGCAAGGATAATTATTCGAAATTTGAAAAAGGTTTAGTTCTTCGCTATTTGTAAATGTGGAGGTGGAATTTATGAATCTAAATATAGAATATATGAGTTTATAAATTTCTCAAGTAGAGATTTTAAAGCGCTTAAAAACAGAATAATTGACTACGAACAATAAATGAATCCGGCAGCAATTTCAGAATGAATTTGCATTAGATTCTTATTCTTTGATTGCTATCAATATCTTTTACAATTTTACTACATACTAGGCTCTAATCTCGAAATATTTCACCATATAAAAACTACCCATTTTATATCTTTTCGATTTTTTCAAACTACTAAATTGATTTTAAGTAATGACTACACTATATTATTTGAATTATTTTGCCAAAATATTTAATATTTTTTAAAAATTTGTTAAATTTGTGTACACTATGTGGATTGAGAATATGAAAATACCCTGACGTAATGAAATAAAAATAATTTTGTTGTAAAAATTACATTTTTATAACGTAAAAGACTAAAAATACGAAATATTGATTGACTACTAATTTTACTAATTTTAGTGTAAAATTTTATTAATTTTATATGCATATACCAGGTGTGCAACCTTAAAACGGCCGTTTTCTAATAGATGGCAGTACGCGCGCATTAGGCATTAGCCAACCTTGCCTGCCATTTTTTCTCATTGCTTTGATCTTTGCCATTAGTAAACAAAAGACAAAGTCAGCAATTTCGGACAATAACGTGTCCTTTGATCACGATAAACATGTCGAATTTTGTGCCAGATAAAGAGCATTTGCGGGGAGCACTGCTATCCCTTTTCAATTGGAAGAAATCCGCCGCCGAAGCGCATAGAATTCTTGTGGAGGTCTATGGCGACAGTGCTCTTAGTGAAACTCGGTGCAGAGCGTGGTTTCGGCAATTCAGAGACGGAATTTTTAACGTCACCGACAAGAAGCGTGAAAATCGACCAAAAGTTTTTGAGGACACCGAATTGCAAGATTTATTGGACGAAGACGATACCCAATCGCAGAAACAACTTGCCGCGAAGTTGAATGTTAGCCACCAAGCAATTTCGAAACGCCTTTTTGCTATGGGAAAGATCCAAAAGATCGGGAAGTGGGTGCCACATCATTTGAACGATCGACAGATGGAACGACGTCAGACCGCGTGCGAAATCTTGCTTGATCGGCACAACAGAAAATCATTTTTGCATCGAATCGTCACTGGCGATGAAAAATGGATCTTTTTTGAAAACCCTAAGCGCAAAAAAGCGTGGGTGGACCCCGGAGAACCCTCAACATCGTCTGCTAGGCCAAATCGATTCGGGAAAAAGACAATGCTGTGTGTTTGGTGGGACCAGAAGGAGGTGGTTTACTACGAACTGTTGAAACCTGGTGAAACGATCAATACTCAACGCTACCAACAACAAATCATCGAATTGGATCGTGAATTGTGCAAAAAAAGACCCGAACACGCGGATCGGCATGAGGGTATCATTTTCCAGCACGACAACGCACCATCACACACAGCAAGATTGGTCCGGGATACATTGGATGCACTTGGCTGGGGGTTGCTACCCCACCCGCCCTACTCTCCTGATCTGGCCCCTTCAGATTACCATTTGTTTGCGTCGATGGGACACGCACTTGCTGAGCAGCACTTCAATTCTTATGAAGATGTTAAAAAATGGCTCGATGGGTGGTTCTTATCCAAAGGGGATGAATTCTTTTGGGGTGGAATCCACAATCTTCCTCGAAGATCGGAAAAATGTATAGCCAGCGAGGGCAATTACTTCGAATAAAATATTTTTCACTTTTCTGCGTTAATTATTGTGCTTTGCTAAATAAAAAAACAGCCGTTTTAAGGTTGCAGACCTGGTATTTTTATTCAGGAATAAAAAAAACAAAAAATGGAATTTTAATAGATAGAAATATTTGTATAGCTTTATTTCGTTCAACACAACAAAATAGTGTCTTAACTAACATAATTTTTTATTTAATTAGTAACACCAGCAAACTGCAATAAGACTATAAAATAAGTCGTAACAGCACCCATAGCTTCATAGATTAACGTGTAATCGACAACCCTAAAACCAGCAGCAGAGAATTTAGGAACAGTTGAATAATCTGAAATTAATTCAAGTTGATATGTAAAGATTTCATTTTCATGTTTACTGCCGTTTGGTAATGGATCATCTTGCAATAAAAGCTTTTGGGATATAACTTTGGTGTCGTATGCATTACGAATTGTTGAGCCACAACGTGAAGCCAATATGATACCAACAATCTATAAGAATATTATTTTAAAACACAATTTAAAAATGTATGTTTGGTGTACCAGCAAACTTATATTCCAAGACATAAGAGTAAAAATGGTAATATAGTTAAAATCTTTTGTCTTATTATCTTTATCCTGAGCTAAAATAATAACTTTATCGATAAAATTTAAAATAGAAATAATTAGTGTCGCTATTAATCCAAGCATTTGCGTTCCATGCATTTTGTTAATTATTTTGATTTGTTCGCAAAGCAAATAATGTGTTATAGCTGTTTCCCCAAGTTTTATATTTCCTTTCGTTTGCATATCAACTATGGCATCTACGGTTGTATTGAATTCTAAAGAGTTCTTAATTAAATTTTTGTTTAAATATAAAAACATTTCATTTATTAATCCAATTTCGATTTCAATTTGAAGAAATATTATGAACTCATAATAAAACAACCAGTAATTACACAATTCACATAAAGTCACCATAAGTCCAGTTAGTATCATGTTGTTCCATATATCTACAGCCACTATGCCCATAATGCCACAATTGACCAAGAGGCATTTAAAAAATAACTTTAGCTGAGTATTTGAATAATGGTTTTGAGAAAAACTTGTATTATTAGAAATTGTTTTAATATTAATAAAAAACTTTGATAACGATTGTAAATACTTTGTGTTACCATTCGTTATTGATGTTATTACTATTGCTAATTTAATTGTTGTTAAAATGATATCAAGAATCTGCGATGTAATATGAATTTTAAATTTTGAATAACTGCAATAGGTTTTAACGATTAACGAGGATAAAACAACAATTATCAAAAGCGTTAGTTTTCCATAAGCACACATTATTCTATTCGGTGATTTATTTGAAACTTTATACGAAGCAATTGATAAAATTTCGAAAATATAATTCATTGGCTTTGTTATTTTATAAAATTGGTTTAGAAATTTAGGTTTACTTTGACTTATCATTTTGAGGAATTAATACAAGTTGTTCTACTTCAAAAATATAAAAAAAAATTGTTTTTAAATAACTGGAATTATATTAACATTAGCATTTATAAATATTTAATACATTCTGATTTAAATAATTATATAGCATTTGAATTTAATTTTAGTTTTGGTATTGGACCGTAGAGTCGCTAGTTGTTTGTTGATTGTGAACATTTTATCAATCACATTTTATAACCTAAATTATTTTCTATCTAATTAAATTTTAATTATACTTTAAAAAATGCAAAGTATAAGATTAATACCAAAATGCACATTAAAGCAAATACGGAGACTCTCAATGAGGTAAATTAATGTACATCTTGTGATAGTATTTTAATGTTATAATTGTAGTGCAATTTATCATCAAGAAGTTAGTCTTCAGCCACAAATAGAATCGTTATCAATACCACCATCTTCAACAATAGACAAGCCGCTTTCTCTAAAAATAGAAAAACTAGTAACTGAAATATCAAATCTAACATTAATTGAAGTGTCTGAATTGAGCGGTGGTTTAAAGAAACGACTTAATTTACCGGACGCCCCAGCATTTCCCGTAGGTTTTGCACCGGGTTCTTTAGGTGCACCTGCGGAAGATGAAGAAGAAGCCGCACCACAAAAAGTTAAAAGTTCATATACAGTAAAATTAATGAAATTTGACGAAAAACAAAAAGTTGCACTTATTAAGGAAATCAAAGCTTTAGTAGAAGGAATGAATTTAGTACAATCCAAAAAGTTTGTTGAAAGTGCACCTGCTGTTGTAAAAGCTGATATCAGCAAAGAAGAAGCCGATAAATTAAAAGAAGCTTTAACCAAAGTTGGTGCAGAAATAGTTGTAGATTAAATGTTGCTGCTAAGTTAGTGCATAATAAATATCAAAATGTGTAAGGTTTTTTTTATTAAACTGATCATACGTGTAGACTATGCCTAATGTTGTGTAAGTATTAACTATTCTTAAATTTTTATCAAAATTAATAGTATTTTGAATTTTTAGGTTTTTATGTTTCTATAAGTGGAAATGATAGATTTTAGTTAAAGATTAATCAGTTGAAGTTATCAGTAATGAGCTGCCATTATCAAGGACTCTTTATTTATAAACAAGTAACGCAGCCACATTGCTGTGATTTAAGTAAAATATTAGGTGCACGAGGATGAAATTAACTTTTTTCTGTGCAAGGTCAAATTCAATGCTGTTTATTAATTTGATCAGTACTTACTTATTGAATTAACGTAAAGTTCTTTGTTTACGGTTATCTAACCAAAACTTATTGTAATACATTTTTTACTAGTTTAATAAGTCATATTATGTCGAATGTGCCATACGCTTCTATACGTGACAATGGTAAGTAATTAGTTATAACAAAGTGCTTGTTAGTTATCTATTATTTTTTAACTAACATAAAAGCTCATAAAATAATTGCGATTCAAATTCGTCCTTGACTTTGTTCGCGTAGTGAAATGTATTCTGCTTTGGTGAAACTGGAAATACCAGAAAAAGGAAAGCACCACCTGATGGAATTCTCAATACGATGACGTAATTTGTAAACGTTAAAAAAATTTATTTTGTGCCAATAACATAAATATACAAGGGCCCACAAGGTTTACAACGGGGTAATTTAATATACAGTACAGTGGCACTGAAGTTTTACTGTTAATAGACCTTAATATGGCTTATATTAAAAAGGAACGAAACACTCTTATCTTAAAAAGTTTATCTACTTTCACCATACAAAAATTTAAACTCCAGTCACAGACCTTTGCAATTTTTATAAAGCTGAAGTGTTCCTTATAAAAAGACGTGATTATCGTAACTTAAAACTTCTGATTGTAAAGATAAAAAGCAAATATATGTTCGAAATACTTAGGTTTTTTACAAGTTTCGATAGTAACTTTAGTCTTTCACGAAAAGTGCGCGAGGATGGATGTGAACCATGAAAACGGAGGTGTTAAACCATTTAAAGGTATTTTTCTAATATTCATGTCAAATCAATTAAAATGTTACGACTCTAATTTTGGGCTATTACAATTTTGGAGAAATTAAAAAGCGGTGGAAGGTGTAGGGGTCGGAGAGGGTCTTCAAAATTTTTCTATTCTGTTCCAAATGTTTTATTTTAGTTTTAAAACGTACTCCTTATTTATCATAGATATTATCTGTTTTTTTTTTTAATATTAATTGATGAAGTTAGACTAATGTTTTGGGAGTGATTAGAGAAACTTCTGAAAGATAATGGGGGCCTCTGATAATAATTGGACACTTCTCTGATTTATACTTAATGGATTATCTATTGACCTTTATTACATAATTAAAAATATAAAAGGAGATCCCCCAAATTCGAACTTTCACACTGTACTTGGTATTGTTTGTTGTTCAAATTTGAATCTGTTCTTTCGATAACCATGTCATCGAAATCAAGTAAGCGTTAAATTAATAAATATATAATTTTTTGTTATAATTATCTGGTTCATGTAATTTAAACTTAAACATAGATATTTTTTCTATTTCTATTTCTTAATACTACAAATTTGAACTTTTGAATTCAATTTTGATTACTTGATTAAATTGGTAGCTACAATTACATCATAAATTAATTAATAGGAATTATTAGTCTACTCTTTATATACTCTTATTGAATAACAAGTCATTTTATTAACATTTTTATTAGCTGAGGAACAGACTTCTTGCATACATTGGAAGAAATTTTTCCAAAGAAGACTTCCAATAACAGCATGGTTGCCTTCTTACACCTTCGTAACTTTATTCCAAGACCTTTTAGCGGGATTTACAGTTGGTTTAACGGAAATCCCACAAGCAATCGCTTATGCCATAGTTGCAGGTAAGTTTTGCATATAATTATTTTTTTTTAGTGTTTCCTGCAATTCTTTTTGCAATATATGAAAATTTGTGTTTTAAGTTATTTAAAACAATTTTCAAAATGAACTTGCTTTGCTACAATATATTAATCTTATCATTTGTATATGAAAAAAAAAAGTATTGGGCAAATATTGCCGACGTATAAACTGATTGCCCTAGATAATTCCTTTTTGCTTCAATGATTATTTAAAAAATAGTATTTAGAAAATCAATTAAATATTATCTTTGCATAACTATTTACGCTTTATTTATTTAAAATTAATTTGTAGGTCTCGAACCCCAGTATGGTTTATATTCCGGATTAATGGATGCAGTAGTATATTGCTTCTTTGGGACCTGTAAAGATATAAACATTGGACCAACAGCAATAATGGCATTAATGGTTCTGCCTCATGTGGAAAAAATGGGACCTGACATGGCTGTTTTAATCACGTTTCTATCTGGTTGCATTATCTTTATATTAGGATTGCTACATTTAGGTAAATCTTTTATTATCTTATTTATTTCGAAATCCAACCATAAAAGTGGATAATTAAGTTTTCTGCTATAAATTTTTTAATCCATTTCAAATA
This sequence comes from Sinopyrophorus schimmeli, assembly GCA_036325965.1. Taxonomy (NCBI): domain Eukaryota; kingdom Metazoa; phylum Arthropoda; class Insecta; order Coleoptera; family Elateridae; genus Sinopyrophorus; species Sinopyrophorus schimmeli. The sequence goes on from JARFIZ010000194.1 coordinate 1,156,177, forward strand.
ACACTTGGAATTAATTTAATACTGTCTAGTTATTGTCTGCTTATGATTTGTGTACTTAAAAAATTTCAACATTATTACTTTACTATTTAAAAATATGCGTAAAATTTGTGTAATTTGAATAACATTAGTATCAATTAATAATGTACCATTATCGATCAATTATTTAATAATTTATGTCAAAATTTTCAAAGTTAACTTAACTCTTGGTGTTATGCAACTTCATCAGCAAATATAACATTCAAATTTGATTTTTTTTTTATCGAAGTGATAGATGGTAGTTTTAAATAACATTAGAAATAAATCAATTTCTAACAAAATAATTCATTTTTCAGGTTTTCTGGTTGAATTTTTCTCTTATCCCGTTATCGCAGGCTTCACATCGGCTGCAGCTATTCAAATAGCTTCATCTCAAGTAAAAGGACTATTGGGTCTTCCGGGAAAAGCTAACGATTTCTTAGAAGCATGGGAAACTGTGATACATAATATTTCGGAAATAAAACTCTGGGATTCTGTTTTAGGATTTTCAAGTATTATAATTTTAATCATTATGCAAGTAAGCACGCTTTTATTCCTATTTATAATAAAATTAATTTTTTATTTAACAGCAAATGAGAGTATTTGGCAGTAGAAACCATCGGCCTGAGTGGTCAAGTGTTCGAAACTTTTTTGGGAAATTTGTGTGGCTGTTATCGATTGCTCGCAATGCTGTTGTTGTTATTATTGGGACACTTCTCGCTTGGATTTTATATACAAATGGAAAAAGCCCATTTCAACTAACTGGTTGGTTAAGATACAGTGCAAACGTATTTAATACAACTTAATTGGTAAATTTTATAGGTAATATCGGAAAGGGAATGCCTGCAGTTGGACTTCCTCCTTTTAGTACAGAATTTAATAATCAAACGTACGATTTTATAGATATGGTAAAGCAGTATCAAAGTAGTATAGCATTTGTACCGCTTATTGCCATTTTAGAGCACGTCGCTATCTCAAAGGCTTTTGGTAAAATCGTTTTACATTAACATATGTTAAATAATTGTATGTAATCTTTTAGCTAAAGGAAAAACGATAGATGCGACTCAAGAATTAATAGCCTTAGGTCTCTGTAATTTAGCAGGCTCTTTTATAAGATCTATGCCTGTTACAGGCTCTTTTACGCGAACTGCGGTTAATAATGCTTCAGGGGTACAAACGCCCTTAGCTGGTTTAGTTGTAAGCCTTATGGTGCTTTTAGCTTTAGGATTTTTAACTTCGACCTTTTACTTTATACCTAAAGCCACCTTAGCTTCTGTCGTAATATGTGCCATGTTTTCTTTAATCGATTACAAAGCTGTAGCTACTTTATGGAGGACTAAACGTAAGCTTTTTAAAGATCTTATTTAATTAGAATTTTTATTTTTTTAATTGTATAGGTATGGATCTTATACCTTATGCCGTTACCTTAATTGCATCGTTATTCTTGGGACTTGAATATGGAATATTACTAGGAATTGCAAGCAATCTAATTTTTGTACTGCATTCAAGTGCCAGACCTATTATAACTATTGACAACGAGAAAACCCCCCACGGAGATGTTTTTATTGTGACTCCAAGTTCGAATCTTGAATTTCCTTCAGCTGAATTTTTACGCGAGAAGGTAATTCAAAATTGCGATTATCCGAAGACTACCGTTTTATTAAACGGAAAATACATTAGTGGAATTGATGCTACGGTTGCTAAGGTTTGTTTTAAATTTGTACATATTTTAAGTGCCGATTTCTAATTTATCTTTTACAGAATTTTAAAGTGCTTGCCGATGATCTTATACTACGTGACCAAAAGATAGTATTTTGGAATTTCAAAAAGGAGATTACGAATATATGTATCGGGGTCGATAGTAAATTGATAGATTATTTTATGGATGGGACGTTAGAAGAAGTTGTTCAAAGTAAGAGATACTTGACAAATTAGAAAATTTTAATTAATTTATTTGTTTCCAGGTACAAATGTCGATGTAACGACTGTTATCGTAAATTGATAAAATTCACTCATAGTTACATGTTTTACACGTTGTGATAATTATGAAAAAAATGTTCAAGTGATTATGAACATTTTCTGCTTCATGGCAATAGTATTAGGGTAAGGTCGATTTTGTTTGGACTCTGTTTACGCTCAATTATCAAATATGACGTTCTACTTTTATAAACTGGAGTTGATTAAGATCGACCTAAGAAGAACTGGATTTAAAAAACGTACCAGTTGTGGGTTTTCCAATTTTTTAATTAGTTCCTTAAAAAAAGTATTTGCTCAGTTTGTTGGACTTATTAGACTGCGTAAAACCCAGTTCTTATTGAAAAATAATTGCAGAACTTAAAATATGCATATTAGTGAGGATTTTAGTTATATATGTATGTATAAATGCACATACATATATCGAAAATTATTTTGACGAGATCAAAGACGAAGACAAAAGATGTTTTTTACTGAAGGAATAGATAATTCCTTTTTTATACATGGAATAAAATGTGCATAGCGAAACCAAAGATTGGGGGACCTAGACATTAAATTAATTAAGGAACTGTACAAATTTGCATTCCTTTACATTATTTTATAAAAATATGTATATTTTATTTACACTCATTATTTATTAAAATTGTTTAATTGAAAAATAATCTTTATATGTGCTTTTATAGAAGTGCAACCATAACATGTAATTTAAGAAATCATCAGACGCTACAATTTTGAATTTGTAAACTTAAAACCTTTCGTCATTAATTATGACTATGGAGATAATTCATAACTATTAGTTTTAAAATATAAACAATTAATAAACCTGAGAAGATAGTATCGTGCTAATTCAATTAACAGTAGTGTCTCTGGAATTTTACGGAAAATATCAACAAATAATTGCAATTTATTATTGTATATCTATTATAAACAATCAAGGTTATTGGTTATCAACAACAATAACATTAATAACATGAAAACCCACAATTACAACAATGTTATTCGCATACATCTTCGATTCTAAGCACCACAGCGACTTAAGTAAAGTAAATCTTTTGAACACCATTCTCAATTACATAACAAAGGAAGTATTTTTGCAATTACCCAATTAAAAGTTTAGTTCGTTTTTTATTCAAGTCCTAACGCTTATTCGAATCTCACATTAGTGTTTCAGCGGCCGGCATTGAGTTTATCCATGAGTGAATTTGATTTTATTTTACATGTAAGTTGTAAGAAATTAATGTTTTAATTTATAAAGTTAGCCCTAATCTATTTGTAGAAAAATGTATAACAGTTTGAATCGACTATTGAAACGTGGAATTCCGATTTATAGTTGGCTACCTCATTACAATTCTGAAAAAGCGATTTCCGATTTAATAGCAGGATTTACAATTGGTCTCACTTTGATACCTCAATCTTTAGCTTATGCTGCACTAGCAGGATTAAGTGCAGAGGTAAATTATAAGTCTCTTAATTAATAATTGATAGTTATCACTGTTATTCGGTTTAGCCTTCATAATAAAAAATTACAAGGCTATACCTATTATAAAAACCAATTCTTAGTTTTTCAATCAAAGTTCAGACATTATATTTGATGTAATTGTATAAATCTTCATAAATTGATTTTGATTTACTTTTCAGTATGGATTATATTCTTCATTATGCGGAGGTTTTGTTTATACAATTTTTGGAACAATTCCACAATTAAATATTGCACCAACTGCCCTCATATCATTGTTAACATATTCTTACACACATCATGCAAGTTTTGGACCTGTACCAGCCGCTGTTCTATTATGTTTAGCTTCAGGACTCATAGAACTGCTTTGCGGGTTATTACATTTAGGTTTGTATTTACTTTAATTGTTCTAAATCAATTATCTATAATTATATGTATTTCTTTAGGATTTTTGATCGATTTTGTGTCAACGCCGGTGGTTGCCGGTTTCACATCAGCCGGTGCCGTTACCATCGCCTCAGCCCAAGTCAAAAATCTCATAGGATTAAAATTTTCGGCTGAGAGTTTTGTGGAAATTTGGATCAACGTTGTCGATAACATTAAAGAGATACAAAAGTGGGATGCAATATTAAGTTTTCTCTGCTGCTTCGTTCTCCTCTTTCTGAGAGTTAGAATTTGAAAACTGAAAATGGAACTTTTTAAATTGAACTTTCTTTTCAGCATTTGAAGAATTACGGTCTGCCTCCTTCGGACGCAAATACTCCAAGTAAATGTAAAATTTTTATGTGGTTTCTTTCGGTGTCCAGGAATGCAATCGTTGTTATTTTTTGTGCCGTTATGGCCTTTGTCTTTGAAATGCACGACATGAAGCCATTCTCTTTATCAAGTAAGTTTTGGCAATTTTTGATGGATTAAGAAGTTATTTAATTTATTTGTAGCAAAAGTCCAACCAGGTCTTCCAAATATTGCACTACCAACTTTGTCCATAAGCAATAACAACGAAACCGTTACAATATTAGATATGCTGAAAGAGTTAGGGTCAGGAATTGCGGTTGTTCCATTTGTATCAATTTTGGGAAACGTAGCAATTGCAAAAGCCTTTGGTATGTAAAGTGATTAGCATCGGACGCTTAAAACAGGACTGTATTTAAAACAGCGCAGGGAAAGGTTGTGGATGCATCGCAAGAAATGATAGCTGTAGGTCTTTGCAACATCGTTGGGTGCTTCGTAAGTTCAATGCCTGTTAATGCATCTTTTTCAAGAGCTGCAGTTAGCAATGCAAGTGGAATTAGGACTTCGTTTGGTGGAATCTACACAGGTAATTTATAGTTATCATATTAAATGATCGTACCACGTTGCTGTTTCAGGAACAATGGTTATTTTAGCTTTAGCGTTTCTAACTCCATATTTTTCTTACATTCCAAAAGCAACTCTTGCTTCGGTTATTATTTGCGCAGTTCTTTTTATGGTTGAAGTTTCAATTATAAAACCAATCTGGAAGATAAACAGTAAGAGCACTGCGAATGTTCCATGAAATTTATTTTAATTGTTTATGTTTGTAGAAATCGATTGGATTCCGTTATGGGGCACATTCATTTCCTGTCTTTTTTTGGGAATAGAGCTTGGTATATTAATTGGTGTAGGAATTGATCTTGTAATTCTTTTGTACTATAATGCAAGGCCCAATGTTGTAATCGAAATTGTTTCGGTGAGAAACTAGATGTATGTGTATATACGAAATCGTTCATAAACTTATTTACAGAAAAACAATTTGGAATATTTAAAAGTTACGCCATCTTCGGCTGTGTTATTCCCATCAGCTGAATATGTTCGAGAAAAAATTATGGATTCTACGGCCAAATTTCCCAGGGCTTGTTCTTTGGTTGTTTTGGATTGTTCGTGCATCAGCAGAGCAGATTATACCTTTGGCCGGGTATAAATTTTCAAATTAAAAAAGGTTATTTATGTTTAATTTTGAATTATTTTTAGTGTGCAGCAGCCTTGGCTAATGATCTAAAAGCAAAGGATCAGACATTAATATTATATAATATTGAGCCTCATTTGGCACGTATGTTCTTGAAAGCATCTACGATGTCCATTAAATTAGCAGGATCCGAAAACGAATTGAATGACATCTTAAAAAGTAAGTAGGTACTTTCGATTATGGGATAATTTGCATCGTCAATTGCACGATTAATAGTTTTTAAATATATATAATTAAATAAGAATTGCTTTTCGTTAGTCAAAACGTTATCAAAAGTTTATCGTAGATCACATTCAACCGTCAAAAACTTCTCTAGACACGAAAATTGAAGATTCAGTCGAGATAAATATTAAAAACAATGATAAATATAATGCAACAAGTTCCTTGTAAAACTGAGTTGGAATATGTTTTTAAAAACATTTTTGAATTACTCTTCTGTAATTTCTTTTCTACCTAAACAAGTGTAGGTAAGAGTGTTAATAAGAAATTCATATATTTGACAAAAATATGTTGATTTTTTTATCAAAATGCATGGACGAGTCTTTTTGCTTTGTAGGTGCTTACTTTCTTAGAAAAAAAGTGTTTAACTGTTTAGAATTTTGCCCACTGTAAATCCTTTGTAACTCAAATTATTTTGAAATTTAACTAGCTTTATAAACATTACATATTTAGATACTTGTATTCATTACATAAGCTATGGTTAAATATAATATACAGTTTCTCTGATTATAAACAGTTAATCTTACAAAAATAATCTAAGGTTTAAATTTTGAAATTTGTTAATAACAAAATTATTTATAGAGTTAGAGAAAGGAACTCAAAAAGGTCATCTTATATTTTTGTGTTTAATATTATGTTAAAAAAATTTTCAAATCAGAACGATTTGAAATGATTTGGCGCTCCTTTTCAAATCTTTAATAATACACTTTTGTTCTTTTAAATTTAAAGATTCAGTATTAGGAGCAATTTTCAGAAATGAGTTTTATTGCGATACAGTTTTATATACTACATCTTTTGTAATCTTTTCAAAAACTATGAATAATTTATTCTTTTAATAAATATATATGATTTTATTTCACAACTCTTGTTCTTCAATCAGCCGTGTGTTGTACCGGCTTTAAAATAGTACCACTGGTTTTATTCAACCAGACATAGTAAGAGGCGACTAAAAGTAATAATCTTCTACGCATTTTGTAAAGGTAATTTATTTAATTCGTATATTAACAACTTTAGTATTAATAATTAAAATAATTTTAGCCGAAGAACTTTTTTAACAATTAGGCATTACATTGTTTTCTTCGTCATCTGGTAAAGTCAAAGAGCTTAAAATAATTGAATAAGGGACATATGAGGTATTACACAAGAATTGTGCAGTGGAAGAAAATAATGTTTTATGAACCATTTATATTTATCTTGGTTACTCGTCCCCGCCAATGGAGAAACAAATTGAGAACAATTATGAGATTTACTCTTTATTGTGCGACATAATACACAGTAAAAAATTTCGGTGTAAAGTTGGACCCGGCGACTTATACACGGGCGTGTGAGTGTGAAATTTTGGTGTGAAATTGCCTTCGTGTAAAATTTTCACTTGAATAAATTTCACACGGTGTAATTTACTGTTTTACACCGTTCCGTGTTATTATTTATAATTTAACCAATTAAATTACTATTAGTGGTTTCTAATCTATGAAAATATATTTACAATCAATTACTTTTAAGATTTTTATAATTATTTATTATGAAACAATTATCACATATTTACAAACTATAAATAAACCTTTACCACTTTTACTCCTGTGGCTTTCATAAGGTTCTTCATGGCTTAACGATGATAAATTTACGATAACGATAGATTCTGTATTATTTTGTTTAATTAAATAGGCATTGAATGTATCTTCAAAATCAACAGTCTCCCACAGCGCACAAACAGCAAATGGAATATTATTATAAACAAATAAAGAACGAATCTGAGCAAAACTGGTAACTCATTTTCGTCTCTAACAGTAATAAAATATTTAATTTTATATTGATGACCATACGTTAAATATTTAACATTACAAACATTTTCATTTTTATCAATACTCTCTAACATAGGATCCACCGTATAATTAGATAAATTTTCAATTATTTTATTGTATTTAATAGATTTCCCTGGGCCTGTAACAACTTGAATGTTTACATTCTTGTTGCGAATTTTCTAACGAGAATATGATTTTTAACACGTACGGTGTAAAAATCGCACTAAGTGTAGTATAAAATTCTGAACGGTGTGAATCCTTAATTTTATACCATACTGCGTGTAAATGCAGTTCATGATAATTTTTTGTCAATAAATATAATTTGATTGTGTAGTTTCGGGCTCATACGATATTAGATTATACTATTTTAAGGAGTAATTGTAATTTGAATCACAAAATTAATGAAAATATTAAAAAAAGTAAAATAATTATCGATAATTTTATTTACATTTTTTAGAATTTATTCATTTATTTATAAATATATTATAAGTCTATAACTAGTCGTTTGAATATCGCGCTAAATAATATATTTTCATAGATTAGAAACCACTAATAGTAATTTAATTCGTTAAATTATAAATAATAACACGGAACGGTGTAAAACAGTAAATTACACCGTGTGAAATTTATTCAAGTAAAATTTTTACACGAAGGCAATTTCACACCAAAATTTCACACTCACACGGCCGTGTAAAAGTCGCCGGGTCCAACTTTACACCGAAATTTTTTACTGTGTATTCAAACAATAAAATAAATTAGCATGCCAATTTATTTTATTGTTTGCCATGAAGCACATACTAAATGGCCTGACTCTTTTAAGAGCATGATGAAGACGATGTCGTGTTGCCATTTACTGGAAAATTAAAATTTTGTCTCGAAATTCTTTAGATTAAGGACATATTGCAAAAAAACTTTTATTGTTTATATCGGTGTCAGGCATTACCCAGTTGTCTGCCACCCTGTACAAACCGAGGGGAGAGGCGCACGATTTCCATCTATTGTTTGACTTTCGAACTAAGCGGACGTACGTAGCGCGCGTCGACTGTCATGTGATACACTTTTCGCGAATTAATTTTGTTTGTTTTCTTACATCATGCCTCGACGAAGATCTAATATAGGACGCACCACCTATCAAGCTAAAAGAATACGTTTAATACGAATTAAAGAAAATGATGAAAAAAGGGAAAAGCGTTTAAGAAATGACAGAGAGCGTCACACTTTTCAAAGGAGTATTGAAACCTCCGTCGAGCGAGATGTGCGGCTTTCTTTAGACCGTGACAGGCATAGGTCACGGAGAAAGAGAGAATCTGCTACTGCTCGCGCTGAACGTTTGTTGTTAGACCGAAACACGTATGTGAAGCAAAGAGAGAAAGAATCTTCTGCTGCACGCGCTGAACGTTTGTCGTTCGATAAGAAATGGCATGGTTCCAAGAGAGAACGAGAATCGTCGATGGAACGTAATATTCGTTTATCTTTAGATCGCGATAGACATAATGCTCGTAGAGAAACAGAAACGTTTGAAGAAAGAGAACGGCGATTAAATAATAATCGTATCCGGCAGAGAAACGTTCGACAAACAAACCGACTTAAAATACTTAATCAATCAATTATTAAACTCGTATAAGATATGTTGGTAAAGTGTTAAGCCCAAAAGAACAAAATACAAGAAGTGCCCAAAGTAAAGAAAAAACTCGTCGTTAAATAATAAGGAAAGCTTCAAAGACATTACTTGTTTAAGGATGTCTCCGCTTAATCCACTTTATACAAAATTAGCACTTTTCTTATTGTCTTCATTTCTAAAAAAAGAGCGATCATAAATGTATAAGAATTAATAAAACAAATTTTATAGAAATTCTTAAATTTAAAATTTTGATTTGTTTTAGGTTTTAAATTTATTAAACTACGTATAGCTATGTATTATACTATTTTTTATATCATTTGTACCAGAAGATAAACTATTTTATTTTTCTTAAAAAATCTACTCCCTTCTACGGTACGCCCATGACCTTAGGCTAAGAAACTTTTCGAAAAGTTAGACAAACTGAATAAAAATGTTTCGTAGCCTGAAGAAATAAAGATTTTCGCACAGATAAGGAACTTTTAATAGTTATATTATTTATTTTTCAAGTCGCGGGCTGCAGTAATTTTTAATACAGAATTCTTATCCGTGCAAAAATCTATAGCTTCAGGCTAACAACTTTTTGAAAAGTTAGACAAACTGAATAAAAAATTTTCGTACCGTGTAGATATAAAGATTTTCGCACAGATAAGGCACTTTTAATTGTTATATATTTTCGAAACCGCGGGGTGCAAAAAAATTTAATTTAGAATCGTTATCGGTGCAAAAATTTATAACCTCAGGCTAAAATCTTTTGCAAAAGTAAGACAAAAATGAATAAAATTTTTTTGTAGCCTGGAGTTATAAAGATTTTCGCACAGATAAGGATGTTTTAATGGTTATATTATTTTATTTTGAACCCCCGGGCTGCAAAAATGTGGAGCCCCAGGTAGGTTTTACCCCGACGGGGGGATCATAAAGAACGAAAGCCGGTTTGACCTGAAAACTGCCTATTTTTCGGAAAAATTTGTGACCCTACTCATTTTGTTAAGAAGACTATACTGATCATTTTTGTCGAAAAAAAAGTTAAAAAAAGTTAAAAAAAGTGTTGGGAACATGGAGTTTTTCCACTTTGAAAATTGAGCTGCGCCTAAACGCTTGAAAAGTTTTTTAAGTGACTTTTTATGCAACTAAATTATGAAAACGCCGACAAAAAAGTGAAAACAATTGAAAAAATGAAATTTCAATTAAAATAATTACTTTTTTCGCAATTAAAGACAAATTATATATAATTTCCATTTTTCAACTATGGATAGTAGGCTGATTTTCAAACGCGTTTTTAACAATGTTCCCATTATCCGATAAGAAAAATTCTTTTACTACTCCACTTGATTTTTGATGATCTTTCATAAAAACTTAGTCATTAATTTTTCCATTAACATTTGGCCAATAGGGGCAGTTTTCAGGTTAAACCAGCTTTCGTTCTTTCTGTAGGTAAATAATTTAACAAAAAGAAAAGTACATTTAATAGATTATGTAGGGTAAGTTCGCCGGTTGTCGGCCAGTTAAAAAACAGTTCCCGTTTTCGGCCGTGGGGGGTCTAGATTTATAACAGAAAGTCACAACAGGAAGTTGAGGTATTATAATTAATCTATACATATAAATAAAAATGAAGTGTCTGTCTGTAATTTCGAAATAAAGACTTTTTTTTAAATTTAATATAGTTATTTGATGGTTACCAAAATAAAAATACCCACAACAAAGCGATTTACACCACATAACTCTATTAGAATTAATGCTCGGCAGTTAACTAATCTCTAATCGTAAGATATTAGCGGTTTGATCTAGAAATAAATTTTAATTTTTTCTCCTTAAATTTAAAAGGCATTTAATAAAGCTAGAGTTTTCGAACACATCAAAATTAAAAAACAAATTGTTTAATTGAAATTTTACAATTTCAGTAAAAAAAGATTAAAATACTATTTCAACCAGTTTTGATGTAAATATTTTTATACGCAGAACAAATACATTTCTCGTCTTCTTAATAAAATATTTACAGTGATTCAGGTGAGTATTTCTTTAGTACTTATGATAATCTAATTGCATGATAATCGTGGAACATATTTTCCATCATTGAACTGTTTGGTTTTTTTTAAATGTTACTTATTATATTTCTTTCTTAATGGAATTGCTAAATATTTCAAACAACTGTTTCTTTAATGCTTCGAGTGTGACCAAATATTACTTTTTCAATCCATTATTGCTGTTTTCTGAAACAAAATTATAGAAATTAACATTTAGGTTTAAAAGACACGCTCTCTTTGGTTTGATCTAACATCAAATTTTATTATTTTAACTTTATACACATTTCTATCAATAGTGTAAGAGAATATTTACTTTAACCTATTGCATAAAAGTAGCCGAAATAAATTAAAATCGAAAATACATCTTAAGGACAATACATCTACCTTTAACACCATTTTTTTTTAATTTTTATAATGGAACACTTAGTTAAAAATTAACCCACATTGTTTCAAAATGACTGCTGTTAAATATAAATTAAAACATTAATTTGTACTCTCTAAAAATCCTAAAATAGGTTTAGTCTTTAAAAATTCTAAAGTCAAACAATAACATTCATACTTCATTAAATTATAAATGAATTAAGTAATTCGAAAATATAATTAATGTGATTATATTTTCTTTAAGATCACAACAAATGTATGAAAAGTACAAAAAAAAGTGATGCTTCAACTATTTACTACTTTGAAGAAATTGCCGAAAAGCTACTTGAATTTCTTCATCCATTTCGGGATCTGGATCCCAAACCTCTTCAGAATCCGAAGTCTCACTATAATAACGAATTAGTCATAAAAATCCACTTTAGAACAAATACTTACATGAGGTAGTCAGGCAAACAATTATCCGTAAGGAATTTATGTTCCTCCTCTGTTAATTCTTCTCCATCAGGACCATAAAAGATAGGACCATCATGAGTAACTTGTGATTCTTGAAGGTTATATCTGTAATATTTATTTTTATACTTTAAGTTTAAAAGGTGTTTAATTTTGACCTGTTATTTGTAGTAGTTGTAGGGCTAGTTTGAATTTGTCCCCAATTTGCATTTCTCAATGCAATTACAGAATCAATCAAATTATTTAATGAAGAAGACAACTGTTTATGTTTTAAACTATTTAGAGTTGTAAATATTTTACTTATAGCATCAGCATAATGTGATTCCAAAGAAGACCCTGTCAACTAAATTTCCTCATTAACCTCCACTACTGAAAATTTTTACAAACTCACTTTTAATGCTTGACACACAGCTTTTACATTAATTATTTCGCCAAGTGATAAAACACGGTCCAATGTTTGAATAACCAGTTGTCCATACAAATTGTCATATTTTAGTTGCAAATATATTTCCGACAAGAATAATGCTAACCTCGGGTCCTGACCATTTTCCTTTACTTTAATTTCACATCTCAAAATCAATTCAGATCTAAATAAAGGACATTGCTCTTCTATTGTCCTGCATAAACGTGCAGCATTATATCTGAAATTCGGCTCTTCAAAACCCCTATTAAATATTAATTCTACTGTTTTCGCTACAAAATCAATATCTTCATAATAAGGACCAAATGTTTCAATAAATTTTCCCAATAAATGGTCAAATGCACCTGGATCCTCAATTAGGGTGTTTATTATTTCTTCTAGTGTAAGTAAATCTCTCGATGGTTCATCCAATAATGTGCCATTTGAATAAACGGGCATTGTATGACATGTGTTTGTCTGTGCTTTCGGATCAATCTCAATATGTAATCGACTTTGAACAGACCTTGAAGTATTAGAACCAGAATTTTTATTATAATTTGAAGGAAACCATTCTTTTGCATTCACAGATAAATTACTTTTTGATATAATATCTTCTAAACTGACTACATTTTTGAACGAATCAGAGAGATCTGAGTTCTGTGCAGAATCCTAAAATTTTCCATTACTTAAAATATGATATTATAAGATTGAATACTAACAAATTTAATAGGACGTCTCAAAGGAGTATCGGGAGTGCTGGTAGTACCATCCCAAAGCACTTTGTGGTCCTCAGTAGTAGAATTAGGTGTGGTTGTGTTTTTATCCCATTGTCTATTGTGATCTTCCATTTCAGAGCTGATTCATATAAAAGGTATACCACATAAAATATATCAAACTATAAAAACCATAATGTTTAATCAGATATTATTTCAACAAACCTTTGTTTATGTTATAACACCATGCAACAAGATGGACTGTTTTCTGCTGGTTACTGTACTGCGATTGAGTACCTTATTTCCTTCATTAGTATTTACAATTACTGACGATAAAATTTATCGTTGCGATGTTAATACACTTCCCAAAGTTTATGTGCACTTATAATTGCAATTTAATAAGGATTAAGATCCTATAAACTCATTTTTTAAACAATCTTAACTGCACTGGAACGCAAATTAAACGCATGTCATTTGCAGCTTGTCAAAGTCTAACATAGATGGCACTAAAATTCTAACCGGTAAAATTAAATTAAATTATTTTACAAGGAACAAATTTTTATTTTTTCAAACGCATTTCTTTGAAATTTCATTTTATTGTATCAAAAAAAATGTTTAGTACAAAGATCAGGTTAACTTCTAACTTACTTGTTAGCTTAAATTTAACGTTTTTTAAGTTTCAAAAGCACTTTGCACAATAAATAAAATATGATTCATGTTAATTAAAGAATGTTTTTATAGATACATATTAAAAGAATTTATAAAAACATAATTATGTTTGTAACCGAGTTCATTATACTGTTACTTTTTATTTCCGTGTGTTAAAAAGATAACAGTGTAACATGATGCTCAATCCACCAATGAGAAATAGGCAGTTAATTAAATGCAAAAGATTACTGATTTTGTATATTATATTATTTATCAATAAGTTATATAGCAGTTTATCAAATGTTACTTGAAAAATTCATTATAAATATAAAAGTACTTATAAAACTATATAAACTATACAGAGATATTTAAATCTTAGCATTAAATAAGAGACTATACATCAATAAAAAAAATATAAATTGTTAATGAAGAAACATAGCAATTAAATAAAAAAAAAACATTAATCTCATGGCTACTTACAGTATATATTAAAATAAGAACTAGCATTTCGGTGTATCTCCTACCGACGCAACTTTTAAAGTATTTGCAACTGCTGTAATAATAAATTTCTTTTCAGATTCTAAGACATCCTGTGTGGAATTTATATTTTCATTAAGAGATTCGCGTAGTGTACTAATTTCTTGATGTGTGAATTTATCAATGTTCAAATATTGCACAGTTAGTCCATTTTCTTTTTCAATCTGATTTGAAGACATTTCGAAAAGCTCATTTTGGCCTTTCTGTTAATAAAAACAAATTATATCGACTTAAAATAGATTATTAATACCAATTTACAAACCTTGACAATATTTTGACACTCGTTTAGTATCTTTTCGTTGGTTGTTTGTCGAGAAATTATTAAATTTGTTAATTTATTACTCAAATCCTCAATTTCGGACATATCTTTATATTTCGTCATTTCTGAATAAAACTGAGCACCCTTTTCAGTCATAATCGTATCATAGAAAATCTGAAATAATATCAATAAGAAAAAATATTAAAATTCAATAGATATATAATTTACCCTAGAATCATCAATGATTTTCAAGTCTTCGTACGTATTTGAAACAACCCTTAACAAATTCGAAATTTCCGTATTTGTTTTGTGTGCCAGAGTTTCTGTTGTGTTCTCCACATTGTTTAAATAAATTGACATATTTGCTTTTTAATATTTTCAATATTATTTCCCAACTCTCCGCTTAATCCACTTTATACAAAATTAGCACTTTTCTTATTGTCTTCATTTCTAAAAAAAGAGCGATCATAAATGTATAAGAATTAATAAAACAAATTTTATAGAAATTCTTAAATTTAAAATTTTGATTTGTTTTAGGTTTTAAATTTATTAAACTACGTATAGCTATGTATTATACTATTTTTTATATCATTTGTACCAGAAGATAAACTATTTTATTTTTCTTAAAAAATCTACTCCCTTCTACGGTACGCCCATGACCTTAGGCTAAGAAACTTTTCGAAAAGTTAGACAAACTGAATAAAAATGTTTCGTAGCCTGAAGAAATAAAGATTTTCGCACAGATAAGGAACTTTTAATAGTTATATTATTTATTTTTCAAGTCGCGGGCTGCAGTAATTTTTAATACAGAATTCTTATCCGTGCAAAAATCTATAGCTTCAGGCTAACAACTTTTTGAAAAGTTAGACAAACTGAATAAAAAATTTTCGTACCGTGTAGATATAAAGATTTTCGCACAGATAAGGCACTTTTAATTGTTATATATTTTCGAAACCGCGGGTGCAAAAATTTAATTTAGAATCGTTATCGGTGCAAAATTTATAACCTCAGGCTAAAATCTTTTGCAAAAGTAAGACAAAATGAATAAAATTTTTTGTAGCCTGGAGTTATAAAGATTTTCGCACAGATAAGGATGTTTTAATGGTTATATTATTTTATTTTGAACCCCCGGGCTGCAAAAATGTGGAGCCCCAGGTAGGTTTTACCCCGACGGGGGGATCATAAAGAACGAAAGCCGGTTTGACCTGAAAACTGCCTATTTTTCGGAAAAATTTGTGACCCTACTCATTTTGTTAAGAAGACTATACTGATCATTTTTGTCGAAAAAAAAGTTAAAAAAAGTTAAAAAAAGTGTTGGGAACATGGAGTTTTTCCACTTTGAAAATTGAGCTGCGCCTAAACGCTTGAAAAGTTTTTTAAGTGACTTTTTATGCAACTAAATTATGAAAACGCCGACAAAAAAGTGAAAACAATTGAAAAAATGAAATTTCAATTAAAATAATTACTTTTTTCGCAATTAAAGACAAATTATATATAATTTCCATTTTTCAACTATGGATAGTAGGCTGATTTTCAAACGCGTTTTTAACAATGTTCCCATTATCCGATAAGAAAAATTCTTTTACTACTCCACTTGATTTTTGATGATCTTTCATAAAAACTTAGTCATTAATTTTTCCATTAACATTTGGCCAATAGGGGCAGTTTTCAGGTTAAACCAGCTTTCGTTCTTTCTGTAGGTAAATAATTTAACAAAAAGAAAAGTACATTTAATAGATTATGTAGGGTAAGTTCGCCGGTTGTCGGCCAGTTAAAAAACAGTTCCCGTTTTCGGCCGTGGGGGGTCTAGATTTATAACAGAAAGTCACAACAGGAAGTTGAGGTATTATAATTAATCTATACATATAAATAAAAATGAAGTGTCTGTCTGTAATTTCGAAATAAAGACTTTTTTTTAAATTTAATATAGTTATTTGATGGTTACCAAAATAAAAATACCCACAACAAAGCGATTTACACCACATAACTCTATTAGAATTAATGCTCGGCAGTTAACTAATCTCTAATCGTAAGATATTAGCGGTTTGATCTAGAAATAAATTTTAATTTTTTCTCCTTAAATTTAAAAGGCATTTAATAAAGCTAGAGTTTTTCGAACACATCAAAATTAAAAAAAAACAAATTGTTTAATTGAAATTTTACAATTTCAGTAAAAAAAGATTAAAATACTATTTCAACCAGTTTTGATGTAAATATTTTTATACGCAGAACAAATACATTTCTCGTCTTCTTAATAAAATATTTACAGTGATTCAGGTGAGTATTTCTTTAGTACTTATGATAATCTAATTGCATGATAATCGTGGAACATATTTTCCATCATTGAACTGTTTGGTTTTTTTTAAATGTTACTTATTATATTTCTTTCTTAATGGAATTGCTAAATATTTCAAACAACTGTTTCTTTAATGCTTCGAGTGTGACCAAATATTACTTTTTCAATCCATTATTGCTGTTTTCTGAAACAAAATTATAGAAATTAACATTTAGGTTTAAAAGACACGCTCTCTTTGGTTTGATCTAACATCAAATTTTATTATTTTAACTTTATACACATTTCTATCAATAGTGTAAGAGAATATTTACTTTAACCTATTGCATAAAAGTAGCCGAAATAAATTAAAATCGAAAATACATCTTAAGGACAATACATCTACCTTTAACACCATTTTTTTTTAATTTTTATAATGGAACACTTAGTTAAAAATTAACCCACATTGTTTCAAAATGACTGCTGTTAAATATAAATTAAAACATTAATTTGTACTCTCTAAAAATCCTAAAATAGGTTTAGTCTTTAAAAATTCTAAAGTCAAACAATAACATTCATACTTCATTAAATTATAAATGAATTAAGTAATTCGAAAATATAATTAATGTGATTATATTTTCTTTAAGATCACAACAAATGTATGAAAAGTACAAAAAAGTGATGCTTCAACTATTTACTACTTTGAAGAAATTGCCAAAAGCTACTTGAATTTCTTCATCCATTTCGGGATCTGGATCCCAAACCTCTTCAGAATCCGAAGTCTCACTATAATAACGAATTAGTCATAAAAATCCACTTTAGAACAAATACTTACATGAGGTAGTCAGGCAAACAATTATCCGTAAGGAATTTATGTTCCTCCTCTGTTAATTCTTCTCCATCAGGACCATAAAAGATAGGACCATCATGAGTAACTTGTGATTCTTGAAGGTTATATCTGTAATATTTATTTTTATACTTTAAGTTTAAAAGGTGTTTAATTTTGACCTGTTATTTGTAGTAGTTGTAGGGCTAGTTTGAATTTGTCCCCAATTTGCATTTCTCAATGCAATTACAGAATCAATCAAATTATTTAATGAAGAAGACAACTGTTTATGTTTTAAACTATTTAGAGTTGTAAATATTTTACTTATAGCATCAGCATAATGTGATTCCAAAGAAGACCCTGTCAACTAAATTTCCTCATTAACCTCCACTACTGAAAATTTTTACAAACTCACTTTTAATGCTTGACACACAGCTTTTACATTAATTATTTCGCCAAGTGATAAAACACGGTCCAATGTTTGAATAACCAGTTGTCCATACAAATTGTCATATTTTAGTTGCAAATATATTTCCGACAAGAATAATGCTAACCTCGGGTCCTGACCATTTTCCTTTACTTTAATTTCACATCTCAAAATCAATTCAGATCTAAATAAAGGACATTGCTCTTCTATTGTCCTGCATAAACGTGCAGCATTATATCTGAAATTCGGCTCTTCAAAACCCCTATTAAATATTAATTCTACTGTTTTCGCTACAAAATCAATATCTTCATAATAAGGACCAAATGTTTCAATAAATTTTCCCAATAAATGGTCAAATGCACCTGGATCCTCAATTAGGGTGTTTATTATTTCTTCTAGTGTAAGTAAATCTCTCGATGGTTCATCCAATAATGTGCCATTTGAATAAACGGGCATTGTATGACATGTGTTTGTCTGTGCTTTCGGATCAATCTCAATATGTAATCGACTTTGAACAGACCTTGAAGTATTAGAACCAGAATTTTTATTATAATTTGAAGGAAACCATTCTTTTGCATTCACAGATAAATTACTTTTTGATATAATATCTTCTAAACTGACTACATTTTGAACGAATCAGAGAGATCTGAGTTCTGTGCAGAATCCTAAAATTTTCCATTACTTAAAATATGATATTATAAGATTGAATACTAACAAATTTAATAGGACGTCTCAAAGGAGTATCGGGAGTGCTGGTAGTACCATCCCAAAGCACTTTGTGGTCCTCAGTAGTAGAATTAGGTGTGGTTGTGTTTTTATCCCATTGTCTATTGTGATCTTCCATTTCAGAGCTGATTCATATAAAAGGTATACCACATAAAATATATCAAACTATAAAAACCATAATGTTTAATCAGATATTATTTCAACAAACCTTTGTTTATGTTATAACACCATGCAACAAGATGGACTGTTTTCTGCTGGTTACTGTACTGCGATTGAGTACCTTATTTCCTTCATTAGTATTTACAATTACTGACGATAAAATTTATCGTTGCGATGTTAATACACTTCCCAAAGTTTATGTGCACTTATAATTGCAATTTAATAAGGATTAAGATCCTATAAACTCATTTTTTAAACAATCTTAACTGCACTGGAACGCAAATTAAACGCATGTCATTTGCAGCTTGTCAAAGTCTAACATAGATGGCACTAAAATTCTAACCGGTAAAATTAAATTAAATTATTTTACAAGGAACAAATTTTTATTTTTCAAACGCATTTCTTTGAAATTTCATTTTATTGTATCAAAAAAATGTTTAGTACAAAGATCAGGTTAACTTCTAACTTACTTGTTAGCTTAAATTTAACGTTTTTTAAGTTTCAAAAGCACTTTGCACAATAAATAAAATATGATTCATGTTAATTAAAGAATGTTTTTATAGATACATATTAAAAGAATTTATAAAAACATAATTATGTTTGTAACCGAGTTCATTATACTGTTACTTTTTATTTCCGTGTGTTAAAAGATAACAGTGTAACATGATGCTCAATCCACCAATGAGAAATAGGCAGTTAATTAAATGCAAAAGATTACTGATTTTGTATATTATATTATTTATCAATAAGTTATATAGCAGTTTATCAAATGTTACTTGAAAAATTCATTATAAATATAAAAGTACTTATAAAACTATATAAACTATACAGAGATATTTAAATCTTAGCATTAAATAAGAGACTATACATCAATAAAAAAAATATAAATTGTTAATGAAGAAACATAGCAATTAAATAAAAAAAAAACATTAATCTCATGGCTACTTACAGTATATATTAAAATAAGAACTAGCATTTCGGTGTATCTCCTACCGACGCAACTTTTAAAGTATTTGCAACTGCTGTAATAATAAATTTCTTTTCAGATTCTAAGACATCCTGTGTGGAATTTATATTTTCATTAAGAGATTCGCGTAGTGTACTAATTTCTTGATGTGTGAATTTATCAATGTTCAAATATTGCACAGTTAGTCCATTTTCTTTTTCAATCTGATTTGAAGACATTTCGAAAAGCTCATTTTGGCCTTTCTGTTAATAAAACAAATTATATCGACTTAAAATAGATTATTAATACCAATTTACAAACCTTGACAATATTTTGACACTCGTTTAGTATCTTTTCGTTGGTTGTTTGTCGAGAAATTATTAAATTTGTTAATTTATTACTCAAATCCTCAATTTCGGACATATCTTTATATTTCGTCATTTCTGAATAAAACTGAGCACCCTTTTCAGTCATAATCGTATCATAGAAAATCTGAAATAATATCAATAAGAAAAAATATTAAAATTCAATAGATATATAATTTACCCTAGAATCATCAATGATTTTCAAGTCTTCGTACGTATTTGAAACAACCCTTAACAAATTCGAAATTTCCGTATTTGTTTTGTGTGCCAGAGTTTCTGTTGTGTTCTCCACATTGTTTAAATAAATTGACATATTTGCTTTTTTAATATTTTCAATATTATTTCCCAACTGCTCATAGTCTGTAAGCACATTGGAAATTACCTGAAAAAAATTCTTTTAATAAATACCTAACGTTTAAGTTTAAAGCGTAACTCACTTCTTTATTTTTGGTATGTTTATTTTGAGTATTTTCGATGGCGACATTAAATTCTGTTGAATTTCTTATTAAATTCTGTGAAGACGATTTCATTTCTAAAATATTTTGCTCCAAAGTATGATGAATGTCACTTATTGCATTAATTGCAATAGAATCCCTCGTTTTGATCTACAATAAAAGGTTCACTAATAAATAAGATATTTTGAATTAATTATACCTCGCTAATGATTAAATCAACAGATTTTTGATGACCGGCATACAGGTTTTCAATTACTTCAACTTTGGAATTAAAATAAATATCGCTAAAGTGCTGAAGAAAATCCTTGGTTGGCTTTGAAATATCAGAAGATTTAATCAAACTTTCGGTTCTCTCCGATAATTGACAATTAGATAAATATTTCTCTTGAATAAGGTTCAAATGTGTAGATTTAGATTCTGATTTTCTACTCGAAGCATTTTCATTGTAAGCATCAAGCTTAGCGAACGGAGACACTTCGGATATTTTATTCTTTAACACATCAGTTGCATTTTTTATCACAAAACAGTTTTCTTCAAGATGTGCAGCAAATTCATCTACCAAAGTATTATTATTTCTAATGTGATTTCTGGTTTGCGCGAGTTTTGTACAAAAAATTGGTCTCTTTTTAGACAAAGTTGCTTTTAACACGCCAACATCTTGTAATTGTTTTTGTACGTTTATCATTGATGTTTCATAAGATAAAGCGAGTTCTTTACTTTCTAACTTTTCAAACTTCACTTTCGTAACACTTTTTTTTAATTCATCTAACGTTTCTGCAGCGCCACTTAATGAATTTTCTAAATCCGCATACTGCTCTTCTTTAGATTCTATTTGTTGTTCTAATAATTTTAATTTTTCACTTAAATTTGATAAAGTCTTTTCCTTCTCAGAAAATTCTTTATTGAAATTTGTATTACTTTGTAGTAATTGTAAATAATAGTCTTGAGGTAATCGAATACCGTCTGTATTTGATCCATCATTTAACTCTGAATTTAAATATTCAATTTCATCGAAAGATTTAATTTCAAAGCCATTTAAAAGAATCCCTCGATTCATTTCGGGTTTATTAATAATATTTCTAGCAGTTTGGGCGTAGTCTAATGTGTTCAAAGTTTCTTTCAAAAATGTTAATGATGGTGAAATTGTAGCTATAATTGACGTTATGGATCCACCTCCTAGACTGTCTTGAAGGATTCGAGTCAGCTTTGATGACCTACAAAAAAACAAATAAATAAATCGAATTTGAATTTACTTTTTATTACCGAAAGGGAATGTGTGGAGATTTTTCTACAATTGCTTTTATCACACGCCCTAAAGTTAGTAAAGATTGATTGATATTACGAGTTTCTCTTGCCCTTTCGTTTACCGCACCCGATTTACCAATGTCTTCACTGCCTGCTAGATCAACCATATATAATTTACCCATTTTTTCAATAACTTCATCGCCAATTTTCTCAATGGTTTGTATTTTTACGGAAAAGATTGTATGCGAACGACTAGAGTTATGATTAGTTAATGTTTCAGCTGTGTGTCTCTTTAATGTTCCTTGTTCTAAAATATTGTATACATCATATTTGTTAAAAACTACAACTTCTTTTGCTCCATGCAGTATAACTGATCCCTTATGTTTGGCATCTTCAAAAATTCTAAAAAGAAAATTATTTAAACTATTGAGATCCAATAAGCAAATATATTATTACTTTAATGGCTTTGGATCAGTATCGTCCAACAAATCAAAAACTTCTTCATTGTATAACTCAATGTACGATACTTTAATACAATATTCTACATTTGCCACTCGAATTTCATCAAATAAGTTATCCAATGCTCGGGGTATAATGCCACATGTTTCAGTCTACAAAAATAAAACTATACACTTGTAAATAGAAATAAAAATGATTAATTACGTTATTCCAAGAATAACTGTTATCAGAATGGGATGCTCCAGCCATAGTGTAAGTCTTACCACTTCCAGTTTGGCCATATACAAATACAGTGCAATGATATCCATCTAAAATTTTTGGTAAGAGTGGTTTAACAACAGTTTCATAAACTGATCGTTGATGAGTTTTGGGACCAAAAATTTTATTAAAGCTGTAGATTTTGCCTGGGGCGTATGTGATATACATTTCTTCGTCAGTTATTATGTTAACAAAATCCATAAATTCTGTTTCTTTTCCCGCTCTCTTAAGAGGCCTATAACCAATTAATAATTCAATATCCACATCAAAATAATTAACTTGATATGTTTCTAATAATTACTACAAAAGTTTACAACTACAAAGATTGCTATCTATACAGAATTGCAACAATTCAACTAATCGCATAAATCGTTTACTTGTTGTATAAGGCGAGTTTATTTACAGCTGTCGCCGTCTCTCGCACCCCTGTCTCCACTGTTTTCTGTCGTGCCAATTCTCTTGAAGATTTCTAGCTAGCTTGTTGTTATATACATACATATATTGATAATGATAGTTATATGATAAACCCATAGATTATATTTCTAAATTTCTAGCTTATTTAAGCACAATTTCTTTACAAAATTCTTTACAAATTTTGAATATTTAAATAATAAGTATTTTTAAATTCAAAAGTTTGTAAGGTTAAAAAGTATACATATTTAAAAACACAAGTTTATTTACCTAATTCTAAGATACACTTTGATTTGATCGCAATCATCTTCATCAACCGAAAAGGACATTGTAGATAATTGTAACGAATATTATCAAAATTAAATTCCAATGAGCAAATCTTTAAAATAAAGATATAAAATGACAAACAAAACAACGTTTTTAACCGTCAAATACCATAGCAGCCAATTCTAAAATATTAAATGTTACTAAACCTGGAAGAATGAATCGTTCTTGTAAATACAGCTGAAAATTTTTTACAAACTAGTAAAGAACTAGATACATTAAAATAAGTTACTTTAAAAAAAGACAGGATATAAATGATTTATAATAAATATACAATTACGATAACTACTCTCTTTTTCAAAGTAATTTAACGTGGGTTGTTGCTATATCAATACCAATATGTTCAATTTTTACAAAGGTATTAAATTGTGATACATTTACAAGAAAATTATTGTATTCTCATAATTATATTAAATTTTAATATGAAAATAATATAACTATATATAATATATATTTACAATGCCCTCTAATACTAACCAGCAAGAATTATATTCATCATGGGTAAGACCTAATTTTACAAGAATTATGAAATAATTTCTGCTGATGGTTTTTAAAGGTTGGATTAATTTATGTGTTCAATCTAATTGTGGGAACTGGTGCTTTAACACTGCCGGCTGTATTTTCAAATGCTGGGTGGCTGTTAAGTCTGATTATCATCTCAATGTTGGCTTTCATAGGATATGTAACTGTTACTTTTGTAATTGAATCGATGGCTTGTGCTAATGCTATAGTTTTATGGAATAGAATTCGTTCGCATAGAATTGATGGGGTAATAATTCTAATTAAACATAAATGATAAATATTATGAAGTGCAATTGTAGGAAAGTGAAGCTTTTGAGGATTCTGATCCTCGTGACGACAATACTAATGAATCTACTGCCATGATTAATAGATTACAAAGATGTTATTATTCGCTCAATGAGAAAATAGAATTAGGAGAAATGGCAACTCTATTTTACAACAAAGTAGGACGAATATTATTTTTTGTTGCACTTTGCATTTACTTATATGGAGATCTGGCAATTTATGCTACTGCTATTTCAAAAACTTTGGTTAATTTAGCTTGTAACAAGACAAAATCTGAGTATTTTATTGAAGAGTATGACGATATATGTTGGGAATCTGTAAACTTCGATAAATCAACTGTTTACAGAATTTTTGTAGCCCTGTTTGCAGCATGTGTTGGTCCATTTTGTTATTTCGACGTTCAAAAAACGAAATACTTGCAAATCGCAACATCTTCGATGCGGTGGTGTGCATTTACAATTATGATTACAATTGCTGTTACCATGTTATTTGTTCATGGTTCTCAGGGAACACCAAAGTTAGCATATTTTGCTGGTTTACCAGGTTTAATAGGTGCAAGCGTTTATAGTTTTATGAGTCATCATTCTCTACCGTCTCTTGTTGCGCCCTTTGCCAACAAAGATCACGTTATTCGTCAATTAGCTTTAGATTATACATTAATCTGTTTCTTTTATATCCTTCTTGCAATAACTGGTACTTTTGCTTTTGCAGAACTTTTTGATTTATACACATTAAATTTTGCTCCAAGTAACTTAAATTTAGAAGGTGGACTATTTATGGAAATAATTGAATATTTTCTTGGGCTTTTTCCTGTGTTCACATTATCATCGAGCTTCCCTATTATAGCAATTACTCTTAGAAATAATTTAAAAGCATTATTTTCAAATGTACTGGCAACAGATTATCAAAATACCATTGTAAAACGTTTGGTTTTTCCTACACTTGCAATTGTACCTCCGATTATACTGTCTTTATTAACGCATAATGTGAGTGTGTTAGTTGCTTTTACAGGTTCTTTTGCTGGTGTAGCTGTGCAATATATCATTCCAGTAACATTAGTGTGGTGTGCCAGGTCTAATTGTGCTCGTAATATTGAAAGTACTGCACCTAACAAATATGCGAGTCCCTTTAAAAGTAAATTTTGGGTAATATTCGTGATTATTTGGTCTTTTCTGTGTTTCATTCTAGTCAGTTTTAATTTGTTGAATGCATAATATAGGGCAACTATTTTGATAACGAGACATTTTTTAAAAAAAATTATATTTTTTATAGACTGATGTAAGTTGATTTTGATTGTAAAAAAACACAATACCTCATATAAGTGTTTATATTTTATTGTGATATTTATACAATACTTAAAATAAATAAATGAAGACTAATAATTTCATTAACAATATTATAGGATTATTTCTTATTTTTAGATTTACTTGAAGAATGCTTTGCTTTCCGTTCAAATTGTAGTTGTTTTAGTTTTGCATTTAATTTAACAGATGCTTTTGAATGTTTTTCTTCAGACAGTTTTTGATGTGGATGTAAAAACTTACGTTTCTCGTCTCTTCGGACAGCTTCACCACAGCCATGTATTTCTGGTAGGCAATGGGTTGTACAAAAACGACCACTGCAATATTTACAGTCTATCGCAAAGTCATTTATGCGAGTCTTACATTTTGTAAAAAAACAAGTGTTATCTAATTTCTTAACGTTCTCTAAAACTGCATCTAAATTTTTTGAATTTGTAGCCTCTTGTAGGTTTTTTTCCTGATTCTTTAATTTGTTTTCTTCTGTTTTTGATACTGATTTAGTAATTGTAGACATTTTAATGTTCCAGTTTGGTTATGATGTTCTACAACACGATCCCCTTTTTGACTTTCTTCTTAACAATCATGCAGAAGTTAGAAACGCCTTGGATTTTTCGTATTATCACAAACCTAATTTAATATATGTATTCGTGAAAATTTGGAGGTTGAAGGTATAAAAATTCTGATTCAATAACAGCTGTTAAAAAGTGTTGCTGGTTATATAAGTATCCTAAAATTCAACTTTTCAACTAATTATAGATAGATAGTCTATTACAGGGGAGGGCAACTAACATTCAGAACTGAGCAATAGAGGTGGGTAGTTCCGGACCTGTATAGTTCCAGGAACTATATCTTTTGTCGGATGCGTATCCGATCATTCCACAAAATTCACTTTGGTATACTCACTAGTTCTTTTTTTGTCTGACACTACTCATTTTTTAGGTTAATAGATAGAGCAGGTTGGAAATAAAATTGTGTTTTTTATTATATTGTGTGCTATTATTCCATTAAATTTTAATGACATTTTAATATAAAGGTGTATGTATATATATATTTTAAATTGTCATTAATGTTGCCAACCTAGTAGTTTTAAAGCAAGCTTGCAGCATTATAACAAAAACATTATTTTTTAAAAAATTGACGAATCAATTAAATATATTATGTCTCTTAAATGTACTAGAAATGGAGAGTATCTTTACTCAAGTCTGAGAAAAACTGGCTTTATTGGCATAATTATTAGTTTAAAATCCTATATGAGAATATGGAATCAGCATGTAGAAAATACCAATGGTGGGCTGAAGTATCTTTCTGCATATAAACTATGCCAAGATCACCTAGAAATTTTCTTCAGTGCTATAAGAAGCCGAGGAGGATGTAACAATAATCCCACCCCCAAACAATTTCAAGTTGCTTATAAAAGATTGTTGATGCATACAAGTGTTACAGGTTCTTCACAAGCCAATTGCATTGAGCAGGTACCATCAATTATTTTAGCAATGAGCACTTCAAACAATGTAAAAATGAAGACCATCGATCATCAACTAATAGAAAATTTTGATATTGATCAAAATAATGATGACCACAATTACGCTTTAACTAGCATAAATTATTCTAGAAAGTTGTCGTTGTATGTTTCGGATGTTGTGGAATATATAGCTGGATTCGTGGTCAAGAAGATTAAAAGATTGTAGATTGTGACATCTGTTTAGCTGCGATTCAGTCTAATGTATTACGGTCAACTTTAGAACTTGGGAAAAATTATAGCAGTGTTAATCAATGTTTAATTCAGCCTTCTAAAGATGTAATTCTTATATGTAAAGTGGCTGAAAGTGAAATTAGAATCTTTAATGAAACAAATGCTTTAACCAAAAAAAATTTGATGACAAAGTTGATTATAAATATTATGAACAATCTTCGCGGTTCAGTTTTTGATGATTACAAAGAACACATGTATGAACACGATGTCGAAAGTAATCATATTATAAACTTAATAAAACTTATTACTTTTTTACTATTGCAACCTTAGATTATACCATCAAGGAGAATGTAATAATGACAATTCAAATAGAGTTCGTAATAAACTGACTAAAACAGTTTTGTTTTATGGTCAATAATTATATTCGTATGTAATAAATGTATTGTTTTTAGTTTTTTCATCAATAAAAATCTGTATTAGAATTATTGATAAATACCACTTGTTTCTTTTAAAAAAATCTTTTGAAATTAATAAAATTTTATAATTATATTGTTTGACTATATTTTACCATGTACTATCTACAAGATTCACAAATAATATTTGAAATTTTGAAGATAATAAAACAATAGTATGAATTTCAATTCATTCTTTCAATATAAATCCTATACCCATAAGTTTTTCTTGCCCTCAACTGACGTCACTTGCGCAGATCATGTTGGCTTCAGACGCATTTAGAAACGGCGTGTCTATAAGTTTAAATGGTCGAAGGTAATAACAGTGTTTGTGTAATAGTTACTACGTTTCCACGGTTATTCAATACGGGTTGAATACGGATTTGCGATCCAACAAGTACGTGTTTCCATAAATAGTTTTGAATACGCATTGAATACATTTACGACACAGCAATCAGCTGTTTTCGGAAAACTTATTTTCTAGGTTAATACGTAGAGCAGGTTCGAAATAAAATTGTGTTGTTTATTTTATTGTGTGCTATAATTCTATTAAATTTCATGACAATTTAATATAAAAGTGTATATATTTTAAATTATCATTAGAAAGGGCCAGTGATCTCCAATTGCGCATGCACGATCGCGAGTTACGGGTTTCCATGGAACTCAATACGTTGAAATTCAGATACGATCCTAAAATTTACCGTATCGTATCTGAATCTAAATCGTGTTCAATACGTATTGAATCAGGGTTTCCATGACCACTTTTCACCCGACAACAGTATTGAATCCGTATTCAACCCGTATTGAATGACTGTGGAAACGTAGTAATTTATTCACTTAGATATTTGGATAGCACGTAAGTATTATCATTGTATATATAATTATATATATTATATATACAATGGTATTATTAACATTTATTCGAAATATTTTATATTGTTAATTGGATTTTATTGATAGATTGAGCTTTCTGTACGATAAATAATTATAATCTGAGCTTATATATTTAATTTGAAAGAGATTAGTTCAATAGTTTTTTTAATATTATGTTTTTTCTTTCTCCTGTAAAATTGTATATTTAGCAGTTACGCGGTATTGACAAATGTACTTACGCGGTATTGCAATTTTTAGTTACG
This sequence comes from Sinopyrophorus schimmeli, assembly GCA_036325965.1. Lineage (NCBI taxonomy): Eukaryota > Metazoa > Arthropoda > Insecta > Coleoptera > Elateridae > Sinopyrophorus > Sinopyrophorus schimmeli. The sequence goes on from JARFIZ010000194.1 coordinate 1,184,919, forward strand.
CGGTATTGCAGTATCGCCGACGATTTGTAATTGATTTTAAGGTTTTTTAAGCTGTTTTCTATTTGTACTTGATATGATATAGTAATAAATGTGAAATAAAACTAATTGCGTTTAATTAATTTAATATTAATGATTATGGAATAAAACTCCGTGAAGCGGCAAAAGGAATGCCCATGCCTAACGGTTTTTTTAAAATTTGCCCATATTAATTTTAGTTCTTCCATTTGGCGGCCAGAGGGCCGTGTTGCCAACAATTTATATGGAGATTGCATTTCTCTACCTATCTTTTCTCTGGTCTATTATAAAATACTTTATGAAGCTTTACAGTGAGCAAATAATAATTTACACCACTGCAGTTCTTTATTGGGATTTCACTGATTAAAGTTTACAATTTAATACTTTGTAATCAAATTCTAACCTCCATCTGTTAAGTAATAATACATAATTAAAATTAAATAATGAAAACCAAACGTTCTACTGATGAAACGGATTCCTTTAAGGCAGATGATAAGAAAGTAAAACTTGAAACAATGGCTTCAAAGTTGCAATTTAAAAATTTTAACAACTCCGCATATAATTTAGCAAAATCTCTATTAGGCAAAATATTGGTAAGAAAATATAATGATGAGATAATTTTAAAGGCTAAAATAGTAGAAACTGAATGCTATCCTGGAGGTGAAGACAAAGCATCTGCTACTTATAACAATCGGTGAGTATGAGGATTATTGCAGCATTAATAATTGCATTAAAATTTTAGAAGAACTGAAGCTAATGAACCTCTATATATGGAGCCAGGAACAGCATACATTTATATGACTTACGGAATGTACTATTGTTTTAATATATCTAGTGAAGAACCAGGAGGAGGTGTTTTACTTCGAGCTTTAGAACCTATTCAAGGTTTTGAAACAATGCAAGAATTACGAATTAGTAAATAGATTTAAAAAAAGTTATAGTATAATGAATAATATAACCGTTATATGGTTTTAGAGAAACGAAAAAGTAAAAATGGAAAACTATTTAAAGAAAACGAACTATGCAATGGTCCTTCTAAGTTATGTACAAGTTTGGATATTAACAAAACAGATTTCAATAAGATTAATATGTCTGAAAATGAATTGTTATGGATTGAAGACGATTCAAATATTGATTTTAAAATAGTGGAAAGTACCAGAATAGGAATAGATAGAGCCGGCTCTGAGTGGTCTAAAAAGCCATATAGATTTTACATATTAGGAAATAGTCATGTGAGTAAAATTGATACAATAGCTGAATCTACTATAAACAATTAAAAATTACACCGAAGGTACAAGCATTTTTCTTACATTAGATTTTATTAATTTAATTGTTTAATTGTAATTTGAATAGTATTATAGCGTTAAAAGTATTTTTGTTATATTATAGGTAAAATAAGATTGAATAATTAAATAAAAAATTAATTGAAATTACATAAATTAAAGCGACATCTATAGGTATTTATTATTGTTTTTGTGACTTACGCCCTCTACGTTGGTTTCTTTTTGTGAGTAACATCATGGTGAGTATAGTTATATCTTTAATAATATTAGTCATCTTTATTTTATTTTAATAAAATCCTCATCCTTTTTATGGTTTAAATCTTTAGGGTGCGAATGATAATTAAATAATTCAACATTTTACAGGGTATCGACATTAATCATAAACACGACCGAAAGGTTAGGCGTACAGAACCCAGAAGTCAGGATGTATATCTTCGCCTCCTTGTCAAAGTAAGTTTATTTTATTAAATGGATGTATGTATGAATGAATAGGATTATTAAATCGCCTTAATTATAGTTATACCGTTATTTGGCTCGTCGGACTTCGTCCAAATTTAATCGAATTATACTCAAACGTTTATTTATGAGTAAGATTAACAAGCCCCCGATATCATTGGCCAGAATTGTGAGGCAAATGAAAAAACCCGGACGTGAAGGATTGACTGCTGTTATTGTCGGAACAGTAACAGATGATCAACGTATTTGGGATCTACCTAAACTGACAGTTTGTGCTTTGAGAGTAACTGAAAAAGCTAGAAGTAGGATCATCAAAGCTGGTATGTGTTAGAATGTATTATTAAGCATAGTGTTATATATAAAAAACTTGGTTTTAGGTGGTAATGTTATTACTTTTGACCAGTTGGCTTTACAATCGCCCACAGGAAGTAAAACTGTGTTATTACAAGGACGTCGTAATGCCAGAGAATCGGTGAAACACTTTGGACTGGCGCCAGGTGTTCCCCATTCGCATACGAAACCATTTGTACGTTCTAAGGGACGTAAGTTTGAACGTGCCCGTGGACGTAGACGTTCATGTGGTTATAAGAAGTAGACAATTTATTTTGTTAATTTAAACTGCTGGATTTCATTTTTTTTTATTCAATAAATTTGAAATACAGTAAATTTATTATAAATTATCAATTAAGAAAAATTGTTCTAAGAATGAGCCTAATTCATTTTCATCTAAATTTTCTATATGTAGTATGCCATTTTTTATATCTTTATAAACACTGTTCTTAACATTGGTATATTTAATAGAATGTTGAACATTTGTTTGTAATTTTTGATGAACTATTTTTCTTAATAACAAATCTGCTACATGTAATTTTGAGGGTTTTATTTTAATTTTTTCAACGACTATATTTTTCAATGGTGTATCAAAAGATTTAGATAATTTATCAAGAAATAATTGATTTCTTATTGAATCAATATTAGAATTGATAAAAATATGATTTTGTTCCCATTGTTGTGGCTTTTCCAACTTATTATACATGTTTGTTATAACATGTTCATCAATTAAAGCTGGTTGTTCTCTATTGCGATTTCTTTCTAAAGCAATTTCTAAATTGACATCAAAATATACTTCTAAAAATGATATTTCGTATTGTCGAGCTAACTTATAATACTCATAACGCATACTTTTGTAGTACATATTATCATCTATAATGACTAAATGTTTAAAAGTGGACTTCTCTTTTGTAATCAATTGAATTTTTTCTTTAGCTGTCATTTGTGCAATATTCCTAAATTCTTTATACCTTTTTAAGTTGCCATCGTTTCTGATGTCATCATATGAAACTACATAGAGTTGAAATTCTTTTTTATCCAGTTGTAATGCTAGATTTTTACAAAAAGTAGTTTTCCCTGCTCCGGGTATTCCAATTAAAATAATTAAACAGATCTTAGGCATCTATAAGAATAACTATTTTCAAATGTAAAACAAAAATTTCCAATTATAAATACCAATGTAAGGAAATATGGTAATTGTTTACAAAAGGTGCTCAATTTGAGGTTAGTTTTTTTGATCTTACGAGTTACACTGGATCAGCGGTCAATCTGCTAACTAAACGCGGAGATATAAATAAGCATTGTTGTCACGTCTTTTTTATGCAATCGAACCTATTTAAGGCTGGAGACTACCTTTCGTCCAATGCTTGTGTTAGATTTATCAAAACTTGCTAATTGTTTACATGAGGTGCTCAATTTGAGGTTAGTTTGCTCGATCTTACGAGTTACACTGGATGAGCGGTCAATCTGCTAACTAAACGGAGAGATATAAATAAGCAGTGTTGTCACATCTTTTTTATGCAATCGAACCTATTTAAGGCTGCAGACTACCTTTTGTTCAATGGTTGTATTTTAAAAGGTATCTGCGTTTTCATCTTATTGTCGTATTTTTTTTGGAGATAAAAAATGGAAAATTTTTGTATAGATAGAGACCATATATCTTTAAAACGTAACGATGTTGGATTTTTGATTAATCAACGTGTTTTACGCAAAAAAATAATAAAGCAGAAAACACACTAACCACTAAAATTATTTTTTTCTCATCCCTTGGCCGAAAGATCGACCTTTCTTCCCTTTCAAGCGGGAACAAAGTCGCTCTTTATTCCCTCGCAACGGATAAATGATAAGCGACTTTGTTCCCGCTTGACAGGCCTAGGCAGGAGAAAAAATAATATGTGCAACACGGGAGAAAAGTATTACATCTCTTCCCGCGTCTTTGCAATTTTACACGCGGGAGGAAATGTAGTACTTTTCTCCCTTGTGGCACAATGTACTATTTTTGCGTAAAACACGTTTATTAATCAAAAATCCAAAATCGTCACATTTGAAAGATATATGATCTCTATCTATACAAAAAACTTCAATTTTTTATCTCCAAAAATACGGCAATAAGACGGAAACACAATTCCCATTTAAAATACATTGGACGACATTTGGTAGTCTACAATCTTAAGTTTTTAATGAAATAATAAACCCAGTTTATTGTATATTTTAAATTCAATATGAAAAATGTGTTTTTCAAGAATCTTAAAAAAATTCAATTTTTTTTTAGAGTTTGAGTCGCTATTAGCTGCTTCGGTCTTACAATTGAATTGAACAAAATCGGGCAGGGTGCAGGCAGTATAGATATATAAGTTTAAAAATATCTTTCGGTTTCACTTCAAAGAAATCAACACTCTTAGCAATTGAATGTAATTCTAATAATTGTCACCTTATGGGTAACAAACTAGGATAGCAAAAACTGGCAACGCTGCTCAGCTGATTTCAGTATTCGCTCTAGAAAATGGCGTAATTGAAGCTACAACCTTCGATTTTTAAAGTGAAATATTTTAAAAGAGGTGATTTGCCAAACAAAATCAAAGTAATTTTCGTACTCCCCAAAGCTGCTTTTATATATCTATACTAAATAGAAAAAGATTCGCGATTGCACACCACTTGTAATCATTTACCCATTTTGTTTTTTAAACTTCCACAAATATGTGATACTCTAATCTTCAATATATAATTTGATTTTATTGGGTTAGCAAAAAAGTAATTTCAATTTTTTAGTTTGAAATAAAACTCAATTTTTTTTATATAACAAATGGACTTTAATCAACTATAAATATACCATTTTGTTCAAAGACATTTTGTCATCTTTCTGGCAACTCCATGATTCCATGTTCGTAGAACTTTGGGTTCATATCAGTAACAAACTGAACCAAGTGCGAGTTCAGGTCATCATTGGTAATATTTTTACTATTTAAAAAGTTTTGTAAATATCGAAATAAATGGTAATGAAGTTGCGTGAGGTCAGGTCTTTACAATTTATTTAGACGCCTAACTTTAATTTTCGTATTTTCGTTAGATGTGCTTGCGCAACTTCTGTTTTGTCTCAACGCGCCAAAAGAAATATAACTTCAAAAAATACGTCTTTAAAGCTTATAATCTAATTAAGGATGTACGAGCACGAAAGTCATTTTGCTCAAAATGTTTGATTTTTTTTTATATGTAGATTAAATACAGTCGAACCTCGATGAGTCGAAGTCGAAGGGACAGCAAAAATAATTCGTCATATCAAAAACTCGAGTTACCAAAAGAAGTTCAGTTAAATACTTCCGTATATATACAGTGTGTCCCAAATAGAGTAGGCTAAAATGGGTATCTTTCTTATTAGTGAAGATAGAAGTTTGGTTAAATGGGCGATGTTTTGCAGTTTTAGGTGCCCATTCAGATTCTGTTAAGAAAATTTTTAAATTCCGAATAGTTCCCAAGTTATCGTAAAAAAACTGAAAATCGTCATTTTCTTTAATGTCAAATAACTTTGTAATTATAAAAATTACAAAAAAAAGTTTAATATAAAAATTACTAGGTTTCATAAAATACAAATAGAAATTAAATCAAAATTAAATTCAAAATGGCGGTTTCCAAGATATTGATACCAACTTTGTTATTTTAAATGGACGCCATATTGGATTTTTACATAGTTAAATAGCATTTTTTTTTCTCTTTTCAACCATGTATAACAACTCATATTTAAATAAAAAATTATCAACAATATTAAATTTTTCTGTTTTAAATCAAGTAGCCATGAATTATTTTGAAAAACTGTTAAAATATGTTTGTGCAGCAACGCAGGAGCTTTTGTAACATTTAATGTAGGTACAAAACATACCATATTGCTCAGTTCAAAACTTTGCCATTTTGAATTATTTATAAGGCAATTTTAATTATTATTTAAAAAACTTACAATATTAGTCAAGAAATAAATATAATGACGTTGGTTTGTATTATGCTGTTTTATTGTTCTTTGATAATTCATGACTACTTGATTTAAAACAGAAAAATTTAATATTGTTAATAATTTTTTATTTAAATATGAGTTGTTATACATGGTTGAAAAGAGAAAAAAATATTCTATTTAACTATGTAAAAATCCAATATGGCGTCAATTTAAAATAACAAAGTTGGTATCAATACCTTGGAAACCTCCATTTTGAATTTAATTTTGATTTAATTTCTATTTGTATTTTATGAAACCTAGTAATTTTTATATTAAACTTTTTTTTGTAATTTTTATAATTACAAAGTTATTTGACATTAAAGAAAATGACGATTTTCAGTTTTTTTACGATAACTTGGGAACTATTCGGAATTTAAAAATTTTCTTAACAGAATCTGAATGGGCACCTAAAACTGCAAAACATCGCCCATTTAACCAAACTTCTATCTTCACTAATAAGAAAGATACCCATGTTAGCCTACTCTATTTGGGACACACTGTATATGTATATCGTTCATTTTTTATAGAAAATAACCAAAATTGATCTACAATCATTAACATTATTTATTTTTAATAAGACCATAAAAAATATAGTTATTTACATATTATTTACTGTTAAATTGAAAGTAATCTAAAACTAAAATGTAAAAATAGTTTCTTTTGCTATAAAAGAAACGGTAAAACCATCTTAAAACTATGTTAATGTTCCAGTGAACATTAACATATTATAAGATATTGGACGTGAACATTATGATTAATTCATCTTAAAACTGTTCATAAGGCATTTAAATCTTGTATTGTAGTATAAAACCTTTTCATCGTAGTTAACAATAGAGCTTTTAAAGCATCAATAACACCAAACCAAGCCGTCCTTAATCCTCTCTCAAATAGCGAAATATTTGGAAAAGTTGTAATTTTTAACTTTGACTGATCGACCTATTTACTAATGGAAACTTGAATTTAATTAATGAATTGTAAAACGTTTCGACTAATTAAATAATTCGATTTATTAAATTTCGAGTTATTGACATCAAAATATTAACGTTGAAATAGGCAAGTCCTAGAGAAATTGGTTCGAGTTCGAGCTATCAAAAATTCGGCTTATCGGCGTTCGACTTATGGAAGTTCGACTGTATGTCTAAACAAATTCTCAAAATTTGAAGAGGGTTTTAACCGACTATTTAAAGAAATAATTGATTTCAAAAGTAAGCATATTTAACATTAGTCTTATGGCAAATTGACGGCTAGACGACATGTTTTCATAATTTTCACCCAAATTCGTCCCAGAATATGAAAATAAAACTATCTAATTAAAAGTTAAGACATTCATAGATATTAAAAAAATAAAAAACCGTACTAAACCGACTAAATTAAGAGATATTTACGAAAATTAGCTTACTTTTGTTAGCTCTTAAACTAAATGGCAACACTACAGACCATTAAAGCAAAGTAAGTGTCAAAAATACTAACCTAATTTTAGAAATTCTGGTAAATTTTCATCCCGATAGATAGTTTTCTATTTCATTTCACCTTCCATAATTTTATATTCGCAACGTGTTACACTCAACGTTTATTTTTAATTTACTGATAACATTGCCTTAATAATTATACTAATCACAGTGTTGCCATACGCAATGCTGCGGTCATAGCTTCTTTACCGCGCGCCCGGATCGGTCTATCCCCACCCAGTACCCTGCTCGTACATCCTTAACATAAACTTTAATATTTAAAAATTTCCATGGCAATCGAAGGCTAACTTAAAGACGTCCCAACTTTGTAGTTACTTAGCAACCTAAACTATTTAATCTATAATAACAAAATACTCCTCAATACATTTCATGGAAATATGTCTCTTGTAGTTGAGAATCCTATCACATCTAAAGTTACAGCTAATACAGAAGAAAACGTAATTGAGAAAATATGCAAGGGCCCCAGGTAAAAGATATTAACTCCTAATTTAATATTAATCATCTCTCTCTTGTCATTTTACAGAATGACAAAGGCTTTTATTTTGGATCACTGCAAACAGAACAAATTATACCAAACACCTGAATTAAACGATGTTTTATATCTTCATTATAAGGGGTTCTCTAAAATAGAAAACTTGGAAGAATACACAAGCTTGAAATGCTTGTGGCTGGAAAATAATGGGATTAAAGCGATTGGAGGCTTAGAAAATCAAACCAACTTACGCTCCTTATTTCTCCATTACAATTTAATTAAAAAGATTGAAAATTTAGATAAATGTACTGTTCTAAATACTCTGAATCTTTCTCACAATCAAGTAAGAAAAATTGAGAATTTAAGTGAGTTTTTAATTAAATTTCCGCGATTTATTTTATATGCAGTTCTTTTGCAGACGGCATCTGTAATTTACAAAGCCTCAACTTGGGAAATAATTACATACAGACTTTAGATGATTTAGAGGACTTAGAACAATTAAATGAACTAACGGTGCTTGATTTATCTAATAACCGTATAGATGATCCTTTAATTGTACACATTCTTGGAAATATGCGAAATCTACGCGTACTTTGTTTGACTGGAAATTCAGTGATCAGAAATATACCAGCTTATCGCAAAACAATTACACTAGCTTGCGTACGAAATATTTTTAGAGCTTAATTAATTAAACAATATGTTTCATCAAGTATTTGTAGAAAGAACTAAAATATTTGGATGATCGTCCTATCTTTCCCAGAGACAGAGCGTGTGCCGAAGCCTGGTAAACTTTTCACTAAAACCAATTATAAATAATAAAAATTAAACTTTAGGGAACGAGGGGGAATATCGGAAGAATGTGCAGAAAGACAACGCTGGATAGACAGAGAAAATCAAAGAATAATTGATAACATCGATGGTAACAATTTTTCACATAAATTGCAAATAATTTTGATTTAATTTTTAGATACAATCCGAAGAAGAGAAGCATATCGAGCTCAAAATCAATTACAAGAATCCGATAGTGGAATGGGAGCGTCTCTTGTGGATTCTGAAAGCGAATACGGAACTATTTCTAATGCAACATCAGAAAGACAAAGTCTTGTAAGTCTTCATCAAGAAGGTGATTCAAATGACGAAGATAACAATTCCGACAATAATGAAACATCGGAATCGGATCGTAATTTATTGAAAAAACCAGAATCCGATGAAGACTCAAAAAGTGTAGCAAATCAATGCGAATCTTTAGAAGAAGATAACTATGATATAAATTCGATAGAAAATGATTCGCTAACTTTCAAAGACGTGATCGAGATAAATCAAAGAGCAATGAACAACTTGTTAAAACCTGCAGGTCCGACCCAAGTCAAAGAAAAGCAAAAGGAAGTAGTTTTTCAAACTACTACATCTGTCATAGATGAAGAAACTATTCCACAAGCGGAGCCGCGACCTAGCAAAGTCGAATTAGGTCCAAAATATAAAAAAAGTGTTTCGGTAAGCACATCTATTGCTTTGCAAACGGAGCCTGAACCATCAAATATCCCACTGTCCTTGCCTCATGATCCATTAGATGATTTGGCCGATATTTATGCCAATAAAAGAGAGCTTACTTCGTCAGATACTGACACGTCCAGTGAGGGCGATAGCGAACACGATGGCGTTGACAAACCTTTTTATGAAAAATTAGATACTGAAGCTCCTTCTGCCGAAGTAGAAGAAAATATGGAAGAACAAGAATTATTCGAAAAACCTTCTACAATGATAACCACTCCTTTTGAAAATTTTAACGCCATAAATGATTTAAAAGAATTGTTACAATGGAAAATGAAAACGGAAACTTCTAACACAATTTTGCCTTTCTTTAAACAACAGGAAGAAATGGAAGATTACGACATCTGCGATACGTACAAAGTAATTGACGCAAAAATTGAACAATCTGATAAATATAAAAAATATAATCGATATATTAAAGATTGTGACATAGAAATTGCTAGTGAAGCTTACAAGGTACCGATGGTGACAAAAGTTTTAAGAATGTCGGAGAGCATATCAGTTTTTGAAAAGAATAAAGATGCTGCTAAAAACACTATTACGCAACCTACAGAAGAAGACAGCTTTGAAAATGCTATTATAGCCACTAATTCAATTTCAGATTTAAGAATTCAAATGCAACAATTCACAAAAGATTTAACAATGTATACAGATCAATATCAAGGATTAATGGGAAGGTTTATTAATAATTATAATGCCTGTTATAGCAGAGAGGAATTAAATGTGGAAAATGTGACCGAAGAAAACTTGGAAACCAATGAATTAGAAAAAACTGCTATTAAGAAAAATGTTAACTGCAGTCTTGAAATGCAGTTAGCGCACACAAATTTAGACTAAAATATAAAATGTAAAATTATATTTAAAACAAATAGGAAAACATTAGATACTTCTTTGGATATTTCAACATTTGACTAGACATGATAGTTATAGAAATTGTTTGATTTTGTATCAAATCAAATCTTAGAATAAGATGACCGTTATATCTCTGTTATAGACGACGTACCTTGACATACGAGCTTGGTTTACTCCAAAAAAAATAAACCTTCGTGATAAAATATCGTCAAAAACATAACTTATATTTGAATACAGTAAAACCTCTCGAGGCGACCACCTCTAAAGTGGGCAATATGCTTCAGAACAGATATATCGTAATTGAATTCCTATTATAAATTTCTCTCTAAGGCGACCACTCTCTAACCGTACCGCGACCGTTAATTGCGCGACCGCTGCTTTTCAAAATTACTTAAATTTGGAGAATTTTCTATAAATAATAGCTGTAAAAGCAAGCCTACGTTAAACAAAATGCATTTACATGCATTATTTATGATTCTAAGCCTGACTGAATTGTGTTAAATTAAATTTTTTTTATTTTTAAAAGCGGAAGATAAATGTAAATACCCGCTTTAACTTTACTAAACATAAAATGTAACCGTATTTGGACTAAATTTAATTATTTGATTTCAAACAGAAGATAAATGTAGTCAAATCCAATAAATACGAAGATGTGCGCATTCGAGCGAAAAGTGGCACATATCCGAGCGAGGGAAGCAAATGAAGCGCGACGCGGAGCGGCGCGCTTCATTTTCCCGAGATCGGAATGTGCCACTTTGAGCTCGAATGTGCACACTCGGTTTTTTAGCGTGATTTACAATAATTCCTAATACTTCCTAAATAATACTACTTTATTTATAATAACTTTGATTTAATAGCAATATGATTCTGATAAATATCTGCATTTAGTCTAATCTAGTATTCGTTATTGCATTTACATTATCTATCTTTCTCTTTCTATCTAAGACGACCACCTTTTCAAAAGACCAATTTGAGCAAGAACCGACGCTAGTCGTGTTAGAGAGGTTACACTGTATTTGTTTTTAACATACTCAAGTATATCGCTTTTAAAGCGGCAAACAAGCCTTGCATTGTTTAAATGCAGCATTCTACTTGCGCTTTATAAATAAATTGTAATTTGTTAAAGTACCTGGAATAGGTCTTCCGTGAAGCTTCAATGTGATTATGACATACCTCCGGAAATGGTTTATAATAGAAGAGAATACTCCTTAAGAACACGCCTACCCCGATAAGGGAGCAGTTGGAACAATTGCATTAAAGGCGAAGATAAAGAAGAAAAAGAAGACTATTTTAACAAATTCTAGTTAAATAACAAAAAGATTTGTCAATAAATTAAATGATCTTTCATTGAATTTAGTTTAAGCAAAAATTTAAATAAACGCTCAAAATAGCATTCAGAAAATTACCTTTAAATAATTTTAGTTAAAATAGGTCATTAGTATTAACGCTTGAATACCTAAAACAACATAAAAAAAAGTCATTTACGTTTTAAAATCAAAATAAATTTAGCACAAGTTATTTCAGATTAGACAAAAAAATAAAGTAGCTGGCGCGATTCATCTCAATCTCTTGAAACTTCCATTTATCACTTGAATTGCATGCATTGGACCTCTTCACAATTATACTAAATTAAAAAATAAAAATAAAAAGGTACCATACAATACCCGCGAAACAACAATTTGCCTCGGCACGCAATTTTTGTCGCAGCGATCTTTTTCGTGAAAACTAATCGAAGTGTTTCTGCAATAAATCGTCTTACTGAGATATAACGTGCCGCTTGCAGTGTACTTAAAAAATGATCGTTTAAAATCTATACAAATCAACTCCAAATGATCTACATTTCAATTACCGTGTTAGACAAGAAAAAATGGTTCAATTTAAATCCCAACGGTCATGACAGTAATTGTTTTTCCAAAATACTTTTAAATCGGTATAAATTTTTTCCTGTCGATCATTGTAATTGAGAGCTTCGCACATTCTGCAATAGTGTACTGAATTTGTACGAAAGTAACCATGCTCATTAAAAATGTTAAAATACTTTTTCCACGTAAAATAGTTCTGCAATTCAGTAGGCGTTGAATTGAGATATAAAATATAATTAGCTAAATCTCTAGAAGAAGCAAAATCATCCACGTGAATATAGGAATTTGGTGGTAAAAGTTGTCGATAACTTATCTGAGATCCACCCATCACTATCGGTATTGCATCTTTAGCAAAAGCATTCCACCAAAGCTTTTCTGTTATATATTCATCACAGTTCGAATTTTCGAATGATAAATAAAACTTATACTTGGATAATTCTAAACAGTCTTTTGTAAAATGTCCAGGACACCTAAAATTAGTAATTGTTTAAAAAAATTAACAATACATATAAATGAAGAACATTTAAATTTACTTCAATTTTCCACAACCTCCATAGGTATCTATTGGAATATATTTTTCTAACTCTTTTACATATTTCCAACGATGATTATGTCCCCCACAATTTGATCCCATAATTGCTATAAGAACATCTTGTTTTTTATTTTTGAACCATTCCTTAAATTTAAAATCTTTATTAGTGTTTCCATTTCGTAGAGCTACAACTCGTCCATATGGAACTGGAATATCGCAATCCAATCTACAACGTATTAGATATTTCAATAATTTTCTTTTTATGCCTAAAAATAATTTACCTATAGGACATTGACCAATTGAATATTCCGTTGTAATCTTCCAACTTATTATTTTTTGAATAAAGGAATGTATTTAAAGGACTCTCGTCTGTTAAGAATGTCCAGATTTGATTAGGATTTCGTTTACCTTGTGGTAATTCTTTAATACTTTTAGTTCGATGTAAATGAACAACAACCATATCGGCTGTAGATAACTCTTTGGCATCATAAATTATTTGACAATTTTTCATGGAGCAATTCCCAAATGGATCAAATCTACAATTAAAGTATAATAATTACTTTTTGGCAGGCTTAAGTTACAAGTACTTTTGATTGGTATAATGTTTTATATGACGATTTTCCAACGCTTTGCCATATTTCCATATTAAAATATTGTAAGTCTTTCCATCAGCAATCTTGGGATTATCTTCATTTAAAAATAAGATCTGTCCCAACTTGGATAGTTTTGAAACCTAAAATTAATCTAATTTAGATTTATTTACTTACAGTTTTTTAACTGTTGGGTATTACCTGAAGATCGGTAAGTTTCCTCCATTTGTCATTGCTGAAATTATTGGAAATTACAGAAGATGACTCAGCATTGTTATAGATGTTAATTTCTTCTCCGTAATGATTAAAGTCGGTGCTGATTAACAACAAAAAAGTTGTTATAAATAACGAAGAAATAATTACAAAGCATGTTCTGAGTTTCTTTACCATATTTATAAGTTATCTAAAATTTTTGACAAAAAATAGATAAGCTAAACAAGCACATACATAAGTTGTATAAATTATCAGTAGAATATTAATTCTTATCTTGAAAAGGTAAATAAGCTTACCATAATGTGTTTTGTATTCCGTTGCACTACAGCAATAAGAGCATTACTTTTTTCGATTAGCACCTTCCCATTATATCAAACTCAGCAATATAGATCTGCAAGCATGCATATTTATTATTTCATAACATTAGTTTATAAAACAATAACAATAATTATTTAAAAATATGAATGAGTTGAAATTAATTTAGCATGCACTTGATAGAAATAGCATTGAGTAGGTGATATGTTTTGGTAAAGTGGGATTACTTTTATGATAAAACCAACCTTTTAAATTCACAATTTGGCGAGAGAGCTCTTATAATATCAAGGTCTATGCTAAATAGGCGTTAGATAAAAGATTCATTAAGATTTACAGTTATTTTTCGACTGCATAATATTACACGAATTAATTAATAAACACGTATTGCGTTTTTTATTTACTATTTTCAAACTTACCCAAGTCTTGCACATTTTAAATACATAATAACAGAAAGAAACTTCCCTCTTCTTTGATTTCCTTCTTAAAGTATAATTAAAGTGAAATCAAATAATCTATCAAGAGTTTCGCAACAGAAAACAACTTTTAAATATCTATTTTAAAATAAATTGTAATTGTTGCTACATTTTAATAAGTACTAACGTTCCTACTTTTTCTATGGAACTGGTTTATAATACTTTTATCGTAAGAACTCCAAAAGATATCAGCCTTGGCACTTTTCGGCTTCTGTTTTACTAGTGTTACCTTTTGAATAACCTTGATATACTTTAACGTTAAATAATTAAAGGTATTAAAGTGAAAGTACTCATCGTCTTATTAATAAACGAGAATATTCCTTCCGTAATTACTATGAACGTAACTCACGACTTTCATTAAGAAATGTATGTTATGTAAATTTGGTTTTTTATAAGCTATTTTCTAGATTAGCATTAGTAATTATTACTTTTAAGGCTAATATCTGCATACGTAATTCCTTTCATTATGGTCAATTTTAATATACTAATAACTGCATGTAAATACATTCTCCCAATTAAGCATTCTATGTCTTGAGTAACACTAAAAAACATTAAAATATAATTAATGTAAAAATTATTTATAATTAACAGATCAATACCTTTCTTATTAAATATATTCAGCACAATCTAGAAATATAGGACCATTGTCAACATATTAAAGCACTGTAAACATTAGGTCTTCAACCA